>CANSNZ010000023.1:2700000-3900000 GCA_947646795.1 Beta lomatogona | reverse complement strand
GATTACGATTAGAAATTGACAAAATTTAAATGCAAGATCCCCTTGCAAAATACAAATACTATACTCTAAACTTCTTTCATGTATCACAAAAAATCCCAAAAGGGTCCCACACTAAGATGTGTCAAAAAACATTTTCTCTGTCCTCCTCTCCTCCAATCCCATCATTATTGTCAGATTTATAATAGTCCTCCTGATAAGTCGTTCATCAAATCAAAAATTCTTTATATTATAAAAAAATGGGCGATGAAAATTTGTTACCCAGAAATGAAAACAAGACATATAATAGATGTGTCTCACATATTCATGATGAATTATATATTTTTCGTTCATACCTTCGTTGGATGTGCGTAGACCAATCAACAATCATCACAACATTTCTATCATGGTCTATATTTATGATATTTACAATCATAGTCCCTACAATTTCTCATTTTTACCTCGCTTGTCCTTCTTGTAATCCTAAGCTACATCGCATATATGATGGTGTTGTGCAACTTTCTCTCTCTAGCATCGCAACGCTGTCGTTTTGTTGCTTGTCTATGTTTGTGAGGAAGTATGGTTTACGAAGGTTCTTGTTCCTTGATAAGCTTGTTTGCGAGAGCTCTTCTGTCAGGTCTCATTATACATCCGAACTAAATGTATGTTTTTTTTTTCATTGTTATTGTTGTTAATTTTTTGATTATTATTGCTTAAGTTTTGATTTGTTTTAATGATTGGTTTAAAGGGTTTTGATCATTTTTTAATGGGTTTTTTTTTTTGTTGATTGACTGATTAAATTTGGTGATTTTTTTGTGTGGAGTTGTGTTCTTGTTATGTTAGTTTGTATTGAGAAGTACCAACTGGGGTAAGGGTTGGCGTGAGTGGTTAAGGGCCTCTCGCTCCTTAACCAAGGTCTCGGGTTCGAGCCTTGGGTATGGAAAAAAACCCAGTTGGGAGGGATGCTACCCTTCGAGGTACCCATGTAAACTCCCGCGGGAGACTAGTCCATTCGCCAAAGGCGGTGGGAAACTCCTCGTAGTAGGACCAAAAAAGTTTGTATTGAGAAGTGATTTTACTGTTGGATTTTGTTTTAGTTTTTGGGGGGTTATTTTGTTGAATTTTTGTAGGTGTTTTTGATTGGTTGGTCAGGTTTGATTGTTGATTCGGGTGAAAATTGTTACTGGGTTTGTTCTGGACCCATGTAGGTTTATTGACTTGTTTAATTAGGTGAGTTTAGTATTGGAGAGAAAAAATGTAGCAAACTTATTATTCTTGGGTCTTTTAAAACAAAGAGCTAGGCTTTGCGTGTCGAGCCAACAGGCTAGGCTAGTTAGCGATAAGGAAAAGTCGTTTCGTACTACAATGGGTTTCTCGGGTTAGGCTAGGAGTTTATGTATGGCTTGTGCCACATATCGTGCTATGCCAACCTAGTTCCTCAAGAAGAATTTAGGTTTTTTTCCTCCTTAAAAAGAGAACTTTTTTTTTTGCTATAAGAAGAGCGGGGTGACTTGTATATATTTCCCCCGTTCCGAAATAAATAAAACGCTTCTCTCTTTTATGTGAGAGATTTTTGAGAGAAACGTTTTATTTATTTCAAAATGGGGGAAGTATGCTGATTTTTGAGAACGATGTCATTGCACGTTCCACTACCACCATCATGCCTTACTTGTCAAACTAGGTGAGTATTGAGCTCGTGTTGCTTTGGGCCAAAGTTTTTCAGCTTGACATATGTCTATCTCTATTTAAAACTATTTCCTATTTCCATTACATAAGAAATGACGCCCATAAGAGATTCCCAAAATGGTCGTCGCTCATCTAATGCTGTTAAACCTTATTGTTGATTATGTGTCGCGGTGTGTTCTGTGCCCCTAAGGGTGTCGAGTATCAGCACATACATATGAGTGAAGGTGTGCAATACACGCGTTGCCAAATATTTGTGGTTTTCGGAGTATGATAGAAATATGCTCTTTAATAAATGAAGAAGAGATATGTTCGTTTAATGTGCATTGTATATTGTTTTACTTTAAACTATATGTGCTTTCACAACTATTATGATGCACATCATACTCTCATGTGTAGGATCTAATATGTTTATATTAGATATGTGAATTCGGATTTACAACACTGTTATTAATGAAAAGAAACAAGACGAGTATTGATCATAAATTCATAATCTAAAAAAATTCCAATCAAATATACGTACTCTCAATCATAATTTATAATCCCCAAACTCTCATTTTTACCTGCATAATACCTTGCTAGTTGCTACAAGTGTTGAAGGTAGTGCAGTTAGTCATTCTATTCAAGTTCCCATTCTACCCAAAATTGGTTGTTTATGTTATTGGGTGGTCGGAGCATATGAGAAGGACCAAATTTTCGTCGCCAGATTCAAACTTAGCTGGTGACTGTTTGGGATAAATATTCTTCTAGTTCTTGAATTGAACTCTCTTATACAAAAACATCATGTTTTTATGAGACGTTACAAGAGCATCACTTAATTCTTACCACGTGGCTAATGGCTTCTCTTACAAACAACGTTATCCCCACTTGTGCTTGTCTACTTTATTTCATTAGTCTCATTCATTCTGTCTATTTGGCTGTTTACAGTTGTTCAATCTTATTTACCAAAACATGACTTCATACTTTGAAGACGTAATTTTATCTCTTATAATCTAATTAGTGTTGACTAGATCTTTATTAGTTTACCCCTTTTTACTTTTGACACTATTTACATACATGACTTTGACTATCTCTTGTGATTTGTACTTAAGGAAAAATATAGTCATGTGAGATCTTGTTAGATTCATCTCAATGTGTAGTATCCAAATATCAATTTTTTGTAATTTTTGCTTATTGATAATTAGAGATATTAATGTTCAAATTAGTGTATCGGCAAATGTGCCCCATAGAAAGGGGTAAACTAATAAAGACCGGAGGGAGTATGTGACAATGCGACTCTTTTACTAAATAAAAAAGGTAAAGGAATTATGAAAGAAATAAAGATGTTTAATTGATTGATGGTTAAATAGTTAAGCCATATGAATACAATAGTTGCATAAGATATACTCCCTTCGGTCTTTATTAGTTTACCGTTGCTTTTGCACATAGTTTTAGGAGAAACAATGTTGTGGGACATAGAAAGAAAGAGAAACTATTATTTTATATTAAAGTTGAATGTATGTGTGATGGAAAGTTAGTGGTCCCATTCCAAAGATAGAAACAAAAGAAATGGGTAAACTAATAAGGGACATCCTAGAAAGGAATACGGATAAAGTAATAAAGACCGAAAGGAGTATTATAAAGCATCCCATGTTTCGCTTTCAAAAAATGTTTATCCCATCACAACAAAACATGTGGCTTCAAATACGGAATGAAGTTGACAAAACCTTGATTTTTAACATGTTGACAAAAACTTTAGTCTATAATAGTAACTAGATTGACAGATTGTCTTAGCTCCTACACAAATTCATGTATAGACATGACATTACATAGCCCTTTTTCTATCTTCTACTCCGTAAGTTGCTGACCAAACAATAAAACTCAACCAAAAACAAGCTACCTTCAACAATGGAGGATGAAACTTTAATCCACAAAAACCAACACAAAACTTACAAGAGAGTTTTTTCCCATGCACAAGATGAGTTACATAGTGTTCGTACTTATCTTAGTTGGATGTGTGTTGACCAATCAACTTATTTCAATGCATTTCTTTCATGGTTTGTATTTCTCATATTTGCAATCATAGTCCCTGCAATTTCCTATTTTTACCTCACATGCCCTTCTTGTGATGCCAAACATCAACGTCCATACGACGCCGTTGTGCAGCTTTCACTCTCTAGCATTGCAACGCTGTCGTTTGTTTGCCTTACACACTTTTCAAGGAAGTATGGTGTTAGGAGGTTCTTGTTCTTTGATAAACTTGTTAATGAGAGTGAATCTGTTAGGCATCATTATACTACTCAGCTCAATGTATGATCTTTATTCTACTAATTCATTGCTATTTCTTATTTTAGTTATGGAATTGACAGTTTTTGATGGTTGTTTGAGATGGGTGTTGATTGTTTTGCATAGTTTGATGGGTAATTTGGGTGAAAATGAATGCTTATTTTGTTTCCTTTTGTTGGGGATTGATTGATTAATTGATTGATTGAATTGGGTGATCTTGTGTTTTTTATTTATGTCAATTTGCATTTTAGTTTAGTTATTATAGTCCTGTGAATTGATAGTTTTTTGTTTGGTGTTTGATCCCTTAATATTGATGGATTAAGATTGGGATATAGTGTGGCTTGATTGCTCTTTTGGGTGAAAAATGTTGCTGCATTTGATTTATTACTCTAGGTTTTGTTGATTGATTTAATTGGATGATATATATTGGATTATTATGTTAATTGAGTTGATAGGAAAAGGTTGTTACTTCGTTATTCTTGTTGGGATTACATAGAAGGGAAATTGTAGTAGATGTTAGCTAGCTTAGTTAGTAAAGTTGGAGAGAAAGAGTTGGGATTAAATCCCGTCTGCATCTCCTCCTCTATGGCTCTCTATTCACACAAAGAGATCACCAACTTTTGCATTGAATTTTCTCATGGCCTCGTTTGAGCCGTATCAAAACTGTGTTAAAGAGTGAGTTTCTTCTATTAGCTCATTGAGCAGCCTGAAAATTCTTATCTTGTTGGTATAAACCACCCTAATAAAGATTTTTGTTGCCGTTAATGAGCTTCACCTTCCATGATCCATCCTAGGAAATTCTTTGCTACGAATCCATTTTAGGGGGAAGGGTAATTTAGATATTATCTTCATTAGTTAGCTTGGGGAATAAGCTAGGTAGTTATGCTAAGGAAATTACTCTATATATAGGGTTAATTAGAGAGAGAAAGGTATGTTGAAAATTGTTAAGAAAATTGGGTGAGCTTTTAAGAGTTCAATGGGAGAGAACAAGCCTCTCGAAAGCTTGTAGTTATCCTTTTAATTGCTGTAATTTCAGTTTATGAATCAAAACTTCTATTTCTTCCTTAATTTCTGCCATTAATGTGTCCAAGCTATGTTAATTCATAGCATTCTTCCAGTTTACGTCCCGTCTAAAACCACCCTGTGGATAATGGTGGGAGGTCTCTGATAGTTTTCCTAGTGGTACACAATGTTAGAACCAAAATCCTCACTTTGAGTCTTCACTATCCCCTATGACACTTGAGCTGACATATCTTTACCTAAACCAGAGTTTTGCTAGTGGAAACTACATTATGTAGTTCTATCATGGACTTAGTGCTAAGCCCTTAGAATTTTGTGCTTTACTAATTACAACTGACTACGTCTTTGTGAATTGACATATCATGATGGTGATATTGATTCAACCTCTCCTTTTGGGTTTATGCAGAGATCACTGAACATATTGTCTGTCTTTGTCCTCCCATGTTTTGTAGCTGAATGCACCTATAAAGTCTGGTGGTATGCTTCTGGGGCTTCCCATATTCCCTTCTTGGGCAACGCCATTATAAGTGACATTGTAGCGTGCTCGTTGGAGCTAACCTCATGGATTTATCGGACCTTAGTCTTTTTCCTGGTCTGCGTTCTCTTCCGCTTGATCTGCTACCTCCAGATCCTACGGCTGAAAGACTTTGCCACTGTTTTTGAGGTGGATTCAGATGTGGCTTCCATTCTGGTGGAGCACCTGAGGATCAGGAGGCACCTGAGGATCATAAGCCATCGTTATCGTGCATTTATCTTATGTGCCTTGATATTGATCACTTTGAGCCAACTCACTTTCTTGATGTTGACAACCAAACCCAATGCTGATGTGAGCATTTTCAGAGCTGGAGAACTTGCAGTATGTTTCTCTTTTCCAATTTGCCATGTTCTACTGTTAGTTATTCGTTCGGGATTTTTTCTCTTGCTGAATTTTTTTTCATTTTTCCCCTCCCTACTAAACAATAGGATTTTGTTCTTGTCATCTGGTGCAGCTCTGCTCTGTGACTCTGCTGGCAGGACTGATGATAATACTGCGAAGTGCCACAAAGATCACACATAAGGCACAGGCAATAACCGCTCTTTCAGCAAAGTGGCATGTTTGTGCAACAATTGACTCCTTCGTCACCTCGGAGACTGAGTTACCAGCGACCAACGCCACTAACGAAGCTGGGCGTTATGATACTAGTAGTGTAAATTCAGATGACGATGATGCTGGTTCTGAGGAGGATGATGTCGATAATACCAAATTTCTCCCTGCTTATGCCTACAGTTCTATGTCCTTTCAGAAACGACATGCTCTCGGTAAGCTTAAAAACGTAGTATGTAAAGCAAATATTAAAGAAAAGCACTGCTTATGCAGGGAGCATATCTTAAGGCAAAGAGAATGCACCATAAATCAGGGAAATTATAAAGCTTATATCTCTTTTTTATTGGTTGTTTGGTGCAGTAACATATTTTGAGAAGAACAGGGGTGGAATTACATTGTATGGATCTATGTTGGATAGAACTTGGCTTCAACTCATTTTTGGTGTTGAGTTATCCTTAGTGCTCTGGCTGCTCAAAGAAACCATCACTATTTCATGAAGTAACTTCATCATTTTTTATTATTTGGCGCCTCAGATTAAATCCGACCATTGGTTATTTAACTTATTTGACCCTTTTGGTCCATGATTTCCATGAAGCTTGCTTGTTACTGTCTTTGTCATTCAAAGAAAGAGCGTAAGGGTGAATGACTATGGAAGAGTGAGAGTGTGTGTGTGTGTGCGCGCATTCATGCTGCTTATGATTGGATCCAGATTTATTTGGTTTGATCTTCCGTTAAAGAGGCACCATCCTAGAATAGTGAGCTACAAAACTTATACCATTTGTTCAGATACTCTATCTGTAATATTTTTACACCCTCCTTATGTAAATTTTACATCCTTCTTTTTGCTTCTTCCTTGTATATGACTGTAAGGCGTACCATCCCTACTTATTGTCATGATTTGTGCTTTTTACCCTGTAGTAGGTTGGATTGTAACTTGTAATACTTGTAAATTTGTATCAGTGTTATTGTCTGTAATTCGGTCCTGTAATCTATGCAAATATATGCCACACTTTTTTCCCTGGTTATCTTTAATTGTTTAGGTTGGTTTTAAACTTTTTATTCTTTATCTTTTAAATTTCGGCTAATACATTTTAATTAAAAATTAATAACAATGTAAATAATAATATATATTAAAAAAAATTAAATTTATAACTTGGCAATCCTATATAGCGGCCTCGAAAAAGTCTTCATATATACTGTGACTTAGGACATGCCTATGTGGCTCTCCCAATGATAAGTTTCATCTTTCATTAAGATTAGGGCACCACGAGGGCACACAAGATTAGAGATTATAGATTGTCATATAGGGTAATAGGTTGCAGTTAAGAGAAAAAAAAAAACCAAGAAAGAACAAAAGGCAAGAACATACTACAACCAAGCTATAAACCTCGAGCTTCTATGAAGTCCTTGTTTGGCTAGTGAATCAGCAACCACATTCGAGTTCATAACTTTACGAATGATTTTGATAGTGAGCTCATGCTTAGAGGCGTGTCAAATGGAATTCGAAGCAAAATTTAGATTCTATGGACCTCTATTTTCATCATTACACCATTTTACTGCATTTGTGTAGTCGAACTCAAGGATGAATTTTTGGTGACAAGTGCGATCACACCTAGTGGAAATTTTGATGGCTCTTTGAATAGCAAGAATTTCAACACAGTTGAATTCCATTGAAAATGGATCTTATATCGAAGTATATTTTGAGCCGAATTAAAGGTGTAAATCTTATAATTTTGTAAATTGTATTTATAACGTTACATTAGTTTATATAAATAATAACCAGTTGTGGTTATTCATACATAACTCTAATTATCCAATTTTATTTTATGAAATTATAATTTCCTCTGTTGTTTTTTAATAGTTGTAACATTTTGACTTTTACGCTTGTCAATGCATAATTTTGCTCATTAATATATCTCATAATTTATATGAGAAAATTATAATCTTGTGAATATACATTGAGATAAATCTAACTATATATTACATGCTAAAGTTTGTATTATATGTTGAATATATTAGCCCAGCTGGTCAGGCCCAAGAAGAAGAGAAGCAGCAGCACGTGACAACAATAGACAATAGATAACTGAGTTGTAACAGAATGCCAGCTCAGATTGACCCATTTTTATTTCTCTTTCAGTTGTAATAAATGTAGTAGTACAAATACTTCTTTCTAGTTTTAGATTCATTACACACAGCAAAATTTAGTTTCTTACATTAGGTTGTATTTTTCTCTTTCATAAATGAAGTTTAGTTCGAAGTTTCCTGAGCTCTAAAATGGGAGCAGTGAAGGACTAAAATTCTGGTGTTGTTTGATGCTTGATCTTTATCTCTGAATTGTAACATGGTATCAGAGCAAGAGTAAAGATTCTGGAAACATTGATTGTCGTATATTCTTCATTTTTCGATCAAAAATTCAGAGGTATTTCTTCAATTCATCTTGAAATTCCGCTGTAATCTGCTTTGCGTTTTTATGCGCATTTTCTTCAAATAGAATCGATTGTTGATTGATTAGTTTGATCTTATTGTTGCTGATTGTCCTAGAAATTCTTGCGTTTATCATATTCATCTGATTTGTTAATCTTCATCTCTGAAATCATCAAAACATCAATCTATTCATCAGATTTTTTTTCATCTATCTTCATTTGATCTTCTTTTCTACTGCGATTCTTCTGAGATCTTCATAAATTCCTGATAAAATGTCATCATCAGAGAGTGATTCTTTACAAAATTCACTAAATTCGCAAAATCCTGCATCTCCTTCTTACATTCATCCATCAGATAATTCAGGCATGAAACTCATTTCACTTCAGTTTAATGGAAGTAGCTACGGTGATTGGAAACGTTCAATGCTGATTAGTTTATCAGCTAAGAACATATTAGGATTTGTTAATGGAACAATCTCTAAACCTAATTCTAATGATCCTTTGTATGAAGCTTGGGAGATATGCAATAGTATGTTAATTTCTTGGCTGATTGGAGTTTTAGACCAAAACATTGCAAGAAGTGTGTTATATTTTAGCACAACTCATGAAATCTGGACTAACCTTGAGGAGAGGTATGGTCAGTCATCTGGTACTCAGTTATTCTATCTCAAACAAGCTTTACATGACATAAAGCAAGGACAGGACAATATTTCTAGTTACTACACTAAGATGAAGATGCTATGGGATCAATTGGATTCTATTGAGCCAATTCCTACTTGTGAGTGCAAGAATTGTAGTTGTGCTATTACTAAAAAGTTGCTAAAGTCACAGCAAGACATGAGTTTGGAGGAGTTTTTAATGAGACTCAATGATTTATATGAGGTGATTAGAGGTAGCATTCTGATGATGGCACCACTACCTGGTATTTCACAAGCTTACAGACTCTTGATGCAAGAAGAAAAACATAAGCAACTTTCTAATGCACATGCTTCCTCAGAAGAGAATATGGCATATGCAGTTAAGAGAAGGTTTGGAGATCATAATGACAAGGCAAGGTTTTCTGGAAATAACTTTGAAAGACATAATTCAGGAGGAGATTCTAGGAGGTGGAATAATTACTTCTGTGATCACTGCAATATGCCTGGACATAGCAAACAAAGATGCTACGAGATAGTTGGTTATCCAGCAAATTATTTCAAGCATGATAAGAGAAAGGCTGCTGTTGCACACATTGAGGAGCATAATGACCAAGATGCATCCAATGTCAGCAACAATAACATTCATGATGAACAATACCAAATGTTTGTTCAATTCATGAATCAACATAAATAGAACACACAAGCTGGAGTCAATTCAAACTCTTCAGCTCATGTTGCAGGTAATTTCTGCCTCACTTCCGCTATGTTTACAAATTGGATAGTAGATGCAGGGGCTAGTGATCATATGTGTTATGATCTAACCATGTTTGATAGCTATGACAAAATCAACACTACTGATAAAAGCATCACCATTCCAAATGGTAAACGAGTACCAGTTACTCATATTGGTAATATAACTCTTAAAAATGGTATTGTTTTACACAAGGTATTATATGTACCTGAGTTTAAGTTCAATCTTATCTCAATATCAAAGTTATGCCAAGACTTACAGTATACTGCCACTTTTACTAATGATTCCTGTTATGTACAGGGCCTTTCAATGAGGCCAATGCTTCTTGGTAGACTCCAACATGGGCTCTATTACTTGGATACAACTCTGGTAGCTTCCAGTTCAGGTTCTTCTAATGTCTTAACCAACACTGTTGTACATAATGATGTGGTGAATAAGGCAAAGTTGTGGCACATTAGACTAGGACACTTACCTGTTAATCATTTGCACTACATTTTACCTCTATTTGATAATAAGACAACCTTGGATTGTGTTTGTCAAATATGTCCAACAACAAAACATACTAGATCTTCTTTTCCATCTAGTACTACAAAATCTCTTGCTGCATTTCATTTGCTTCACATTGATGTTTGGGGTGCATATAAAGTAGCTACACACAACAATTGTAAGATCTTTTTAACAATTGTTGATGACTATACAAGAATGACATGGGTTTTTCTTCTCCATCATAAGTCAGATGCTATTGACATTTTTCCTCAGTTCATTCAATACATTACTACTCAATTTCAAGTTGTTGTAAAAATTATAAGGACTGATAATGCTCCTGAACTTTGTGAAGGCAAACTTAAACAATTTTACTTACAACATGGCATTGTGAATCAAAGGAGTTGTGTAGACACCCCCCAACAGAATGGGGTGGTAGAACGAAAGCATAGACATCTTTTGGAGGTGTCTAGGGCCTTGTTTCTTCAAGCTAAACTTCCTGCTGAATTCTGGGGTGAAGCTCTTATGTGTGCTGTCCACCTTATCAATAGGATGCCTCTACATGTTTTACATCACACCATTCCTTATGAGAAGCTCTTTGGTCATTCACCTTCCCTAGATCTTTTAAGAGCATTTGGCTGTCTATGTTATGTCTCTATTCCTAGACAACATAGATCTAAGTTTGAACCAAGGGTTGTCCCTCATGTTTTCTTGGGGCATCCACCTAACCAAAAAGCTTACAAAGCCCTCAACATTGAAACTTGTACTATTTCTAGAGATATCACCTTTCATGAGCAACATTTTCCCTTCCATCTTAACCCTCATACACCTTCTTCTTCTTCTTTTCAGTTCTTCCTACCTGTCTCTAATGACTATACTCCCTCTCTTTATCTTGATTTACCTGACATCTTTCAATTTGACACTCCAGATCCTCCTACACCTACATCACCTCCATCTGATACTCCTTCTCACCATTCTCCAGATATTTCTCTTCCTTCTTCCCCAAACACTTCTTCTCCTCTATCTCTTTCTCATTCTTCTTCCACTATTCCTCTTGATCCCAGTGACATCATTGATCTTAGTACTTCTCTTCCCCTTAGGAGAAGTTCTAGATCTACTCATCCTCCTTCTCACTTATCTGATTTTGTTTTTTGCCATACTGCAAATCACCTTGAAACTACAACTTGGTGCAATCTAGTGGCTTTGTCAGATTTACCTTCACATCATATTGCATCCATTTCTCTCTCAGAACATCTTATTGAATCTGTTTCTTATAATGAGGTTGTTGCTGACCCTAGGTGGGTCACAACAATGGACAAATAAATTGCAGCCCTTGAGCAAAATGATACATGGATCTTGGTTGATCTTCCTCCTTCTAAGAAACCTATAGGCTGCAAGTGGGTTTACAGAATCAAGCTTAAATCTGATGGTTCTGTTGAAAGGTTTAAAGCCAGGTCAGTAGCCAAAGGTTATAACAAAAAATAGGGGATAGATTATGATGAGACATTATCTCCTGTCATCAAAATGACTACAGTTAGGTGCTTACTTGCTTTGGCAGCTAGCAGGGGTTGGGATTTATTCCAACTGGATGTGTATAATGCTTTTTTGCATGGGGACTTGATAGAAGAAGTCTATGTGCATGTCCCTCAAGGTGTTTCTAATCCTTTAAACAAGGTTTGCAAGCTTGTCAAATCCTTGTATGGCTTAAAACAAGCGTCTAGGCAATGGTTTGCCAAGCTTGTGGGGGAACTCTTACATAAAGGGTTTACTCAATCCAAAAATGATTATTCACTTTTCATCAAACATACCACTGGTCACATTACTATTCTAGCAGTGTATGTAGATGGTATCATCATCATAGGGGATGATTTGCACACTATTCAAGATATCAAGGCACATTTGGATGCTGTTTTCAGCATAAAAGACTTGGGGAAGCTAAGCTACTTCTTAGATCTTGAAATTGGATATCTTGACTCTGGAATTTCAGTTACTCAAAAGAAATTCACTAAAGAGCTATTGGTGACTGCTGGGATTCATGATACAAAAGGTGTTGCTACTCCACTGCCTATTAACCTCAAGCTATCAGCTACTGAAGGTGAGCTACATGATGATCCTACTGAGTACAGATGTTTAGTTGGAAAACTAAATTTCTTGACACATACAAGACCTGACTTATCTTATACTGTGCAACATTTAAGTCAGTTCTTACAAGCCCCTAGAGTCCCTCATTATAGAGCTTTGATGCATGTGCTCAAGTATATATGTAGCTTCTACAATTGGTCAAGGTATATTATTACATGCTACTGACAAGCTAACACTACAAGCTTACTCTGACTCTGACTGGGGAGCCTTTGTAGATTCAAGAAGATAAAATTCAGGTTATGTATTGCAGTTGGGAAAGTCTCCTAGTGAGTTGCAAGTCCAAAAAGCAAAGTATTGTGTCAAAAAGCTTGTTAGATTGCTTGAAGAACTAGGGGTGTCTAAGCTCAAACCTGTTACATTGTATTGTGATAACCAAAGTTCTATACACATAGCCAAAAACTCTGTCCATCATGAAAGAACAAAGTACATAGAGATAGATGTGCAATTCACAAGAGATAAAATCTTGGAAGGGTTACTACAGCTCACATACATGCCTACAAATTCACAAATTGTAGATTTTTTACTAAGATTCTGCCTTCACAATAGTTCAATCATCTTCTTGACAAACTAGGCATGATTGACACCCTGCCTAGTTTGAAGGGGGGGGGATGTTGAATATATTAGCCCAGCTGGTCAGGCCCAAGAAGAAGAGAAGCAGCAGCACAGAAGCACGTGGCAACAACAGACAACAGATAACTGAGTTGTAACAGAATGCTAGCTCAGATTGACCCATTTTTATTTATCGTTCAGTTGTAATAAATGTAGTAGTATATATACTTCTTTGTAGTCTTAGATTCATTACACACAGTAAAATTTAGTTTCTTACATTAGGTTGTATTTTTCTCTCTCATAAATGAAGTTTAGTTCTAAGTTTCCTGAGCTCTAAAATGGGAGCAGTGAAGGACTAAAATTCTGGTGTTGTTTGATGCTTGATCTTTATCTCTGAATTGTAACATTATATATTAGTCACAAATTCCCGGTCAAACGAAAATACATAAATAATGCAAAAGTCAAAACATTACAATTATTAAATAAAAAGAGTAATATACTTCTTCTATTTCAAAATATTTCGCATGGTTTACTTTTCAACTATTCACATACTCTCATTTGGGTGTTTTATAATTTCTATTATGTAAAGAAAAATATAGTCGTGTGGAATCTTGTTAGACTCTCGACATATACTTTCGAAATATCAGATTCTTATAATTATTACTTGGAACTAGAGTTATTAATAATTATAAATATGCATTAACAAACGTGTAGAGAAAAGCGTGTCAAGTATTTTGAAACAAAGAAGTATTAGATTTGGTATGCTCACTTCTTATCGCACTATACAATATTACCGGTGCCACAACTTACAATCTTTATCATACACTCGGATATATCAAGAGCATAGTACAACCAAGGCTATTTTTTTTGCTCAATGAAGCTCTCATTATACTCATTTGGGACCAAAATAGCCTTTTGTATATACTATACACATGGTACACCTGGGTGTATGATGAATACACTCTACCACGGCTAGTGTTACTTAAAAAAGAAAATACAGTTTTTATGGGTAACTAGTAATTACATTTATGAAGGCAAGTAGGCAACCATCAACATTTCACTCTCGTCCCGTGTCCTGTGAAACACCCAAAAATAGATGCCGTGTTTACATTTCTCTGCGCCATCATCACGCTCTTTGCCATAATTCCTTTCTGCCTTTACCCTTTACTAATTAATAGTATCCCTCTCATCCCTACACTTCTCTGCATCATCATCATTGCGAATCTGATTTCTCATCTTTAATTTTGAGAATGGCTAAAGCCTAAATAGTTAATCATTGTTAAGTAGATATCTTAGGCCATGTTCTTTTAAACTTACTTTCAGTTCAGTTCAATTCATAATCTAATACTACCGCCATGTTCATTTGGTGTGAACTAAACTGAATTTTTATTAATTCAATCAAAAAGAACAAAGTCTATGTTTAACATATTGTTGTTACATTGCTGAGAGTAACCTGAAAATTCACATTCATCCTAAGTTATTATTGTTTCTACTTGTTTCACTTACCCTCAACTAAAGAGGATACAAGGGAATTAAGGAGATTAATGAGAGGAGTATAGGATTACAAATTTACAATTTTTGGTGATGTTTAGACGGATAGAAAGCTCAACACAGTTTTGTTCGAATCTTAGAGGTGTTGCATTAATGAGTTACCATGTCTTTCTCCTACATGAACACTAGTGACTACTCCATGTCCTAGTTAAAGTAGCTAGTAAAATATATTAGTAATATGTTCTTACATTAACCAAAATCATTAAGAACAAAAAAGAAAGTTGCTGTTCCTGGCCCCTGGGACTGGGAGGGAATTAAATAGATAGTCAAGTATTGTAGCAACTAACAAGAAATTGGAGCACCTCCATTCATCTCAGTGAAGACGTTAATTTCAGCTCCATCCGGAAATTGCAGCTGCATTATTGATATTCCAAATTAAAGTGGAATCACCAAAACTGTAAATAGAGAGTAAAGTAGTACCTACTGATGATGCACTCATGAACTAGTAAAATTTCTTTTCTTTTTGTGGCAACAATAATTAGTACTAGTAGGTAGCAACCAAGCAGGAGTTTGTATGTTTCTCCAATGTTTTTTATTTGTTACATTTTTATAAATAGATCCTTTTTGGGAAATTTCCATTGGTAACTCTCGATTTTTGGCTTTTCCCACTTATAACCCTCAATTTTTTTAAATCCCCTTGGTAGCCCTCAGTTATTTTTCTAATATCAAACGTGACATTATGAAGAAAAAAAATGTTAACTCCGGTTACTTTCCGTTAGAACTTAATGTCTTGATTAGCGTGCCTTATTTTGCGTGCCATAAAAATTGTTCGGTTAAAGTTTAAGGGATCATTTTGGTCTTTAAAGATCAAATTTGAGATCAGAATTGACAAATAACGATCCAACGTTCCTCATTTTCCTCGCTGTAAAACTCATTGAGAAACCTTGGTTTGCGTGCCATTAATTTTTAACGGAAATTTTCAACATTTTATGGCAATTAACGTTTTTTTTGCTTCATAATGTCACGCTTGACATTTATACAATAACTGAGGGTCACCAACAGGATTCAAAAAAAAAAACCGAGGGTTACCAATGGAAAAAGCTAAAAACAGAGGATTATCAATGAGAATTTCCTATTCTATTTTCCTTATTACATTTCTTTATTTGGTGTAATCATAACAACATAGCCTACCAAAAAGTATTAATATTCCCTTTATTTTTGTCATTTCTCCCCGTAGAATTATGGTCTCCAGTCTCCACCATTTAGGGCCTGTTTTTCCCAGCTTATTTTCAGTTCAATTCAGTTCAGTTCAGCTTAGTTTAGTTCAGTTCCTAAATTATTATCATTACTATTAATTAGTTATAATTTAATTCGGTTCAGTTCAATTCAGTTGTTTTATACCGAAGAGAACAAGCCCTTACCACACCTTATCTCATTTCCTACACACTTATGCCTACAACAGTATAACAAGTAATTAGAGACCGAGGGAGTATGATGTTAGACTCCTTGTATACTCTGTCCTTCAATAGACTTTTCATCTTGGTTTTTGCTCAGTTTTCAAGACATATCTTGACTATTTATAAGTTCAATTATGTATTAGTAACAATTACACATTCATTATATATTGGTGAAATTTGTGGTCATTGACCTCAAAAAAAATATCTATTAAGAGACTGATGGAGTATATGCGATAATGAAATCAAGTAAATGACTCAATAATTAAATGCTTAAGATGACACTTAAAAAAAGGAGAGAGGATAGATGTAGAAGAAGACAGACGTCGTACATCAAGTGGCGTGACATAGCCTGGTATGCGAGTTCCATCTTCGTAAAAGAAGCGAGGGGTCCCAAGTTCCAAGTCATGATGCTTGCAATACTGGTCAAACGCCTTTTGTATCTTTGCATTTCTCTTCACCTTAAGATGAGTTGCTTTATCTTTCTACACCCATTTTGTGAATTCATGTATCATTTATTAGATTATTACCTACCTACTTATAATTAATTCAAGCACTAGAAAACTAAATAATACTACTACCGGCACAAGCCTTCCAGTGCCACATGGCCTGACAATATTTTTCGGTAGAAAACGCAAATAAATACTTCGTACTATTAGTTTTACTTTCGTTAAACACGCAAATAAATACTTCGTACTATTAGTTTTACTTTGTTTAGTTTAACGGTTAAGTTGAGGAAAAATGGAAATGTTGGAAATGAAATAGTGAAGGAAAATGATTTTCATTTAAAATTCGGAGGAAAATATTTACACAGCAATATAAAAAAAATAAACGCTTTTCCACCTCAGTTTTGTTTTTTTAATATCTTGTCCAATCAAACAACGGAAAATGGAAAAAAAAAAAAGCGTTTTCCTCGAAAACAAACATAGACTAAAAAGTAAAAGGTGTTAAGGAAAAGGTTAGAGGTAAGTAAAAAAGACTAAAGAGAAGGATAGAAAAAAACCTGATTGACAAACTTGAGATAAATGAAGTTGGAGTCATCGTCTATCATGATAGGCTTCATGGTGCTTGCAAGGCCATTGGTGTGGCTACAATACTTGTCACCCATTGAATAATATGTTTAATAATATTAGTAGTGTGATCTTAATCTTCACTATCAAGCTCTCCAACACAAATTAAACCACTTCAAACTCCTTCTTGCTTAATTAATTCTTTCACTTAAGACCAAAAATGGGGAGATAGAAACTAGAAACACAATGTGTGTATGAGTGTCTAAGAGGGAGAGAAAGAGAGGAAGTTAGGTGAAGTAGGAATGCTCATATGAAACTGAAAAGAAAGATGAAACAGAATAATGAGTCATGTCAAAATATAGGAGTGTAAACAAAAAAAAAAACTGAGTGATGGAGTGAAGCATTGCCAAATACGGAATACGGGTGATGTGGTTTGGTTGTTTGAAGCAATTTGTAGGAGTGTCATCAAATTACTACTGACTTTGACCAGTGGATACTCCTAATCACTTAGTATTACGTGGCGCTACGTCAATACTGTGACATGTGTCGAGGTTCAATACTCTCCAGTACGTTTATACTACTCCCTCCGTCCCTAAATAGAGTGCCTATATTTCCATTTATATTTGTCCCAAATAGATTTCTCATTTCCTTATTTGGGTATGGGTCCACCAATTAAAAAATTATTTTGCTTTCAACTTTTATAATATCACCCACTTTTCCATATGGTCCACATTCCTCTCCTTAATAAACAATTCATAAAAAGTGTACCAACTTCTAGAATTTAATAAACAGCTAAGGTCCTACACATGATTTATTCTTAATACTTGTGCCTAGAAGAAATGACACTCTATTTAGGGACGGAGGGAGTAGTTATTAAACCCGGGCTATGCCTCGGGTATGGATGATTTTCATTTATTAATATTGTACTTTAAAATGATAACAGTAAATACCACCTGGTCTAGTGGTTAAAACTTTAGTATATTACATGAAGTAAAACTCCCTTAGGGAGAGTGCCACAGCACCGTTCCTTATTTAGGAAAGCCTTTTAATAGATTTATATAGATATAAAAGTCTTATACTAGTTTGTAATGGATACTTTTGTGAAAGAGGGGTTTGGTACACTCAAAAGACCAATCATTTATCTTTTTCTCGAGATTTTATAAGCTCTTAGGTCCTATTCCTCGTCGAAAGATAAATCCCTCCTAGTGTATTGTACTCTTTAATTACTTGCTTAGACGTGATCCTAATACTCAATTAAATAAGATATCCAAGTTTGGTACTTGGAGGAACTTAGAACTTTTCGCCAATGTTGTGTTAGGTTTCTTTTGGAATTTGGAGGATAAAGTACAGCAGGAGGAGTTGTGATAGACGCATATCCGGTATGGGCCAACAGTTTCCATACCGTGGCAAAGTTGTAAATAAATGTTTTTTTTTTTTGGTTTTTTACTTATGACAAAAAAGTGAGCATTATTAAGATCCAATTTATACATAACAAGATCTGAAACATATAGAACTAGATCTGATTCATAACATATAAGACCTGATTTATAGAAATTGAATTACATACAAATTTACATACATACATGCATTATCTGATTCACATTATAGTTGATATGACTCACATTATAGTTGATCTGATTCATATAATAGGTGATTTGAGTTATCTCCTACATAATCAGAGTTGTCTAAATTGCCATTAAGTCAACTTTCACATTTGGTCCTCTTTACTTTTTTTTTTTGTCTTTTTCTGTCAAATTACTTGCATACCCCGGTAGGTATGGACACTGTTGGCCCATACCGAATATGAATATGCGCCCATACTTTCTCCAACAGGAGAGGGTTGTTATTTGTTAATTATATCAGTTTCTTACACTCTTCACATGAAAAGCTGAAAAAATGTAGCAAATTACAATAAATTTTGCCTAGATTACCATCTTACATCTGGAACACAGCTCCTTTTGACATGCTTGATTCGTGGATGTTAACAACCAAAGCCAATGTTGATGTGAGCATTTTTAGAGCTGGAGAATGTGCAGTATGTTTCTCTTACCAATTTACCATGTTTTACTAAACAGTAGCTATGCATTACAATCGACATAAACTAGGTAACTTGAAACAAATAGTACGCATTCCGTCCACTAAGTACTCGTTCAGTCCCTCGATAAGTAGTGTAAATTATGTGTGTTTTAATTTTCTTCTTCTTTTTTGGGCTAGGGGAGTTTAAGCCCCCAACAAACCAAGTTATACCTTAATTTTTTGCATGCGCGTGTGTACTACGTGTCCTTACACGTGTTGCGTATTAACTAATACACACGCATGAAGAACCAACTCTACACTTGCGACCTAAGAATTATATTGGCATGTGGGGGAGGGAGTCCACAATAGTGATATGTTCTTTAATGAATGAAGATGAGATTTATTATTTTATTGTGGATTATATTATTATTTTTACTTTGAAGTGTATGTGATTTCATGTATATGATGCACATTTGACATTTGCTGTAATACTCCGTACACCGGCCAAAAAAAAAAATGCATCTTGTGTGTAACATGTAATAACTTATTGTGTAACAAAACCTCACAAATACTTAATGACATAAACCTCAACAAAAATGACATGGACTATACAAATAATGACATGAATCTCATGCCATTTTGTCATCTATTTCATGTCATTTGAGTTTTTTTTTTTTGCAAAAGAGGCGATGGTTTGTGGGTTTATGATGTACTACCTCCGTCCCAGAATAGTCTGAACACTTTCCTTTTATGTTTGTCCCAAATTAGTTTGAACACTTCCATTTTTGGCAAGGTCCCACCATTAATATATTATTTCTTTTACACATCTTTGGCCCACACTCTACCTTTTATCAATAAAAAGTTACCCAACTTTCTCTCTCCTCTAATAAAAAATAGCCCACCAACTCCTATCACATCTACTTTTTAAATAAAATAACATTTGATAACCACAACACAACTTATCACCTTAAACTACGTGTCCTAACAAGTGTTCAGATCTTTCTGGGACGGAGGGAGTAACAGTTACACCCAAGAATTTGTGGGGAGAGAAAGGCTATGATTCATATCATGATCCCATGTACAATCTAATTTGTCTAGATTAGAGATGTGAATGGGGTTTGGCAACAAATATTGCCATTAATATAGAGAAACGAGTAGTGTGTTTGTGAGAGTGTTTTAACTTTTAATCAATTTCTAAAATGAATAGAATCTATTTTCATCAAAATTAAGGAGAATGTCAAATGATTAATTAAAAAAATGAATCACATATTTTTCACTCCTAAATCCTAATCATACTTTTTAATCCTGAAATTCCCATTTTAGCCATTTTTACTGGCATAATGCCTCGGTAATCGCTATTGCATTGTAAAAGTATATCACACTCTACAAGCAATGCCATTTCCGAAAGGTTCATAATTTTGAGGAAAAGGGTTGTTGAGGAAACTTTCAACCAGAAGTGTTGAAGGTAGAGTGTTACAAAAGCATCATTTAATTCTTACCAAGTGGCATCTCTTAAGAACTTCATTGATCTCATAAGTCACAAGTCTCATTCATTCTCTTTTATTTATTCTATTTGGGCAGTTTACATTTGTTCAACTAAAACATGACTCATACTTTGAAGATGACTTTTTCCTTCTAGTAACCTAATTAGTTTTGACCCAATTAAATTCATCTATCTCAAAATAACTGTAGCAATTTGATTGGCACATTTTCCACATATTTTTAACTATTAATATCTTTTTTTATGATAGTAAAAAATTACAATTAAGGTGAATTATGTAAATAGTGTAAAAGTCAAATTGTTGTACTTCCTCCATCACATAATATAATGTTTACTTTTTTTTCATGGAAATTAAGGAGAATAGAGGGAGTAGTCGGATTCTTAAAAAATTTATCTAATGGAGTACTTTTGTCTTGGAATTACTTCTTTATTTTCTTTTTCCTTCAAAAAAATCAAAAAAGCAATAAATGTTTCTTGGGATGACATAAAGCAATAAATAGGGTTACATATTTTGAAAGAAATGTAGGAATATTTTGAAAAATTTGTATAAAATTGAGGATAATGCAGTCCATACAAATTGATAAAAAATAAAATAGGCACAATATTTTGGGACACCTAAAAAAGAATTATAGCACTATATTATTGGACGGAGAGATTTATTATGAGACAAGGGAATATTTAAGGTGTATTCTTTTTCATCTGAACTTATTAAACTTGTTTACCCCTGAACCTTATATTTTCACATGATTAGACTTGATCATACTTGAATTTATTAAAATAAAACTAAAGGCATTTTGAAAAATTCAATCAATATTTTTTATCCTATTTCAGCCCCATAATAGAAATACTACACTGAAGCATTTCACGTGTGGCTTACAAAAAAATGTTTAGAGCAGCTCCAGCAGATGGAGAGAGGTCCCAACTTGCAAATTGTAGAAAGTTGGAGCTACTTTCTTTGTCATTGGAGTGAAAAGAAGCATGTTGTAGCTTGGGGAACCAAGTAGCTCCACAAAGCAAGTAGCTTTGTTCAACTTTTTGTGGGTTGTACTTTCGGCTTTCCACTTTCACTTTTCATCTCACTTTCTATTAGTAAATGCAATTGTCTTTCCATCAGTAATTTGCAACGGTAACAAAGCTACAGTAATTTGCAACGGTAACAAAGCTACAGTATTTTGCAACATTTTTTTTTTCAAATATTAGGGTATGTTCTCTTCGGCATAAAACAACTTAACTGAACAGAATTAAATTATAATTTTTTTTTGAAAGAAGAATTAAATTATAACTAATTAATAGTAATGATTATCATTTAGGAACTGAATTGAACTGAAAATAAGCTGGGGAGAACAGGACCTTAGTCTATAAATAGGAGTAGCAATGTTGTAAAAAAAATATACCTACAAAATTTCTATAACCTCTTTCTCTCATATATTATTTCCTTCAAAAAAAATACAAATGGATGATTCTCAAGATCTATATAGTCAATATTATCCTTATTTAGAAAATTTACAAAATTTATAAATTATGATTGTATGAATTTATTATTTTTACAAGTTAATTACAAATTATAATTGAATGAATTGTATATTAAAAATTATTGATATGGTGATGACATGTGAGACCACAAGTGGTTGTAACTTGTAGCTTTCCATTAATTAGGAGAGGATGTAGCTTGGAAATGTTGTAGTTGGGAAATCTGATGTGGCACACAAAACTACAAGTGATTGTAGCTTGCCATTGTTGTTGCTCTTATTTCATCACAATCGAACATGTGGCCTCACACGAATGAAAAGTTGACAAAAGTCATATATATTGAAGTTGACAAAAACTTTAGTTTAAAATAATAATGAGAATAACATAATTATACAACAAAAAACACTTCCTATCTTTATCATTGCACAAATTTACGTATAGACGTGCCATTAGAATAACACTTTACTCTTTCTTCTACTCTATAATAAGTAAGTTGCTGACCAAAAACACAAAAACCCAGAAAAAATAAAAATGGAGGATGAAACTTTAATCCACAAAAACCAAAATAAAGCTTACAACAGAGTTTTCTCCCATGCTCAAGATGAGTTACACAGTGTTCGTACTTATCTTAGTTGGATGTGTGTTGACCAATCAACTTATTTCAATGCATTTCTTTCATGGTCTGTATTTCTCATATTTGCAATAATAGTCCCTGCAATTTCCCATTTTTACCTCACATGCCCTTCTTGTGATGGCAAGCATCAACAACCATACGACGCCGTTGTGCAGCTTTCACTCTCTAGCATTGCAACGCTGTCGTTTGTTTCCCTTACACAGTTTTCAAGGAAGTATGGTGTTAGAAGGTTCTTGTTCTTTGATAAGCTTGTTAATGAGAGTGATTCTGTTAAGCGTCATTATACTACCCAACTAAATGTATGATCTTTATTCTACTAATTATTTCATTTTTTTTGAATTAAAATTTGAACTTTTTGATGGGTTTTGATTTGTTTGATGAGTAACTGGTTGAATTGGGTGATGTTGTATTTTAATTACTGTCATTTTGCCTTTTAGTTTAGTTTTTGAGTTCTTTAAGTTGATGAAAATTTGTTTGTGACGGATTTTAATTTGTTTGCATGGTTTGGGTGAAAATTTGTTGCTGCATATGATTCCCTGCTCTAGGTTTTGTTAATTGATTTAATTGGGCGAGTTTTTGTTTGATCTTAGATTATTTTTTGGTTAAAAGGGTGACCACTTGTTGTTTCATTATTGTTGTTAGGATTACATAGAAAGACAATTTTAGCCGATGCCAAGTAGCTTAGTTAGTAAAGTCTTGTGTAGGTGATATCCAAGACTTGGGATCATAGTTCCGTTTGCATTACTGTCCTATGTGGCTCTCTCAGTGTTACCTAATTCCTTAATTCCCCCACGAATCGCGAATTGAAAAAAGCGAATTACGATCGGTTTTGGTTCATTTTCGTCCCATTTTGGGCGAATTGGCGAATTCAAAAGGCGAATTAGATAGCGAATTAGGTAACACTGGGCTCTCTATACACGCTAAATTAGGTTTTGTTGTCTCATACTCATTAGTTTTAGTTCTTATTGGCTTACACAATATGTGATCTTGAAAATCAAAGTGGATCCTTTATGTGAATGAGGAATTTGGTACACTGGAAATACATTTTCCTCTTTCTTGACACTTTCTAAGCTCTTAGGTCCTCTTTCTCGTCGAAAAAGAAATTCATAGGTCCCCCTCGTCTATTGTACTCCTTACTTGCTTTGATGTGATCCTAAAAATCATATAGGATCCAAGTTCGGTATTAGGTTCCTTTTGGAATTTGGAGGATAAATTCTAGCAGGATAGGGTTAACTATATTAGCTTCTTACACTCTTGACATGAAAAGCTGAAAATATGAAGCAAATTACAACTAATCTGGCCTAGGCTACCATTTTTCATCAATTATGCCATGCTAAATCCCTTGGATTGGGTTTGGAATTAATTCAGACTCCAAATTGTGTCCCACAGTGGCATTATTGGTTGGCTACTTGGCTTTAAATCCAAAACACTGAGAGTTTCTTTAACTTTTGGCCTGTAAAACCTGGAACAGACCGTCTTTTGCCAACGTCAATGCTTCATTCATGGTGCAAGGCATGGTTGAAATTCATTTAAATCTCTTAAACTCTTAAGCCCATCCCAACAAGCAACTTTGTTAAGCAAAGAGATCTTTAACTTTTGTATTGGATTTCCTCATGGCCCCATTTGAGCCCCATCATATCTGTGTTTAAAGTTAATTTCTTCTGTAAGCTTATTGAGCACCCTGAAGATGCTTATCGTGTTGTGGTGGGAATTGCCCTTGAAACCGCCTTAATGAATATCTTAATTTTTTGTGTTTTATTTGTTACAACTAACTATAGTTGATGCTAGTGGTAATCCCTTAAAATTTTGTGTTTTACTTGTTACAACTAACTATGACTTTATAGATTGCCATCATGATAATGATAATGATAATGATAATGATTCAAGCTCTCTTTTTCGGTTTATGCAGAGATCACTGAACATATTGTCTGGCTTTGTCCTCCCATGTTTTGTAGCTGAATGCACCTATAAAGTCTGGTGGTATGCTTCTGGGGCTTCCCATATTCCCTTCTTGGGCAACGCCATTTTAAGCGACATTGTAGCGTGCTCGTTGGAGCTAACCTCATGGATTTATCGTACCTTAGTCTTTTTCCTGGTATGTGTTCTCTTCCGCCTGATCTGCTACCTCCAGATCCTACGTCTCAAGGATTTTGCTACTGTTTTTGAGGTAGATTCAGATGTGGCTTCCATTCTGGTGGAGCACCTGAGGATCAGGAGGCACCTGAGGATCATAAGCCATCGTTATCGTGCATTTATCTTATGTGCCTTGATGTTGATCACTTTAAGCCAACTTACTTTCTTGACGCTGACTACAAAAGCCAATGATGTGAGCATTTTCAGAGCCGGAGAACTTGCAGTACGTTTCTCTTACCATTTTGCCCTTTTTACTATTACTTCCTGCGTTCTTTTTCTCCATTATAAATTAGTATGATAAATAAGGGGTGGTTTTTCTGTTTTAGACAAATTTCTTCAGCTTCTTTTCCACAAAAATTGTTCGAAAGAGAATTTTTGATTTTAGTAATAGGAGGAAAAGGGAAAGAAAAGGGCTCTAAACAGTAGGATTTTGTTCTTTCTATCTGGTGCAGCTCTGCTCTGTGACTCTACTGGCAGGGCTGACGATAATACTGCGAAGTGCTACAAAGATCACGCATAAGGCACAGGCAATAACAGCTCTTTCAGCAAAGTGGCATGTTTGCGCAACAATTGACTCCTTCGTCACCTCTGAGACTGAGTTACCGGGAACCAACAATATTAGCAATTCTGTGTGTTCTAATGCCAGTATTGTAGATTCAGATGATGATGATGCTGGTGATGAGGAAGATGATGTCGATAATACCAAATTTCTTCCAGCTTATGCCTACAGTTCTATGTCCTTTCAGAAACGACACGCTCTTGGTAAGTTATAAATGTATCATATAAAGCACAATAATAAGAGTTCGGCTAAAGAACAAACGATTTGCTGCAAACACAAGAGAGGGAATGGGTTTGCGTTCTACATGCTCTTCCTCTCTTTTGTTTTGTAACAAACAGTTTGCCATTTACTCTCTTTCAATGATTAATGGACTTTGCTTATGAAATCAAGGAAATATTGAAGATTATTACTCTCTTATTTATTGATTATTTGGTTGCAGTGTTATATTTTGAGAAAAACAAAGCTGGGATTACATTGTATGGATCAATGTTGGATAGAACTTGGCTTCGACTCATTTTTGGTGTTGAGTTGTCCTTAGTACTCTGGCTGCTCAAAAAAACCATCACTATTTAATGAAGTAATCATCATTTTTGTGATTTTGGCGCCTCAGATTAATTCCAACCATCGGTTATTTGATCTTTTTGGCGCGTGATTTCTGTGAAGCTCGCACGTTACTTTCACTTTCTCTCTGTCATTCGAAGATACGAGCATAAGGGTGTACACGAGAGATAAGAGAATTTAAGCAGCTTATTATGATTGGATTTGCAGCTTTAATTGGTTTAATCTTCCTTTAAAGAGGCTTCATCTGTAGACTGTAGTGTAGTGCTCTTTTGGGTTCTTTCTTGTACGTAAGGAGTAATATCCCAACTAATTGCTATGAATTGTGACTTTCCCGCTGTTGTATGTTCGGCTGTAAGTAGTGACATTCTATGTGTTTGCTTGTAATTGGTCTTGTATTGTATTTTATATTGATTTTGTGAAAAGTGGAGCGTTTTGTTTCTAAATTCACGCTTTGCAATTTCAGTTTTTCTAATATTGGGCACTAAACTTTCACTAAAGTTGCAAATAAAGTACTCTAGTTGTAAAAATTGCAAATAAGGTACTCAACCCGATTTATGTTACCAAAATCGTTTAAGGTACTGAACTTTCGAATGCCACCATACCACGCATACGACGCACCAACATCACTGCCATACAACCACACCACCGTTCACGACGCACCGACAAATCACCACCACACAAGGAAAGAAAGTGCGAAGAATTAACCAACATTAGAAGAACATCACTCCTACCCTCTATTCCTCTAACCTCTATACGTATTTTATCTAGAACTGATCAAATCAAAACCCTATTTGTCGAACTTCTTCTCTCAATTACGTTCAATATTTTCTAGGGTTTTACAGAAAAACAATGGATGAATTAGACCACTACGAAGTTCTAGGGTTAATTTCAGGCGAAGAAGGATCGATACTCACTGAGAAAGAAATCTCAGAAGCATACCGTAGATATTCCCTAGAATTGCACCCAGATAAACACATCAATGATCGAAATGCTTCGACAAGATTCCAGAAACTTCAGTTCTCTAACGAAATCCTCAAAGACCCGAAAGCTAGGAAAGAACTCGACGAATTGCTCAAGGTTAGGAGAGAGAAACAGGCTGGCAGCAAGCAGCATGATGCGAAACGACATCGGATGATGTCCGATTTGGAGGAGTGAGAAAGAGCAGCAGCGTATGTTGATCCGGAGAAGAAGGCCAAAGATGAAGAAGAGAGGATTATGAAGAAATTGAGTGAGGAAATTACTCGAATTCGGGCTATGATGGCGAAAAAATTTGAGTTTGAGAAACAAGTGAGAAGAGAGAATGTAGGTAGTGGTGGTGGTGGTGGCGGCGTGGAATTGGATAAGTCATAGGAGTAAGGTGTTGTGGTGGTATGGTGGCCTAGTAGGGGGAACGAGGGAGAAAGGCATAATACTTTTTTTAGAAAGAAAAATGAAAATTTTATGCAAAAATAATTTTTTATCTCCAAGCTCAGTACTTTAAACGTTTTTGGTGACAAAAGTTGGGTTGAGTACCTTATTTGCAGCTTTTACAACTAGAAAATATGCAAGTTGTAAATGATTTTCATCCCACCAAAACGTAGTTAGCGACATCTAAGTAACACTACGATGTTGGTTGGTTGACATTCTAATTCATGGGTAGTCTAATTTCTAGGAAGTAAGAACCAAAGAGGTTGTTTAGTTGACATGAACATATACTTCCTAGGAAGGTTATAGGAGGTAAGTGTTGTAAGTCCCACGAGTCCACCTACAGGTCCACCATCAGTATAATATTGTCCGTTTGGGCTAAGGCCGCACACAATTGTTTACAGCCTCTTTACCAAAAGGTCTTATACTAATGTATACTTTTTATCTTTCTGATGTGGTCATATGGGACTTAGAATGTATACCCAACAAGTATAACATTCAATAATAAAGATTGCAACTTCTTATATCCAACCAAACAACATTACTTAATGAGTCAATTCCAAAAAAAAGTGAGAATACATAAAATTTGCAAAATCAAGGAAAGTACTTTCCAAATGCAACGCAAATCCAACACCAAACAAAACCAATACTACTTAGTAAACATCAAAATATTCTATTATTTATTTGTTGACCAGGAAAAAAAAATTCAATGGTCCCTGAGCCATGTGTCTTCACGCCTTAGAATTTCATTTCCAAAAAAGTGACTTCATAAAATCATGACTTTCTTCTCTCTCTTCTCTCTCTTCTCTCCAATATATTACTCTACATAATTATATTACTTACTATCCTTATCACCAAAATTTAGATATTAGCTTGTTCTGTTTATCTTATTTTTTTTCTTTGTTTTTTTAAAACTTTTCTTTTTTTAACTCGTATTTTTCTTTGAATTTTTATGAATTTTTCTCATTTTTTCTAAAAATAGCAAAAATAAGATGAAGAGAACATAATAAAACCTAAACTACCTAGCATAGTTGAATTTGTCTAAGAATTTCTTACCATGTTTTATTTCTATTTTTTAAAATTTTATATAAGTGCCGATCTTGTTGGCTACATGTGAAAATGACGATGGTATTAGCATTTGGCTTATTTTAATTTGTCTTGTTTAATACTTCTACCTATCGAGCCATATCTCTAGACATCACTTTCATATTCATGTTGATTGCATTATTGCATAATTGAACAATAAGTGACGTGTTTTCGTGCATTCGCGCTCTTAAGAAAAATGACATTTGTTCCTTTTATAGATAAGATATATTGAACATCCCACGAAAAAACATATTCTTTACTCCTATAGTCCTATAGACTATATGTTTTGATGAAACAATTTTTTTTATAGAGGTAAAAAGACAAAAGAATAGGAGACCCTCCGCACGAGAAGAACTCCTATGCATCATTTACAAACAAATTTGTTAACACAATATTTTGGGATAATTCTCAATTAGCGAGGACAAAAGACAATTTTTTTTACATAGTTTTGTTTAAGAGCTTAGTTTTGTCTAATTATCAACTTTTATCTAAATTAACACAAAATCAAAGGAGTATTACTAGAAGAGACCAAATCGTTAACTTGGTACATGATTTTGCTCAAGAATCTTGTAAAGATGTTGGTGGGATGATAACTGTTTTTCAAGGGTTGTTTAAGAGCTCTGACGGGATTGTTGGCTGGTGATCCTGCAAAACGAAGTGAAACCTATTCTAGGGGTATTTTAGAAAAAGCCCCTTCGATACTTGAGTTTGAGATTGGACTAGAGAAAAAGTGTAATAGCAATTCTATAGAGAGATGCTTTTGTTTTTCTAGCTAAAAATTGACTATAGTTAAATAATAAGATTGTTCCCCATTTATAAAATGGGTGATTTCGATGATAGAAGACAGAAAAGTCAAAGTAGATTATTGGGAACTTCCTCCTTCTTTTATGGGTTGTTTGGGCCCATTAAGTCAATGAGCCCCGTGGTCTTAGGTGAAATTACTGTATCGCCCTTGGGGACCTGTGGGACCCACCTCCGCAAAAGCTAGTCCAACCAGGTTGGGAGTTCAGCCTGGTGCTGTGACGTCATCTACCCCGGCCAATCCCTATAAACAGGGATTGGATCCCCATGTATTGAGGTAATGAACAGTTCACCCACTAATTATCTCTCTAAATCTCCGATCCTCGGTCAATTGCATTAAGTAGGGATGCATGACCTGTCTTAACCACAAGAGCATTCGTTATCGAGGATGACCTCGATCCCACCAAATTGGGATTATTCCAAAGTTTGTATCTTTATTTTGGACTTTAAAGGTTTGGGACATCCGATCCCTCTGAGCAGTTTTAACTTAAGCGTCGGAGGGGCGATCCCGAAATCACCCCGGTAGTCTAATCCTTGTTTTGCAAGTTCTACGGCTCCATAAGACTGTTGGCACTCACCCAAACACAACTCTCGTTGAATTTCTCATAAGATCCTCACTCAAAAGTTTTGTACTGGAAACACGGGTATATTGGTATTTTCACTTCAGATTGGGTTGGCCATATGTACTTTTCTATTAGTACTATGGATGATAGACCAAAATAACGTAAAATCTTAAAATATTTTAAAAGAGCAAAGAGCTTATCAGCCTCATTATTGTTGAAATTTCCACCACACTTGCGAGTCACCTATTGGTGAAGTTGACATACTAATAATTAAGTAAAAGTATCAACTTTAAATAACACTTTCTCCATCTATCATGACAAAAACCAGATGATGACGTGCGAATATATTCCCACAAATCGCCGTTTTGCAGGGTAAGACAACATATAACATTCAAATCAAACCTATATATACTCTTACTTTAAGATTAGTATAAAACAATAGTACTAGTTACAGATTAATGCAAATCTTTGTGTGTCAAGTGTCAATATACATCAAGAACCAGCTTAGACTTAGCTTAAAGTGTATGATTCACCGTATAAAAAATTGTAAAGAAAGAAAGAACACTCCAACTGAAGTTGGCAATGTATTAAGATGTGGCACATCACTGATGGCCAGATAAGCGCATTTAACGGGTATAAGTTGTGCTAAGTACATAGACACTACGTGAGAATAACATGATGTCGGACCCACCTTTAGTATTATTAGTCGAATGATTGCATCAAACATATTATTTGCAAAAAATCACGTCTATATTCTTTGAAACATAGGGTCGGGTGTATCTTGAGTCTTGACGGTAGAGCTAGCCAGCTAGGCATGGCGGAGGCCGAGTCGGCCCGACAAGAAAGGCTTGCCGGTGAGCCGTGGCCCGTGGGTTGCTAGTGCACACCATTTTATTCAAATTTCAGACTTAGCTAGATACGAGCATGATGCTAGATTGCTAGTGCACACCATTTTATTCAAAGCTGTCATAAATAGGTCCAATATGGTATTATGCATGATGGATTGTGGGTGATACTCATCATATGACGGGAAAACACGGCACGGTTGCATGAGACAAAAACTTAGCCACGATTTTTTTTCTAGTGAAATGACTATTTTTCAAGTTTAGCCACCGCATGGTTTGACATAGGCATAACTCTATGTGTCGTATCGTGTCGTGCCTTGCCTAGGCCATACTTTTTTAGCTATACATAAAGATAGTGTAGCATAACCCTACTTAATATACTTCATATTCATGTAAAGAACAAACAACTTTTTATTTGTGTAGTTGTTGGTAAGTTGGTAGCATCATATGGTCGATGTAATAGTTAATATGACTCAATGGGCAAAAGTGCCACAAATCAATTGGCTTCTGAGTAGTGTAGACTACACTGTGTAATACTAAACTCACATGGAAACAAGGAGATCATATATTTATATTATATTAAAAGATTGACAAAGGATCAAAGTATTCGATTTGCTCTCTTATAAAGTGGGTGAAGTACTTTTATAGCCGCAACCCGTAGAAACGAGTTAGGTTTGTGTTCGATTTCATATTAATTTCGAGTTGCTTTTTAAATACATCAAATTCTATATAAAATGTAGGACATTTACATAGTAAGACAACTTGATCAAAACGAGTCATGTCTGGATTAATATGTTGTTCAGTGTCTTATTTCTCATTACCTCTGCGTTCTTGTCGCATCCATTTCACTCGTGATTTCGTTTTGTGTCTAATATCTGTTAGCATTTATCTGGTGTGGAACGATTTAATATTTGTTAGCCGATTATATTAATTGATTTTATCTTGATAGCTATTTGATTATGTAAAACTAAATTAGCAATACGGACATTAATGCAATTTAGACTCATTTATGTCGCTCAAAGATTAAATAGAGATAGTGTTTGAAATAAAAATAATACAAGACTAATTTTGTAGATTTGATGCTAGACTAATTCATAGGATTTTTTTTCAAATGTAAAATTAATTCATTAGTGAAGAAGTCATACATCTAAAACAGACTTCAAAACTAGCAAATACATAACAATTTTGATCAAATAAGATTCTAAATCAGCAAACTACGATAGTTATAGAATAAGATATAACACTTGTGCATACCCTTTTTCACGTCGTTGTTTGCATAACCTTCCACGAGAGGGTGTTTTGATCTTTTGTAATTTTAAAAGAGATCTAAATCTGATACAATTGATTGAAGATGTAGAATTAATATCTATATCGACACTGTGAAAATCTTCATCAACGAATGAAATTTTCCTACGGAATTAAAAACATAGCCCCCAAAAACTCTCACAAGTAGAGAGATAAATTCCAATATATGAGTATATAAAATATAATAGATTGGTAAATATAACTCAATAATTGGGTAGAGACACTCTCCATTTGAGAGAGAATGGAGATTTATTGTGAATATGAAACAAAAGCTAGAAAAAGCCAAGAAAATAGGGGCTTAGGTAATAAAAAGGAACAACTTTATGTTTTATTGATGATCTGGCTAATTCATACGCTTCAAAAACTATTTTTCGTATCACATATACATACACTTTGAATGCCAATAAATTTAGTCGATGAAATCTTACAAACAATTTTTGTGTATGTCACTATCTTTTTTAAAAGATATCATACTAGTGCCTTTTGTGGCTTTTTTACCATATGTATAGAGTAAGTGTGCGTGCTATTTAACTTATATATCGACTGATCTCAACTTATCTTTAACTTTTTTTGATTTTTTTAAGGTGAAATCTCAAAATTATCATAAGAGATGAACAAAGAGTTCATAAGTGCATAAACCGACACATAAAATTTCCAACATTGTTCGGCACCAAATAAATAGAATTAATCTAGCAAGGTGAAGCTCAATAATGTTTCGCTCCCTTCATTTCGCACATGAGACCACCTAGCAAACTCAAAATCGTTGCTAAAACAACTGACATCTTCCAGAATAAAATCAATATCCGAGAGGTAACATGCACCCTCACAGAGACAAGAGTGAAGCAATCAAATTAAAAAATAACACGGTGAATGATTTCATAGGATAAAGCTTTCCCTTTAGCGATTCCAGGCGACCACCACGCCATTACTCTTCGAACTGTCTAACACAAATTTAAAGCAACACTAGTCTAACCTTTCGTGTTGATGCCATGCCCCGACCAACCCAACCATCATTCATCACCTATAGAAACCCGAGGTCTTATAACTTATTAATTAGAACTTATTGAAACTTGTTTACAAGATGTTATAATATAGGAAAAATTGACAAGAGCAGGCCCAACTATGGCCACCCTTCCATAATAGATCCCAACTTTCGATTATTCCACACCAGTCCCAACTTTGGGGGGTGCTTTACATTAATGGTCCTAGCAGGTCACCTAACCTGCTACAACAGGTAAACATTTGAAACCACAACCCTTGCCACCTCTGCCACCCTCTACCCTGCACTGCCACCCCTTCCCCGCCATCGTAACTCCTCTAATGTTTTTACCCAGCAATAACAATTCCACCCCCCTCTCTCTATACCCCTACCCCCACCACCTCCGGCAACCCCACGCCCAGCCACCACCTCCACTTCACCCTCTCCCTCTCCCCCTTCCTTGTCGGCAACCGAACCCCCTTCCTCGTCGTCGACCCTAACTCAGCACCGCAACGACCCACCCATCCCGACCCTTTCCCCTATCCCGATTTCCCCAATCTCCACCACCTTCTAGCCCTCCGATTTCCTCCCCTCTCTCATCTTCTTCCATGGAGTTTCAATCTAATATTCAATGGCGAAGAACCGGTTGCAATTTAGGGTGTATGGGTGGTGGAAATGGTGTGGGTGGTGGGTTTTCGGTTTTGTCGAGGGAGAGAGAGGGAGGTGCGGCGGTTGATCGAGGTGGGAGAAAGAGGGTCGGGGGAGAGTTCAATCTTGGAAATCGGAGGGCTGGAGGTTGGGGGTCTGAAATGGTGTGGGTGGTGGGTTTCGGTTTTGACAGAGGAGAGAGAGCGAGGTGCGGTGGTTGGTCAAGGTGAGGGGAAAGAGGGTCGGGGAGGGTTCGTGGGTCCTGGGTTACGGTCAGCGGCAGGGGAGGAAGCCTTGGCGGCGGCGGAGAGGGTGGTCCGGCGCCGGCAGTGAAGGTGGAAGGTGGTGATGGTGGCTGGCAGGTTTGGAGGTGGTGGTGTGGGTGGCTGGTTGGTGGTTTTGTGGCAGGAAAGGAGAGAGAAAGACTGAAAAAGGAGGAAGGAGAGGGGTTGATTTTTTTTTACAGGTTAAGCAGGTCACCCTTCCACTTGGACCGTTTTTGTAAAAGACCCTCCAAAGTTGGGACTTGTGTGGAATAATCGAAAGTTGGGATCTATTATGGAAGGGTGGTCATAGTTGGACCTGCTCTTGTCAATTTTTCCTATAATATAACTTGAAGTCCATTCTATTTAACTCATCTGAACTTAAAAACTTATCTTAACTGGTATGACTTTATCGAAACCTATCTGCTCTAAAATAAGTTAACATTAGTTGGACGAAACAAAACCTTATGAAAACTTATGAAAACTAATCTTAATTTTTTCTTCTGAAATACGCCAAATAAGTTGAACAAATCAGACCCTTAGAAGGAAATGAAAAATCTATTCCATTAGATTAAGAAAAAGAAAACCACTTTCTTTTTTTAATTACAAAATACTCTAGATTCATATCTCTATTATATAAGGGAAGGGGGGAGGAAGATGGTGTCCCCCTTTGAAAATACTAAATTACCCTTAATGATCTAATGGAATAAAAAAATTACAAATGAAACCAATTTAAGAACCCTTTCTCATTTCAACTTGACATTTTGAATAAGTTAAAAATGGTATATGCATCAAATACTTCAATCAAAAAATTAAATGGACAAAATATCTTGACCTTTTTTTTATAAGAGAAGTTGGTATACACTATATTCTTTTTGTTCAAAATTCATTCACAAAAAATTAATATTAAAATTCACTGACAACCTCTGTAAGTTTTTTACATTAGAAATTAAGATATCTAAATTCAACCTAACAATTAATCTTTCACATTTTAGTGTAATCATAACTATAGTACGAATGTAGTATATAATAGAATAACAAGTTTTGAAATTAACGCATGCATCGCGTGCATATAATTCTAGTAAATACAAAAACAAACTCCATATATAAACACCCTCAACTCAATTTCTCTCCACACTCCTCCACCCCTTCTTTCTCTCCCAAGTCCTCACCATCACAATTCACAAACAAAACCATCAAAGCAACATCAAAATTCAAACAACCATAAAAATGGGTGACGATGGAACACCAAGAGACACCCTATTACCCCGTGCTCGAACCCAAAGAAAATCATTCAACCGACTATTATCCCATGCTCACGATGAACTCCACAGTTTTCGTTCTTACCTTCGTTGGATGTGCGTCGATCAATCAAACATCTACACTGCATTCTTGTCATGGTTTGTATTTTTGGTATTCGCAATCATAGTCCCGGCATTTTCCCATTTTTACCTTGCCTGTCCTTCTTGCGACGCCAAGCACAATCGCCCTTACGATACCCTTGTACAGCTTTCTCTCTCCAGCATTGCAACGTTGTCGTTTGTTTGCATTTCTCAGTTTGTAAGGAAGTATGGCTTAAGAAGGTTTTTGTTCCTTGATAAACTTGTGGATGAGAGTGATTCTGTTCGACATCATTATACTACAGAACTTAATGTATGTTTTTCTTTTAAAAATTCTTGTCTCTGTTCTTTTTTTGCTTGGTTAAATTTCGCCTTGATCAATAATTTGGTTATCATTTTGTTTGTTACGAAGACGATTTCTTATGACGATTCATGTTTGTCGACCCCAGATCTTTTTTAGACTAAGGATATAATTTTGTTGGGATTTTTCATGTTTTGGGTTATTTTGTTAACTGGGTTTTGATTGATTTGCGGAATTGCATTGGTGATTTAGATTAATGGGGTTGCTTGATTTTGATTGAATTGGGTGAATTTGTGATCAATTTCATTAATGGGGTTGCTTGATTTTGATTGAATTGGGTGAATTTGTGATTAATTTCTGGAATTAGCTTTCATTTTTAGTATTTGTTCAATGAAATTGGATGGGTGACATGGGTTTTGAATTTTGATTGTGATTGGGGTGAATTTTTGTTTCTAGATTTGATCCCCTGTTTTTTTTTTTTTTTTTTTGGGTTGATGCATCATAATTAAGTGAATTATTGATTATGAGATTTGGTTGTTTCTTTAATTCCTTTTTTAACGCTGGCCTGCTTATTTTTGATGATGTACTGTTTCCATTATTCCCCTTTAATGATGTATTTTCAAGATTTTATGTGTCATTTTTTCTATGATTTTGACTGATGATTGTTATTACTAAATAGGGCTAGCTGTTTAATCTATCTGTATTACTGTGATCAAATTGGTTTCTTGACTATTATGGCTTTCTTCATTCATTAATTAAGTTTTGTTATTAGTCAACTTTGTTACTTGCTCATTAATGTTTTACAACTTGTTTTCTGATTGTTTGAATTGATGGGTGATTTTACTTTTATCCCAATTATGCTTACTTATGTTGTTCTATTGCTTTAAATTAATTATTCAATGACTAGTATTAATTTTTTTTTGAGTTGATATTTGGGAACTGATAGCGAATAGAATTCTCTTCGGTTTAGGATATATTACGGTATACGAGTGAACACGACCCTTGAAATTGGTCCTCTACTTCATGTTTGCTAATTGGTCCAAATATGCAATTTGTGTTAGTTTCTTTGGTTGCATCTAATCTGATCTCAGTGAATAATTTGTACATTGTTGATGTTGATTGAAAGTAATTGTTGGAGTCCAGTTGTGAAGCTTGTTTGTTCTACTGGAGTTATGGTCAATTTAAGGTTGGCTACCGGCCTGTTTCTTTCTCACTACGTCAGATCTAGTTTTCTTCTATTATTTACAATTTATTTTGTGGCACAATATTACTTATTATATAGGAGAAGAAAGGGAAATTTTATGTTCTCTGGATGTTTCCTGATTGCACGTTTGTTGGATTCCACAAATGTGGCACTGATTGTATTATCGCTTGGTTTCTTTTAGTGTCATGTGTGATGTGTAAAATTTGGCTAATGTAGACATATATAATCCTGGCCATACATTATTGTTCCTTAGAGTATTCATTCATCCCATGCTGTACATCCTGCACACATTACGGGATTGATTGTACACGTAAATTAGAAGAAATTTCTGGCATGATTTGGGACCGACAACAATTAGCTTTTCTTAATTGTCTAGATTATTCTCTAGTTAGCCTTGGTTAGTTTGGCAATTGGCGTGCATCAATATGCGTGATTAATATGTCCCTCTCAAAAAAAGAAAAGAGACTGACAAATGTGTCGTTTGGATTGGGTTCGATTTGGGTCATGTTTGGCGATCACTTGTTCATTTTCTATGGGGTTTGATCATTCCTGAGAATACTTTCAAGTAGCTTATCATAATAAATTACTCAATATTAGTCACATTTATTTTTGGGACTGTTTAGGTTGGGTCAAATTTGGTTCATTTGGAATTGTGTCATGTTAGTTCAGGTACAATTTGGGTCGGGGTAATCAGATAAGAGTCTGTTTTGCGAGTACATAGGCTGGAAATGTCATGGATTTCTTATTAGTTGCAACTTGCAGGCTCCCGTGATTTCTGTTATAGTTGACTCCATTCTGTAACTGGACATTTTAGATTAATTGAACATTCTCCTTTTCATATAAATAAAATCCACCCCATTTGCACTTAGGCGTGAAACGTCAAGCTGTTCATGTTACTTTAATACTTCACATCATGGCCCATGCACATACTTTACTTTAAACCAAAACTCTCACATGTAAAAGTGATCTACTTTTGTCATTGGTACTTAAGGGATTGGTTGAGAAGAATGTTTGATGCTAAGTGGTAGGCCCTATGAATTTTGAGCGTTACAATTAGCCGTTCTCCACATAACAAAGAGGTACAGTAAATAGATATATTGACAGTTTTATCCCGCTAGTTCTACTATGGTTCACATAACATAAAGTAAGAATGTAAATATACCTCTTATATTGGGGAAACGGTTAGTTGAATACCCTTTTTGTTGTAATAATTACTAATAGGATTATTTGATTTTAATAATGCAACCTTTTGGCCATTCGCAAATAATAGAGCAACCTTTTGATTATTCCACAATAAGACAACCTTTATACCCCATTACCTATGGTAGAGTCAAGTTGACCGTGACTCGAAGAAATGGTAATTTTTTAATTAAAACCCATTAACAATCTTAATTCTAATTAATAATATTAAATAAACTTTAATAAAAAACCTAAACTAAACCCACCTCCCTCCCCCACCCACCGCCACCCTCTTCCTCCCCTCCCCCCCCACCCACTCGCCACCCCCCTTCCCTCCCTCCCCCCAGGCACGCCCACCTCCCTCCCCCACCCACTGCCACCCCCCCCTCCCCCTTCCCCGACCCACGACGACCCCCTCCCTCCCGCCTTCCCCGGGCACGCCACCCCCTCCCCTCCCCCGGCACGCCACCCCCTCCCCCAGCACGCCCACCTCCCTCCCCCACCCACCTGCCACCCCCTCCCTCCCTCCCCCAGGCACGCCACCCCCCTCCTTCCCCTTCCCCAGCCCACGACGACCCCTCCCTCCCCCCTTCCCCAGCCACGACACCCCCATCCCTCCCCATCCCCCGCCACGCCACCCCCTCCCTCACCTTCCCCAGCCACGACGACGAAGGGAGGGGGCAAAGATGGGGTGGGGTGAGGGTTGCGGTGGACCCGGCGGTGAGGGTGGCTGGGGTGGGGGGGAGAGAGAGTGGCGTGGCAAAGGGGGGGGGAGGAGAGAGAGGGTTAGGGGTTTTATCTTTTTTTTTTTAATCTTTTGTTTTTAATTTTTTTTACAAAATTTGTTTATGGAACCAATTATAATGCGACACGTGTCCAATTTTACCTATCCTTCAGGTTATAACCGGTTTTGACCTGCCCAAAGTTAATGGGGTATAAAGGTTGTCTTATTGTGGAATAATCAAAAGGTTGCTCTATTATTTGCGAATGGCCAAAAGGTTGCATTATTAAAATCAAATAATCCTTACTAATATTGTGGATTTTGAGGATAATCTTGATAATGATGCAAGTTTTTCTTTTATGCTTCTGCAGAGATCACTGAAGATATTGTCTATCTTTGTCCTCCCATGTTTTGTAGCTGAATGCACCTATAAAGTCTGGTGGTACTCTTCTGGGTCCTCCCAAATTCCCTTCTTGGGTAACATCATCTTGAGTGACATCGTAGCATGCTCATTGGAGCTGATCTCTTGGCTTTATAGAACATTAGTCTTTTTCTTGGTGTGCGTCCTCTTTCGTTTGATCTGCTACCTCCAGATCCTACGGCTGAAGGACTTTGCCACCGTATTCCAAGTAGATTCAGATGTCGGGTCTGTTTTGGTGGAGCACCTTCGAATCAGGAGGCACTTGAGGATCATAAGCCATCGTTATCGTGCATTTATCTTATTTGCCTTGACAATTATCACTTCAAGCCAACTTGCAGCCCTGCTGGTCACCACCAAAAACCATGCAGATATGAGCATTTTTAGAGCTGGAGAGCTTGCTGTAAGTCTCTCTTGCCCAAATTTCCTTTGTGCTACTTAACTTTTCAAGAAATTTGTCCAATTTAAAACTGGCCTATTATCTGTGCTAAATGTGATAATAAGGAATCCTTTAATTTCAAATTTGATTGACTTATTCATATGTGGAGTATAATTCTTTTTGCCCACTAACTTTTTTTGTTGTTGTGAAAGGTAACAATATTCTTAGGATTCCATAATTTAGACATTTATTACTTTTTTGGTAGCATGGTAATGACAATTAACTTCTAAGAAATTCTGTAAAGAAACTATCATGATAGTTCCCATGGATATTGGCATTGGACTTTCCTTACAAAATTCCCTATACATTCATTACCATTACCGTCATACATTACTTACTGCCTATGAAACAAATGGTGAGCACTTTAGTGAAAATGTGCTGGTATGCATGGTTATATGAAAAGTTAAAATAAGATTCTGTAATATTGAGCTAATTAAAGGATGGCTATAAACAAAACCGTTGTAACCTTTATTTTCACAAAAAGTTTTGGTCTGAAAATCAAGAAATTGAATGACAGAAAGCAAGAAATTGAAGAGAGACTAATAACAGAACTTTATTCTTTATAATCTGTGCAGCTATGCTCCATGACTCTAATGACCGGGCTTGCAATAATATTGCGAAGTGCTACAAAGATTACACACAAAGCTCAGGCTGTCACCTCTCTTTCTACCAAGTGGCATGTTTGTGCAACAATTGACTCCTTTTTTACCACCTCTGAGACCGAAACACCAGTAGCCCAAAACACCAGTGCTGGTGCAGCAAGTCCAGGTTTCTTTGATGCTAGAAGTGGAGATTCAGATGAAGATGAAGCTGGATCAGAAGAGGATGATGTTGACAACACCAAGTTTCTCCCTGCTTATGCCTACAGCTCAATCGGTTTCCAGAAACGTCAAGCTCTCGGTAAGTGCAAATCTCTTCATTTCAACCACGTATTAATGAATCCTATAATTCTAAAGCAACTATCCTCACGAATAACCGAAGTTTCATCCATCTTTCTAAAATATGTACTATCACCTTTTGATTATCCAGAAATAATACGTAGGTTTGGGAGTTAATCCCTTTGTTTTTCTTCGTTTACCCACTCTCTTTTGTGTTTTTATGAAGTTATCATATTGTTATTTATTCCTATTCAAGATATGAGATCCACAACTTCTTTTACAACTTTTTGCATTTAGAGACATAAGTCCCACCCCCACCACTTCTCTAATGTGGTAGGCAAAGTGGTAGGAGTAAGACTTGGCACTTGTTAAAAAAAGATCACTTTGGACATTATGAGGACTCCTCAAAATTTGGTATATTATTCCTGAATAATAAAATGTTGAATTATATTTTGTAAGATATGGAATAATTGATGTCAAAATTGTCATATTTTAGAAAATTATTGAAGCTTATTGCTGTCTTTTCCTTGGGTGTGTGGCAGTGACATACTTTGAGAACAACAAAGCTGGGATTACAGTTTATGGATTCATGTTGGATCGAACTTGGCTCCAACTCATTTTTGGTATCGAGTTATCTTTAGTACTTTGGTTGCTCGGGAAAACCATTGGTATCTAATAGACAAAAGCATCATCATTGGCATGCAAGATAATCCAACCTTTGCTTCTCCGATCTTATGTTCCTTAATTCCTTAGAAGCTCTTTCGCCATCAGTCGGAGTGAGTGAGTGAGGGTGGCGAGGAGGCGGCTGGTTTGACAGTCTTGGTTTGGTCCTCCTGCCAAGAGACACCATTGGGTTATAGTGAGTTTCTCCATGTTGTGCACTTAACCGCAATTCTTTCACATCACCCATTTGTAGATTCTAAAGCCCTGTTTGGTTTGATTCTTGTACTTAAGCGTCTTCACAACGACATATGATTTGTACTTTCTTCCGGAAGATATTAGCCATTAGGCTTGTCATCATTTGTTTATTTGTGTAAATTATTGGGAACAATTGGTAAATTTTTGTAATTTGGTTGTAAGCTCATATTATCGAGTTGCAATATGATCGAGCATTTGTTCTTCCCTTCTTGCAACCATATATGACTAGCTATTCGTTTTCAAGATTCATCTTAAAGTGAGGGAAATAAAAATATGAAAAGAGCTAATAAAAAGGTGCCACATGATACTTTTTAATCACTTTAGTAAGTCAATTTAGGTCGAAAATTGGTCTAGGAGTTATTCTTGCCAATTACTCTAGTCATCTATGCTAATATATTAAAAAGCATATTGTTAATATGAAGATTCAAACCCACAACCTCAAGTATGAAAGCAAGAGATCCAACCATCACTCCACCATACTATTATTGCTTATTTAACTAAAATTAATGATGATATATGAATGGAAAACTTTTGAAATCCATATAATGAATGAGATGACTTTTTTAATTGAGTATGAGATGATTTATTTAACTACTACTAAATTGTAGCACAGAGAAACCCCGGGGCATCGCCCGGGGTTAAATACTAGTTGATATTTAATAAGAATAAGGATACGGAAAAGTAGGAGGGTAAGTGATAACTAAAAATTTAGTTGTTCATTGACAAATCTCGATCATATATTAATTATAAGTTTGGATTTGGAAGAGAGAAATCAATAATGATAAAAAAAAGTTTTAAGAGGACTTCAATCCAATCATGAAGAGGGAAACTATGAACCATTTAAGAGAGGAAGAATGAAGATAAATTGGAATTCACAAGGTCTTTTTTTTTTTTTGACAACAGGGAAATTGTGCATTAATTAAAAATACGAAAGTACAACCTAATGCTAATACAACTAAACTGAGCGATACTCGCTCTTACATAACAATGACAAAAACATAAAGAGCTTAAACTAGGATAAAACTGCTCGATCTGGAGGTCGGAGTTGATAGATAACTGTAATGAAACTCTTCTGCTGGTGGATGATGAACGCCAGAGCCCTGACAATAGGAGTGGGAGGAGAGGGCTGATTTCACATTCGGGGCAACAAAGTAACAGCGAGATTAGGAACTCGCACCAGGACCAATCCCAGTGACCTTCTGTCACATGGGATTATACGACCGGGTTTCTTGGAAGAGTCACATTCCTTTGTGACTCAATACCCTCTTGGAAGGGTATTTCAGGCTTCTCCTGTGATGAGAAGCTCAAATGAGTTGACGCGCTATAAACCCAATTGACAAATTGGGGAGCCGCCTTCATATATATTTTTGTCAAGGTAATGATTGATAACATCATTACCAAGTGAGATTGAAATCTAACCATTGTCAGATCTCGAAGAACCATCCGATTTTCAAAAACGGATAAAACAAACCCCATCCATGAACTCTTGCCACGCAAACCCTAACCAACCACATAAACCAGATCCAACATCTTGAAGAGAACGACTACCTCCAGCAATTAACAAAAGTATCAAGCAGATTAAGTTAACAAACAACAAAACCATACTAACACAACCAAGAACTAACCCACGGAAGGCAAGAACTAAACTTAAGGGGAGGGGGAAAGAAGGACGCACTTCCAACCTTAGGGGAACACGAACACTAACGGGGGACGGGGAAGGGGAGACGCACTAAGACACTAAATAGGGGATCAGGATAGGGGAATCTAGACACTATCAATTGCCTAATCGAACCGGGGAGCGGGGAACGGAAACTTAAACCTAACTTTGCGGGGAGGGGGAACAAGCGAAGTTACTGACAAACGAACGAAACAGGGGAGGGGGTAGGGAAGCCCGACGCGGAACACAACGGGGGAAGGGGAAGGGAAGCCTGGCGCACTAGACAGGGGAGGGGGAAGGAACGTCCGACGATGTAATCCCCCGTAATTTTATGAATTTTATAAATATATTTAAAGTATACTTATAAATGATTTTAATATTTATGAGTCGAATTATTTTAATGTTTGACTATTTTGAGGAGTTAAAAGAGTTTTATTTTTTTTATTTCTTAAATTAATTAAATGTTTCATTTAGTGGAACTTTAATTATTTAAAGAGTAGTATTTAAAGTATATTTAATTATTAAATTAAGACTCTTATTCTTATGTACTCCTAATTCTACTAGGATTAGGAAAAGGGAGCCTATAAATACTTCATTAAACCTCCCATGATTCATATTTTCAGATTTGGCTTTTGTTTTCCACTAATTCTTCTTTCCTCTTTCCCTCCCTTTACTCGTTTTTTCTCTCACCCGAATCTGATTGTCCAGATTTCTCATAGTTCCGTTTATTTCTAGCCAAAAATTCCTTCTGAGAAATTGTAGATCTCGAAAAGTTATTGAACTTACGCTCAAGAATCACTCGATTCCGATTATTATTCTATCAGTTATGGGCTCTGCAAGTTTCGCCATTTTGCTGCCATATTTCACTCGCGATTTGGGTATTTCACTCTTTTTCTCCCTTTTTCTTTTGATTCTTTTCCTCGTTTTCTTGTATATTGATTTCATATATATTGATATAATATTTCAAAGTATTATTTTGTTAAATTATTGTTTAAAGATTGTATCTTTAATTATTTCAGTTTATATGTTTCATATTATTAAGCAAAAAAAATTTCAGATTTAATATTTTATGTTCGAGGAGAGATTTAAATATTAAAGTCTTGATTTTTTGAGGTTTTAAAAGCCTATTTTAGTAGTACCATATTTTAGGGTTTGAAATATTTAATCTTTGGTGTCAAAAGAATTTTAGAAAAGGTTTTGACATGTTTTTAAGTGAAGTTTTATTGCTGTAAATTTATTGGTATATTGATATACCAATGTTTTGTATTTTGTTAGGCGGAGATTATTCCCTAGGCAACTTTTAGAGTAGAAAAGTGGCATCTCAATTTGTCTACACAAGGTACGTAGATACCTGTGTGCTATGTGATATAGTATCATGATTATAGAAGGAAAAGTTGTAGTATCATATATAGGAACTTTATAAGTTCATATGTGATTTCTAGTATGATTGAATTTTACATGTTTTATGCATGTGTGCAAGCATGTTAATTATGAGATTGATTATGAGTTAAAGATTGTCATGTTTGTATGGAATTATTGATGCAACTATGCAAGCATGTGGACGGGAACTTTATTTATTAAGGCCCTGTTCTTTTGGACTTATTTTCAGCGTAAAAATAAGTTCAGTTCAGCAAAAATAAGTTCAGTTCAGCAAAAATAAGTAACAATAAGTTCAGTTCAGCAAAAATAAGTAAAAATAAGTTCAGTTCAGCAGAAATAATTTCAGTTCATCAGAAATAAGTTCAGTTCAGCAAAAATAAGTTCAGTCTTGTCTAATGTTGTAATTATTATTTTTGTTTTCAATATTACTATTAATATTGTTATTATTATTAATAATATAATTATAATAACGATGAATTTCTATTTTTTATTTTTTTATTTTTTTATTTATTTATTTTTATATTTTATTATTTTTTATTTTTTATTTAGTATTTATTATTTATTTTTTATTATTATTATTAATTATTAATTATTAATTATTAATTATTAATTATTAATTATTAATTATTAATTATTATTTATTATTTATTATTTATTATTTATTATTTATTATTTATTATTTATTATTTATTATTTATTATTTATTATTTATTATTTATTATTTATTATTTATTATTTATTATTTATTATTTATTATTATTATTATTATTATTTATTATTTTTTTAATTATTACATTTCTTATTTATTATTTATTATTTATTATTTCTTACTTATTATTTATTATTTATTATTTATTATTTATTATTATTATTTATTATTATTATTATTATCATTTATTATTATTTATTATTTATTATTTATTTATTATTTATTATTTATTATTTATTATTTATTATTTATTATTTATTATTTATTATTTATTATTTATTATTTATTATTTTTTATTTTTTATTTTTTATTTTTTATTTTTTATTTTTTATTTTTTATTTATTATTTATTATTTATTCTTTATTATTTATTATTTATTATTTATTATTTATTATTTATTACTCCCTCCGTCCCAGAATACTCTTTACACTTTCCTTTTTCATCTGTCCCATAATACTCTTTACACTTCTATTTTTGGATATGACCCACTATTATTTTAATTCTTCTACCTTTTAAGTTGGCCCAAACTCTCTCTCCTCCAAATAAAATAATATCACTCCTACCACCCACCAACTCTAACCATGGCCCACACTCTCTCTCCATAAAATAAAATAATACTACTTTTACTAATTATTGACTCCAATCACATCTACTTTTCAATAAAATAACAATTGATAACCAAACAACAACTTATTATCTAAAACTACGTGCATTGATAAGTGTCAAGAGTATTTTGGGACGGAGGGAGTATTTATTATTTATTATTTATTAATTATTATTTATTAATTATTATTTATTATTTATTATTTATTATTTATTATTTATTATTTATTATTTATTATTTATTATTTATTATTTATTATTTATTATTTATTATTTATTATTTATTATTTATTATATATTATTTATTATTTATTATTTATTATTTATTATTTATTATTTATTATTTATTATTTATTATTAATTATTTATTATTTATTATTAACTATTTATTATTTACTATTTATTATTTATTATTTACTATTTATTATTTATTATTTATTATTTATTATTTATTATTTATTATTTATTATTTATTATTTATTATTTATTATTTATTATTTATTATTTATTATTTATTATTTATTATTTATTATTTATTATTTATTATTTATTATTTATTATTTATTATTTATTATTTATTATTTATTATTTATTATTTATTATTTATTATTTATTATTTATTATTTATTATTTATTATTTATTATTTATTATTTATTATTTATTATTTATTATTTATTATTTATTATCTATTATTTATTATAATAATTATTATTTATTTATTATTAATTATTTATTATTATAAAATAATAGAATAATAATAATAAGTATTGATAATATTGTGTTAATATAGTTTAGTTCAGCAAAAATAAGTTCATTCAGCCAAAATAAGTTCTGTTCAGCAAAAATAAGTAAAAATAAGTTCAGTTCAGCAAAAATAAGTAAAAATAAGTTCAGTTCAGCAAAGATAAGTTCAATTCAGCAAAAATAAAATAAGTTCAGTTCAGTTCAGCCAAAATAAGTTCAAAAGAACAAGGCCTAATTCACATGGGGGAATTAATATATTATTGAGATTGAATCATGTTTATTCATGTGTTCCCTTATATTATTATTTTCACTACTTTATGAGGACTGTGGGCCTTATTTGGTAAGTTGATAATTTATGCCTATGAAAGGTAAGTTGGTTGTTGGCTAGGTTCAACAAATAAGAAGGATTGAAATAAGAAGGAATTAATCTTGGGTTGTAAGTTGTATGATCACTTATTTTAATCCTAAGATAAAAAGGAGTTAAGTTGTGAATGTTTTATTATATGTTATCTGTATCGCTTGTGTGTCATAACAAGTGATAATTGGTAAATCATGTAAAGTGTAATGTGGATAGTAATAAATTTTAGACTGGTGCACGTCTGAAGTTGGACAATCAGGAGTTGGGGTGCATGGTGAGCGTGCCATGGCTTTTTCTGGGAATTGGATTGATCACCATTCCTATTTATTTTAAAGGTTCCTCGATATCGTAGGTCATTTTGGAATACGGAGTCGCGCCCGTATTTCGTCTTCCTAGGTGAAGGCTGGTTTTAGTTAGACAACTCGGTCCAACAACTATTCCATTAAAGTAATAAAAAGATTGTTAAAGTGTAGTTCAGTAAAAGTTGTCTGCAGATTGTTATGTTATTATTTATCCCTGTTTACTCCCTCCGTCCCAGAAAGATCTGAACACTTGTTGTGACACGTAGTTTAAGGTGATAAGTTGTTGTGTGGTTATAAAATGTTATTTTATTTAAAAAGTAGATGTGATAGGAGTTGGTGGGGTATTTTTTATTAGAGGAGAGAGAAAGTTGGGTAACTTTTTATTGATAAAAAGTAGAGTGTGGGCCAAAGATGTGTAAAAGAAATAATATATTAACGGTGGGACCATGCCAAGAATGGAAGTGTTCAAACTAATTTGAGACAAACATAAAAGGAAAGTTTTCAGATTATTCTGGGAAGGAGGTAGTATTATTTATTAGTATCATGTTAGGAATGTTTATGTATTATTATGTAGTACTCAGCTTTGCTGATTACGTGCTTTGTTTGTATGTGTTGATCATGGCTTTGCCTTATTGATCTTGTGATGACCCATTATGGTGAGCAGATTCTTTAGTGCATTGACATCTACAGGTTTGCAGATGTTGCATCATGGGGATCTGGGAATGGAGAGCTTGTGTAGCAGATTGTTTTATCTAGTGCTTTAGTAGATACTTTATATTTAAGTTTGGTTTGAAGTTAACCTTAATGGTGTTGTTTGGTTTTAATGTACTTTGTTTATTTATTATATTTCAATTCTAAAAGTGTAGTTATATGTTTTCCGCTGCAAAATTCTGAATAAGCCGATACGTTTTCACACGGGCGATAATACTTTGATAATTCTCTATTATTTATATTAAAAAGGTATTTTAGAAAAGAGAGAATAATTGGGGTGTTACAGACGAGGTACAAATCAGGGGGGAAACGTAATACCTTACCGGCGACGATAACGGCCGACAGACGCGAACTAACCAGGAAGGGGGAGGGGGAAGCCGACGAACGAGCAGGGGGAAGGGGAACCAGGATGAATATCCGGCAAGGAAACTCAAACAGCCCTGCGACAACGAAGAACAATTGACGAAGAAAAAAACGAAGAAAACTACGATGAAGAACGATGAAACAGCGGCGAAAATTGAAGAAGGAACCGAAGGAGGCTCGCCGGCAACCCCACCAGCGAGCCTGCGGCGGAAGGGGCTTGAGTTTTTTTAGGGTTTCTGTTTTTTTTTTTGGGGGGGAGTTTAAAACGTTGGTGCCATATGGCATTTAGGTTATCGGAATTCACAAGGTCATGAGATGAACTTGGTCGAGTAAATTGGCGCGTGTTGGCTTGAGGTGTGGTAAGAGAGAGAATACATAAATTTGTTTGCTTTTAATATTATTGGGATGATTATAAAAATGTCGATGGACCATACCTGATGCGCAAGTTGGACGAAGGCTTGGCTAGAGCACAAACACACAATCAAAGTACGATACCCGGCTCGTGCTTGTGAGTGCCAAGTTAGCGCCAACCAGATTAAAAAATCCCTACCACGTCATTGCCCACGTGTGGAGGCGTGCAATCCCTACACAAGGCTGTGTGGTGGAAGGTCCACCCACCTAGCTATGTCGTTGTTGGGTCATATCATACTTCAACTTGGTCCCGCCCAATGTAGAATTACAATGTCAATGATACCGTTTTGGTCGTCGGCAACCAAATGATAATCTCACCATAGTTATTGAACATGTTTGGAAGTGTTTCTGCCTAGAAACTAGTCAAAAGATTTAAGTGTGTTTAGAGAGGTCAAAATCCCGAGTTGGAATATAATCCCAAGTCTCATCACTGGAAGTCTTGCAAAACAAGGAAAATTGGCCCGGGGGTGTTCCCGGGAAAGCCCCTCCGACACTCAAGTCAGTTGTGAATTGTGATTGAGGTAGAGAGAGAAAGTGAGTAATTGTAGAGAGAGATGCTCTGATTTTGTTAGGTGAGAATTGAATACCTGCTCATTGATTGGGCTTGCTGCTTTTATAATGTTGGGGATTTCCCAGACAAGAAACCCTATTGGGGAACCTCCATGTCTGTAGGAAACATGTCTCCCTTTTAAGGTAAAGCTATTTTCTGCCTAAGGAACTGGTGGACCCCTTGGGAGCATGCAGATCAGATCTTTCAAGTGGGCTTTGCTTAAAACTGTTGGACCAAATCATGGGTCCAAACAATTAGCCCCGCGCCAAGTAATCGGAGTGGAAATCGCCCTTTTTAGTGCGGTTGATTGGCGGAATAAAGTAGTTGCATTTTTGCCCATGTGACTCAGACCACGAATTCTCATGATGGGTCAGAGTAGAGAAAATCTTCGAGCGCTAGGATCACCCAAGCACGGGGGTCAGCGAGTCGGGGTCCAGGGGTGAAACGCCCTGGTGGGGGTTAGGGGGCAACGCCCGAACTTTTTCAAGGAATGCAGATCATGAGGAGGGAGATTTCGTGAATTCCCGAACCCCAGGTAAATCCCGAGTCAGGGTAAATCCCGAGCATGGGGAGCTTTGGACCCCGAGGTGATGTGGGGGCCCTAAGGCTTGCTTCCAAGCAACCCCGAGATGACTCCCTGGTGCCTTACCGAGCGATCCCGGGGGGGGCCTACTTCCCCGACGTGGTGCGTTGGGCTCCGAGTGATGGGGGGGTCCTTGGGCTAACTCCCAAGCCGTCTCGAGATGATGCGCTGGTGTTCGACACCGGGCGATCCCGAGAAGGGGGGACCCTGCTAGGGGTGTGCACTTTTGGATCGGGACCGGAATGAACCGGGCCGAAAAATTCCGATCCGGTCCCCGGTCCATGAAAAGTTGAGATTCCGGGTTTCCGGTCCGGACCGGCGGACCGGAATTCCAGTTTTTTTTTTATAAAAAAAAAGTTTAAAGGTTATAAAAAGGTTTAAAACTTAAAAAGTTAGAAAGTTAAAACCTCATATTTATTGCCTTTAAGATTATTGCTTTTAGAATTATTATATTTTAATATATTGAATTTATTAATATATTTAAATCTAAGAAAAAGTTTTTTTTATATAAAAAAATATTAATTCCGGTCCAACCGGTCCAAAATCGGACCGGGCCGGAATTTTTCCGGTCCGGTCCCGATCCAAAAAAATTTTGGATTCCGGTCCACCGGTCCGGTCCGGTTTTGGACCGGTGCACACCCCTAGACCCTGCTCCCCCGAGGTGGTGCGTTGGGCCCCGAGTGATGGGGGATCCTTGGGCTAACTCCCAAGTAATCCCGAGATGATGTGTTGGTGCTTGACACCTAGCGATCCCGAGAGGGGGGGACCCTGCTCCCCCAAGGTGGTGCGTTGGGCCCCGAGTGATGGGGGATCCTTGGGCTAACTCCCAAGTAATCCCGAGATGATGTGCTGGTGCTTGGCACCGAGCGATCCAGAGAGGGGGGACCCTGCTCCACCGAGGTGGCGCGTTGGACCCCTAGTGATGGGGGATCCTTGGGCTAACTCCCAAGCAATCCCGAGATGGTGCGCCGGTGCTTGGCACCGAGTGATCCCGAGAGGGGGGAACCCTGCTCCCCCGAGGTGGTGCGTTGGGCATCGAGTTTGAGCTCTTCCTTGGGGAAGAGTGAGTCATTCTAGAAGGGACCCTTCGCCAACTCGAGAGATAATGAGCCTTTATATGGGAACCCTGAGTTGGTCATGGAGGTGCTTAGCCGTTATTTGGCTAAGTGTTGAGCCCCCTAGTAAGGCCGAGGTAGGTGTGCGCCAACTCGGGGGCTAATGAGCCCTTCTATGGGGACCCCAAGTTGGTCATGGAGGTGCTCAGTCGTTATTTGGCTAAGTGTTGAGCCCCCTGGCAAGGTCGAGGTGCGTATGTGCCAACTCGGGGGCTAATGAGCCCTTCTATGGGGACCCCGAGTTGGTCATGGAAGTGCTTAGCCGTTATTTGGCTAAGTGATGAGCCCCCTGGCAAGGCCGAGGTGGGTATGTGCCAACTCGGGGGCTAATGAGCCCTTCTACGGGGACCCCGAGTTGGTCATGGAGGTGCTTAGTCGTTATTTGGCTAAGTGATGAGCCCCCGGGCAAGGCCGAGGTGCGTATGTGCCAACTCGGGGGCTAATGAGCCATTTTATGGGGACCCGAGTTGGTCATGGAGGTGCTTAGCCGTTATTTGGCTAAGCTAAGCCCCCTGGCAAGCCCGAGGTAGGTATGTGCCAACTCGTGGGCTCATGAGCCCTTCTACGGGGACCCCGAGTTGGTCATGGAGGTGCCTAGCCGTTATTTGGCTAAGTGATGAGCACCCTGGCAAGACCGAGGTGGGTATGTGCCAACTCGGGGGCTAATGAGCCCTTCTACGGGGACCCCGAGTCGGTCATGGAGGTGCTTAGCCGTTATTTGGCTAATTGCTAGTCCCCTGCTACCAAGGCCGAGGTGGGTATGTGTCATCTCGGGGGCTAATGAGCCCTTTTATGGGGACCCCGAGTTGGGTGGAGGAGCATTCTTGGTCTCATATGATCCCGAGTGTGTTTAATCTTTTCAGCTGAGCTGGGTCCTAGTCAACTATCCTGGCGTTTGACCATTGACCGTTGACCGCTAGGATTGGGACGTTGACCGTTGACTGTGCACTTTGAGATACATTGGGCCTTTGCTTTTAGGCTTTTCTTACTGTAAGCCTGTCTCTAGCAAGCCCAGCAAGGGTGGTGCAGGAGTTGTTGCGGCGCGGGAATGATGAAGGGGCTATTTAGAGGAAGAGAGAATTATTTCCGTACATTACAATCATTTTCAAAGTTTTTCATTCTCTCTCCTCTTTCTCTCTCTTAGAGTTGCTGTGAAAGGTACCCCGCATCTGTTCCTGCCTGAGTTCGTTTGATCCTCCGTGCTTGTGACCATTCGAGTTCTTATAACCCCGAGAAGGTACGTGTTTCTTTGTTTATTTCCTTATTGCTTTCTGTTGTAGATCGATCTCCCTAGAATGGACCCCGAGTTGTCGGAGTCGAGTATCCCCGCCTCATCTCCTTAAAAGTTTTCTGAGGAGATTCGAGGGGAGAGTGGTTTTTTAGTTAGTATTCGGGTACCGTGCCCGGATCCCTCGATGGTGCCCGAGGCTATTCCTTTACCTAGCCCTTCGGATTCTTTATCGGAAGAAGACGAGGGTGTAATCCCGGGTCCTTGGGATGTGTCGATTGCGTACAGGCCTTGTGCTAGGAGTTACCTAGATAGGTATATTTCTGATGGTGTAGTGATGGTGTCCGAGAGAAGTCACGAGGATGACGGGGGCCCTAGCACTTCAGGCCAAGACTATCCTCCACTGGACCCCGAGTCCTGCAGCCAACTTTACAAACCCAAGAGGGTATACTGATCCTCCCCCGAAGCCTATCAATGGCTGACTGGTCGGGGTTACATCTTTCTCGGTGTACTTCAGTTCTGTAAGCATTCTAGGGTGATGATGTCTGCCAATGAGCCGCTGTCGACCAAGATCCTTTTGACCCTTGAATTAGCAATTTTCATCTCTATGACAAAGGGGTCGTCATGGGGCGTATGAAGGTGCCGGTCAGGCTCCCCAAATGTCATGACAAGACATCCCGTCCTCAGTGGTTCAATTTCTAGGATATGTTGCTTCATTGCTTGGAGATGGGCCTTGCGGGCTTGGCTGGTTAACCTCCCGAGGCATGTCCTCCTGCTATCACCCCGATATACCCTTCGGTGTTGTCGCTATCATTTTTTGCTTCCTTCTCTTTTCCTTTCTCTTCTCGAGAGTGCTTGATGTACCTGTTCAACTTCCCTTGATCAGCCAAGTGATCCAAGACCTTCTTTAATTCCCGACAATCCTTAGTGGTATGCCCGCATTCTCGGTGGTATTCACACCACAACCGTTGATCCCTTCTTTCCTTTGAGGTCCTTATGGGGGGGATGGGCAATACTGACTTGTGCTTCAAATCTAGATAGATCTCACATCTATTTTGTTGAAGCGGGGGTCATTCCCATTGTCTGTAGTTCTCGGGAGGAGTTGTTGATTGCTTTTGTTGGATTCCCGGTAAGGGACTTCTTCCTTCCTTTTCTTCGATTTTTTACCCGACGGGCTTGCAAATGTCTGAGGCTTGAATGAATTTTTGTGCCCGACTCATGGCTTCAGTGAACGTGGTGACTTCATTCTCGGCGAAGGACCACCTGAACTTGCTTGGCCATGGCCCCAACATTAAGGCAGTAAAGGCTACCCCGTCTTGAAGATCAGAGATCTTCAAAGACTCTTCGTTGAATCGTTTAATGTAGTCAGCCATGCTTTCATGCTCCTACTACTTGATTGACATTAAGTGGATGCTAGTCTTTTTGTGCCGGCGGCAATGAAATGTTGGTGGAATAATGCTTCTAACACATAAAAGTTTGTGATAATGCCGGGGGAGAGTCCCGAGAACCAGCTGAGTGCTAACCCTTTGATAGTTGTTGGGAAGTAGCGACACCAGGCTGCTTTGCATTCGGTTTGCACACTCATCTGGGCCTTGTAGGCCGCCATATGATCATCAGGGTCACTGTTTCCCAAGTACTGCTCAATCAGGGGAACCTTGACCTTTTGCCGGGTTGGGTACCTCCATTATCTCCCGACTGAAGGGTGTCATAAAGTTGAATACTCCTCTGTTAACCAATACGGGGCTCCAGTTTCTAGGGGACCCCGAGTCTCCTTATCTTTCAGCTCTAGTCTTTTTGGACCCGAGAGGGGATCCTTCCCTCCCTCTTCTAGGAGTCCGAGAATGGGCTTGTTCCTCTTGGTGGGTCTTATCCTGATTGGCCCTCTTGGCGTTCAGGAGGTTTCGAGCATCTTGTTCCCTCTGGCGCCTATAATTTTCTTCAATAATGCGTTAGGCGTCAAAATTTGAGGTTAGCCTGGCTAGAGGCTCTCCCTGGGTCAACTTTCGGGGTGCCCCCTGGTTGAGTTGAGGGATTTCTGCTATGAGTTCCTGCAAGCTGCGTTGCATGTTCGCGTTCAACTGCTGAGCTATCCTCTCTATATCCGCCCTGGTGATGGGAGGCGGATAAGGCTGGAATCGCTCTCGGGAAATGGTTCGCTCTTCGTTACGAGGTGTGGATTCCTCGTCATCGAGGGGAAGCGATTCCACTAGCACATTGGGTTGTTGGGACTGAATCGGGGTTGGTTGGGGCGGTAGTGAAGCTCGGGTAGTTTTCCTTCGGGGTGCCATGTTGCTCTCGGTACGTAGTTTTGAGATGTAGTGTCCCCACAGACGGCGCCAAACTGTTTTTGCCTAGAAACTAGTCAAAAGAGTTAAGTATGTTTAGAGAGGTCAAAATCCCGAGTTGGAATATAATCTCGAGTCTCGTCACTGGAAGTCCTGCAAAACAAGAAAAACTGGCCCGGGGGTGTTCCTGGGAAAGCCCCTCCGACGCTCAAGTCAGTTGTGATTGAGGTAGAGAGAGAAGGTGAGTAATTGTAGAGAGAGATGCTCTGGTTTTGTTAGGTGAGAATGGAATACCTGCTCATTGATTGAGCTTGCTGCTTTTATAATGTTGGGGATTTCCCAGACAAGAAACCCTATTGGGGAACATTCATGTCTGTAGGAAACCTGTCTCCCTTTTATGGTAAAGTTATTTTCTGCCTAAAGAACTAGTGGGCCCTTGGGAGCATGCAGATCAGATCTTTCAGGTGGGCTTGCTTAACACTGTTGGACCAAATCATGGGTCCAAACAGGAAGCAACTAACACTATAGGATGCACATGATTGAGGGTACAAAATATGTTAGCTTACAATGTGGAGGGTAAGCATACAACAAAGTATAATCAATATATATATATAAAGGAGGAACTTTTCGAGAGCATAGAGAGCTCATCAAGATTTCGAGCTCATAGAGCGCGCCACGTAGGATTGTCATGTCATCAATTTCTTTTTTTATTTTTTAAAAAATAGAGTTCTACATGATTTAAATACATAAAAGGAGATTTGGATAAGCGAAAATTAGAATTTGTATTTGAATCAACAACTTAAATTATTATATTATGAAAATTGTGTAGAACTTTTGCTACAAAATTCGGAAAATTATAATTTTTGTACCATTGGAGAGCATTCAGAATATGCTTCGAAATAAGATCCATTTACAATATAGTTCTACAACTTATGAAATATAGAGCGCCATGTAGGATTGTCATGTCATCAATTTTTTTATTAAAAATAGAGTTCTACATAGATTTAAATACATATAAGGAGTCTTGGATAAGCAGAATTTAGAGTTTCGTTTTGAACGAACAATCTAAATTATTATATTATATAAATTGTGTATAAATTTTGCTACCTAATCTAGAATATTACAATTTTTGTACCATTAGATAGTGCTCGAAATATGCTTCGAAATAAGATCAATTTACAATATAGTTCTATAATTTATGAAATAGAGAGTGTCACTTAGGATTGCCATGTCATCAGTTTTTATTTTAAATATTTGAAAAAAAAATAGAATATAGAATTCTACATATATTTAAATACATAAAGAGTTTTGGATAGGGGGAAATTAGAGTTGCGTTTGAATAAACAACCTAAATTATTATATTATGTAAATTAAATTTAACTTTTGCTACCTAATGCAAAATATTATAATTTTTTTATCAGTGGAAAGTGCTTGAAATATGCTTCAAAATAGGATCTATTTACAATATAGTTTTATAACTCATGAAAATATATTAAATTAAATGAATTGTAAGACATTGTTTAGTCTTTTTTTAGATAAATATAATAATAGCTATAAGTATTAAGTATAGTGTATTACATGTGATTATAACATTTGATTATAGGTCCAATTTACAGGATTAAACATATTATCTTTTAAAACCTCAACCTTACTCAACTAAACCAAAACAATATAGTATTGCAACAAAAATTATTAAGGAAACTTTGTTGTTACAACAAAAACTAAAGGAAAAATTGATGGGAATAATCCCACCTTTGGGTAGTCTTCTTATAACAGTTCCACCTTTGGATTAACTCAATAAAATCCCACCTTTTACCTTATCTTCTTAAATTGGGTCATAACCTGTTGGCAACCTACAATTGCAGGTATAATCACTCACGTACTAATGACCCCTATTAACATTTTCCTTTTCTTATATTTTTCCTTTTAACCCCCCATTATGTTCCCCTTCCCCCTACTTCTCTCTTTAATTTCGTTGTTATGTTCTCTACTTCTCTCTAAAGTTAGTAAAACGTTTTTCCTCTTCTTAAATTCTTCTCAACTCTGAATTTGATAATGGGCGGTGGTTTCCATGGATGTAAAGATTCGGGCTCATGTTCAAACACAATGCCAGCAAGGTGGTGGAAATCACGCACAACACTTGAACAGACAAAAACCTACTTTAAATTCCAGTGAAGCATTTACAAAAATAAGGAAAAATTAAGGGTCAGAAATTACACTTACAATTATATCCACACTTTGCGTTATTGTTGTGATCTTCTTTCAAAGAGAATAATTTTCTGATGTTGGATGTCATTGTTTTTCTATTGTTCTGGGTATTAGTTATAGTTGCACACCAAATGTTTGTGAAAATGCGTAACAGAGAGAGAGAGAAAAAAAAAAAGATAAAACAGATAAAGGGGTCTTGGGATTGGATTAGGATGAGGGAATAATTTGGAGGAAGATGGAATGAGAAACGGACCCATGTGCATGTTGCTACAAACTCATGATTATACATGATTGTTTTTAAAGCTTCTGCGTTTTGGCTAGGAATCTAGAATAACTAAAATTGATTTTCAATGTTAATTAATCTATGCTATACTGATCTTGAAAGTGTAGGATATCTTAATTCTGCTAAAGTTTGTATGTTTGTCTTTAATCTGAAACTCAGTTTTGCGCCAGAGGTTCAGTTTGAATAGAAAGAGATAATGAGAAAGATGAAGAGTGAGACAATGTAATGGTGACTGACAGAATAATGGAGGAAAATCAATTTGGCTTGGAGGGGATCAAGGTTCAAGTTTGTTATAGCCTAATTAATGCGCATAAGAGGGGAAGCAAGGGATGGGGCGTGGTTTACAGAGGCGTGGTTTACCGATAAAACAAGTGACATGTTAACCTAGCCCAGTTTAAGAAGATAAGGTAAAAGGTGGGACTTTATTGAGTTAATCTAAAGGTGGGACTGTTATGAGAAGACCGCCCAAAGGTCGGATTATTCCCATCAATTTTTCCAAAACTAAAATCTATAGCGATAAAGTTACATATATATTAGAGTTTTGGATTATGTAAAAATTAGAGTTTGATTTAAATAAAACAACCTTAGAATATTATAAAGAGCTCCACCTAAGCATGCCATGTCATTCTTATTAACTTTTAATTTTTTTTAAGAAAATAGTGTTCAACAATTATTTTTTTTGAAAGAAAATGGTGTTCAACATAGATATAAGTACATATAAAGTATTATGGATGAGTGAATATTACAGTCTAATTTTAAATAAACAACCTAAATTATTATACTATGTAAATTAAATATAACTTTTGCTACATAATTCGCAATAATATATATTTTTTTACCGTCGGAGAGTGCTCGAAATATGCTTCGAAATAAGATCCATATACAATATAGTTTTACAACTTATGAAAATATATTTATTTAGATGAACAATAACGTATTATTTATTCTTTATTTTAAATAATTATAAAAATAAATATAAAAGTAGCATATAATATGTAACAATAGTAATTATGTCTTTTAAAATCATACTTTTAAAAATCAGGTCATATGAAGATAAAAAAAATCATATCTATAGTTTTGAAACGATAGCATTCCATGATGGCATTACATGAAGATCAAATGAAAGTTTGTCATCGAGATTGCAGAGGTTTTACGCAATTGACTAATTATTTTATTCTTATAATATTTATTGTATACATAATTATTTATTTATTTTCCATATATCTATATCTATATCTCAGATCTTATTCTTTTCTCCATTAACTTAATTCTACTAAAACTATTTGGAAATCAAGGTTCGCATTTCTAGACTATTTGAGGTCACGAATCATAAAAAAGGGGGAAATTTGATAAGACTTGATATGGTCATGATTAATGAAGATATATTTTTTTTCTCTTAAATTGTATTTTCGATTATTAATAGAGATTAGTTTTATATTTAATTAATTTTCTTCATGATACTATCATTATAATCTTCATTTTGGTTTCCCCATCTTCCATTCTATATGCGTTAGTGTTTATGTGCTATATTAAAAGTTGAAATTGTGGCTGGCACTCATGTTTTTCTCTATTCTTTCTGTCCTGCATCTATTAAGTTATTACCCTCTACTTTCTTAAAGTATCATTCGGGTATTATTTATGTTAAACTGTATTAGCATTCATACCTGTTATTGAGATACCATTTAATAATAGCTTAACTATAGTATTCAATTGAATATTAAAAATTATAAAATTTATATATCACAATAAGAAATCTAGAAATTATAGTATAATGACAAATACTTTCTCCGTTTTTTTTCTACTTCAACAATTGGTTTGGGCATGGTTTTTAATGAAATAAAAAATGGTTCGTTTAGCATAGAGGTACCTCTTTAGTTAACTAGAGTAGGGGGATAAATAAATCCTTAATAAATTAAACACAACTTTATAAAGCAATTTGGGTAATTAATGATGGTTTTATTAACATAAAGTAAAGATAATATTATCAACTGTAGTTACTTTTTTTTTACCAAAAGTGGAATGGTTCCAAAAGATGAAACTACCTAAAGCGGTAATTGTTGTAATAGAAAAAGAACGGAGGAAGTATGTAAATACAATGGTGTTGAAAAATCTTATTTCACAGCAACACAAAATCTACAATAATATTAACAAAAAGATTGGAATAAAATAAAATAAACAGCAACCCGTACAACGCACGGGCTTCAAACCTAGTTCTTATATACCAAAATAAGGTATTTAAAAGTTTTCATTAGAATATGTAAACTTTTATTCTAAATATTCAATTCAAGATATATAATCTTCTAAAAAAGACATATAAAATGTAGGAAAATTGAATAAAACTAGAACAAAGTCTAGCAAAAAAATTTAAGATACAAAAATAATATATAGTATGAACATAAAGTACAAGTTTCACACCCATAAATTAAAGGTACCCATGCTAAGTTGCTACACAACACTCCCAAGTCCCATGCCTCTAAACCAAGTTACGGCGCGAAGACGAACCCACTAAAAGTGAAAACGACGTCGCTCGCACCAGCAGTCATTATCATTTTAACGGTTTTCCAACGACCATCCAATCACAAAACGGCGTCGTCCTACTGAAATTTCTCCCACCCTATTTTGCCGTCGGATTTCCGATAATTATTATCTGATGCGGAAATTTAGAAGGAAAAAACTTACAATTATAAACACAAAAATCTATCAACATGATATTTTTGATGAATATGTTTATCAGAGGTGAAAAAATATGGAGATATCAGGAACTCCAATTAACCTATGCTCAAAAGAGTCACGGAAAATATATCAAGATTGGTTTAATTTTGCAGATTCTGGTACTGAATTTTGTTACCCATTTCTTTTTATATCCTATAATTTTCTGGGTTTGTTTTAGTTTTTTAAATTTCAACTATATGAAGCTTAATAGTTAATCTTTATATTTTACTGAAATTAATTTTTTAATTTTTCTGGGTTTTAATGGAGTAATTTTTAGATGGGGATGGTCGATTGACGGGGAATGATGCAATTAAATTCTTTGGCATGTCAGATTTGCAAAGAGAAGATCTTAAACAGGTTTTTTTTTTGGCTTTCTCTCTCCTTTATTGTTATGGTTTCTTCTGTTAGTATGAATGTTTAATTTATGTAATTATTTCTGCTTGATAGTGTGGTTTCACTAAGCACCATTATTAGAGTCTGCAACTTTTGCCACTATTTTTTATCTTATATACTTCTTATTAAGGTTTGAGTGTGGTGTGTGTGGGGAGTTCATTCATCATACACCCGGGTACACATAAGACTAATTTTAGCTCATCTGAAACTCTTTTTTAGTACATTTTGCTCATTTGGATGATTTCAAATGAGCAATGAGCAAAAAAATAGCCTACCATACTCACGGTACACCCGGGTGTATGATAAAATTTTTGGTGTGTGGGGGTAGGGGGTGCTAATGAGCCTAATTGACTCGTGAACACTTTGAACTCGATTTGAAATTTTCATGAGTTGAGTGCAGCTATGTTCGACTCAAGAACTCGTGAACCGGCTCAAAATATGTTCTAGTTATTTTATTTTACGTAGAAAAAATATACACAATACTGGTGAGAAGGTCAAAAGTAGTAGTTAAAACTTAATTATGAAAATATTATAACAATATTGAAACCCAAGAACATAAGTTGTGTTTTTAAGATAAGTAGAACTTAAAATTTTAAGCTCAAAAAAGCTCGAGACTCAGCTTGAGGACACCCCTTGTGTGTCTGGGGGGTTGTCAACTGTTCATATCCAAACTGTAGGATCACTACATCTAGGCCTTGTTCTGCAATGAATTTTTTCTTTTTAGGTAGGTAAGATGAAGGGCCCTATTAGGCTGGAGCCTCTCATAGGGCAACCCGACCCGAGTGAGCAAGCTAGACACTTGTGGTGTTTGGGGGGGGAAGAGTAAAGGGATCTTCTCTCCCAAAGTGCTTATCGGGGATTGAACCCTCGACCTTGAGGTTAGAGGTTCTCCCCTTTCTACTAGGCCAAGCTTAGCTTGATTTGTTTTGCAATGAATTGTTGGTTGGTTGATATGGTTTGTTTGAACCTCTGGTAATAGCAAGTTGTATGTACTGCTTTTATATGCTCTTTGCATTAGGTGTTAATGAAGATATTCGGTAAAATCAATTGTTGGTTATTAGTATTATGAGTATGCAACATGACCAAGTTTTTCATTTTTGTTGCTGAAAAAAATTGTCAATATTATTATCACTAGAAAGCTACAGTTAAGAAGTCATTTATCAAACATATTTGTTGGATACGATTACATTAATAAGCTAAAAGCTAGAAGCCAATTTTAAAAAGCTTGCTGAAAGCAATTTTCCAAACAAAGCCATCTGGTCGAAATTTATAATCATGACAAAAACATATACTTCCTCCGTTCCAAAATAAGTGAAACACTTATCTCAAAAAACTCTCACATAAATGAGAGAAGTGTTTCACTTATTTTGGAACGGAGGAAGTACATATTATGGCAGTATATTGTATGATTTGACCATGCACATGTAGTGAAAGACGATGGGATGTCTACAGAAGTTAGTAAAATAACTAACTGGCCTGAAGCATATTTAGGAGCTCTTATGGTCTTGGATATTTTGTTGATGTAACAATTTGCAAGAAGTTGGATAAAATTCATGAGTTCTTTTCACTCTATCTAATGTTTTCAAATTACATAAGGTTCTTGCAAGGATGGATCTTTTGCTACGCATTTTATGATGGACGTCATAAAATGGCTTATTTTATGGTGATTTTACTTGACTGTTCATAATCAAAGTTACAACCAAGTAATATATCATCCATGGAAAATAATTAACTGAAAGTGCACTACAGAAACAAATAGAGATAGCAGCAATTGCGGATGAGATCTGGGTGCCCAAGGCAACAGTAGAACCAATTCCATTGTTTGGAGTCGAATCTCAATAGAATATGAGCATCAATGATAGCCTTTTGGGAATGGTAGTACTGGAACTTGACTGTATAGTTTTACCTAGAAACATAGACAGTGAGAGCTTTCCAATGCTAGCTACAACTGAATTCCATTGTTATTCCTGGTACATAATGAGCTTAAAAAGGAAGACAACTTCTTTTTTGTAAGGACTGATCTCATAGGAAAAAAACTACCTTCAATAAGAGGGTGCAATATGGCATGCTAATGAGTGTGGATGGTTGCATCTTGAATGTAAATGACAAAGTACTTGAGAAAAATAATGTTTCCTTAAGTTTCTTTATCCTTCTTTTTGGTCTTTTACTTAGATTCAGTATTACTTAGTAGTTATACATTACATCGGGAAAGAAACAGACGCTCCTTTGAAATCGACTGTCGCTAGATTAGAAGCGGCTTATAAATGTTCCAGCTAGTTTGTCTAGGAAAGTTGAATTACTAGGTTTATTGTTGAATCTTCTTATGTATACCTTGTCTTAGTATACAATAAAACTTTTACTCTACAGTTCTCTAAAAGTTTTTTTGGCTTTTCTTTTCTGAAAGGTGTGGGCCATAGCAGATGCCAAACGACAAGGATTTCTTGGTCTCCAGGAGTTCATTACTGCCATGCAGGTTAGTGTTCCTACATTTGCTTGTGTATGTTACTAATACTTTTGAGCTTGTAGACCTCAAAGTTTGTTTTCTCCCAATTTTCTTTCATAGTTTCATTGCAATGCAGTTAGTTTCATTGGCGCAATCCGGGCACACAATAAATCAAGATCTCCTGATAGCTGAATGTGAGTGGTTGTTTTCCGTCTTGCCTTCCTTTGGTTGTTAGATAATAGACTGTTGTAAAGCAAATTTAGGGCTACTCACTTATTCCCAATGAAATTGGCTCGCACACTTTTTTGCACTGTAGGAATAAAATATACTAATTTCCCTTCTTAGTGAACTTGGGTCCTCTCTATCTCAAAACAAATACTCCCTCCATCTGGATCGATTGTCATGTTGTTAATGTAATCTGAACTATGATGTGACAATGATATCTGGATGGAGGTAGTATCACCAAACTTTGAAGTGGGGTATTAAATTGGAGTGGAGAGACTTTGTTTCTAAATAATCTTAACTTGAAGGGGATTGAATTTCCTCTTCTTTTGGCAGTTGATTGGGATACTCTAGAGCCTCCTTCCATGCAGGGTCTTAATGAAAAAATCACTGTAAGTAATATTTCACTATCATAAAGTGTGCTTTTTTGTGCTCGTCCCAATTGTGTCTGTAAGTTTTAGCTTACTTCTTTTGTTTTTTACACAGAAAAAGAAGAGCAAACTCAAATCAGATTCAGGGAATGGTAGATTTCTTAGTTTATTTCCTTAAAACAATATGAAATGGTTCTCTTTATACATTTTTGTCTAACTTTTCTTGTCCATGATGCAGAGAGTAAAAAGCTCCAGCCAACGACATCATCTCATTGGTTTACATCATCAAGATCATCAAAAAAGGTAAATGATATATCAAGTATCCTTAGGTCATAGACTTCTAGCATCTTCATTCTTTAGATTTGTTGCTTAGAATATTTATGCCCTCTCTGTCCTCTAGGACATATCTATGCTGGTAACAGCCAGTGTTATGTAATTTTGGTCAATTAACGTGTCCATTTTTACTAAAAGGCATTGTATGTATCTTAAATAAGTATCTGTGGCGTTGGTTTCTGTGTCCTTCTTTATGCTCAAGAATAAGGCCATTTGATACTCCCTCCGTTTCTTTTTAATGGTTACACCTACACTTTTCACGCATGCCAATGCAAAACTTTGAGGATATATATCTCTAGTTTTGTATTTGTAAAAATTATAAAAAGTACATATTAATAAAATACATACTAAGACGAATCTAACAAGATCCCACATGACTATGTTTTTATTCATGTATAAATCACAAATGAGGGTCAAAGTGCAACTTGTGAATAGTGTAAAATGTCAAAGTGTAACAATTATAATGAAACGGAGGGAGTACTTTTGATCTGCTATGTCAATTTATTATGGCCTCCTTTTTTTTTCTTTTGTCTTAACTGTAATCTAATTAAGCTGACAAAAATGAAGATAATAGAGACTGCTGTTCATACTGTTGCCTGTGAACAGCATGTAGTTTTTATAAACCCTTAATATATAAAAACAATTGATTACTTGTTTTTACATAACTTAGGCCTTTGCTTTTGATTCTTAGATGATGTTTGTTTAATTGTGCCAATTAACTTTGCTGTTAGAGTGATATTTGATTTTGATGGCATTGTAAGGTCATTCTAAGTTTAACAATACTAGTCCATCGGGTCGTGTTCTTACCTGTGAATTTAGGGATGGACCTTGATGATGGATGATCTACTTTTATCATATAATGTTAGTGACTTTCAAGCTATGTTACACGGACTCTTCATTACCTCAATTATCTATGTTGGATCCTCGTGAACACTTCAAGACTCTTCATTTTGGGCTAAATTTGTGGAAGTTATTCATGAAAGAGGCAAGTTGGATAGCTGGATCTGACATAAGCACCCAATTCTGAGTAACATAGCTTTCGAGATTGTCACGTTGCTACTTCCTGCATGTTAATATATATGTGTAGACCTAAATCAACATGCTGCAGAGTTTTTGCATTTCAGTAATCGCACTAAGATGTGATGGACTTGTTGATGCTCTCCTTTGATGTCCTTGTAAGATGAAGTTATATGAGACAAGTCTGTTTTTTTCTCAGACCTGTTAAATGCCTTTATTAGAGGTTATTGATTTCTAGTATTTTCTTTACACTACACCTGGGTTCAGCTTATATGTAATGAATCTGGTTTTTCTGATCATTTTCACTGGCTACACATTTCAGATACTATTATCCTCTGTCACATCTATAATTGATGGACTTAAGAAGTTGTATAATCAGAAGTTGAAACCACTTGAGGCGAGTTATCATTTCAACGATTTTGTATCACCTTTATTGGTAAATGAGAAGCCAGTTTATCAGAGTCCATTTAGTTTGCTGCAAGAAGGCTACTGATCCTTACAGTTCAATTTTTCTATTGGAATCTAGCTAAAATAACTTGCTATCGAGATCTGACTTGATGAACTGATTTCCAATTGAACTTTGTTTGGCAGACAAATAGTGATTTTGATGCCAAGCCTATGGTCATGCTTTTGGGGCAGTATTCCACTGGAAAGACAACTTTTATCAAACACTTGCTAAAAAGTAGTTATCCAGGTAATCATGCGTTATCTTTGGTCCTTCCAATTTCATATTTAACACACATGCCACGAACGCATGCAACGCGCACGCACTTCCTCTGTTTCTTTTCAATTGCAACACTTTGACTTTCACGCTCTTCGTCTCACAACTGTACCATTAGTTCTCCAATATCTATCAATCAAATGTAAAACAAAGAACTTGATATTTGAAGATATACATAGAGATCTGTTGTGAAAAAGTTAGGTCAAGGTTAGTATATGTATAAATAGTGCAAAAGTCAAAGTGTCGCAATTAGAACAAAATGGAGGAAGTAGTATGCAAAAGGATTGTTCGTTGTTGCTTAGGAATGAAATTTTCTGATCTACGGTTTACTAATTATTTATAGGAGCACATATCGGACCAGAGCCAACCACAGATAGATTTGTTGTCGTTACGGTAACAAACATGATGGTTATATCTATCATTTCAGTCCTTTTTAGTATCTTATCTTTGCTTAATAATTGAACGGTTACATTCTTCTACTTTGCCACCTTGTTACAGACCCTTAAAAGAGGATAATTTTCTATTCTTTTGTGTAGTATGGTCCTGATGAAAGAAGTATTCCAGGAAACACAATTGCTGTCCAAGCAGACATGCCATACAGCGGTCTCACAGCGTTTGGGACTGCCTTTTTGTCAAAATTTGAGTGCTCTCAGATGCCACACCCAGTGAGTTCTCTAAATCATATATATTTAGAACATTTTCCTACTAAGAATGATAACTCGAGCGCTCTTTCTTTGAAGCTTTTGGAGCATATTACTCTGGTTGATACCCCAGGGGTTTTGTCAGGGGAGAAACAACGAACACAACGGAGCTATGACTTTACTGGTGTAACATCTTGGTTTGCTGCTAAATGTGACCTTATCTTGCTGCTGTTTGATCCCCATAAACTTGATGTTAGTGATGAATTCAAGCGTGTAATCTACTCTCTCCGAGGTCATGATGACAAGATTCGTGTTGTTTTGAACAAAGCAGACCAAGTGGACACGCAACAGGTAATTAACTCCTAATCAGCAAGCAACTAGTCTCTATCAGACCGTTTGACTAGTTCGTCCACTTAAATCTTACGTATTTCGCTCAACTTTTAAATGTTTTTGTACAACTTTTTTAAAATTTCAAGCTTGTTTTGTAATATTTATTCATAGACTTACATTTTATCTACTTTTTTGTAACTTCCTATGTTTTTTTTGTTAAACTAATAATGGTCTGACGGGATGAGATCATCAGCCGATATAGATTTTGCGATCAGCCTTATCTTATAATTCTTTCTTCAAGTGTTTGGTGATATCAGCACCTAACCAAATATTTTATCTACTTTTGCCTTTATTCATCATGTATCTCCTTTTTTTTGGGTATATATGGTAGTTGATGAGGGTTTACGGAGCCTTGATGTGGTCACTCGGGAAAGTTCTTAATACTCCGGAGGTTACCCGTGTTTACATTGGGTAGGTTGAGTCCTGATTATATCTATCCTTCATAACTTATAGTGATAGTAGCTAAGTGAAAATGATTATGTTTCATGATGTTGGTGCATTCTGATGAATGACATTGTCATTTCTGCAGATCATTCAATGACAGGACTTCAAACGAAGCCATTGACGGTCCAATAGGCCGGGAGCTTTTTGAGAAGGAACACGATGACCTGATTGCTGATCTAAAAGATATTCCAAAGAAGGCTTGTGATCGCCGAGTATGTTTACTGAATTTCTTTTGACTGATATAAGTGAAAGCAACTAAAGTTGGAACTTGGAAGAATGATACTACTAGTCCTATTGATTACATGTTAAAAATTAGTAGTTACTTGACTTTTTCTTCATATAAGAAACTCCAATAACGTTGTTCAATCTTACAGATTAACGAATACGTGAAGCGTGCAAGGGCAGCAAAGATTCATACCTATATTATTGGTCATCTCAAGAAGGAGATGCCTGCAATGATAGGCAAGGCTAAGGCTCAACAGAGGCTTATTGATAACTTGGAAGATGAATTCAGAAAGGTTCCTAGCTACTCTTCTTACTTGTTTCCTTTTGAACTGGTGTTTGTATAATCATATCTACCTGTTTAAGACATTGACACTCACAAGGGTATGTAATCTTTACACAACACTTCAAATTTTCATCTAAGACCAAATAATATATCTTAAATCACATATTCGTAAGAAAAATATAAATTAAGAGGGAAAGAAGAGGAAACTAAGTGATATATGGAAGATACTGACACTCACACCCGTGTTTGAGTAACATAGGCTACAGCTTAACCCTCGCGATAAGATTTACTTTATTTTCCGTGCAGGTTCAGAGGGAGTTTCACTTACCTGCAGGAGACTTCCCCAATGTGGAGCACTTCAGGGAGGTTCTCAGGGGTTATAACTTCGACAAGTTCGAAAAATTGAAACCGCAAAAAGTACAGGCTGTTGATGACATGCTGGGCTATGACATCCCTGAACTTCTCAGATCTTTCAAAAATCCATATGATTGATTTACTGATTGAATTTTTTGAGCTAAAGTGCTTTATCAGAGCGGAACCTCACACAAGTCAACCCAGCCTAGCTTATTAGGCAAGGCTCCTTGAAGTGGAATGGCTTTGCTTCTTTATGAATTGAGAAAAGCGTTAATAGATGAACTGAAGATCCAGCTTTGCTGCCATGTCTCTCTTGTTGAAGAGGAAGGAGACTACAATTTTAGCATTTTTTACCAGTTGGAGTTGTGGCCTCTTGGAAGGCTTATTATTTAACTAACAAATGACTATATGCATTTTGACAGTTAGTTTAGCAAAGAAATGGGTGGGAAAAATAGACGAAATGTGCATTACATGAAACATGCCACTACATAGTATGATTACATAGATTTTTTTTAGTGTTTGCATGTACATTAGTGCTAATTATTTTTTGGTGAAAACTTTAGTGCTAACTTAACCAAGTGTGCGCTCTTCGATTAATTATGTACTTATTTCTACAAAATACTATATATATAGTATTTATTTCACTTTGTTTACTTAATGATGAAGCATTTCAGAGGTATGCTAAGAAACTTGAACTAGAAGACTGTAAATTGTAATCCTACAGTTTGTAGATTTCACACATGAAGTTGTTGTGGCATACCAAGGGTGCTGGTAAAAGTATCAAGTTTTTGCTGAAGTTCTTCAATTCTGAACTTCTTACTACTGTTGCATTTGGAAAATATGGGAAGATTTGTTCAGTTAGTGCTCATCTCCTTCAGCCTCGACTCATTCCATATTTTGAAGTTCAAATCAGAGGTAATATGCTTAAAGAGGTCTCGTCTAAATTGGATATATACCTTTAAAGGTTATGGTGATGACTCGAGGCTTGCTCGCCAACGTGATGATCTGCAGGAGCTACAAAAAGTGAAGCAAAGTATGTTATGGTAGAAGATCTCTGTGCTGTGTTACATGACCAGTAGTATCAAACTTTGTTTATAAGTCTTCAATTCTGCTGATTTCTCTATTGCTGGTTTGCTTGGCATTCTAGCTCTGTAGTCTAAATGACTTGTGTAGTTATATGATTCATTCTAGTGCATCGTAATCCTTGCACTATTTGATGTCATCGTAAAAAATCTTCGAAGATCTAAGTTAAATACTTGGAGTACCTGAGAACTTGCCATCAATTTTGTGTAATTAGGTTCCTTTTGGAGGACAAAGTGTAGCAGCAGAAGGAGCCTATATTTGTTTCACTAGCTACTCTTGAGAATACAAGCTGAAAAGATGAATTAAAACACAGCTTAGTAAATCTCCAGAGTCTACTGATATGAATTGAGTATATTACTACAAATCCACAATCATGCCATGCAAAATGCCTCCGCTTGGGATGCTGCAATGGCATTTATGGTTGGCTATAAAGGTAGCAAGGATCTAAATAGCTATAAGGGTAGCAGAGATCTACCAGGGCTTCTATTAGCTCCTCGAAATGCATTCGCTCGCCCTTTCGTAAAGATGCACCCGGCACCCCCGTAGGATTCATTTCCATAGTGCACAAGAAGCCAAGGAAGAACGAGTTGGGATACGGCTATAACTCATAAGATCCTCTATCCTACTTGATCGGACAAAGATGTAAAAGGTTAGCCTTCATGACATGGAACAGACTGCCCTATGCGAGCCATCATGCTTGATTCAAGGATCAAGGCAACTTTCTTAGGCAAAGTGATCACCAACTTTTGTATGATTCTAGTGATCATGGTCAATATTATCGTACAGTTGTTCCTTTTTTTAATTAACGTAAATTACCACATAACCGTGATGATAAAGTTTAGTATTCTTTTTCTTTTTACTCCAATTTAGAGGGAGTTTCACTGACCTGGAGCCTGCAGGAGACTTTCCATTGTGGAGCACTTCTTAAAGGTTAATACTTGAAACCCAAAAATATACATTTTGTTGATGACATGTAGACTGTAGAGCTATGATATTTCTGTACTTCTCAAATCTTTCAGAAATTCATATGATTGATGAAATTGATAGAATTATTTGAGCTTGCAAAAGTTAGTGTATTTTACTTTTTGGGATGTGATTGTAAGGAGAAATGCCTTATCAAATTGGAACCTCACACAGTTAACTCGACCCAATTTAAGGCAACGTCATTTGAGGCTTGAAGTGAAGAAAAAAAAAGGCTTTTCCTTTATTAATTTTGGAAATCCTTAACTGATAAACTCAAGATCCAACTTTGCTGTCATTTCCTTCTTATTAAAGAGGAGAGAGACTATAATTATAACATTTTTAACCCATTAGAGTTGTGGCCTGTTGGACATAAAGGCTTATTATTAAACTATCTAACAATTATATGCATTTTAATAGTTAGTTTGAGAAGAATAGAACGAGCAAAAATAGACAATGTGTATAATGCAAAAAGGCATTACAGAAAATATAAAAAAATATATATTAGTAATAATAATAATAATAATAATAATAATAATAATAATAATAATAATAAATATTAATAATAATAAAAACAATAATATTAAAAATTAAAAATATAATATTAATATTAATTATAATATTAATAATAATAACAAAAATAATAGTAATATTAAAATAAAGATAATAATTATAATATTGAGCTGAACCAAAGTTGTTAAAATCGAGATTCTAGTTTGAATCGGAAACGACCTTTAGAATCGAATCGTAGAATTAAATCGTAGAATCGTAAGATTCTACAAACACGTATAATCAATATATTGCACTCAATCTTCATTGAATATGCTAAAATTATAAGTTAAAAACCCTAAAAATTGGAAAAAAATAGTTGTTTACCCACTAAATTGGCAATAACTAACAATACATATCTATTATTTGCTTTGTTAGCATGATTTAAATTTGCGAGGTTTTCGCTAGTCAAAAGAAATGTATAGAATCGTCTACCATATTTTGAATCGTAAAATCGTAAGATTTTGATATTTGAATCGCGATTTTAATAACTTTGAGCTGAACTAATATGAATTGAACTAAATTGAAATGAAATGAAAATAAGTCCAAAAGAACAAAATCTAAAGAAAAAGGAAATAGAGAGATTAGTTACTCACTAACCCATGAATTTATTTCCTAGGCGGTTAAACATTAACATCTCAAAGATGTATGTATCTTGTCAAAATCTAACTTGGAAATAGACATCAAATTTGCTTTTTAATTATCAAATTGTTTGCTATGGACCCCGTCAAAAGAAAAGAATAAATGTAATAAACAATTTAATAAAAATAATAAATTATACTACTCCCTCCCGTTTCAAAAATTCTTCTTACTTTGACCAATTTTCTCTCTCAAAAAGATTACAAATAGGAACAACAAAAGAAAAGAAAGGGAGTAATAAATAATAATAATGATAATAATAATAATAATAATAATAATAATAATAATAATAATAATAATAATAATAATAATAATAATAATAATAACTGATATCATTATGTTAATAATTATTGATTATTATCAATTATTATTATATTAGAAAATTTAATAGTTCAGCTCATTTCAGTTCAGTTCCGCTCGTTTCAGTTCAGTTTCTCGCAGTCCAAAAAGACGGGGCCTAAATGACATTTGTTGTCTTTTACAATTTCAACAACTACTTTTGCCAAACACTTCTAATTAAACAACTACTTTAAACGCTAATCGCTAACAGCTACTAATATTAGTAGACAGCTAGCAGCTACCCCCAACAGCTACAGCTATTGCAACAACTAACAACTATTAAAACGATGGTTTCGCCAAAAAGGCCTTAAGTAGGTAAAGACTAATTATAATTGGAGTATTAAGTCAACAAAGTGAATTATTTTTTAATATTCTATTTCTAGTAGGTAGATGTATCAATCTCCTAAACCATAAATACCATATTTACATATGTACCATCTATGCATGTTACATCAACCATAACCAAGCTAAGCTTGGCCTAGTGGTAACTGGTAAGAAATAATCTTCTAATTTCAAGGTTGGGGGTTCAATCCCCACTAGGAGAACTTTGGAAAAGGGGTTCCCCTTACCATTCCCTGATTCCCTTCATTCTCAAAGTATCTGCCCACTAACCCAAACTGAGTTAACCTGCGAGAGGTTATGATATGGTCGGTCCCTTCATCTTACCATCCTAAAAAGAAATTTGTTACATTAACCATAAAGGCATAAAACTCCAAAGCCCAACACGAAAAGTGGGTATAAGATTCCCACCCCCTCTTAGAATTGGTTGGCTTCTTCAATTTCACTATCCCAGTAGCACACCTGCACAGCAGCCTCACTCACTCTATAATTCTGTGTGTGCGTGTGTTCGCCATATTTGTTTAACTTCCCACAGGAAAAACACACACCACCTTACAATTTCCTCTTCTTTCTTTCCCTGTAATTGTAGTCTAACAACTGCTAAAAAAGGTAACTCATTCTCTCTTTTTATAATTTCATTTTAGTTTCTTATTTTCACTGTATTGCATTATCCTTGTTGTTTGAACTCTTCAAAGTTTCGATTTTTTGCGCATTTTTAGCATTACCCAGATTATATATTTGCTAGTTGATTGTGTTCTTTTCTTCAATTTGTGAATGACATTGCCTTTTCAATATAGACCCAGTTAAGTTTTTGTTCATTTATTGCGCATTTTTCTATTTTTCATGAGGTTTTTTGTGCTCATTTATCATAAACTAGGTACTGGGGTGCTGTTTAATTTGTGTTTCTTCATTCAGTAACAAATTTAGATGTCACCCTTTTGATTTACACCTACTTAATTTTGCGAATTGTTCTTGTTTATTTGTCTAATTGTATTTTAACCTAGAGTGAAGTGTTGTTCTTTACATACCTCAATTTATTGCGCATTTTTCCATTTTTCATGAGGTTTTTTGTGCTCATTTATCATAAACTAGGTACTGGGGTGCTGTTTAATTTGTGTTTCTTCATTTAGTGACAAATTTAGATGTCACCCTTTTGATTTACACCTACTTAATTTTGCATATTGTTCTTGTTTATTTGTCTAATTGTATTTTAACCTAGAGTGAAGTGTTGTTCTTTACATACCTCAATTTATAATCCGGATAATGGAGTGAAGAAAGGAATTTCTTATTGATTAGTTAGTTTTTTCAGACAGATTTTACAATATTGGATTATGGGGGAAATTTTTATCAGTAGGATTTGGAGCTCAAATGTGGAATTATACATTTCAAGCCTTATAATTTTAGTAGTATCCTTTTTCCTAGATTTTTGTTTGTATTTTAATTTATTTTCTTTTTGTTTTTTTTGAAGGGGGGAATTTTTTATTGATTCTCTTATTATATTCTTCTGTTTTACTGGTCTACGAGCAGTGGTTTACTTGATAATTTTAGTTCTGTCTGGTGAACAGATTGTGGGTTGTTTTTTTTTTTAAAAAAAAAAATCTTTTTGATACATTCTTGTAATGTAAGTATATATTTAGCATCACAGACTCGCAGTATAGGCCTCACTTGTATTTTTGTAATAATCTAGTCTTTGTGAAATGATAAATTTACAATACTCACAATATAAGCCTCACTTTACAATACTAGTATTTCTATCTTTACCTAATTTTCTTTGCTAATTCTATACAGGTAGAATCAACAAAAATGCAAACTGCTCTTGTCATCCCAAATGTGGGATCAAACTTCGCATCTCCCTGTGTTCCTAGACGATTAGTTGCAAGTCCTCAATGTCATCGCCCTTTAAAATGTGTTGCTGCAGTCACAAGCCCAACAGCCGAACCACCTGCATCAGTGACATCAGAATCCACAGGCAAGCTCAACATGTACAGCTCTCACATTACTCAACCCAAGGCGCAAGGTGCCGCACAAGCTATTCTTTATGGAGTTGGACTCTCAGAAGAAGATATGAGCAAACCTCAAGTTGGTATTTCATCAGTTTGGTATGAAGGTAACACTTGTAATATGCACCTGTTAAAGTTGGCAGAAGCAGTGAAAGAAGGAGTTGAAGAGAGTGGGATGATCGGCTTTAGGTTTAACACTATTGGTGTTAGTGATGCTATCTCTATGGGTACTAGAGGCATGTGTTACAGTTTGCAATCACGAGATCTGATAGCTGATAGTATTGAGACAGTTATGTCTGCTCAATGGTATGATGGAAATATCTCTATTCCTGGATGTGACAAAAATGTGAGTACTATTTTTCTGGTCATAGTGAATGAGATGGGTGTCTAGTTTTCCTGCCCAGTTGCAGTTTAAATCACACAGTTTGCTCACATCCATGAATATATCTGTACTTTTGTCATACTTTTTGTTGCGTTTGGCGTGCTTTCATTGGTGGTGGTTCCTTTGGTTCACTCCAAATGATTTTTGATTAATGATTACATTTGAAGTCGTTAGTGATTAATTCGTTCATTTGAATGTCTATTTTCTAAGTATTGTTTCAGTAAGCATAAAAGTTGGCATTGAAGGATCCAAAACAGATATGTAGCTAAAAGAATTTATGATACATATATTGCAATATGGATCAGTTAGTTAAGGTAGTTGGGCTTAAGCCTGCTTAAATTTGGCTTAGTAGATAGGACATTTGTTGGATTTAGTTTTTTTGGTTATTTGGTCTATAAAGTTCAAAAGTTATATGCTTCACTCACTATGTCCCATTTCTTTGTTATAATCAATCAGGCTATTGACTCCAGTCTTTTACGTCACTCACGCTCCACTCACGTGACACATGGAACAATTGTTTAATTTTGTGTAAAGATATCCAATCACGGAATTTATTGCTAGGTTTCCATTTTCAGTTGTTAGTTACTATCTTATAGTGCTTCTTCTTTGAGGCAGAAGCATATATCTGACGAATTGATATCTTGAATTTAGATTATTATGCAATAAGTTGGGCCACTATCTTGAATTAGCAAACGGAATTTATTGCTAGGTTTCCATTTTCGGTTGTTAGTTACTATTTTGCTGCTGGTTTTGCTGTTTGCAGATGCCAGGTACAATCATGGCTATGGGACGCCTTAATAGACCAGGCATCATGGTCTATGGTGGTACAATAAAGGTTAGCTTTAGTGATTGTAGACTTCATATAGCTGCATCTTTCTGTGCTCCTCTGTAATTTCATTTTATGTATTTTGGTTTGCAGCCTGGTCATTTTCAAGGCCACACCTTAGACATCGTTAGTGCTTTCCAGGTATGTAGTTATACTTCCATCTGACCTTTGTTTCCATTTCACTTAACTGGTGTTTCTAGTCTAAATTTGCTAATGTTTGCTAATTGCATTTGCACATGCTCTAAATCTCGAACATGGTGACAGTTTGAGAGAGACTTCTTTTATTTAAGGATAAATCTGCTGGACTTTAAGAATTTCTTGTCACCTCCTTGCTCAATTGTTTCTGGATATCCTCATTTGAATTAACTGTGTTGTCTCCGTCTTTTCTTCTCTTTGTACTTTGAACAAATGACAATCATTGGCTGCAAATCTTTACCTGTTTAACTAAAGCAGTTTTTATGGAATGTGTGCTGTTCAAGAACACTTTGTTTACATGTACCTGACAGTTCCCTTGGTAAAGATTGATTAGAGTCTCAGAGTCATCTCCTTGTCCATTTCTCACAACTTTTTTATGCACAAAATCAATCTGAAAAGCATGATCTGAATTACTTATATGAGTATTAATGATTGACATTGTATAGAGAATATGTTAGTGGAGCTATTACGGAGACCTGAATCACAATGCTTCCTGTTAGCTTTTGTAATAGTTGCTGAACTCTACAGGCATTCACCTTTTAGCTTTTCCTGTTTTTGCTGTAGGTTTATGGGGAATATGTTAGTGGAGCTATCAATGATGAGCAGAGAATGGATGTCCTCCGTAACTCCTGTCCTGGAGCGGGAGCTTGCGGTGGAATGTATACTGCAAATACAATGGCATCAGCTATCGAGGCTATGGGAATGTCTATTCCTTACAGGTAGGTATTGTTAAACTTCAGGGTGTGTCAATTTTGTATCTTTCTAGGGTTTTTAATGGTCTCTTCTCTCTTTAAGCTCATCAACACCAGCAGAAGACCCTTTGAAGCTAGATGAATGTCGTCTTGCTGGAAGATATCTCCTTGATCTGCTTAAAATGGACTTAAAACCACGGGACATAATTACGGAGAAATCTCTGCGCAATGCAATGGTTGTGGTCATGGCTCTTGGTGGGTCTACCAATGCTGTATTGCATCTTATTGCTATCGCCAGGTGAGAGAGAGGCTGCTGTAAATTTCTGCAGCATGCTTGAAAATTGAAATAGATGCCTGAGATATTTCTTGTGTCTTTGTAGGTCTGTTGGTGTGAACTTAACTCTCGATGACTTTCAGAAGGTGAGTGATCAGGTTCCATTCCTTGCAGATCTTAAGCCAAGTGGCAAATACGTCATGGAAGATGTGCATAAGGTACATAGAAAGCACCCATGCCTTAATAGAACTTCCTATCTTTTGTTGCCTAATGATAACTTCTTTACTTGAATTATTAGGTGAATTAATGTTTTAAAATTTCTTGATTAATCTATGTAGATTGGTGGCACACCTGCAGTGATTCGCTACCTTCTTGAGCTTGGATTCTTAGATGGGGACTGCATCACTGGTATTTCTTCTGGCTCCCTCGGACATGCATTTGTTTCTAATGCACTCATGAGAGTTTCATTTAGTCTTGTTTCTCTTTTATTTAATATTATCTGAATTCTGGTCTTGTGTGCTTCTTGTTTGTCTAGTTACTGGAAAAACACTGGCTGAGAATGCCAAACTCTTCCCACCCTTGGCTGAAGGCCAGGTATGATGCATGTCTTGCTCAATGGCTGTGTCACTTACCAATCATGTAAAAGGATCATCTTTCAAGCTGACTTTCGTTTATTTATCTTTTGTGTGTTATGTTTTAGCAAATTATACGATCATTATCAAACCCCATAAAAGAAACAGGGCATATTCAGATATTGTATGGCAATCTTGCTCCAGAGGGCTCTGTAGCAAAAATAACGGGAAAAGAAGGATTATACTTTTCTGGTACTTTCTGTTCTAACTATACAAACTTTTTCATGGGCTTGAACAAACAAGATTCTTTTAATTAATAGTCATAAGATCTAATATTGTCATTGAGAAAGTGCATATCATTAAACTTTCAGGTCCAGCCTTTGTTTTTGAAGGAGAAGAAGCTATGATTACTGCAATTTCAGAAGACCCCCAGAGTTTTAAGGTGTCTTTGTTACCAACTTACCATAGTTGGTTCATGCATTGTGACTGGTCAATTGAGATTTCCGTTGTATTTCAGTGGCTCACTTGTCATTTCAAACATGTTACAGGGAAAAGTCGTAGTGATTAGAGGAGAAGGGCCCAAAGGTGGACCTGGCATGCCTGAAATGTTGACACCAACTAGTGCCATCATGGGAGCAGGACTTGGGAAGGTATGTTGACTTCAGTACTATGCTTGCTTAATGCCGGACATGTTGACCTGCCTTACTCCGCCCAAGGTGGGAGCACCTCTAGAGGTGTTAGGGTGATGTTAGTGTTAATTTTTGACATTTTCTTAGCCATAAGTCTCACTGTTCAAAGTTCTTTATCTCGGCCTTGACTAGGCTGCTGGCGTGGTTTAATTTCATTTATTGATATCTGGATCAGCGATATCTCACTGACCAATATGCATCAATCACTGGTGATGCCTTAGGAATTAAACATGATATGATGACTTCTTTTGTCACGCAAGGAAGATCTTTACTTTTTGCGCTCCTCTTTTGAATACGTTCTATTTCTGTGCGGGTCAATCCAACGGTCATATAGTTTCTAAATCGAGCTTTACTCCCAAACATATGCATTCACAGTCACTTGTGACCGTTTTGGCCCTTGTGGGGATGTGACTGAAATGACTTTCTGTAATAAATACTCCCTTCGTCCTAGATAATTGGGTACATTTCTTGGACTGTCCTAAAATAATAAACCACTTTCTAATATTTCTCAAATGAAACTTTATAGTCTCCTCTACTAGTTGTAGTGATACCCTTCAACTAATAGAACTTCCAAAGAGAAACTACTTTGGTGTAATAAAGGTGTCAAAGTTTTCCTAGTTAAGGATAACTATGGCATAGTAACTTAATTATTGAAAAATGACCTTCAATCATATGTAGCTTCTAATCTTGGGACAATGTGAGAATTTGATATTATGATTAGATATTACCTGTTGCAAAGGGAGATAAAAGACTGTTTAAAAACCCAAAAGACCAAAAAGGGTAATCTGTTGCATCGATATTAGTTGAAAAGTCGGATTTCTTGCTGATTATATCACTAAGTTATAAACTTCTGTGTGTTGCAGGATGTGGCTCTACTTACTGATGGAAGGTTTTCAGGAGGTTCACATGGATTTGTTATTGGTCATGTGTGCCCTGAAGCACAAGTATGCTCGGTTACTTATATTTCTAGTCATTTGCTCCTTTTATTTTTTGTTATGTGGTGTTTAACATCAAAATTGTAGACAGATTGATAGAAACTACAAAGCATATTGCTAACCATATGGTAGGATATTATGCACATCTAATTTTCGAAACTTTTAGGAGGGTGGACCTATAGGTCTTGTGCAGAATGGAGACATCATCACAATTGACGTCGAGAAAAAGAGAATGGATCTTCAATTGACAGCCGAGGAGATGGAAGAGCGAAAGAGAAAGTGGACCGCACCAGCATATAAGACTAACAGAGGAGTACTGTACAAGGTATGATCCTGCATTGTTCTACACCCTTGCCAAATTAAACACTGAGCTCTATTGTTTTACACCCTTGCCAAATTTAACATCGAGCTCTGCGTATTTCGCTGATAGTTATTCTTCCATTTTCAGTACATCAAAAATGTGCAGTCGGCCTCAAAGGGTTGTGTCACTGATGAGTAGCCATACGAACAGCCTTAATTAATCGGAATAAAAAACAGTGCGCCTTTTTCTATGATTCTGGTCGTTTCTATGTTCAACTTCTGCGGTGGTTTGGGATAAAGAAATTCCCGAAGATGTGTAGGTTTGAGCTTTTTGTTTACCGGTTGTAGTTTTAGTGCTTGTAACTTGATCTGTTGTATGTTTTATGAGATTAAGTACTCTTGTAACGAACGAGAGTGCAATTCATTGAAGTTTTTCGTCTTTGTCTCAACCCGCTCGTATTTGTTCAAAGCGAATTTATATCCATTCGCATGATTCAAATTAGTTGTTACATAAACATTATCTCGACCCCTTATACTTGAGGATATACATGGTTTTACCAAAAAAAATTACTTTCGTCGGGTTTTTTTTCAGGAAAGTCAATTGTAATCGTACATATCATTCTAACTTCTTTTTCTATCACAACATTAGCTAGAGAACAACAGCATTTGATGATTTTCAGTGATTAGCTAAGAAGTTCCACAGCCAAATCCATGTGATTTGTATGTCTAAATTTGAGTTCAAACAGTTGTTGGTCAGAGGTTGGCCTTTCTATAAATATATGGGATAACCCTTTTACTTATTAAGGCATGGCAATCAAATTGGAAATCACAACTTAAAGTTCATTTTATGTGGCGCACAATAATTAAACAAAACAACGATAGATCATTAAGAAAGATAATCAAATCTGGATACAATTTTGTGTCCTAAATCCTAATGATGGAAATGATTAGTTTTTGTTTATTGAAGATAGTTTTTAATCTTTCTTTTTTTTTAGAGGAAAAGCCAGGGCGGAGAATTATATTAGATCAAGCTCCACCAAAGTGCGCACACTTTGGGGATAAGAGTCAAGCGAAATAAGCTCAGAATTACACGCAACATTCCAACGAGCTAACAAATGGGTTACAACATTGCCCGCTCGTTTAACATGAGAAATAAAAAATGCACTAAGATCCCTAGCCATCCTAATAATATCCTTCACCACTCGAAAAAAACGGGGTCAAACCATCTTCTTCTTTCTTTACAGCATTCACCACTTGATTTTACATTAGTTATTAATCTTATATGTAATGAACCATTACTTATTGATTTAACATCGATTACGTAAATTTTGGAATTCCATTGATCTTAGGATGTTACGGAGCAAGGATTGATACTTTATCCAAAGTAAGTTTGTCCTCATTCTCATGATACCACGTAATAAGCAAAAGTTATAAAAAACACAAGTTTATAACCATTTTAAGTGAAGTTAGAAGACAAAATATCTACCCTGTTTTAATCAAGAATACTAGCTAATATCACTCAACAACTAGAACAATCTACCACTACATACTCAGCATTATCAAAACTTAGCAACTTGAGGAATGGTTGTCGTGAAACCTTGTTAGACTCTATATCTTTTGGCCCATTGTTATTACTTTTGCGTCCTTTCAACTTTTATTTTTCCACATTTATTTTCTGCTTTTATATTTCATTAAAATTCGGATTGAATGGTTCAAGATATAACAAGTTCACCATCCTTTTTTTCATCTTTTGAGTATTTCTAATTTGATTGTCATTATAGGAGAATTGTTCACCACAATCTAATGAACAAAGGTCCCCTATATGTTACCGAATACTCAACTACCTTCTTAGAACATCTTTAACGGTGCAAGTATTGGACTTGCTAGCAAATTTGCTAAAATTTTAGCTATTGGCTAAACCACTAAAGCAAATTGGTAGTTTTGCTAAGCAATTTGGCTAAGAAAATAAATGTGGATCTCATCCCACATAAAAGAGTAGAATAAGCTGATGTGTCGTATACAACAAGGTGATTATTTAGCTAAACTAGTGAAAAGGATGTTAGCTTGAAAATAGATTTAGATAAGTAAAGCTATGAGACCCATTTAAACGACAATGGATTTAGCTAACTATTGTTGTTGACTTGTTGCTTTATAAGCTCCAAATATACGTACAATGGATGGTCTTTACTTGGTTTTAGAAGAGAAAGGCTAAGTCTTGTTTAGTCTAATCGTTGTCAATAAGGGTGAGTTTATCCCACAAACTCAACTCCAAACTCCAAATGTATGTCTTGTCCGGAAAGAGGACTCAATGATTTTTCGTTCGCCGGAACCACAAGTAAAAAATTTGGTAGATAGGGAGCCTGTAAAAACTTTGTTTGAGGAATGGGCCAGACACTGTCATTTTTAAATTGTGCCACATCAATTTTCCATTGAGTTTACCTACTTCTTTAGTCTTTAGACTCACTCCGACTCACTCCACATTACTTTAACGTTATTTTATTAAATCCACTTCATTTTTAGACAAGTTTTGAGGAGAGTCTTAATGTTCAAGACTCATGTCAAGACCCCTCCACTTTGCAAACTGCATTAATTCAAGTCTGATAGAAGTCTCGGGAGAGTTTGAAACAAAGACTCATCCCCGAGACTTGCGTTGAACTCACTCTAACTATGGGGGAGGATTTGTTCTTGAATTCTCGAACAACATCTGCATGTGATGGAGAATCGTCACTAATAGAGTAGTGCAGCGTTTTCCCAAATTTTACTCAAATAGGAACATACATCCAAGTGCATGTAGAGCATGGTGCACCCTCTGCTAAACGACGTAATTTTAATAGTTTAAAAATCCATGATTTTAAGAAAAATATCGTTATTTGTTTGCTTAAATCTTACAACTTGTTTTACCTTAATAAAAAAACGGTTGTTGGCGAAGTTCCTTTTTTCAAATTTAAATTTAAAAAGGTATGTTATTTTAATTTAACTTCGTTTACAATATGTTCTTTTCATTCAACATATGGTCTTTTATAATTCGATATTTACATGTTCTTTAATTTTAAATTGTGTGTCCTTATCTTTCAAAGTTGTTGAAAAATATACATGTTCTTTGGTTGGGGTGCACAATGTCAATAAGCACTATGCACCCTAGTGTATTAATAAATTATAGTGTATCTTCATAAAGGAAAATCTAGGGTTTCTAAAATAAATTTGGGGGAGAAAATTTGAAAAATCCCGGAGTTTGTAATCTATTGAGGAAAACTCTTTTGATTCATTTCTACTTGTAAACGAAAAAATTAAACTACATTTCCATCCAAAAAAATCAATCATCACACACAATTTGGGATTTCCAGGAGAAAATTCCGCGCAAATTAAACTTTTCGACGAGCTCAGAAATTCGTATCTTCCACAAATTGAAGGTTTGTTTCGAAGTAATCTTTAACACTTATATAAGCTTTAAATTGTTGTTTATTGTGTAAATAATTGAAGATTAAGCTAGTAAAATTTACTAATTCATATCAATTTTTGGCATGAAGGTTTGAAAATGCTGCCACCGCGTATAAAAAAGAGTTTCATAGAAAATCCGAAGAAGCTTGCGAATTTGATTGACCTAGTAAATCTTCCATCAACATTGCGAGATTTTGTTGGTCAATCTCAGATTTCTCGATTGGGGTGTTTCATGCGCGTTTGGTCTTACATCAAAACAAATAATCTTCAGGTTATGCAAAAATTTCCTCTTTTAGTTAAGTTGATTTGTTATTAACCTAATGTTTTCGGTACGATGTCGTAAATTGTGGTAATATAATGAGTTTATGTGTAATGATGCGTGAAATGTCTCATGTGACTGTTAATGGTATGCATTTTCATCTCAAGCATGTCTGTTTTGCCATTTGTTCTCATTAACAGCTCTAGAGATGGTAGTAAGTGGAGAGTGGTAATGAAAATTTAGGAGTAATTAATAAAATCGCGTTCGGGGTGGAGATGCTAGACGATATTACTCGGACTTTTCATTTTACCTCATATATTTGTGTTAGATTGTCGACACTTTGACACTTCATTTGACAGAATCATGGAAGTCTTCCATAGACACATGTCCAAGTGTCTAATTCGAGTATTGAGTGTGAGTAAATAAAGCTAGACCATAGACGTTTACATGGGACCTTTTATGAAAATTTGCACGCAATTTTGTTGTTGTTACCTCATTAAGACCTTGAACAAATAGGCAGTTTGTGTACTTTGTGGCTCTTAGTGGCTTAGTGTGGTAGTTTCTCAAACTTGGGAACCTAATTCGTCTTACGTTGTTTCAGAGTTTAATATTCCAACAAATAGGGAGTTTGTGTACTTTGTGGCTCTTAGTGGCTTAGTGTGATAGTGTCTCAAGCTTTGGAACGCACTTCATCTTCCGTTGTTTCGGAACTTAATTTTCCACATTATGTCAAGGTGTCTAAGAGCTAAATAAGGGAAGAATAAACAGTTTGAGGGGAGCAAAAATGTGACAACTGATGAATTATTTGTTCCAGTTATTATAGTACACATGTTTTTAGTGACATATCGTTTGCCTCGATGCTAACAAGAAGTGTGGCAATGCAGGATCCACATAACAAAAATATTGTCAATTGTGATGAAAAGTTGAAAAGTATTTTGCTTGGGAAATCAAAGGTTGATCTAGCTGAGCTTCCTGCGTTGATAAAATTGCATTTCCCAAAGGAGCCGAAGTGATGTGCACCCTCAAGTCAAGGTGTATGTCATCCTTTGCTAGTTGCTGCAATAATCTATTAATAGTAGTCTCTAATTTTTTTTCTGCCTCATATTATGTCTATTGCATATGAGAATGTTGTCAATCTGCAATCAGGACAAATATCTCATTATTTTGCAGCAATAGTTGTAACTTCTTTTATCCTTTTGCTTTGAATTGGAGGTGAGCGTAAGAATACATTGGATGTATCTCTTTGTTTTTTTTCCTTTGCAATTCGTTTCAGTGTCAGACTGTCAGTTTCTCCTAGGACATTAAATCAACAGAACCCTGTACTGTAAGGACTAAGGTGACTGCTTGACTTTTGGTTGTCTCGTGTTTTCTGGGGCATTGCAATGCTGCATATTATGCCTCAGTGCATTGTAAGAGGGAATGCAACAAGAAGGGATCATATACCTTATTAAAGAAACTTTGTTAACCATTTTTTCATCAGATGAGCAGCTACAAGACCATTTGTTCTTTCAGTAGGATGGAAAGCATCCCAGAATATATACTTGTCAGCGTCTGCACATGTGAATGGGTTGTCTTGATCGCACATGTAACCCATCTCAACATAACCAGTTGCGCAACATGCTACATCTGCAGAGTCAAATCCTGAAAATAAGAAATCAAGCATCCATGTGTCAATTTCTTGAATATGCAGCAATAAAAAAAAAAAAGTAAGTGGAAGGCCTCAAAATATAGCTTACTTTCTAGCTTCTGCCCTTGTATGAGAATGTTTAATAGTTCATATAACATAACACCATTACTTATCTTAATTATCCTGTTTAAACTATAATACCAAAATAGTGCTTGGGTAGTTGTTGGGGTAAATGGAGGGTGGCAAAATAAAAACAACTCAAACCAGTGCATTCAGTGGCTGTCTAGGTCACTCAATTTTAAGCATCCCAAAATGAAAGGAGGTGCAAGTTTGTACTTTTAAGAAGAGAGTCATAGCTTACTGACCCCCCAGTGAATAGATTTACTATCATATATTACTGACTGATTCCATTCATTGACACAACTAAAGGTGTTGAATGTTATTTTAGAGGTCAGTAGGTATCCTAATGACATTCCATCTTTGTTTATCAGCCTTTTGCTGTTGGGTTTTAAAATCATTGTTAAGTAATGAAAGAAGTTACAAAGATTTGATTCAAAAATAAAAAGTAATTTTTGTATCTTAGTGCAAGATCATTTCGGGAAGACTGTGAGTCATGAGGCCCATGAAGCTTGAAATTTAATACATTTTCCTTTTTAAGGCAGTAATAGTGCTGTGTTTTGTTAAAGATTTTTAACTGCCCAATGATTGGTTTGATGCCACCTGGCAGTTGCAAAATGCTGATAAGTATATGAAAGGGTAAATAGCATGATGTTTCATGTGACTGCCAATGTTTGTTGCTGTTCGTCACACTTATCATGCTAGTTACTACCAATTCAAGGAAATATCTTACCGAAAGAAGATGGTTTCTGAATCATCTCCAAGAGGATGTCATAAGGGTTTGACAACACCAGCTGTAATCCCTTCAGCTCTTGATTCAGCTTGTCCACCAAATTTGCCAATTTCATATTGAACTCCTTAGCCACCTGGTTGTATTCTTCTATGCATTGGCGTTTAAACATGATGTTTGTGGTTCTTTCCAGAGGTAAGCATCCCATTGGAGGAAGCCCACCAAGGGATAATTTTCGAGCTCCGAGCTTATAGAGATCTGCTATGAAATCTTCAGCAATCCCTATAAGGAAATCTTGATACTCTTCAATACTAAATTCCAACCGTCTTCTTGTTCGTGGATAGTAGTTCTCTAGGAAATCATTTGTTCCCATGCTTATTAGGTACATTGCTTCTTCAAGAATTCTGTTAGCTTTCTCATCACCTAGATAGTCCCTCAACTGCTGCTGATATTCCTTATAATACTCTATTTCCTTCCACAGAGGGAGAACAGACTGCAAGTTCAGATTTTGTCAAATGAAGTTAGCGTTCTCTCTTTGTTGCTTGATGCAGATATAAACTCTGTCAAAGACATTCATGCGTATATTGGTGAACTTGTAGTCAAAACACCAAATTTTCAAACACCTAGCAGATGAACAATTCATGAACCAAATATTTATAGCTACCCTATGATAAATTGATCATAATACTAAAAATCTGGATTTTTTTTTGTTTAAGTTAGAAGACTTACTAGCATATCAGATGTAGCATTATCATACCCCGTACCGGCAGATGCAAAACAAACTCCGGTAGAAAAATCATCTATGTTGTAATTTGGATTTAAGAAGGCAGGAACTATTGGTTTCAGCCCGAATGCCTCGGAAATGAAGTCTGATGGAAGACGACCATTGGAGAATCTCCCAGTGGGTTCACCTCCAAAGAAATCACGACCATATGGTTCAAAGTTGCTCTTCAAAAATGTGGAGAGCTCGTTGTTGTTGCCTGTATCAACAGAGGAGTCCCCGAAGACTATAACTGCTGGCACTTCAGCATTAATTGCTAGATAATGTTGTAATAGGATAGCTAAGAGAAGCCAAAAAGTAGCCTTATGTACCATATGGGTTTTAGCCCTAAGTGCACTCTTTTAAACGTTAAAAAGCTGGATCTGATGGGTTTGGACTTTGACACTGGTTACGCAAATAGATTGATGCTAGAAAATAACTTTTCTTTCCTTCTCTCTCTTTTGTTAGTTGTTAAAGATGAGATGCTAGAGATAAAGCCTAACATAAGGGAAATTTTGAGATTTGTTGTTGAAATTTGTTACTTGAGGGAATTTGCTTATATTGTAACTTGTGGTAGTTGAAGAGAAGAGGCTTTGTTTTTAGTCATTGTACATGTTGCTGCATGACATATAAGAGGCATTACTAGGCTCTGTTTATATAAATGGACATTTGCATGTCCACCTGTCATTGAATTTACACCAATGGAGCCATAGAGGCATGGAGCCATATAAATTACTACGAAACAATCGATCTTTGATTTGTATTACCATTCTTAACAGCTAAGCTAGTCTTCCCTTTTTTTTTTTTTGGTTACTATGTTTCATCATAATCATTATAGTTTCTTGTTTTGCTAAATCCATGAACCACCATGAATGCTGTTCTGAAGAGCATTTATAATATGTATAGAAAGAGGTGCTCTGATAAATGTCAGAAATGAGAGGTTCAGGTGCAGGAAAGCTTGTGGGAAGGTGACAGAAAGTAGTCTTGGCAATAGCTTTAATGCCTAAATCCTTTTTGTTTCCACCCCGCCCCTTTGTTGGCACAGTTTAGGAAATGCAGTATATATCCTAGCCTTTTTGTTCAAGTCTGGGTATTTGGAAAAACATTCTCCACCGAACATGTGAGTAGGGGCATTTTGGCAAATCTCCTGATGTGCGCCCCACAACAATTCCTCTTCTATGTTCATTGTTCAGTGGAGTTGTTTTCCATCTTATCTATATGGCTACATCTTTACATGTATTAAGCATTATGTTTATGCTTACATGCAATTTCACTTGTTCCTTACATCGTTGCGTTGTGAATGCAGATTAGGAGGAAGAAGCTGATGGATGCTGCTTCCACATCTACTCATAAATGACCCAATATCGAAGTGATGACATTATTGTTCTACATAGTTATCCACTAATTTTCAGGACACTACTTATAGAGACGTCAAACGGTAGTTTTGTACACCCATGTAATATGTACCACGAGGGAGTAATGTTGAACCCCCTCCGGAACTCATAGTCGATCCCTGTAATTGGAATCCGAGGCACTTTCTTTAAGCCTGTGTTCCTATTTAGTCAGGAAGATCTCAAAATACCCGTACTTAATTCAAAGTGAAAGTATTGCTCCCTTGAGTGTTTTTTCCAAAAGGCTAAGGGAAGGCTGAAAGGGACCAGACTCACCAGAAGGTGATGGATGATATTATGGGGCCGCGAACCCATAGATGCAAAGACGTGTGCCCTGTCAGCACAACCGTGTGTATTGAGCGAGGGAAGTGGTCCTTTAGAGCAACCTCAGCAGTTGCTCTCCTTGTGGATCATGAGGGGAGAAAGTATAAAAGTAATATTAGTTTATTAGGAGAGAGAAAAAAATTGGCCAAAAAACTGATGCTTAAGCTCTTCACTGATGGACTAAGAAAAGAGGAGAGCAAAAAGAAGGAATTGGAGGAGAGAGAAAATATGGTGGGGTAGGATTGAAGAGTGAGAAAGTAATAAAATAATTAGGCTCATTGTCCATTTTTTTTTGGTTTTTGGGGGGGGTGAAGGCTTTGTGTAACTGGTGCGTGTATGGCAAATGCCAAGTGCATTCCACATGAAAACATTATTCAATTAATGTACACTTCACATCTCGCTATTATTATTTTGGTTCGCAATAAAATGTCATATGTTGTACATATATTGATATACGGTATACTTGATTGAGAAGAGGTGTTATTTTAGTAGAGTACCACTCGAATTATAGGTTTATGCCGGAGAGTTGCACTCTTGTCGTGGAGTACACTTTAGGCTTGTTGTACTCTGAGTTGTTAAGCCTTATACCTAGCTATCTGACTTCAAAAGGACGAAAACAAAAAGTAATTAATCTTTGAACTCATAGGTGAAAACATTTTACTTACGAAGTATTTTACCTGCTAGTTCAATTAGAAGACCAGTATTGACAATAATATACATTTGCCAAGTTATAATATTTGAAAATTGGATAGTATTGATAATAAAATACAATTGCCAAGTTAGAATACTTGAAATCTCGATCGGTGTTGATAATTGCCAAGTTATAATTTTTGACTTTTGTAGTTTGTACATAATTATTAGTTGAGTTATAAACTTATAATGTCACAATCCAAATTATTATAAGTTTCATATTTCTAATAATAATTGAATTATGCTTCAAATAAATATGCATCCATACATCATACAATATTAATGTCAAAGGAGAATGATAACATTATAACTCTTTTTATTTCACGAAAATCTACCTTGACTATATAGATACACAAATCGAGGGAGAATGGAGACTGTAAAATGTATGTGGGTGACTTTAATAGTTGGATGCAGGAGAGAGATAGAGCTAAAAATTGAGTAAGGAGCGGTACAACATGTTCAAATAAGGAGAGGTAAAGAGAAAAAATTTTCCCAAAAAACAAAGTAAATGTAGGTAAAACTGTTGGAACATACTAAAAAGAAAAGTGGGTAAAAATTTGTAGGATAGAGGGAGTATTCACCAAAAAAATTTAGTCAAGTGCATATAAAAAGCGAAAATTTATGGATTACAAAGAGCATCACCTAGCATAATCAGTTATGTTTTACTCTCTCTTAATTGACAAAGCCAAATTTTTGCTAGTCATTAACTAAATTTTTTACTTCCATAGGATAAGTAGGGCCCATAATTTGTGTATTTGCCACCAAGTAAAATGTAAAGCAACTTATGGCAAATATTGATGGGGGAGATTTGAAACAATTGGAAGCAAAGGAATGGCTTCTACAGCAGCAAAAAACATCCTTCAACCACTACATTGTACTCCTGTTAATTCTTCATCTTTCCTAACAAACAACTTGTACAAATCTTCTATAATCTTGGCAACTCCTACTGCTAGATTAACAAGACAAGTTGTGCTTCAAGTTCAAGCTCAAGCACGCCCCACTTGGCTTCCTGGCCTTGACCCTCCACCCCACCTTGATGGAAGGTCAGAATTCCTGTTTCTATATTTTCAATTCTGAAGAACAAAATTCATAGACGCGTTACTGTTACATACCCCATTCGTTTGTTATTAGTTGTTCCACTTTCAACTTTACAGTTCGGACCATTAATATCTCGAACTGCTTATCCGAAAAATTATAAAAAAAAATTGATATCGTAGAAATATACATTGAAATAAATTCAATAACATTTTGCATAATAATAACCGTTTAAAATGTATGTATGTTTTAAATCGTTTCAGCAGAGGACCTTGGCTTTTTATAGAATCGGATATGTTTCTCATCCGATTCTCACCCTTCTGTCTCTAAAATCTTTAACATAGTATAATGTAAATATGTAATGTGTTGAAATGAAATTTGGGCTGATAGTGCATACTTGTTATGTATATCAGCAATTGATCAAATAATGTTTTGTTCATTTGTCTCACCGACTCTAGTATTATAGTAGTAGTTCAGAGTAATATTTTGGTGCTTGGTTTGTTCCTCAGTTTGGTAGGAGATTATGGTTTTGACCCACTTGGACTAGGAGAAGACCCAGATAGCTTGAAATGGTATGTGCAAGCGGAGCTGGTTCATGCCCGCTTCGCTATGGCGGGCATTGCTGGCATTCTATTCACTGATGTAAGTTTGATCCTACTTCTTCTGTTGTTTCTGCAGCTCATAGAAGTATTAGTTTTGCGCTTATTATAGACACTGATACTCTTTTTGTTGCACCATGTCGCAGTTGCTTCGCACTACAGGAGTCAGCAAATTGCCAGTTTGGTACGAGGCTGGTGCAACCAAATTCGACTTTGCGAGTACAAGAACACTGTTAATTGTCCAGTTAATCTTAATGGGGTAAACTCCTGACTAAGTTGCTTCTAGGCTCCTCCTTTATTTTTTTGGTCGGTACACAGAACTCTGAGCCTACCCTCTCACACGCCGATTTTCAGCCGAGGTTAATGTTATAACGGACACAATAAAGCAACGAAGAATTAAGGAATAATCGAAACAAGAATTAACGTGGCTCACTAACAATGTGTTAACTACCTCTACAGGCAGAAGAGAAACGTTTCATTATCTTTAGGAGAGAGAGTACAGTTTACAGAATAATAGTGGCATAAGTTAATTATAGGGTTTATATAATATTCTTCTAATTAACCTTAACAAAATGGGTTTAAACCGAACCCAAAACAAAAACGTATAATTCCTTTCAACATAGTGGGCCTAGACCCCCATGCTTAGTTAATCCTAGCACCAGATAATTCAAGACATATTTTAACAGTTAAGAAGTTTAAACTACCCGCCACTTATGCTGCTCCCGTTTGATAGATTGACAACTAAACCGACCACTAGACCCAAGAGTCTTTGGTTCTAATCTTGTTCTTGTAGAGCAACAGGTGATAGCCTACTATTGTTGGCGTCACCTCTTATTATAGACGTTATGGGATCGAGTCTCATCTCTTGCAAGAGAGATATTCAAATTCCTCCGATTTGCATGGGACTTCAGCTTACCTTCTTAAAAAAAAAATCTCGTTCAGTCGTTCTAGTAAGATATCGGTTTAAATGACTTGTGTCTAATTAACTTTTATCAATAATTTAATTTCAATTCATATGATATTAAAGCAGTATAACAAGAGTCTTTTTTAAGAATACTTCTGTAAAAGTATACAATTATAATTTTGACCAATATACATATGGACAAAAAAATTCTTTAACCATATGCAAAGTTTCTCGATGTCAAAAAAAAAATTGTCAAATTTCACATATGTAGTATATAGATGTATACATAATCTGCTTAAATTTTTACTCACAAAGGAAATCTAGATGGCCTCATTTCTTAAATTATTTTGATTTGTCAGATTTGTGGAAACTAAAAGGTATATGGACTTCATCTATCCTGGATCTCAAGCACAAAAAAATGCTTTTTTCTTTGGCCTAGAACCAGCTTTTGAAGGCCAAGAACCTGGGTATTGTTCTTCTCCTACATAATATTTCTCTTTGTTTTACCAATATAAACAATATAAGCTAATATATATACTTCATCCGATTATTTGTCATTGTTTATGCATCACATCTAACCATTAAATGTTTAATTATGCATTAGTAAAATCATAAAAAAATTTGATGATTTAGAAATACATTGAGATACATGTAACATAATCTCAAGTATAATTGTAATAATGATTTATCTTGCAACATGCAAGTGCACGTAATCCTTTGCGTAAATGGTTTTTATTACATGAGATAATTATATGGTACAATATATAAGGGTGATTTTTACTACAAAATATAATGGGGTGACGATTTTTCATTAGTCCTGAAAAATCATGTTACAAATTTGTGTAATACGTGAAGTTTTTTCCAATTGATTCATTGATTAAAAAACACAGGTACCCAGGTGGCCCATTTCTAAATCCTCTTGGCCTAGCCAAAGACATCAAGAGTGGTCATGAGTGGAAACTCAAAGAAATTAAAAATGGTTAGTCATTCATTCTAATTATTTCCAATGCATGTCACATATGTCATGTCAACTAACAAAAGTAAATTGGCTTGCAATAAGATTTGAACCCGTGATATCTTGCTATTATACATAGCACAATAACCATCTCAACCAACTTTTAATCATGCTTTAAATATCCACATTATTATATTTGTACCTTTTAAATGTTGAGTTTTCTTTATTATATTTTAATGCGAATGGAAAAAAGATGCATATCAAATTCGGGAAAAATTTACCCCCCGAGGCAACGCCTGGACCCAAATACTAGTTATTTTCATAATAAGTGATTAAGTCCATGATTAAGAGTGATTTTGTATTTCAGGACGGCTGGCAATGATAGCAATGCTAGGCATATTTGTGCAAGCTCGTGTAACACACACTGGTCCAATTGAGAATCTTGTGGAGCACCTCTCTGATCCATGGCATAAAACTATCATCCACACACTCACTAACCCTCCTTCCTAATTCTATCTTTTGTGAATATCCAATACAACTCCTTTATTTTTTACATGACACAATCACACAAACAATGAATGTGTAACATGAGTAGCAAGTACTCGATTATTCTTGTGAATGCTCAAATATTATTACGATATGTTGTAAGTCTTTAACCGAATACAAATCCAAAAATTCTTGATCTAATTCAGAAAAAATAAATTCGAGATTATTGGTTTGAGTCTTCTTAATGCAAGTTTAATGCGCGGTAGAGAATGAATAACACATGAACACTAGAGGTTCCACCTTAAAACCATAAGGCAAAAAGAGGAGTATTCCCTTTTTTTTACAAGAGGAGTACCCCCTTTGTCTTATAAAATGAACTTATCTCTTTTTTTTTAAACAGTGTGGGATACTCACATGTGTCGTGCACTATATATCATAGCTTCAACATTGTATCACCTTTCTAGGCCTGTAGCATAATAATCATTGATAGTGGTCAAAGCTAAACTTCATAAAAACAGATGATATACTAAATTAGATCAGACTAGAACAAATCATATAGTAAAAGTAATTAGGGGTTATCTAATGCAAATCTACCTCACTCTCATATTCATCACAAAACTCTATATATACTCAATGAGTCGAAAATGCTACATACATGTGATTGATGGCCAACATTATTATTCTACATGGTTTTCTAAAGTTCTATTAATAATATATGATACACAAAATGACCCTATTAAACCAAAATTTCTATCAGGTGAGACCTAAAAGGAGTAAGGAACTAAGGATAATGGAATGCTCACTCCTAAAGAGACTCTAGAGAAAATTTTGATCTCATCACCACAAGGTTATAAAACGTATCCCTTATCGGATACGACTAGATCAATATTAAATACATGGTTCCTCACATTGTCGTGACCTTTTATTCCCGGGTTGGCGGGTTCTTTTTTTGATTGCCCGACCCATTTCGGACAGGCTAGTGGCGTCAGATCAGTAATCTGCTCCAAGTAAGCCAAAACCCACCACATAAAGCTTAAAACTTAACACAGCATGGTAAATTGTTGGCCCAAACTTGAATAGAAACTAAGATAAGTAGGCCCCTTATTCATCCCATTTCCTACCACATAAATACCCTCAGAAAACTTTGATCTTAAAAGAATTAAGATGGTCCTCCCATCTTCAATTCAAAGCAAAACATTACAACTTAAAATAAAAGTTGTTGGGCTAGCTATCACAAGATCACCAGCACCAGAAACTTAGCTAAAAACACAAGAAAAAAATAATGGCAACTTTTGTTGCTGCTCTTTCATCTAATTCTCTCATCTCTTCATCTTCTCTTCAACAATCTTTTATCAATGTCAACAATCCTTCCCTTACACTCCCACCATTTTCCCTCTCTTCTTCTTGTTTTTCCTCCTCCAACTCCTCTTTTCTCTCTCCCTTACATTCGTCGAATCGCTCTGCTTTCCCTTTGGTTTTCAGAAACAGCAGCAATGCTGCCAGTAACAGCAGCTTCAGTATCAATGGCAGTGTTTCTTCAGAGAAGAAAAAGGTGTTAATTGTTAATACTAATAGTGGTGGACATGCTGTTATTGGATTCTACTTTGCCAAAGAGCTTCTGGGTTCTGGCCATCAAGTTACAGTTATGACAGTTGGAGATGAAAGCTCTGACAAAATGAAAAAGCCCCCTTTCAACCGTTTTTCTGTTAAGTTTCATTCACTTCATCATTTCTTTATCTAGTTATTTTAACCCGGGTAACATTCAGTGTTATATATGGTGTGGTTAAATTTTCATCCTACACATGGGATAAAATTTTACACCCTCTGACATTCTTCGCCTCGTGTGTGTGTGCAACAGGATGATGAGGAAAATGTGAAAGGGTGTAAAATTACATCTGAGTGTAGGATGATCATTGCGATAATGTGGTACATTTAGGCTCCATTTGGATGGGTGTAAAACATTTTTAGTGTAAACTGATTTTCATGGAAAACAATTTACAATTGAAAACACAATTCCTAAATTAGTTTTCCGTTGTTTGGTTCCATGTAAGAAAAATGATGAAAAGAAAGGAAAATGAAAAAGAAAGTAAGGAGGTAGGGAGAAGAGTGTAAAGGAGAGATAAGAAAAATGAAGGAAAATAGTTTTCCCTTCATTTTGAAGGGAAAATTGTTTTCCATCATTGGAAAAGCAATTTTACTCCTAGGGAAAATGGTTTTACACTCCCTTGCAAACCAAACAATGTAAAATTGAAAATAGAGGAAAACAGTTTTCCAGGAAAACGTTTTACGCCCTGCCAAACGGAGCCATAGTTGTACGTGGCCTATGTTAGGCACACCCTATGTACATTTAAATGTAGCATTTCTAGTTAATAATTGATTAACTCGAAAATGCTACATTTAATTATAGAGCACAACGTTGCTAGTAATGGATTATTATTTAAAGAAATTGATGGTGATTGTGATTTTTGGTTTGTTGGATTAGGAAATTACAAGTGCAGGAGGAAAGACTGTCTGGGGAAATCCCGCAGACATTGGGAAAGTAGTAGGAGGAGAAACCTTTGATGTGGTGCTCGATAATAATGGCAAGGACCTTGAAGCTGTGAGGTATTCATAGCATTTGCTCCATTAGATTTCGCCGTTTTATATTAATTGCAATATTTTAACTTTTCAGGTCAAAGTTTTTAAACTTGGTTCATGCTCACTATTCACTAAACATTACAAAAAATATCTATGTACTAATTAAAATCAGCTATGACATATAGCCCTGTGGTAGATTGGGCAAAGAGCTCTGGAGTGGAACAATTTTTGTTTATTAGCAGTGCTGGAATATATAAGACTACAGATGAGCCTCCTCATGTTGAAGGGGTAAGTCTATGAATTCCTAGTTCATAATACACAGTTATATTGCATATAGAAAGGATTCCAGTTAAAATCTAAGAACATGTTCTGATCTTTATATTCTAGGATGTCGTCAAAGCTGATGCCTCGCACGTTGCAGTAGAAGAGTACATTGCTAAAATTTTCGGTAGCTGGGCAGTCTTTCGTCCACAATATATGATTGGATCAGGAAACAACAAGGATTGTGAAGAATGGTTTTTTGATCGTATGTAACTTGTTAAAACTAATCTTTATAACTTATAACCAGCCTGAAGTCTGAAGACTCTGAACTGGTAGATATACAGTTGTTACTGAAAGACTAATTGCTTTACTCTTTTATTCGTGCCTAATTATGGCAGGGATTGTCCGAGACAGGCCAATTCCAATCCCCGGCTCAGGAATGCAGCTCACTAACATCAGTCATGTAAAGGACTTATCCTCGATGCTTACTCTAGCAGTCGAAAATCCATCTGCAGCAAGCGGAAACATATTCAACTGTGTAAGTGATCGAGCAGTGACCCTCGATGGAATGGCCAAACTCTGTGCTCAAGCTACTGGTCGCTCTGTCAAAATAGTACATTATGATCCAAAAGCAGTTGGAGTTGATGCCAAGAAAGCATTTCCTTTCCGCAACATGGTAATGACTAACCAACAATGTATATCGAATCAATGCTAGTCACCCTTCTTAAGAGTCAGTGCTCATACATATACTTCTATTAAACACTGCTAATTTTACTTCTACGTACAGCACTTCTACGCGGAGCCAAGGGCAGCTAAGGAGATCCTAGGATGGCAGAGTGCTACATATCTTCCTGAAGATCTGAAAGAGCGGTATGAGGAGTATGTAAAGATTGGAAGAGACAAGAAAGATATGAAGTTCGAGATTGATGATAAAATTTTAGAAGCACTCAAAGTATCAGTAGCATGATCTTGACAGTTTTATGCAGAGAACTTTAAAGAGTCGTTTTGTAAGGAAAATCATGCAAATTTTGGCAAAAGAATTTCATGTATGAAACAAATATATTTAACCTCCGAGATCTTGAGATATCTCTTTGGTTTCATTATAAACTAGTTTTTTTTGCCCGGGCGATGCCTCGGGTCAGTTACAATAAACTAATATGTTATTATTTTTAAATTTTATAATTTCTTTTGCTACTTTTCGTATTTTTTGTCCATTAAGAAATTGAAAAATTCACGTCACAACGTGATAAGTAAAGAAAAATGGAAAGGTTTGAGTTTGAAAACAATACCTTAAAAGGAATTGTGGTAAGTTACGTAATAAGAGTGTTAGGGATGTATATACTTGTTAAATCATTTTAGTTAAGTATACTTATTGCAAGACTTTATCATATTTTATTTGAAACATTAGACAACAAATTCATAGTGTATTGATGGTTAGACTCTAACTTTTCATTTCAAAGGTCATGTGTTCGATACCTTGCACTTACACATTTCTTTTTTTAAAGTGAGGGGTACACATAGACATAAAGCATTTACATTAGAAAGTTGAGGAGAGTGCCACGTGGCACATAGGCTTTCTTTCGCACGCCTTTTAATATATTTGTATAGATTGATAACTTGGTTTAATTACTATAAACAATGATAATAAATGTTTTATCATTACTATGAAACAATGATGATAAATGTTTTATCATCACTATGAAACAATGATGATAACTTGATTTTTTTTTTTTTTAATAGTTGGTCAGTTATCTTTCAAGTTATTTTGGTGAAAAGAAAGACATAATAATATTTGAAGTTTTATGTGATTTACACAAGAAGTTAATTGAAAAGCTAATAGTGTTGTAAATTGATTAGAGTAAACAAGTCTTTTACTAAGATTCTAATCCAAACACCAATCCTGTTGTCAAAATATGACTGCACATGATTTAAAACTAAGTTTTATACCATTGCTCTATCTTAACTGAATACTGTTACGGTCCGTTTGGTTAGTGGTCATAAATGGTGGTAATGGTACTGTTACGGCCCGTTTGGTTAGTGGTCATAAATGGTGGTAATGGTAATGTAATCTTGTGTAAATTTATAAAGAAGCTTTCGTGTCAATGACCATGGTAATGAAACTTCATCACAAAATATGGGTTTTCCTATAGGAAAAATTGATATGAATAATTCCAACTTTCATCAGTCTTCTCAAAATAATTCCAACTTTTAATTATTCTTGAATAATCCCAACTTTAAGGAGTACTTTTTCAAAATAATCCGAACTATTAATTTTCAACATATTATAGAACTAAAGTGGATTCGTGTAGGCAAGAAAAAGGATAGTTTGGCTTATTTTGAGAAGGTTTCCTTAAAAGTTGGGAAATAAATCAAAGTTGAAATTATTTTGAGAAGACTGATGAAAGTTGGGATTATTCATGTCAATTTTTCCTTTCCTATATAAATTTTCATTACCACCCATTATCACCTTCCCAAGTAGTAATGTATAGTAATGAAATTTTAGGAAGAAAATGGATGTTTTGTGATCGAGTAGCACTACCATGGGTAATGATTTGGGATTTTCTTTGCAAATTTACATTATAATGCATTATCATTATCACCATTTATGACATCTAACCACACGGGCCGCTAGAGTCAGAAGCTTATCAATTGTATAACCACGGAGTATAATAATGCTTTTGTCTAATCTAGATCTCAACGTGCACGGGCGAAAAGGTAAGGGAAATTCCTACCCCCCATTACCATCGTTAGAGGATTCAACCTTATAACCTTAAGAAAAAAAAATACTTAATCAGATATATGAATGATGAGGATCACGCACAGAGAATTCTAAAACAAAAAAAAAACAAATATAACCATCATTAAGAAACTGAATATGCTAAGACAATAAATAATAATACAGTTTTTTCACCATATACCCCTTACTAATTTTTTTTGCACCGTATACCCTCGCAACTTTCCAAATTCACCATATACCCCCCACGTTTCAAAAAGTACATCAACATGCCCTTATGACTAACGGAAGTCTAACACCGTTAGTCATTATGCCCTAATCCCCCCTCTAACCCTAATTAACTAACCTAAATTAAACCTAACTCTAACCCTAACTCTAATCTAATACCCTAACCCTAACCCTAGCCACCCACCCACCACTCCCCCACCCCACCCCCTTTCCCCCACCACCCACCCACCATCCCTCCCCCCTCCCCCTTCCCCCCACCCCCCCAGCCCCCTCACTCTTGCTCCACTCCCCCTCCCCTCCCCTGCAGTCGCCCAACCCCTCTCCCCTCTCCTTCCCCCTGAACCGCCGCAGCCCCCCTTCACATCCCTTTCCCGCGCAACCCTTCCCCCTCCCTTTCCCCAGAACCGCCGAACCCCTCCCCTCCCCCGAAATGAAAAAAAAAAATTCGAAAACTCCTAGAATTCGAAAAATATGAAACGCCCGGAACCAAGCGAGGGTTGCACGACCGTTGCGAGGGAAGGGGAGGGGGAGGGGGCTGCGCGACGATGGGGGAAGGGGAGAGGGGCGTAGTGACGACGGGGGAAGGGGGGAGGGGGTCTGCGCGATGGGGGAAGGTGAGGGGGGTCATGCGACGACGGGGGGAAGGAGGGGGTCTTTGCGGGGAGGCTGCGGTGATTGTAGGGGGCTAGTGGGGCTACGGTGGTTGTTGGGGGTGGGGGATGGTAGGTGGGGTTGGGTTGGGTGGGGGGGCTGAGTGGGCTAGGTTAGAGAGAGAGTTAGGGTTTAATTAGGGTTAGGGTGGGGAGGGGTGTTTAGGGTTAGGGTTAGTATTAGGGTATTAGATTATGGTTAGATTTAGGTTAGTTAATTAGGTTTAGAGGGGGGTTTAGGGCTTAATGACTAACGGAGTTTAACGCCGTTAGTCATTAAAGGTAAGTCATTGTATTTTTTGAAACGTGGGGGGTATATGGTGAATTTGGAAAGTTGCGAGGGTATACGGTGCAAAAAAAAATTAGTCAGGGGTATATGGTGAAAAAACCGATAATAATAATAATAATAATAATAATAATAATAATAATAATAATAATAATAATAATATTAATAATAATAATATTAATACTAATAAGAAGACGACAAAAGTACTCTCATAAGTCATAATCACCCTAGAAAAACGTGATAACTTAAAAATAAGAAAATAAACACCAATTTTCTATTAGTGAAGATTTGTCTAAATCATCCTTCTGCTTAGTGAATACTACCTCCGATTCTGAAAGATCCTCCTTGTTATTATTACTACAGATACCATGGAGGATCAATTTGTATGGGGTTAGGGTGGGTAAAGTAGGAGAGAGAAAGGGGTTAAGGAAAATAAACAAATAAAAAGGGGTAAAGTAGGAGAGAGAAAGGGAGTAAAATTGAATTAATAGTGTAATAGTGGACCATATGATAGGGACATGAGAGGGTAAAAAGGGAAAAAATTTGCCAAATAAGGAATAAAGTAAAAGAGGAAAGATCCTTTAGAAACGCACTTAAACGAAAAGAGAGAGAATCTTTAGGAACCGGAAGAAGTACTGAATGGTGATAACTGATAAAGATAAATCCTTTTTTTTAAGACCAATAGTGATAAAGACTAATCTAGTCAGAATGCACTATTGTAAGCTATACATTTTATTGTAGTTAGCTATACGTTACTATCCCATATCAGTTGGCAATCAATAGGTAAGGTGTTATTAGTCAATATTTTCACATAAAATAAATAATTTGTGGCTGCCAAAAGAAAAAAAATTGACCCATAATTTGGATTTTGGATCCATCCTCGAATAAATAAGAAAGAAAAACCTCTGGAACAGTAGCTCCAACAAACGAGGAGAGAGAAACTAATGGCGTCTTCAAAACTTAAAGCTTTGTGGAATCATCCAGCCGGTCTAAAAACCAGTTTGTTTACCCATTTCATATTTATTTACTTTAGTTTTACTCATTTATATTATGTAGTAAAAGCTTAATTTGAGTATATAGGAGTAAATATTTTATACTAGGAAATATTTCTGCAGCAAAGATGTTGATATTGCTTAGTTGACTCTCAGTTTAACAAAAAGCTGTACAGAATCAGCTCTTTATTCTATCCTTGGAAACGACAAGGTTGGAGGCTTGGAGCATCCCTCGTGCCAAGGGTCTCCTAACCTTTATTTTCCTTACCTTAATAAAATAAGGTTGATATGCTATTAATATAAATGATTGAAGAGTCTGAAGTTAGTAATTGCATTAAAGACAAAGAAAAACAGCTGATCAATAATTTAGCCATTGATTAATTGTACATTATGGTAAATTTAGAGCTTTGCCTAATTTATATCTGATATGTCAATAGCACATATTAATCGAGTGTTTTAGAAAGTTATTTTCACGAAAATATAATTTATATATACAAATAGTGCACATACCAGATAATCGACATATATTTGTTGTTGTTTCTAGTAAATTTGTTGGTATATGGCTCTATGCCATTGGATCTTGTAATCTGGTACCTGTAAGACTATTAGTATAAGATTATTTGCTCAATTTTGCTATTACTAGAATTTGATCCTTAAAAATCAGTTATAAAAAATATTAACAATTGATACTTGTATAATGTATAGTGCTAAATCCTAAAAGGTATATGTTTTGACTAATGTAGTTCACTTTTGGGGTCCAACATTCAAGTGGGGACTTAGCATAGCAAATATCGCAGATTTCTCCAAGCCACCTGAGAACATTTCCTACCCTCAACAAACTGGTTAGTTTAACTCGGGCCATAAATGCAATTGGCGGAAGATGGTCCGATAAGGCCCTTCATCTTACCTATCTTAAAAGATGTTCTTGCATAAGATACGATAATATGCATTGGCATATGTTTTTGTTTACAGTGGTAGCAGCCTCTGGACTAATTTGGTCGCGGTATGGCATGGTTATTACACCGGTAAGACTTCTTAGTTAAAATATTGCTGCTCGAAATTAATTGCTAGGTAAATTGTTAAGCCACCCATTACCACCCCCTACAAGAATAGCCCTATGACTTCGACAATGAGTGAATAGGTGTGTGAAAGCTGTTAGACAAACAGAACAACATCATTTACTAGTATAAATAGGAATGGTATTTGCTTGTGGCAATAATGTGTGCTTAATTGTGTTAAGTGCCAAGACAAGAGTAGTAAGAGAAAGTGTTAGATAGTTTGTGCTATCACTTTCATGTATGTCTTGAAATGAAGATATTGTTTGATGTTAGATACCGATCTTTAGTTAAACTCTTGTATCCAATATTTTTTGTTAAATCTTTCCACATAATCCAAAATATCTTACATTCTTATCATCTTCATATAGAAGATATTGTAGTGACGAAATTCTGAAAATTCTCATTTGAGGTCTTCAAATCTAGGAAAAGATTTATGTATTTTACTAGCTGGAGAACTGTTGAGTACGAAATCTTAGTTGATAGAATATCGTATATGATATTATTGTGATAATAGAGGTTAACTAAAAGTTTAATTCTAAGCTTGTGTTATCTGAAAGGTATTTATTAATACAACCTCACAGGAAATCTTTCATAGGATCATCATGATGGACCCTCTTCATTCTGTAGGCTTCCATCTCTTCCTGTGTCACATCATCATCATAACTAACGTTGTATTTCCGTTTTCTGTCATCCTTGTTTTCTTTCTTCTTTATATTCCTTCTTGAGGGCTTCAGCAAGTTTCTTTTCATCCAGAACCAAATCCTCTGGCACCTCTGCACCCCAAGTAGCCAGCTTTTTCTCCTCAGTACGCGCTGGGTTTTGTTTGCGAGCAACGTTAGCTTTCATCAGGTCTCCTGATGCTTCGGCAGCCTCAATTCCTGCAGCGCCTGTACAATAGCTGTTTCGAATTGTCTGCTTGCAGCATACATAGCCCCATTGAAAATCACTCCACCATGATCCCCAAACACTCGTGTGATTATTGGCGTACAGTAACAATACATGTTCTTCATATTTACTCTTGGGAAGTGCAGTCTCCTGCACCTTAATTACCCGACCTGCACGATCATATTCAACTTGTCTTTCACTTTGGCCAAATAAAAGTTCTCGCGGAATCTCCTCTTCTGCAGCAGCATTGCCGTACTTCTCCATCATAGTGTCCTTCACCTGGGACTTCAACTTGTCTTTATTAACCTTGAAGTTCTTGTAAAGCAACTCAGCTTGGGATGGAGCTGCTTGCAGGTGCATATCCTGTCCCTTGTCATAAGCCTGAAAAGTATGCAAATTAATCTGCTTGAACTCCATAGCTTGACCACTTAGCCTGTTTTGATTATCCCCAGCATAAAACTTGTCATTTGGATCAGCATCTGGCATAGGATCTTCACGCATGGACCGAGTTTTAGGATCATAGTAGGCCGAATCAACATCAATATTCAACAGATATTTGGCTGTATCCTCTCGTATACGCAAATTTCTTACAGTTCCAGTACTTCCTCCACCAGTAGTACGAACACGTTTTTCAACCTTTGCGAAATCCATTTGCTTACTCTCATCAACCTTAGCCTCGTCAACTTTCAAAGCATCCTCTGCCTCATCATCATCACTAGCCTCACCCTCCTGATCACCTGTTTTATGCTTCTCCTCAAGCTTTTTCAACTTCTGTTCCTTGAGGTACTTTTTTCTCGCTTCCTCTTTCGCCTCATATCTGTGAACGACATAGGCATAACTTGCAGGATCGAAACCATTCCATCTGTCATGTTTCCCATCAAAATCCAGCTCAAACTCCTCTATTATTTCATCTGGTGCAATGTGTTTCGCTGTCCACTTCGCTCCAACTTTTCGAGGTCTATCGATGCATGACTTTGAATCATGAGTAATGGCGCCACAATTTGCACAAGAACCCTTCCTATACTTCTCTGCCTGAAAACCCTTCTCACCTCTGTTATACCATGATTTCGTATAATTCGTGTCCGATTTCCACTTCCTTTGATGCTTCAAACTAGGCTTATTTGAACTTATATACCAAGGAGCACAAGACATACACTTTGGAATGTGAGGATTAATTTCTTTTCCATCTTCATCAACCTCAGCTGGTGCAAGCCCAACTTTCCTAGCTTCCTCTAATTCTAACTCCTTCCTATGATCTTCCCTCGACTTATATGCAACGCACTCGAATTGTTTACGATCACCTATAACCGTCTTCAACTGTTGTTGTATTCTTGGCCCTTTCACAACACTGAACCGATCATATAAATCTCCCCAAAAGAAAGATGCATCATCGTAATAGGACATAGACGAGCGGAGAGTAGGCTCGATTGTGTTCATAATCCACGATACGATCATTAAATGAACGGTATGCCACTGATCAAGAGTTGTAGCATCTCTGGGTTTATCAATAGTCCCTTCAACAAACCCGTACTTACGACGTGCTTTAAGAGAAAGCCGAATCGATCTCGCCCATTCATCATAGTTATCCCCCTTCAATACCACTTGTGTGATCACATTCCCTCGATTGTCATTGGATCCAAGAAAGAAGGGAGAGGTTAAGTCGGTTTTTTTTGGTTGCTCTTCACCCATGGCTGCCGGCTGTAGGTGGTAGAACAACAGAAGGTTTGGATTTGATTTTGTGTATTGTTGTTTTTGGTTGTTCTTTTCACGTATTTACAAGGGAAAAGGTTGGAATCTCTATTCTATATGTGAAGAGGGGTAGGACACGAAAATATGAAAACTCCTATTTTGCCCCCACTATATTGAGCAAATTACAGCTAAAAATAGAAAAAGAAAAAGAAATTAATAGAAAATTAAACAAACTGATCGTAAGAAACCGTTTAGGGCAAAAAAACATTAAAATAAGGAAACTGCCCTTTCCCCTCAAAAAAAAAAAAAAGGAAACTGCCCTTAACAGTCAGATTTGAGTATTTTTTCCGTTTATACCTTCACCATTCTCTACAATCTTCTCTCTCTTTCTCTTTCCTCTTTCCTCTTTCCTTTTTCCTCCTGAATTGGCAGTAAAATTCTCAATTCGTCCAAGTGCATTTGAAGCCATTGAAAGATCTTTTTAGTTATTACGATTTCTTTTTTGTAACACTGCCGTAGTGGAAAAGCCGTTCTCAAATTCGTCGTCGAGGAATTTAAAGTCCGCCCTCATACCAGCGTTATCATCACCGATGGAATTTTTTTTATTTTTTGACTCTTACTCTCTGCAATTTCATTATTTTGTTGGATGAGGAACTTCATATATAGAGAGAATGTATATCGCTCTATATGCTGCTGAGTTACCATTATTCTCTTTATTCTTTTTTTTTTTCAGAATCTACTTTCTATAAGATTAGAAAAGCCTTTGGATGATCTACTACTGTGCTATTAACAAGTATAAGCCTTCAAATAGGCGTACAAAAGAATAACAATTTACAAGAACAAAAATTGTTATTCTTTTGCTGCACTTAATGAATTAGCTTTGATAGCAATGTACAAATGATATCTTGGAGACTGTTAGTATGAATGGTTGATGACTTTGCTTCAAAAAGTGTTACAAAAATAGTTAATTTTAAGTAGAGGGGAGGGTTGATCATAGCTTGAAGTAATTTGATTATTTGATTTTTCAATGTGTAAGAAAGTAATTGTACTATTTTGAAAGAATTTATAAGTATTACTCCCTCCGTCCCATAATATAATGCTTACATTCTATTTTGGATGTCCCAAAATATTGTGTTTACTTCATTTTTTATTAAATTATTTGGACTTAATTATCCTCAACTTTTACACAAACTTTTCAAAATATTCATACCTTTTCTTCCAAAATGTATGTTTTTTTTTTTATTGCTTTGCACCATTCCAATGAAAATTTAGTTGCTTTTTGAGTTTTTTTAAAGGAAAAAGAAAATAAATAAGTAGTTCCAAGACAAAAAGTACTTTATTAAATATATATTTTTTAGAATCCTACTACTCCTACCATTCTCCATAATTACCGTGGAAAAAAAGAAGTAAGCACTATATTATGAGACGGAGGGAGTAATATTTAAGACGGTTGTGTTTTCTTCTTATAAATCGTTTACTTTTGCTTCATTGAATGATGGTGGCCTTCTTATTCTGAATTGGTAAAAGGTGAATATAATACAAAGGGCTTTGACTAATTTTTGTATGCACCTGCATTAATTATGAGATATGTCACTTGGTATCAATGGTTGAGAATGGGAAGATTAGATCTAGATGACATTGTTTGCTTAAGTGTTCAGTGCTCATATGTTTGCTCATTTATTTTCCCACTGTATGATAAGATTTATATTGGTTATGAACTTATGATGTTGCTTCCGATGGGATTGAGTCTTCAATAACTTTAATTTTTGTTTTGGGTTTGTTTGCTTTGTGATTAAGATTGATGATTTGGGAAGAAAAATATTGGGTTTTATGTATGTGGTGATTTAATTCCACTATTGCAATTTCACTATCGTAATTTTCTTTCTCGGTGGTTATGAATTGTGACTTTATGTTGGATTAATATTTTGAGAAAATTGCTCTGCTGATGTACATTCTTTTGGTTACTCTTTATGGGTTTGTTTGATTTGTGATTGGCATTGATGATTTCGGAAGAAAACAATTGGGTTTCCATGTGAGTTATGACTTAATATGAGTATTGTAATTTTAGTATAGGGAAACAAATAATTGGTTTTTTTGTTGTTTCTTTTTAACAAAACTTTGTAAATAATTTTTCTTACAAATTATTAGTAGATATAATTAGGCAATTAATTTAAATTTTAATAACACATGTCGCACGCATAGCGTGCATATAAGGCTAGTTATTATTAATCCAAAGGGGGTATTTATAGTACATTGTATAAAACCTAACTTAGGTAGAACTAGAAAAATAAATCCTAAACTAAATATAATACTAAGGCTTTGTTCTTTTGGACTGAATTAATGGAAAATGGAAATTCACTTCAGACAAATTCAGTTTAGTTTACAAATTCAATTCAGTTAAGTTCAGACAAATTCAATTCAGTTAAGTTCAGACAAATTCAATTCAGTTCAGTTCAATTTACAACTTTTATTATTATTATTATTATTATTATTATTATTATTATTATTATTATTATTATTATTATTATTATTATTATTATTATTCAAGTATATTATTATTATTATTCAAGTATATAATTATTATTATTCAAGTATATTATTATTATTATTATTATTATTATTATTATTATTATTATTATTGTTGTTGTTGTTGTTGTTGTTGTTGTTGTTGTTGTTGTTATTGTTGTTGTTGTTGTTGTTGTTGTTATTATTTATTCAACGGCGATTAGGAAAAGTTTAGATTCTCCAACAATGTATTAAAACCTTACCAACCAACATCATTCATATTGTAATAAGATTAAAAAAACGAATAGTAGAAGTGTCTTTTTATTGAATTCATATTTTTTTAACAACATAAGAGATATATTATTGAATAAGAATATTATTATTATACATATTATTATCCTTACTATAGGTACTTGATTAATATAATGATTATTAATATTAACGTAGTGGAATTATTTTTATTGATAGATGAATATAGTTAATTATCATTAATAATATTAATAATATTATTACTTCTTATCATTATTATTCTACTTGTTATTAATCTTATGATTAAGACTACTCAATTCATAAGAATATTATTCCCCTCAAAAGAAAAATTCATAAGAATATTATTATGCATATTATTAGTATTAGTATTAATATTATTATCATTAATATTATTAATTATTATCATTATCAATGATGATAAAAATATTACTCTACTTGTAATTATTTATAATACTCAGTTTAGTTCAGTTCAGTTCAAACAAATTAAGTTTAGTTCAGTTCAGTTCAAATAAATTAAGTTCAGTTCGGTTCAGACAAATTCAGTCCAAAAGAACTGAGCCTAAGAAATATTGTCTCTATATAAACACTTCTAGATAGATAAATTTAGGAAATACTCCTAAATCTATCCTAACAAAGAATCCTTCCTATACCCTAACTCCTAAGATATACTTCCTCGTTCTTTTTAATTGCAACATTTTGACTTTACCACTATTTACAATTCACCATTTGACCTTCTATAATGATTTATACATAATTCAAATATAGTCATGTGGGATCTTATTTGATTCGTCTCAATGTGTCTCAACTCTCAACAAGTGTAAAAATCCAAACGTTGCAAGTAAAAAGAAAGGAAGTAGTATATAAGTAGAGTCATAGTTGTATAATAAATAATTTATATTTCCTAAGTCTATCTTATTATTATCTTTAATCATATCTGCTAATACTATATTTATATTATCACAATATGATTTATATATGATATTCGATCAACTAGGATAACATCTGATGGTAGGCTTTTTTTGTGTTTCATTGCAGAGAAATTGGAATTTGTCTAGCGTAAATTTTGCGATGGCAGCAACAGGGTTCTATCAACTAGCTAGGAAGCTTAGGTAATTAATTAAGATTCAAGATTTTCTATTTTTCTGTTCAATTATAATCCACTCTTGGATCATATCTATCTATACTAATATATTAAAAGGTGTTCCTAAGTAAAGAACGATGTCACGTGGCTCCTTCGCTTAGAATGTTTTATGCCATGTAATCCACACTAAAAAAATAGAAAATGTATTAGGTAAGATTCGATCACGTGATCACAAGGATATATACTCATGTCTTAACCACTAATCCAAGTGATACTTGGTGGTATTACTTCAAAGTAAAATAGTAATAAATGAAAGATATAATTACCCGAGGCGTAGCCCGGACTTAAAAACTAGTTGATTTGCCTAATACTTGAGCACGTACAGTGACCAAGGAAGTGCAAATGTTTTGTGTATTTGGGATTGGCATACTCCAAACATCTAGTAGTGCTTCTTCTACCTAGGGGTGTCAGAAACAGATCTGACCGCTGGGTCAACCTGATTCTGACTTGACTTGAACCTGGTTCGACCTGTGAGGGTCAGTCCCCAGACCTGACCGAAACCTGACCTGGGATTACCCAGACCTGACCGGCACCTGGCAAGATTATATGCTGACCTGACCAGACAGACCTGCATTCAAACTCGAACCCGACCGTACTCAACCAGATATTACTAAAATTCAATTATTTTTTTATATCTACAGAATCATTTGAATATATTAATTTATAAAATTTATTACATTTAATAATTCATTAAATAAAAACTAAATTACATTTAATTTAAGGGTTAAACTTTGAATATCATGTACTTGTTTATATTTCATTTAATTACCCAATATTCCCATTTTCAAATAATATTAAAAAGTATCTGATTAAACCCTATACTTCAAATTTATTATCTCATTTTAATATTCTACCAAAATTTCTCCATTTTTTATTTCTACCAAATTATCCCATTTTAATATTCTACCAAATAATATCTCAAATTCTCGTAACCCTATACTAAACAATTTGCAATAACCAAATTAAAACTTACATATTTACAATCTCCAATATGCCAAATTAAACGGAAGAAAACAATTGCCAAACACGAAATCTCTTACATTAACATTAGCAATAGAAAAAAAAAATCCAAACCCATATGGCAAACATAGAAAATTCAGATACTAAAACAAACTAAAACAAAATTACAGATTTATTTTCTTTATACTAAACAAACCCATATGAAAAATTCAGATAAGACCTACTTCAATTTCATGACAAACAAAAAAATAAAATACTGCAAAAATAGATATGTTTATTGAATTTGAGAATGTCAAAAGAAAATTACAATCCCAGATCTAAGTTTATCAGATTAAAAAATTTCAAAAAAATAGGTAAAATAAAAACAAAAATTCAGTTATCTTACAAGCTTTCTCGCTATCACCACATGTTTGGCTTGAGTTTCTTTTTTTGCCTTCAGATCTAACATTTACAAACCCTACCATTGGATATTGAAAAAGGAAAAATAAATTATAAAATAGTTAAAAAATGAAAATGGAGGAGGCGAACGAAGATTTCACGGGGAGGCGGTTTCCTTCCGACGATGACGACAGACTTGGTGGAGTCAAGCGAAGATTTCGTCAATGTGCAGCGAGAATGACGTTGATGTTCAGCGAGGATGATGAGAGGCGAACGAAGAGTTCGTCGATATTTAGCGAGGCAGTAGACGACCTTGGTTGTGGAGGATGAGAGAGGCTAGCAGATGAGAGTGAGAGATGAGAGAGAAAGAGCAGCGAAAAAGGGAGGAAGGGTGGTGGTGGCCAAATTCCGGTAAGGATGATGGAAGGAGGGAGCAGCGCAGAGAAATGGAAGGAGCAGCGCATAGAAATATGATTTTTAGGTTTGGAGGAGAGATGGGAGAAGGTAATAGGGTAGGAGACGATCTAACGGTTCAGTTTGTTTATGACATGTATCCAACGGTTAATATTTATGATCCGTGTGCTTTGTGTTGTTTTCTTGTGTGCCCTTGATTATGATGATCTAACGGTTTAGATTTTGCCCATTAGATGATTTTGGATTTTGCCTTATGAAACAAATAATCCTACCAAAATATTATTCATAACAACTAAACTTCATGTTCCACATCCCTAAACCCCAAATCTCATACCCTATAACCCCATTTTCAAATAATAATATAATTATTTATAGTAGTAATCTCATATCCACTAATTGATCATAATATGTAATTTGAATCATTCAAGTAGGAGTACTATAGATGAGTTAGAATTACGATTTTATATACCTAAAATAGTACTACTTTATAATGAGTTTTAAGGCACAAATGTAAACTACTAATTCAATTTTTTTGTATTGGCACTTGGCAGGCATGATTACTCTTCTGAAAGAGAAAAATCTGCTATAGAGAAATAATACGGAGTCGCATAAATAGAAGTATAAAACTGTTCCTTGGGAAATGATCATTAAAGTTTGTGTAGAAGCTTGTGTAAACCTCTAGCTCTATATTTCGGGGACACTAACGGTATTTCACAACTTTATAGATAATAGTTGCGTATAATAAGTTTAGTTTTTATATTCAATCTTTTCGTCAAAAAGAAAATATTGTATAATCAACCGGTGAAATTGTATCTGTATTTAATGATACTATTATTTCAAAGTTATCGTTCTAGACTTTTTAGTAGTTGAAAATACAATATATATGAACTTTCATTATGCAACTTTTTAATTATTATTATTATATGAAACAAATAGAAAAGAAATCGCATATTTCAAGTGTAGCTTCTCTTTTCGATTGTTTCTCTTTCGTTCAAGGTTGTGATTTATATGTTCTATTCGATATAGACTTAAAGTTTTCGCTGCAAATGCAATATGATGGCTGATGCATTACAAATTAAGCATTTTCTTTGTAATTCTGATATGCTTCTTATCGCCTAAACTTTGAGATTTAATTTATTTTGAATAATCTAAATGTGTTGATTCCATGCAAATCACGCAACCAAGGATGGATTAGTTTCTTAATAGCTTCTCCAGAGAATTAGTTTAAGTTGTTATCATCAAAACCATTGAGAGTCAACATAAAAAAGTTTATCATTATTATGATTTCTTTATCAATTAAGGATGGATTTAATAATTAAAACTCCCTTATAGGCGAATTATGAGCTAATGGTGCTAAATACCGATCCTTATTTACCAACCACACATTGTCTAGTCAAATTCAATTCTCTCTCGATACGTTCCTCAGAAAAAAGAGAAAGACAATATTAATCAAACAATTCCCAATCATGGTCCTTGCAGATCGAATACCTCCCCCCCCAAAAAAAAGAGATATTGAACATTAATCTTCCTTCGTATGCTTGTTTGTCAAGAAATCGAGATGAGCTAATGCACTACATGCCATTGTATTTGTCGTAAAGGAAATAGGAAGTAGTATTGCTAGAGTATATGTAAAATTTGTGATACGCGCATGATGTATAGCCTACTTTTTGTCTGTTCCTAGGATCATGTGCAATATCTTACTCGGGATTATAACCTATCCTTGATCTCCTAGTATATAAAGGATAAGGTAGGTCATTGTAAGACAAACATAATATTCTAGTGAAATATCACAAGGTGGAGCCCTCATGAGCTACCAACGTCCCGCCTTTGCTGATGAACAACATCAGATTGTCTCGTCCTCTTCATTTCATTAAAACTTTTACATTTATTAATGCCAAATTTTAATAATATTTAGGTTTAAGAAAGTGGCTAATCACAATATTGCAGACTTTAATCTGATCTCACATCTGAAATAACATCCCAACAATATTTTACCAACTACGTGAGACGACATCCACTAATAATACAACATAATCATACAAAAAACACATAAGAATGTAACACTTGGGATTGTGTCTTAATCACATCTCTAATAACTCAATTACAGCAACGGCGCCGTTTTAGTCAACTGTAAGAAGAACAATTCCCCTCTCTTTTCTCTCTCTTTGTCCAGATTCTGAAGCTTGCAAAAAATGGCGGCATCAACGATTCTTCGAAGATCGCCATTGAAGCTTATATCTCAACCTCGATGCTTCTATTTTCTCTCTCCTCCTTCTACTTTCTATCACAATCAGCACTACCGTCTAGGCTTCCATGGCGTCCACTCTCTCTCCAACATTTCCGACGAGGTACTCCTCTCCATTTTCTCTCTCCTCAATTTCCTATCGAGATTAGTTTTTATCTTTTTCTAGGGTTTCTTCTCAATTTCATCATTGCCAATTCTATGCCTTTCTGTTTTATGTTGATTTGTATACTGTGAGTCAAAATTTGTTTGTTCTAAGTTATAATTGAGGAATGATGTGATTTATATAGATTGTAATTTGAGCGAGGAATTCGCGTTGATTTACTATGCGTAGGGTAGAGGTATGATTTGTGCTTGAGATAAGTAGAATAAGTAGCTGAAAAAGTTGGCTAAATTGTGGATTTTGAGGAAGAGTATAGGCCTGAGATGAGATAAAGCATTGTTTGGAAGGGGGAGATTGTTGGAGGAGCGAGAGAATGATAGTAGTATAAACATCTACGATATCGTAATGGATTTCGAGATGGAAATTCATATTATTGAGACTTGTTTAAGCTGAATTTGGGAGTGGAGGATCAAGAGTACTTTTTTTTACTGAAAAAAGTATTTGGGTGTGAGGGAGAATCTTTACTGGAAAATGGATAGCCATTGTGGAATAAGTAAAAGGATCATCTAAATTGTTGCCAGAGGTGGTTTTGTAATTTGTTTAAGTATTTCGCCCACGTGTGATTGTAGCTCCAGCATTGCCACGGAACACGGAATCGTTTGGTTGCGTAACATGATAACGATATATTTTTAAGAGTTCATGTTTGGATGATATGTAGACATGGATGCAATGCTAGGAACCAATTTTGAAGAGTTTTGGTGAATATGATTTTTGTACAACACATATAGCAAGTGTTATATACTACCACACCTTGTTATAAAAAAAAGGTTCCATTTTCGCTTTTGCCAAGGAAAGTAAGAACTCTCACAAGTTCTGAACATGCAAAAAAATATTTGGGATGTAAGGAATAGTATGTATCAATAAGCTTGGTCTATGGAAAGTACTCCAGATGTGGGGTACTTGGTTGCATGGGTTTATTGCTTGAGTAAAGGACCTCATTTATCAAGTCTTTTGGTTACAGATAGTGCTAGTGATAGAATATACTATTGTGGTGCGGAATCTTATCAATCGCTAAGTAGTAGATGTGGTTTATATCTTGTATGTTAAGAAACAAGGAATACACAAATCTTTTGATGTGCATCTAAACCAAAATTTCAGCGCTGTCACCCAATGTGGTTAGGTGAATCCTTCCAAAACATTATTATTGGCTTGGGCGATGGTCTGATTGATGCTGGGATGCTAACCATGGTCTGGAAGGACTACAAATAAAATCTCAATTAATATAGGTGCTACTAATAGGCCTAATGAGTAATTGAAGGTTATGGCTGCTTCTGCAGCTACGAATAGGCTAGAGGAAGTAGAAACAGCATGGGAGAAAGCCTTAAGGCAACAGAAAATGTTGACCAGATGAAAGGTTTGTCCTTATGGAAGAATGGAATGACTTCATAAGAAGGAGAGCCAACTAAGACACTGGAACCTGTGTGTCTATACAGAAGATTCAACATTCAAAGGCTGTGGCTTTCTGCCTTACGTGAGAATAGAGAAAATTTACAATATTGCTCAAAGTTTTTTCACAAGAATACTGTTAAGCTGTTTTACTAAATGATGTTAACAGCAAAGAATATTTTTGTCCTGCGAAATATATCTCTTCAAGGGGATTGGGTCAGATCCTTTAGTTAACTATAGAAGGAGGAGGACTTTTGGGATTGTCCGATTGTATCATAAAAGGCATGGACAAGCGAATGAAGAAAAAATTTCCGAATCTAGCTATGCGTGTACACAGTTGTGACACTAAGCTCTTGATTGAGACTGAGCTGTGATAGAAGTGATAAATCACTGATTCAGACCGTTGCCAAACTTGCTGGTAATCAAAGGTAGGAACTAGGAGGATATGAAAATTTGAAATGACAAATATGTGCTGTGTAGTCCAATCTTGCATGTCAGGTATGTCCACATGATCTATGGTAAAATGGAATCCATATTGTTTATCATTTCCAAGGACTATCTTGGATGATATTTAGGAAGCAGCTAACTCAATCATTTTTGAACTTTCACATAACTTCTGTAGAGTTTCTTGTATTGGACTGGATATGTGAATCTTATGTTTGAACCACAACTATATGGAAATAATGCTCAACGTGAGATTGTGTAATGAATCAACCTAGGGAGAGGGGCACATTTGGTATTATATAACTAGTTAGTTTTAATAGTAGCTTGAAGAATAAGTTAGGGAGTTAGGGAGGAAATATCTCTATAAATAGAATAGAATGGGGAGAGAGAAATGATGTTGAAAATTATTGAGAATATTAGAGAGCTTTTAAGAGTTCATTTTGGGAGAGAATCAAGCCTCTCTAAAGCTTGAATATCATTTACATTTTCTGTAATTTCAGTTTATGAATTAAATACTCTTCTTCTTCCTTAATTTCTGCCATTAGTGGTGTCCAACTTATGTTAGTTCATAACAGATTGTTGGAAAGGGCACACGTTTTAAATAGAACACAGGTGGGATGAAAAGGTGAAACACTTTTTGCTGTCTTAAACAATTGATCATTCCTCATTAGGAAATTTCTTCATCTCCATTTGCAGGATGAACAATAGACTGGCTACTGTAAGTCTATAATATTCTGATGTTCTTGTATCTATATATATGCCTGCTGGTTTTGCATTGTTCTGAGGACTTCCCTGTTTTGTTGGGAAGTTTTGTCTTTACCTGGATCCTTTGGTAGCTGGAACAATCCTTTTCATTGCTCAGAACTTCTTGCCTATGTTTTTACATTCTGATAGTTGTGCTTTTATAGCCATTGAGTCATGTTATTAAACTTGTTTTACTGATTTTCATCTGATGCTTTTATTATCTGTTGTCGCGCTCAAGTGTTGAGGTTTAGATGATTAACTATAGACCAACTTTACTGATCATCTTTTCTGGATAAACTTTTAAGGAACAATCGTCCTCAATGCGATCTATTTCTGATGGTCTGAAGAGGTTGTATGAACAGAAACTGAAGCCACTGGAGCTAACTTATCAATATCATGATTTTGCATCACCTTTATTAGTAAGGGCATCATTCCTGTCGATTCCTTGATTAGTTATCTTGCATAACTTATACAGTCTTATCATTCACGGCTAATCCATAGTTATTTGTGCCTTTGTCTGTGGCAGACAAATAGCGATTTTGATGCAAAGCCTATGGTCATGCTTTTGGGACAGTATTCCACTGGGAAAACGACCTTCATCAAGCACTTACTGGAAAGTGATTATCCTGGTAGTTTATGCTCCCTTTTCTCTTTTCATTTGCTTCAATGGTGTAGCCATGGAAGCTTTTCTCATCGACCCTTTACTGGCTATTTGCAGGAGCACATGTCGGGCCAGAGCCAACTACAGATAGATTTATTGTCATTATGGTAACCAGAAAAAGGATTAATATTAATTTATCTTCTTGTTCTTCTCAAAGGTTTAACTTCCTCCTATTCTGACTTTGTTGAATAATTGCTGATATATGCCTTTTTTTCTTTGGTTAATCCGGTATGATTTTCTGCAGTCTGGTCCTGATGAGAGACGTATACCAGGAAACACAATTACTGTCCAAGAAGACATGCCATACAAAGGTCTTACAGTCTTTGGATCTGCCTTTCTGTCAAAATTTGAGTGTTCTCAGATGCCACACCCAGTGAGTTACCAGCAATATGGCAATATACCTCAACAAATAAATCTTCATTATACAGTAGCAGGAATTGAACCTTTTGTTTTAATATCTTGAAGCTTTTGGAGCATATGACTCTCATTGATACCCCTGGGGTATTGTCTGGGGAGAAGCAGCGGATAGAAAGAAGTTATGACTTCACTGGTGTCACCTCTTGGTTTGCTGCCAAGTCTGACCTCATTTTGCTTCTTTTTGATCCCCACAAACTCGATATCAGTGATGAATTCAAGCGTGTGATCTCATCTCTAAAAGGTCATGATGACAAGATACGTGTTGTTTTGAACAAGGCAGATCAAGTGGAAACTCAGCAGGTGAATGGCAAGTTCAAATTTATAAGTTTTTGTTTGGAATGTAATCTAGCTAATTCGTTCTGTATATGGCAGTTAATGAGGATATATGGAGCCTTGATGTGGTCACTGGGGAAGGTTCTGAATACTCCTGAGGTTACTCGTGTCTATATTGGGTAAGCTTTGTCCTGTTAAGCTGAATTTGGGAACAGATATATTATGTCAAGATGAAGTGGTTATAAACGACGAGTGCTCTGCTTGGATTTCTTCCAGCTTCAAGCATTTTTATGAGCCATAATGCTTATCATAAAGATATGTAGTTCCGTAATTTGTGCAGGTCTTTTAATGACGAGCCTTTAAATGAAGCAGCTGCTGGTCCAATGGGACGGGATCTTTTCTTAAAGGAACAGAGTGATCTTCTTGCTGATCTGAAGGATATTCCCAAAAATGCTTGCAATCGAAGAGTAAGTTTGCTGATTTCATTTGACTAGGATTATGAACCAAGGACAATGAATGCAATTGATGAAATTGGTAATTCGAATTACCAATTGGTTGCTAGATCTTATTGTAAACTTTCACTGGGATGGAAATTCCTAGCAAATAAGTTGGTAAATTATACTTCCTGCCATCCTGTGTTCTTAAAAAATTGCAACACTTAGATTTTTGCAGTATTCACGTACCCGACTTTGACCATATCTTTTATCTAATTTCTAAAAATAAATGCTGTTGTGTAAAATGTTGTTACTTGACGTATATTCTCGAAATCTTAACTTTTTTTTTTTGTAAGTATACTACTTCTACTAAATAATCAAAGATATATATGGTCAAAGTTTTGGGTTCGCAAGCATAAAAATTTAAGTGTTGAAAATTTAAAGAATGAATAAGTATTTAGAATTTAGATTGTAAGTTACGCAAACGGATAAAAGATATCTCATGTTGTTCGGTCACCAGGTTAACGAATTTGTGAAGCGTGCTAGGGCAGCAAAGATCCATGCCCTTATCATCAGCCATTTGAAGAAGGAGATGCCTCTTTTGATAGGCAAAGCCAAGGCGCAAGAGACTCTTATTGACAACTTGGAGATTGAATTTAGAAAGGTTCCTAGCTAATCCTCTACTTGGTAGTTGGTACCCCCAATTTTATTTTATTTTTGTATAGTTTCTTAAAACAGCTGATGCAGAATTCCTCTTTTAATTGAAATTATAAATATCTTTTCTTGTACTTTTAGGTCCAAAGGGAGTACCATTTACCAGCAGGGGATTTCCCCAATGTGGAGCACTTTAAGGAAGTCCTTAAGGGTTATAATATCGACAAATTTGAGAAGTTGAAACCAAAAATGATTCAAGCTGTTGACGAGATGTTGGGCTATGACATCCCAGAGCTTCTCAGAAATTTCAAAAATTTAGACAATTAAATGACTTAATTTGGGACATTTTGAGTTTGCTAGTGCATAAATAAGTGTTATTATGCAGAACTACACACCAAATTAAACCATGGAAATTTTGGATAACCTCTCATCTAAACCCCCCTTTTTATTGGGGGGAACTGTTATTGGTGGCTGACAATTTAACATATAGTTTCATCACCTTTGCTAACAGACATGATTATCAGAAGTTTTTTTTTTTTTTTGGTGTTTGCACCCGGTTCACCCTTCGGGCTACATCCGGATCGAGGCCAAGTTCGGGGTGGTTAGGTTTCATTCCTCTCCCAAGGGTGTTGCGGGGATTCGAACACGGGTCCGTCCTACCAAAGCCAGTCCCCATCACCACTGGGCCAACACTTACTTGGTACATGATTATCATAAGTTATTGCTGATTAGGACCCAATTTCCTGGTATACGTCTTTCATCAGGACCAGGCCCCAATTAGTCATCACCTTTGCCAACATAAATGGTTATCATAGTTTCTGCATCTTAGGTCTTAAATCTTAATCCAATGATTGTATATTGTATAATGTAACTTCCAAAATGTTGAATAATACAATGGCAGTTTTGGCTTTGCAGGATCATTTTTTCATAGGTCAGTTTGTACCTTAATTGAATTTTATTTATTGCTCGTATGCTTTTCAGAGCTCCAAATGAGTAAGTAAATATTATCAAGCGGTCAAGTCTGTCTTCGGGTCTATCATAGAATTTGCAAGGATCTCTCCAAACCCGTTAAAGAAAATCTCTTTTTCTACATAAGATATAAATTGGGGTTAGGAATAGCTTAATAAGAGGTGGTGTCGTAGACTTATTGATAAACGTAGAGTGTACATAGTTTTTATCTTGTTCGCAAAATTATAATTAATGATGGCTAATCTTTATCTTGTTCATGAGATCATAAGCCAATTTTCTCATTGGTTTCAATTATCATTGAAGTTCATGGAATGATAGCCTAGAAATCATCACTTTAAAGAATTATACGTCTTCAAAATGCTGATAGTATAGGTAGCAATATATCACTACAATGACATAATATTTACAAAAAGTCTTGAGTGTAACTGTTACACCGTAACTTATGGCCTAAAAAGTAGAAATACAGTCTATTGTTAGGGACAGAGACTGAGAGGGTTGTTTTGCTCTATTTGTGTCAATGATGCTGAAATCTTGTACACACGTCAACCAAATATTTAATCTTATACAACCTATAGCAATAAGCCAATAACAACTGTACGTTACATATGCCTACACTATCATGACAAATATCAAGGCTTCTGAAGTTTCATTCCTGCAGCAGTGTTTAGTAATTGCTAATGCAAAATGCAATCAAATCAATGGCTGACTACATATGCCTACACTATCATGACAAATATCTACAGAGCGTAGTCAAAACAACTCGAGAAGCCATTCTTGTTCCGGATTAAATTATTTTCTCATTTGTGTAAATAGATCTGGTGGGGCCTGTCGTCCACCAGCACCACCACCAAACCCAGAAAAGCCACCACTCCCTGGTTTACCAAAGGCGCCAAATCCACCAGCTGCAATATAAAAAGGATAGATTAGCTAAGATATAAAAAGAGGTATCACTGCTAGAGATATTCAGAGTCCAAACTTACACCCGCCACCAGCATTTGCAAACCCGCCTCCACTTGGAGCAGCAGCAGCAGCAAACCCGCCTCCAGTAGCTGCAGCAGCAAAGCCACCTCCAACACTAGCTGCAGTAGCAAAACCACTGCCAAAGCCACTGGCTGTGGAACCAATGCCAGCAAATCCTCCAGCAGTGGATACATTTTGAAAGCCACCACCAGGAGATTGAGGAATCCCAAAACCGCTACCAGATAAACCAGCACCAAGTAGCCTTGATTGTCCAAACGAACCAAGAACTGAACCCAAAGCCTGTTGTCCTGAGCCAATATGTGATGGCTGACCAAACCCATTCCCCGAGGAACTCTGCTGAAGAGGATTTGTAAAACCAAAGGTACCAGAAGTAGCTCCGATACTTGCGGGTTGGGACGACTGGGAAGCCTGCAGAGGTTGAAAACTGAAAGATGCAGGACGGAACAACTCTCCAGAAGGAACAGTTAGAGAAACTGAACTAGGCATAGTTTGTGGTGCACTAGTCATTGGACCACCAAATAAATTCGATTTGGGAGCTGTAGCACTGGGTGCTGATCCTATCCCAAATCCAGCAAGGCTTCCTAGAGAAAAATCTGCTGTTTGGTTTGTCTCAGGTGCTTCTTCTTCCATTTCATCTTCCTGTGCTACAGTAGCATCATTATTGCTCTTTCCACCAGTGGAACCTCCAAGTTCTGATGGAGATGCTGGCGATGATGCAACTGCTGCAGATTTCTTTTCTGGAGTATTTGATACCATGCCAGATACATGTGTGGCAGTCTTGTTCATGTCAAGGCTTGAGTCAAATACTTTTGGAGCTTCAGTTGAAGAAGCAGAAGGCATCAAAGGCACAAAATTTAAGTCGTCACTGGAAGGGGATAACTTCTCTGGAGACTGAGCTGTAGCAAGGTTATTGGCTGCAGTTACTTTAGTAGTAGCAGCTTGAGGCCCTATTGCTAACGGCTCTGCAGATGGATTTACAGAAGATTCAGTAGAATCAAAATTCGCCACCTCTGTACCCTTAATCACCGGTGCTGCTTGTGGGGCAGAAACAGGAATGGCTGGTGTAGGGAATTGTAAAACCTCCTTAGAATTTCTGGAGGTTAAAGAGCTCAAAGGTGATGCATGTGAGGAAGACACAGAAAATGCTGGAGAGGGAAATTGTAAGACTTTCCTTGGACTGGTTACAGATCCACCGTCTACCGACGTGACTGGTAAGGTCTGCATACTCAGATTAGGTGATGTGGAAGAGCTGACAGGGGGATATGTCAATGGAGGTGAGGCTCTAATATCTTGCTTACTAGTTGAAACATTGGAAAAACTTTGCCCAGCAATAGTCTGCTCGCTACCAGAAATTGGTGTTTGGCCACCTTTTGTTGAAAAGGAAAATAGACGTGGCTGGGTCTTTTGGGTGGTTGATTTGGTTTCACTAAACTGTAACACAGACGGCATCGTGTCAGCTGAAGCGGTACCAGACCTATCAGTTTTGTCGTTATTACCTATCTGAGTCCCTTGTCTTTCAGCATTGGAACAAATGTGTCCTGCCTTCATATTTGGATCAACAAAGGATGATGAAGACATGCTTTGGGTGGCCGAGAAACTGTCACCTTGTGAAAGCTTCCATCTTAGAGGCTGCTCCATTCCAGCTTGTGGTAGTTCAGGGATGCCTCCAACCCATTTGAATTTAGATGTGGCTGCAGTGTCAGACTTGACTTTTTGTAGTGTGCCCTTATGTTCTGTGCAATCATGGACAGTTTAATCAGATTTCACTTTTCTTTGTTGGGGGTGGGGGAGGGAGAGGAGAAAAGGGAGTTGTTATTTTGCCAAGTCTCGAACAAACTTGTTTACAAAAGAAGAAGATAACCAGACTCCCGTCATCACCGCTTACCATTCCTATCCTGCACAGCAAGAACCTTGGAAGAAGTGGTTGTTGACCCTTGCAGTTTGCAAGGACTGACGAATTGCTTATCCATTGAAGAGAACAAACCACCAACCTTCTGGCTCTCATTCGGTACCACCATCCTTTTGACTGTTGTTTTTGGAGCCTCAAAGTTTGCCCAATTCTGCGATTAAGAGTCGTGTCAAATAAATATAAGAATAAGGGAAAGCATGCCTCAAGAAAACAAGCACATGTACGTGAGCTATAGGACCTCATATTAACAGTTAGGATGACTGATGAAAATAGTAACCCATAATCATGATATGGTAAAAATTATCATCTGCAGGCATGAACTGTACAAAGCCAAGATAATTAGCAGTATAAGTGTCATTAGTATCATAACTCCTGATCAATTAGAGAAAACAAAATGACGTGGCTAAGTTAATGTCATTAATATGATCTTTTGGAGTAAGAGTGGCAACAGATGACAACTAAAAATCCAAGACCACTAAGCCATCTGCCCATCTCTATATATATATTCATAGTAGCACAACCGCTCTTTCATAAATCATATATAAACTTGTGCGTCATATATTTTCCAAATTATTTAAAATTACATAATCCTCACCAAACTTGCATAAAGATCCTTGTTTGCTATTTCCACTCACGCAAAGTGATTTCTTGGCATCAATATATAACAATGAAGAGAAACATCATCACTCAACTCAGCAGAACCAGACCAAAGGCAGCTCTGCTACGTATAATTACAAATTGAGTATAACAATGATTGCTCAACACTGCTTACTTTTGTGGATTATAGCTCCACAGCCTGTGGAAAATCAATGTAAGAAAGAGTGATGTAAACGTATAGTCCTCTCTATTTATGTCTAATGATCCTACAAGTAATATCTTCCACTACAATAATGATTTCCGTACAAAGTACCCGGTTCCTCGTTCAAATGATCAAATCATACCAACCAAGGATTTTCTAAATTTGATTTACTCTACCACAAATTCCAAGGTTTCCCAGATTACTCTTTTTTTTGGGACACTTATAAGCTTCAGTCACAACTCACATACAGATGGTGAGATATTCACAACAGGATCTTAAGTGACGCAGCCCTTAGTTATAAGGATACTAGACTCACCAACATTTTGGTTCATACTCACATGGCATCCTCACTGAAGGTGCATTCAATATAAACAAAAATAACAGCATCTAAAGTTTCCAGTAAGCCTACTTGGAATTGTTCATCACATCATCTACAAGAAAACTACACACGACAGAACAATGAAGAGCATAGAGTATCGGAAGATAAATTGTCAACAGCATTTAAAGGAAGTCTTTACCCTATCCAGTGAATCTCTCCTTCTTCTTGCAGTTTCCAGATCATGACTGCTGACACCACTCAACTGGATCCTTCTAGATGCATTACGAGTTTCACCTGAGCAAGAAACTAATGGATTTCTGTTTAATGGGGAATCCGTCATCTTTGCTGTGCCTGGCGAATGAAGAGAGTCATCTGGGTAAGGTATCCCGATGGACTCAAACACTTGCCTTTTGACATTAGCTTGTTTTGTTGGAGGTGACTTAATGCTCAATACATCCATTTGTTTGGACAGAGATTCAGAAAGTTGCTTTGCAGCAGTTAGCTGTGAAATTGTTGCATTATGAATAGCATGCAATGACTGGCTGTGCCTGCAAAATCATCGACGTCAGCCTGAATATTCTTGCTGGTCAATGTCAGATACCTTTTCTTTTTGTTTGGTACAAACATTGTCAGATATTTTAAAACATGGAGGCTTCACCAGAAAACAAACCAGTGGTAGTAATATGAAATTATTAGAGTTGGGTCATCTAGAATGTTACACAAACCCCCCAAGAGGAAACTTCCAGGATGCGGAGACATAATAATTCAAAACTATAAGAAACCACTTATGAAAAATTTATTGCTAGAAGAACAAGAAATATAATCCCAGAAACGTTACCAAATCTAATTCACAGCTTTGACAATACCCAATAGTACACAAAGTATAGAAAAAAAACGCGGTCACGGTCGCGTTCGCGGGAACGGTCGCGTTCGCGGGAACGGTCGCGTTGTCGCGGGAACGGCTTGTAATGGGGAAATAGAACATTTCGCGGCCGAAGCGGTGTGAATTTTTTTAAAAAAATTCACATTAATATGTTCTAACCTTATTTGCTTTATTTTAGTTTATGAAGAATTATTACAATATAATATAATTAAATCTATCAGAATATCATGTTATATTAGCTATATAATTAATAATAAATTATTTTTGGCTAATATTTGAAAAGAACGGATGTAACGGGGATAAAAGCGTTCTAACGCGGCGAGTTCGCGTTACGGAACGGACAACGCGGCGAGAAGTATGTGATTATTATTATGGCGTTCCGTAATGGCATTTCGCGGAACGGCAAATCCAAAATCCGTTACAGAACGGCCGTTCTGTAACGGAACGGGAGAGTTTTAATTCCTTGACACAAACAGAAACATAGTAGTAGAAATGTAAATTGAATCCTAGGGCTAGCTCTGTTTCATAAGTCTAAAATTAGATAATCATCATTTACATATGCCTGCCAATTGTCATTTTACCCCGGTTCTTATAATTTTAAAAAAAAAATGAAACCTGATGAGGCATAATGGAGCAGAGTTACCACCTAGGTAGCACGGATACGGGTACGGGTACCGGGACGGAAAACGGCAAAATTAAAATTTTAAAAAACGGGTACGGCATGGATTCGGCAAAAAAAAAAAAATATTACTTTAAATTTTTAATAGATATAATATCTATTTAATTTATGTAAAAAATATTAAATGCATTAAATGACATATATACATGTAAAAATATAAACTAAAAAATTTAAGAAAGGTTTTGTGAAAAGAAGTTATTAAAAAAAGTCTTCTGTCCAACACTCAAAAGTATTCCTCTCTCCAAAGAAAAAAATAAAAATGAACAAACCCAGCCAGGGGCCAGCTGGTTCCACTCCCCCTTAGCTGTCCCCACTCCTCCTTTCTCTCTCCTCTTTATAACATTAAACCTTCCCTGTCATTTTTTCTTTTACTATTTTACATCTGCTTTCCACCATTGTAATGGCTGATGAGCAGGAGCGAAGTAACCGACCGAATGAGAAAGAGCAGGAGCGAAGAAGACCGGCGACCGGCGACCGGCGAAATACGACCGTCGAGACATGACCGGCGAGACACGACCGGAGAGCCATGACCGGCGATGAGTTCGAATTTTCCCAAAAATCTTTAGATCTGATTTTTCCCCTTTAAAATTTCATGAATCTTGACTGGGTACGTGTCTTTACTCTGAAATACGTCCCCAATCCGTACCCATCTTCATCCCAGCCGTACCCAATTCAAGTAGTCGTACCCACCTCGTCAGATTCGTTTTGGGTACGAATCCCAGGCGAATCCGTACCGTACCCGGTATGTACCCGTACCCGGTACGGGAAACGGCCCCTGGGAGGCGTACCCAGGCATCATAGGTTACCACAATGAGACCCTGAGGCATGACAACTTCTATGTGAGTGGTAGTTTGTGACATAAACACATCTCAGATACACTGTAGACCTCATACTGTTACTAGTCATACAAACTAGGACATAATATAATGTTCATAAATAGAAATTTAAACGTACATTATCTTTACAGTAAATAAATTTGATATAACATCTGTATATCGTCATGTTATTATTTCAAACCAAAATTTGGCAAATATCATCCATTCATATTTTAAAATAAAATAAACTAATGAGGATTAGTGTAATAGCTAGATTAATCCATAATTTTGTAAATTGAGTTGCTTTACTATATTTTACTTGTTCGAATAAGTGCTCTCTAGTGTACTGACACAGGTGAAGAAAGTTGGATGAATACTAGCAAAAGAAAAAAGCCTAGTGATAATAATAATAATATCAATAGTATTATTGAAATATTAATTTAATCAGTCCCAACTATGGGCGTCCTGATAAAAACAGTCCCAACTTCAATTTTTTATTATTCAGTCCCAACTTTTGGGAATCCTTTACACATGTGGTCCTTGCAGGTAACCAACCTGCTAATGCAGGTAAACAATTGTCACGTGACTTAATTAGTTAATAAAACCCCGATTTCCCCCTAACACCTCTCCTTGACTGCTTCTACCTTCCTTTCTTGTTCTGCGACAAAAAAAAACTTCGAATTTGCATTTCTCCTCCTATGGCAGCACAACACTAATTTTCTCTCTCCTCTTCATCTCCATGTTCGATTATTTTCTGCCGGCAGCATTGCGCTCGTCAAAGAAGACAAAGCAGAATTCTTTATTGAAGGTCCATAGGTGCCTCTTACAGGAGTTGGAGAAATCTCAGCTACGTTCAGCCCAAACCATTTTAAGCCAAACTAACAGCCGCAAATCATGAGAACCCATCAACGGCGACGAGAGTAATGCCCAAACCTCTAGGTAATTTTCATAACAGAGAATCGCATGAAAATTGAAGAATTTGCTGAACAGGGGAGTTCAATCCAAATAACTCTTGGAAGAAAGAGAAAATGGCGACGAGAGTAATGCCCAAACCTCTTCATTTTGAGAACTATGATTTCTTCTTTAACAATTCCATCTTTTTGTTTGCATAAGATTGTTAAGATGCACGAATATTTCAAGTTAAATCATGATAACCGTCGCAAGGTATACATCTTCAATTTCAAAAATGCATGTTACAATTTTAATGGTGAAATTGAAATCTGATAATATTTTGCTATAGATGGTTATGGAAGCATTGAGTGGAATTGATGAGTTCATGAATCCTCATCGCTCAACATTGAACGAAACCTTGCGTTTTAACAACAATGGCGGTCTTCCTTGGTGGACTGGGACCTTTTTGCATCTATACCCAATATTGAAGATTGCAACAATAAAAAACACAAGATTAAAGTAAACCCATGATTCAAAATCCTGAATTTCACCATAATTATCGAACAATTTGAGTGAATTCAGGTGGGTTTTTTTTTTCTGTTTTTGTGTGTTTTGAGGAGAGAAAAAATAGCGGGCAAAAGTGTTATTTTTGTTTTTGTGTGTTTTGATGCTCTTCAATGGCAAGAATTCTCAGTCAACCCCTTCCAGTCTCTCACTTACAATGACTCCCAGTTCATTTGACGAGACCCAGGTCAATTAAGACCCAAAAGAGGAGGAACATCAATGAGATTGGATTATATGCTTGTTTGGTTTAAGAGTACGCCAGGTCAATTAACTCCCAGTTCTTTTTTTGTGAGGAGATTGAATGGGCTCTTTGATTTGGGGTATCAGGGTTTTTTTGTGCAGTTTTGATATGGAGAGATTGTAGGGACAGTTGCTCATTATGTGTGTGTGAAAATGTCAATATGAGAAATTAAAGATGGTGGCAGGGAGGGGAAAGAGGAGGGGTGGCAGGGAGGTGGAAAGAGGGAGGAGAGAGAAAGACTGAATGTAGTATTGATACTGGCAGCGGTGAAGACGGCCAACCAAGTTCGAGGAAGAGTTGGCGTAGGTTGTGGGTGGTGGTGGCGCGGTGGTGGAAGTTTTGGTGGGAGGAAGTGGAGTGGTGCATGGTAGTAAGGATTTAAGGGTGGGGGAGGAGAGAGAAAGAAAGGAAGGAGGGAGGTTAGAGAAAGACTGAAGGAGGAGGTAGAAGGAACGAGTGAAAAAAAAAAGTAAAAAGGAAAATAAGGTTTTTTGACCGGTGTAGCAAGTCACCAGTCCACTCGGACCACCAGTGTAAAAGAGGGGTCAAAGTTGGGACTGAACAATAAAAAACGATAGTTGGGACTGAACAATAAAAAACGATAGTTGGGACTGTTTTTGTCAGGACGCCTATAATTGGGACTGATTAAATCAATTTTTCCTAGAATTATTTGGTACTATAGTAGAAACGATCTTCAAGTTCCACAAAAAATTCTGATCAGATCAATTCAAATTAGATGAACCAATCAGAGCCATAATACAAAAGAGGAAAAAATAGATAGAACCACTATATATATATATATATATATATATATATATATATATATATATATATATATATATATATATATAAGGCACATATTCAAGAATCTTAATTTTCCAATGCACAATTTGTTCAGATGCTGTGTCACATGGAATAAGACAGTCGTAAACACCAGGCGCATATCCAATCACTTGGGGGGGGGGATGTCTAGCTGCATCACATATACTTGTCTAGAATAGAACAGTTCAATACCTTTCCCTCAAAAAAAAAAAAAAAAAAGCAGTTCAATACCTGGATGGCACAGATCTAGAATTACGAGCTCGAGAAATTAAGTTTACTCCACTGCTTTCACCATATAGATTAAGCTCAAGGGTGTTGAAATGCTTTTCTAGTTCAATCATCCGGTTGACCAGATCCTGTAAAAACAATATCAGTTAGATGCTTCAACTGTTGCAACAAAAATGATGGCATATCATAGTCTTGTATCCTATGTCAATTTAAATGGTGCCAATAGATTCTTTACTTTCCGCTTTGGTTTTTAGTGGAGAATCAAAATGGGTCTTTAACCTATTTGTGCTTATTACTCATTGTGTTCTCAGATCCAAAGATCAATTGAGTACAATCTTCCCTCATACTGCAAGACAAAAGTCTTCAGTCAACTATCATTTCATTGAGTGTAAGAGACAAGCATCATGTAAAGCAAGAAGTCCTCTACAGTAAATTAATAGAAAAAGAGGGTCAATTATGCTTCAAATCATGTAAAGTAAACCGACCATGGGGGAAAATAAAAAACATAGAACTGAGAGTCTGAGACCCAGGGGACGCATGGGATACAAGATACGGCACTGTCCTACAAGGCCTTTAGATCACTAATGTTAATATTTGTAAAATTAAGTTCTATAATTCCCCTCCAAGGCTCCAACCATACAGCCAAAAGCGTAATGGATACCCAAGCATGCCAAACTCCACAGAGTTTTCCTTCCTTTTTTTCATACTGCACATATGACAAAGTTGAAGATAGAAACACCCACAGGGTCCCCAGAATTCCAAACATGTTCCATAGAGAAGAAGCCACGTCATAATGACAGAAAAGATGGACCTGTCCTCAACAAACACTAAATTGGGCATTGTATATTAAAAAATCATAGATGTTGAGACTTTGCAACCATGTCGTTAGTCCATAGGCCTACACCAGTACACCTTCAAGAACTTCAATGTCCAAATGAAATTAAGACAGAGAAAGGGGTAAACATTGTGCAACTCAATATCAACATTAACACGTTGCCTTCCGAGAGGCTTCAGCCTGAATAAGGAGGACTCAGATGTATGCCTAACAACTTGACGATAAATAAGAACTGTAGATAGTTAATGAGCCATTTTCATTTAGTCCACTAATTTTTAAAACCAAACAATAGTCAATCTTTTGGAATCAATCATAAATGGACAAAGGGACGAATTCTGCAAGTGGCCACAAATAGACTAGAAATGCAAAGATGAAAATCCTAGCCACGATTCTTATATAGAGAACTTAAAAAGGAAAATTTCTCCACAGGCATTTTATATCAGGAATGTGTATTAGAAGACTCTAAAGTATCAGTCCTTATCAATGTGACAATTCTTTGGAACGCCCCCATTAGAAACCTGCTTAGGGAATAGCAGACAAGCGATGGAGAAAATGCCAAAAGACTTGATAGCCTATTGTTCAACGAAATTTGGAATTTTCTAACACAGAGTTAAAGATATCAACAGTGTGTGATTTGTCTTACAAGCCATATATGCCAAGCAATAAGTTTAGTTAGGATTGTTTTTTTACAAGTATGTCCAAACTTCCTGATAACTTTATCATGAACTTGAAAAAAAATCTACACCTGACACCTGGAAACTGCAAGGCAGCAGTCTAGTGGCTCACTCTGTTAAGTCATAGTAAATATTCTTACAAGAATGAATGCGAGATTCAGCACCAAATGCTTTTTGATTCCTAAACAACTTAAATAAAGGCACCCATAACAGACAGGCAAGAATAAATATGGAAAAAAGCACTAACACAGATCAATAATTCAGTTGAGCTAGTACTTTTCCCATATGCTATAGTAGAACACGAATTTATACCTGACTCCGATTTAATACGCTATCTCGCTTCTGATCAAGTTCTGAATTTAACTTTTGGCGATTCCACAAGTCCCAATATAGTCCATCTGTAGTTTGTCTAACAATGCCTTCCATGTGTGTTTTCCTCGCCAAAACTATTTTAACCATGAAACAAAGCAAAGGCCAGTAGGTTAGCAAAGGGAAAGACGACAAGTTAAATCCTTGATTGACTGGATGGTTTAATTTTGATAAACACCATAGTAGCGTAAGGCCAATCATCAAGAAAAGCAGTTATTATGCATTTCACAGGGATAATCCTAATGCATTGATGATCTTGCCTATAAAAGTAGATAATTTACAGAGTTTTCTTTTGTTAAGGACAAGAAAACAAATTCTTCAAAGAGTTGATTAAAATATTAAACTAGGATAGAAGCCACGTCAAAAGGAGGACAACATAACCAGAATGATAAGTAGCAGTTGTTCGTCGCATAGTAGCCAAATAAAGGTAAAACGCGGCAACACAGCAAGTTAGCATTTAGGAATTGTAAAGTACCTTGTACAGTCTTATCAAGAAGAAGTTGCACCTCTCTCAGCCGTCCCTCCGTACAACTCTAGAAATTCATTAAACAATTTATAAGTAGCAAAAAAGGGAAAAACAAAGGGGAAATATAATATTAGTCATTAGCATCATAAATTCATAAATTCGAATGGGTAAGTCATGAATCTGACATCAAGGCAACGCAAAGTGCATCGAAAGAGATAAAGTCACTGTAAAAGTATGCTATGAAGGGAAATAAAGGATAACTAAAATAATCAACTGACAGCTAGTTGAACAGAAACTAATTGCTACAAATAAAGAGAGATGTCAGAATAGCCCTTATAGTACTTAAGTTCCCTAAAGTGAAAACCATTTTTAGATGAGTGAATATAGTAAGAAAGAGGAGCAAAAATTCCTTACATGAAGCTCTAAAGAAAGAAATTCCAGAATTTTCAAACCTTAAACCACTCAAGTTAGAAGCACACGAAATTTATATTCAGATGACGGGATTTGGCCATAAAGGTAAATCCCCTATGTTTAGCTAATAGGAGCAGATGCACTATCATACAAGATCACTAAGTACTTATCCACCTAAAGATGAAATTGCACCCACAGCTCAGAATTAACTATCATATATCAATGTGCTGCTTCAGCTCAATAAGCAAAGGCATGAACATCCATTACAAATAGCTAATGTAGTCCAAATGATAAGTGCCAAATTTTTTTATATAATTCCGATGCCTTCCCATAAGTAAAGGCATGAACATCCATTACATCACTGAAAAGAAAATACTAAACTAGCCAGAAATTTCAGAAAAGACAATTAACAGAAACAAAAGAAAACTGTGATTCTGCTCAATCACTATCATTTGGAAGATAAGAAGCAGGGAAGCTTCTGCACATTGCTGGACATACATTGCCACTTCAAGGACATTTAAAACTACACCGTACAACCACATTCTTTAACCCTCCCCGATGCAAAAAAATGCATATCAATTTATTTATCAAGAGATACAGATAGAATGAGAGAAATGGTGAGGAAAAGTAGACCCTATTGCATCTTCCCTACATCATGTGATCGAACCAAATTCTAAAGATATTAAACAGATAGAAGGGGCTTGTGCGCCAAGAATGAAGCTGTCTATAATTAGTGGTTGTTTGGTATACAAAAAATTATGTAGGCAATAGAAATTCCCATGATTTTCTAATTTGGGTAGTTGTTTGGTTGACAGAAAGTGGAGAAAATGGGAACAATGAAAATTCCTGGGAAATTGAAATTCCCACAAAACATGGGAATTTATTCACCCCCCCCTTTGGTCACTCAAAATTCCAACATCAATTCATGGAAATTACAAATATCTTAATGTCAACCAAACATATTAACTCCATTTCCTAGGAATTACATAAGAGGAATAACTTCCTAGGAAATGGAACTTCCCATGAGAATTAAATTCCCATGTATACCAAACAACCACTTATAATTAATATAACAAAATGACCTACCTGCCACTCTCTGGTCCTTTCAGAGAGACTATCCATGCCTTCCTCTAAGGCTTCAAGTGAAATTCTATGAGCAGTTGTGCAAACATCCCTGAAACCTCCTGCTTCTTCTATAGATTCCAGAAGTTTGTCTAACTCATTAGCCATGTTTTGTACCTAGCGAGTATATAGAAAATATATAAACCCGAGTCACAAATTCAGTAAGCACACTCCAGGAAAGACAACACCTGCACTTGCACAATATTCATTTAAGCAAGAGAATTGTCCACTTCTTAAAACTAAACAGGCAAAGAAGAAGGATGATCAATCAATGCATGCCCAGAGTTGCATCAGCATCCCACAGAAGATAATTACTCGTATATAAGACACTAGATAGCCAGAAATGGAGATATAAAACATAAACGGAACTCTGAAAAAGCCAAGAAACCGAGACACGCACATTCAGTTTATTTATAGAAGACCATATAATGGGTAACTGGAAGACTGATGCAGGAATTGACAATGGAAGAAAGGCCTCTATTGCTGCTCCACATTGTTAACAAACACTGGTATATTCAGGGTGACAGCGTGTCACCAATGAGGAGAATTAGAGAAAAATCATTAGAAAATAGGAAATATAGGAGAGATATAAAAGCAAAAGAGAAATCATTGTGATCAGGTTGTTGCTGCATAAAATGTTTACAGCAACGAGAGACACGCATCAATCCATATTCCACCATAATGCCAAGGGTAGGACTATCTTGGTGCATTGGTAGCTGACTACCTGCAAAGGCGTCATCAATAATTACAGTTTGCCAAGGTGGTTGAGGAAAAATTGGAGAAAGACAGGATATGGAAGTTCCACAAAGAACAAATCTTAAACCAATCAGATGCAAGTTCCCCTGAATGACACCCCCTGCCACCAGAAAAAGGTACAGGGCCTTCAAGCTGAAGCTTGTACAAGCAAGAGAGAGCAAACAACAATCCAGGGGACAATATATCCCAAACAACAAAAAGTGTCTGGCTGGGGATGGGGGAAACACATAATCCTACAATTAAATTCTCACACCTAGCTCGGGCCAGGAAGGGGATAATGTCCAATGATCAGAAACTAATAAAGCTTATAAGTTTATCTAAAACTGATAGCTTACATTTAAGAGACTTTGCCACCCGTAAACTTTAAAAACAAACAATAAAGGCAGTTTGTTTTAATGTTGTAAGACAAGAAAGATGAAAGCAAACAGTTATAATCAGAAAAATGAGAAGGAAAAAACACACAGCAACAAAGATCTTACATTGGAGAATTGCTTTGATAAATTCTGCTCAGAGTTCAGCTGCCCAAGAGGAGAAGACTTCTTAGTATTACCCAGCGTTTGGTGTACACTTTGGTCAGTAAAGTTCTGAGATTTGGCTCTTTCTTGCAGCTGTAATTTAGAGCTAGGAAAACCAAGTGGAATTCCTGAGAGACCACTGCTAGCTATTGGTTTTTGACTGTGGTTGGCAGCTTTTCCTGTTGAAGAATTGAATGGATCTGACAGATGAGAACCAAAGTTTCCAGTGAACCTTGCAGAACTATTTGCTATGTCTGTGGATGTAAAAGGACTCCCAGATAAGGTACTTTTAGCCAAAGCTGGTGATGGAGAAAGAGTTCTAACATTGGATACACCTGAACTGCCCAAAGAACTGCCTGAACTTGCCGGGGTCAAAGTACTGTTTGACTGAGCAGATCCAATCGTTTCTTCTACACTCTTGTCAGTCCTTTTTTTCTCCAGAGACTTATCAGTCGAAGATTCACCACGCTCAATCTTCCATTTTTCAGTCGCGACAGTATCTCCTGCACCAAAACTTAGGCCCTCCTGGAACTTCTCGAATGAGAACTGGTTTGCAGTTCCCTCACGAGACTGCCCTAAATGCCCAAGAGGCTTAGAGTTATTGACATCTACTTCGGCCTTCTGATTATTGTTTCCAGCCACTAGTTCCTTTCTGATATTTTGATCAAAATTAGGGATACCAGGAGAGTATTTGTTCTGCTCAAAAGGCTTTTGATCCTTTCTTACAGGAACGTCATCAAGTGCAGTGCTAATTTTCTTCACATCCGATTCATGTAATTCCGAATCTAGACCCGATAGTTTGGTTTTTTCCACGTCCAACGGCAAAGGAGCTTCTCCAAGATCTGAAGGTCCGACCCCAGATGTATTTTGAACATCAAGAGAAGAAGCAGATAAAGACTGACTTGAGCGCTCAGACCCAGCAATACTGCAAGAACAAGGGCACGTGAAATATAAAATTATATGCATAATAAATTCAAACGGATATTGGTCATACATGGGTCCCAAATATATCGCAGACATGTAGACTCTGAAGTGATGTGAGGCACGGTTTTTGAAGGGCTTTCTTTCAATGTTGTGAGACATGGTTCCTTCCTATTGGAAGACTAATGGTGTTCATAACTGTACAAACTGCTCCCTTTCTTTAATAAATGTTTTCACTTATATGTAGATTATGATTAGAAGAAAGATGTGTGTTAGATGCAAGAACCAATTTAGGTGTTGGTTGTAATGATTGTAACCACATTAAAGGAGACAAGAGATATGCAACAATTTTGACAACATGGCCATTTTACCTGGCAACATTGAACATGACAAGCTTGCCCTCAAGCGTTATACACACTAAAAGGCAATGTGGAGGAAGTTCTCTCTCCTCTTCATCTCCAAGATTGACTCTCACATTTTCATAAACCAATGATTCATCAACACAAAGCCCGAGGACCAAGTTATCATCCCCATTTTCTGAAACCGAAAAAGAGACAAGGATAAGTTACACCACAGTTGAAGTCATAACAGCATTACTTTTCAGCTGAAAGCCTTCACGTTTGGTGGTAGGCGGCATAAACCCTAGATATCAGCAGTTAACAATTGGCATGTGAAAAGAAAAACATAGATATACCTTTTTTTTATAAAAAAAAAAAAAGCTTAGACTTTAGGCGTTGGAGAATTGAATATATAAAAATGTCACGACATCTCTGTTGTCCCTTTGTGTTTAATCGTCTCATTAAGAAACGGGGAAAAAAAATAACCTTCAACAATTTAAAGAGTCCATAGGTAGCCACTCTCATATGTTCTATAAATGCCTGACTAGTATTTGGTTTATGTCCACACATCTAAAAAAAGTTTAGGACACACACCTATATATATACATTTATATATGAAGGGTAGGTGCATGGGACAGGGGAGGAGATGCTGGGTCCCATCTACGGACTGGGAGGCAGATTCACCAGTCTAACATTAGATAGCGTACCTTGAAGTTCAATTCTTGGAATCAAATTATCGTCTCTCTCAATCTCAATCACAGATACTCGGTTGTCCCCTTGCGACCAATCAAACAACATAATATGCTGATCAGTGTTCTTCCTATTAGATACAAAAGCAAACTCACTGCAAAATTCCAAACAAGATTCCATCAGTTGCCACAGTTGAACATGATATGTTGATCAATTTTTCTACTATTAGAGGATTATATTTTAGGAATGCAATCTCCATGTTCAGGACAATCACAATTGATGTTTCTATTCTAACTTTGCTGCTTCTTCCACAATTATCTTTAAATGTTTCTGCTGTAGACAAGCATCTCATACAAAATCTTTTTGTTTTCTTAACGCAAAAACTTAAGCTCTTCTCTTTCCCACTACAGATACATACATACAACATACATACGTATGTGTGTGCGTGCGTGTGTGTGTGTGCGTGTCAGACCGGCTTAAAGCAACCTTCACATTTTCTGCTGAGATCCCAAGTCTCCAAGTGGGCCACTCACGACCTTGGCTTTTTAGAGAAGTGCGTGTATGTGTGCGTGTGTGTGTGTGTGTGTGCGCGTGTGTGTGTAGAGAGAGATCAGCTATTTTATATACGTATATATAGAATAAACTTCAGGTGAGAATACTTCTTATGTGAGAACCTGAGAACAGTAAGATATTAATCCATTTTCATAGAAATGTAATTCTCTATTAAAATATTATATGGTAATCCTTTTTCTTTAATCTTTTTAAAGGATTAGCCCCACAACGGAAAAATATAGATACATTTTAACCAAAATGGATTACTTGTTGATTAAAAAGGATTAATACTTAGTGTTCTCATATAAGAATTGTTCTCGCCAACACCCAACCCTATATGTGTCAGTGTGTGTATGTCTGTGCGTAGAGGGAGAGAGGGAGAGAGAGAGAGAGAGAGAGAGAGAGCAGTCTCTAGCTTCCCAGTAGACTTCTTCAATAAACAGCTACATAACAGCCAAGACATAATAATTTTTAATAAACCCAATATGTCCAAAATAAGCTGAAACTAAACCTTGCTTGAGAAGGTATACAAAAAACTAGAATTCAAACAAGCTTGAGCAGCTTTGATTCTGAAGCCTAGTTTTACATCACTTAAGACAGACTGGTACTTGCAGTCTTATCACGTCGCCTATTAACTATGACGGTACCAGTTCATTCCCTACCAGGCACCAGCTATCACCTTGACTCAGAAAATCAACCACAGTTCAATCCAAGATTTCAAGGCCTGTAAACTAGCAGCCGCACATGACCCAATCACCGCCCACACACCACCACCCATGTCTCAGCACCTCATTGCAGTTCTCTGATGTTCACTTCCTAGAGAAAACTCCCTCGACCTTTTATTCAATAGGTAACATGAGATACAGAACCAAAAACTTTTAAGCAATAGATTGCACAGGATACTGACTTTTTTTTTTTGAGGGGGCACAGGATACTGACTCAATATACCTGTTCCATGCACTCCAACAAAGTATCAATTCAGATTCAAGCCAGCTTTCTGGTTGTACAAGGTTCCAACAGCAAATCTAAACAGGTTTACTACCGACATACTAAAAAGGTAAACCAAAAGGAAATAGTGTTTAGTGAAAGTACCAGTTTTCCAAATAATTTATAAATAGATGAGGTCCACAGCCATGTGGTACAATATCATCAACAATGCCAAGAAAAAGATCACTGATATTCACTGAAGTGAGCTTCGGAGAATCCTACAGGAAATCGATAAGGAATTCCAAAAGTCAGTATAGAAAAAGAAAAACGATGTGACGGGAAGGAGGATAACTTACTCGGTAAACAAAGGAGGAAATAAGTATTCATTCCATCAAACATAACAATATTAGAAATTATATTGCTCAAGCATTCCTAGTTCACACTTCACAACAGCAAGTAAGATCAGCTATTCATTTTGGTAGGGCACTAATCTATGCGAAAATTACATATGACACTGAACAGTCACAGGCAATACACGCCCATACCAAATGGTAAGTCAGATTAATTTCTAGATATAGCATTTAAAAAGTTTGATAGGCGTAAGGGATGCTAACCCACAATGTAGCAAAATATGCTTCCAAACTCATTACTGAGAAACAGAACCCAAACATTAGGAGAAAGTACCTTCTTGGTCTCTGCTTCTGCAGATTACCAATAATTTTATAACTTACCCAAACCAGCCGTCCACACCAACGCCTTAATCTTCTTAGAGAACTTGGCTTTCCAAAATGAACACTAAAAGAATCTCACAACCCATGCTCTCTAATCCAGAGAACGGAACAAGAAACACCCTCCAACACTCCATGTGAGCTAACGTAACTCTCAGTCATAAAGCTGTCCCCTAAAACAGAAGTTCGGCGTAACACCTCCTCCTCACAAACTCGCTCCCCAAAAAAAAAAAAAAAAAAGAAGCATTACACAAAAAAGATAGGTGATAAAGACGAGGAAAAGAACATCTCCCCTGTCCAGAAATCTTCTCAAAACTAATCTTCTTCCCAACCCTAAATCACCTTACACTGGGAAAGCACATATGCACAATACACATAGCACGAAGATACATGTCTATCTAACCCATCCATCCCTCTCAAGTACATGCCTGTCTTTAATGATGCATTACCAAAGAAAATCAGGTTCAAAAATTTCCACCAAGGAAAGGTTGGACACCAAATTTCTGAAAGCTAGACCATCCTCCTCCCAAGGCCTATGAACCTTATCTCACATTCACAACCCCCCCCCAAACACACACACAACAAGATGATCTTTCTTATCCTACCCCACTCCAGACCAGAGAAAATATCTCATAATTATCTCAAAACTCATAGCAACACATTAATCCTAAATAGATTTTAATGACACACCTAGCATAAACAAGAACCTGAAACACCACAAGAATGGTAAAAACATTCCAAACCCCAACCAGATCAACATGAGAAAAAATTCAAACACAAAAATTGTAAGTCGGAGACAAAGAAACCCCTTCACCAAATTAACCTCCAAACCCGCTCAAACTTCCTCCTTAACACAAAGACAACCAAGAGCCTCAATCACCAAGTCAGTAAGAAAGGAAAGATATTGTCAACTCATGGCAACACCATGCGGCCCCAAATCACCTCCTAGGGTCACCCATAGACTGAATCCCAACAAAAGCACATGACAAACACCCACAAATCGATACATAGTTAACTTCTCGGGTTTATCCCACCTTACCTTTCTTATAGTGAATAAAAAAGATTGATAATACTATGTTTGAAAATCATGACATCAACCCCAAGCAGATTGCTGGTGGCCAAGCACTTAAATGCTGAAAAAATATTAGATGAACTTACGTCAATGATTTTTCCGTCTTCACTCATGATAACTTGTATGAAGTAATTTTCCTCCATGCCGTCTTCAGTTTGCTGAAAGCATCCTACCACAATACTATCTGAGCGAACCCATCTGATGCTATCCACTGCCATGAGAGCATCCAGAAATGTAAAGGGAAGTCCCACAAGTATCTCAAAAAACTGGCATAGAATCCAAAGTTTGAACAAAATATTTGAAACAAGATGCAAGCTTACACACAATCCAGTCAGAGTGGAAAAGGACACGAAATAAGTTCAACATTGATTTATTTCACCCATGCAATCATAAATAGTAATCCATCAAGTACATTAAATCTTAACTAATACACCAAACACATTATCAACATCCCTGCAATCATGGAAACAGATTAAACAAGCAGCTTAGCAAGTGTTGGAGAATACATAAACATTAGAAAGTCATTTGAGTTGTATTAGTGTTATTATAAACACATTATCAGTATCCATGCAATCATGATCCATGAAAACAGATTATCAGGTGCAAAGGATGTGGGACCTGTCCCTAACATGTGAGCGAGAGCAGAAGAGCATTAAGAATATAGTCATTTTGAGTTGTATTAGAGTAATATATGCCTATATCAGCTTACTATAGTCAAAAACTACACGGAGCAGTGGTAAGCCCAATACCTTTTATGGTGTCGCTCTCGCCAGTCCATGTATCTGTTGGAAGTGAAATTTGTACAACCTCTTCGAATTTTGAAGAATAAACGCTAAGATTGTTTTTTCTCCCAACAGCAACAAATTTTCCATCTACACTCCTTCCAACTGCAAGTAAATCAGGAAACAGCAAGTACAATAGAAGTAAGGATACAAATGCAATGCTCCTGAAATGAAATATTAAAAGAATGAATATGCTCATAGTCAATCAGCTAAGAAAAATATAATTTCAACCCATAATGTTGGCAATTTATCAGCAATTTATGAACCAAAATAAGAAGAGTCCATCAGAAGCTACGCATCAAAAAAATTATGCATTCATGATAATTTGCACCCTTGCCAATTCCAATTAAGAACAGATATCCTCCCACCTCATCAATCATGAGCTTGCTTCTCTCCTTCTACCAAAACCACGTAACTCTTGATAAAACAGTAAGTAACCAAGATTTAATACCCTATAATATACATATATATATATATATATATATATATATATATATATATATATATATATATATATACATACATATATATACATACATACATACATATATATACATATATACATACATACATACATACATACATACATACATATATATACATACATACATACATATATATATATATACATACATACATACATACATACATACATACATACATACATACATACATACATACATACATACATATATATATATATATATATATATATATATATATATATATATATATATATATATCGAGATATGTAGATATGTCTATGTATGCATGTGTAAATGTGTGCGTAAATATACATGTACCCAAATAGCTGTGAGTGATATATATTACTATATTGCTGATAATTATAAACCAATATACATATATATACAAAAGCATACTACATGTACATATAAGAATGCATGTATAACTTGAAAAACCTTAACTTGACTTAAGCTACCGTAAAACAATTTTGTGAAGAAGGCATAAGTGAAACCATCCACAAACGACACACCATAGCACCATAAATCTCTTTACTGCAAAAGACATCCTTAACCACACATCATTAGCACCACATATAGGACACCAATCTAGACCATCCAACATGACTCTATCTCAAAACTCTTTAGTGAAAAAGTATTCATAAGTCACAATATTGGATTCTCTACAAAATTGTGATCTCTAACCAACATACGACCAACCCCTTCAGCTTTTTAATGTATCTCTTTCCGCTTCTTCCATTATTAACCACCTTGACAAAAAAAAAAAAAAAAAGTATCAATTCCTATCGGTCTTCCATTTTCCCACATTTAGCATTCATCTTCTGATAGATACCATCTCCTTTAACATTAGTTCCCTCAAAGAGTTCACATAAAAGGTATGATTCCATATCTAATTCCCAGAGGCCCTTATATTCTATACAGCCAACCTCTGAATAATATCGAATTCTCTCTTCCCCTTACAACTCTCAAGGTACAAGGTTAATCCCTCTCATTTATGTCTCATCCATCACACACCACCAGTCACCACATGAGTTATAGAAAGTGTGACATGTGTAGACACATAATCGTGCCTCGCCATTTAAGCACCCAATGATACAAATCGTCGTCTTCATTGGTCTCATGATCTGATCCGAGGGAGACCAATCCGAAGAGTTTGTCCCAAAACCGTTTTAAAAAGCTTAAAGCCTGTTTATTTGTTTTGAAAGATTCAAAGCCCAATTTTTTAAGGCCTAATTAATTATTTCTGAAAATTAATTGTATTTTGAGCCCATTTCTTTGGAAAGCCTAATTAATTATTCATGACAATTAATGGTATTAATTATTATTTTTAATAGATATTTTCAAAGATAAATGATTTTATAAAAATCAGATTTTATCCTCTTGGATAGTTGATTTTTGTACTTTAAATGATAATATTTTATTAAGATAAAAAGAATCTTTTAAAGATTGGATGAAACTTAAAACCCAACCAAATCTGTGTATGCAACTACAAGAGAGTCAACAGCAAAATGTGTTAGCGCACAACAAGGCGCGCGACGCATTTGTTGTGCTGTAGCAACGATGATGCATGTCGCACATCGTCATATCATATCTTTTTTCTCTATTTTCCTATAAATAGGCCACGGTTTACACGGCTTTGGCACGTTTCCTCACGCTTACATACGCTCTCACAGCAATGAGGGTCCTTTTTTAAATAAATTTCGGCCGGAAATGAAGGAGGTCTTCGTTTTGATTTCAGATTTGCCAGCGATATTGGTGGCATACCATGCGCTATTCCGATGAGTTTCTCGACGAGTTTTCCAGCCTCCTTTTTGTTCTCCAAGAGTTTAATACTCGTTTCATGTGAGTTTTCGCGTTTGTTTCGCAATTTTGGAATTTCTAGATCCGAAATCTGGAAGCATGTTTAGAGAACTTCAAAATTTCTACATCTGGAACTTAGATACATGTCTAGGGAACTTTCTAAATTTTTGCAATGTTCAATGTCCGGAGTTAGTGCTGGTAGAGATCCTACTTAGGAAATTGGTCTGAATGCTTTGGTTGTGTTGCATGTCTTGATTGACATTCCTTTTGCTTGAGATTTTCAAAGTAATTATGCACACATGAGCAAATTTTCGATAGTGATTCATGAAACCTAATCTGAAAGAATGATTAGTATGTTTGTAGGAAGAAAATGCTTGTTTAAGTTAAGGAACCTAGTGATATAATTTCCTCTTTTGTCATGCTTGCAATTTGCAACCATTTGAATGGTTGTCAGATTATAGCACACGACTGCGAAGCCTATGGAGGTGGCACGCGTGCTGACTATGGCGGGCACTATGGACGAGCAGAAGGCCTTTGTCTTCTTATTGCTGCTTGTCGGCGGGACTATGCGGAATGATAGGGATACCCGCGTCTCAGCTCGATATTTGTAGGCGCTATCTGATTCGGCGGAGGTGGCCTCGTATGATTGGATCGACATGGGCTACTGTAGCCTCATCTTTGGTTTGCACGCGGCTTGCGGCAGTGGGGTGTCCGATCTGTCATTTCACTTACTGGCCCACGGAGACTATTGGAGGTATAAATAGTGACTTGTTCTTTTTGTCTAACAATTTTCTTCGTGCTCGCCTTACATTATATCGTTGCTACAGCTTGGGTGTTATGAGTACTTTCCGGGGTTGGCTTCGGACAGAGGCATGGGTCGCTCTTTCCCGCTGCGGTCTTCAGCAAGGCCCTGCTCGGTATAAGGCTCTTCCGGCGCTCCGAAAGGCCATTGAGAGGGTTGTCGAGGACCAGGTAGTTACAGCAGATTAGATGCTCTGTTGCTTCATTTGTGATGTGGTATCTCCTGATTTATGAATCCTTTATAGGTCGTCTTTCGTCCTTGGGCTCTATATCCGGCCGTACTGCAGTGGGCGGGTGAGGCTCAGAAGTTCACATCCCTCAGGGCCACATTCTATGGGGCTCTTAGTCCTATTTGGTCCACTTTCCATAATTAAGACAAATATCTTTGACCAGAACTGCCTTGTTGAAGACACAACAAAGTGAAAGCTTCAACTTGGCAGAGACTTTGCAACAAGGGGATTATGTAGGAAGAAGATTGTTTGCATAGAGATTGTTAAGGACACATGAGCAAGTCAAAGCTTTTAAGAAAAATTTTGTCTCTTCAAACAATTTGCAAAGAGAAAATGGTATAGGAAGAGCATGGACAGAAAAAGTTGGGAAGAAGATACAGGACACTGTTTTCGAGGACCTACCATTATGTCCTCAAAATTGTTGATTGGAAAAATATCAACTAATACACATTCCTTAAAAAGAAATCATATCCAACCCGTCCCAACTCCTGACTTTATAAAAAGAGATAAGAGAAGTATCCAGCCTCCAAAGGATAGACCCAACTATCTACAAAGAAGGGTGGTAATGTGGTATAGGAAAAGGATAAACAGAAAATGTTGGAAAAAGATAAAGAACATTGATTTTCGGAGCCTACCAATATCCCCTAAAAATAGTTGATTGAAGAGATATCAAGATTATCAACTAAGCCACATTACTTTAAAAAAATCATATACGACCATTCCTGACTCGTGACTTTGCACCAGTCCATTTTATACGGGCATAAGGATCTTATTCTACGTAAAATTTCATCGGCAATCCGTAGGTAATAAGAGAAAGCTGAGAGACTTTCTCTTTCTGGAGGGGGAGGATAATCATCAAAAGAAGCAGTAACTCCTTTCTGTTGTTAGCTAGAAAGCTAAACTAAAAACTAATTCTGGAATTCCTGCTTCTTCAGTTCCGATTTAAAGTACTGATAAAATCATACACGAAAGGACAAGAACAGATTTCCTATATATGTGCAAGTACAATGTCCATAAAATCAATACAAGGCACTCACCAGCATCAACCTGATCCATCACACGTTTTAAAGTGTTGTTTATAGCTCCAAGATGCAGCTCCCCACTATCTGTTAGAAGAATAAAGGAAGACTCCATCTCTTTGATCCAAATCATGTCCTTCACGTGGTTGGATTCAACAGAACAGGAGAATGTGGGTTTCTTATCCTGCAAATTGTGCAAGTAGCTAATAAGACGATATTACAATGCAGCATATAAACATCAAGACCATTATTACCCTGATGCCTTTGAAGGGGCTCTTGCCCTAGATGGATTAGGGGGTCAGATTCCATGTATGCAACCTTCCCCCACTCAATAACAACAAAGCTGCTAAGCCAAAATGCAACAAAGATCTGCTACTTCACAACAAATAAGAAGTGCAGACGATCTAAGGAGTCAAAATGCTTTAGTCCACATATGAAGTTAAAACATTGCAGACAACTACATGGTGACAGTAGAAATTTAAGATTCTTATGAATAATATGTGATGATGCACTCAAAAGGGAATTACAGGGATCATAACCCAATTGAAGCATACTTCCCAGACTCAAGGTCTTTTTGTAAGCTTTAATTTTGACCAGCAGCTACATCTTGATGGAGCTACACTATTACCAAGATTAAACGGCATCTTCGGTAGGTCGTACCATGGAATTACATGATATTATTGGTAATAAATAGTAATATTGTGAATAAAGTCTCATGCCAATGTCCATGGGAATGTTTGTCCATTCCTGAAAGTGGTATTGGAACTCTATGAAGAAAAACACATGTATAGAGACAAGGGTATCGGCATGGAACTTTCTCTACAAATTTACATATAGATTGGTGGTCATTACCATCATTTATTGTTGACTACCAAATGAGTCGTAAAGGAAGAGTACTCCAAGAGAATGGATGACGAGCATGAGAGCCACATCTTAAACAACAACCAAAGCCTCTGAGAAAGAATCCCATAATATGAAACTAAGAAGCCAACGAAAGTAACTCGTCTCCAAAGTCTTAAACTTTAAATGTCCCAAAGAGTGCATGAAAGAAGCATTTGACACTTGGAGTTGCAAGAAGAAAAAAAAAAGGCCCTTAAGAACCCTAAGCTACATTCTCCGACACAAAGACTCTAAATAGGAACAAGCCTTCGTAAACCCTAGAAGTTTGTGGGGCTCCTGGGATGAGCCTTGGTCCGCATTGATGCACCTTTTTGCACCTTGAGTGTGCCTCTTTGAAATCATCTTGTGCTTGAGTCGCGCTTTTTAATCTACTGTGCCAATTGTGGTGGTTTTCTTAATAATGGAAATTCCAATAAAAACTCCAATCCCTCTATCTTATCAACCATTCTAACTCTATATCTGCCATAGAGAAAGAACAAAGAAAATGTCTGGAACAAAATTTTCTAACAATTGGATTAAAAGATTTAAGTTCCTGCAAGTTTAACAATTAAGTCCACATATAGTGTCAATAATTGGTGCCATAAGAGTTGGATTCTCTAAAGGAATTCACGATGACATTTTCCCCACAAAGGAAATGTTTTAAAAGACCCACATTCCAACCGCAAACCTTCCTCATCTTTAGATTGCAAACAAAGTCTCACCCTATGCATTGGTTCCTTTTATATTCCACCAGCTTCCACCAAAAAAAAAGTCCCTTCCAAGGTTCTCCAAAGTTCTAGCCTAACTGTACGGATTTCCAAGAAAAGAAAGGAAATAGATGGAAAGCAACCGAGACAATTGTAAACAAGGATGAGATAACAAACTCCTACGGTTAAATAGGCCCTTGCCAACTAGTCAAACATGTGTAACCTTACCTCCTAAAACTAAAGAGCACTAAAATAAGTAATTGCAAGCACTAGAAAAGCAAATACATCAAATCACCCTCAAGACAATACCCCTAGTGCTCGTCTACATGGAACCACCTTTTCTCATGCACTTATATCAAAGTAAGCACCCTTTTTAACCTTAAAAGCTGTTAGAAAATAATAAAATAGTGATACTTTCTGTAACTTAACCACTATCCAGAAACCTTCAAAGAGGTCCAGATGGTCCCCCTTAGCAAAAAGGCAACTCAAGGGATCAACAGTTGATACTGAATGTAACATAATAAGGAAACGAGAATTACCTTGCCTGAAACACTCATTGCCATTGCCCAAAAGCATATCCTAAGCAATCTATTCAACAAACAGAGTCTTGCTCAAAGATGATAACCAAACGATCCCTCTTTCTTCCTAGCATCATCAAACACCTCCTTAGCCCAAAAGCAACATCTAGATATATCTCCTCTCCACAAAGGTACTCTACACAAGATAGTCTAGCAGTACCCTCTCGACCAAGCCTGTTCATAATTGCAGAAACTAGTGAGGATGTTGAGATGTCTATATCTCCTCCTCTTTCTTGCTAACTAACTACATTATCTCCTACAAATTCACATCACACTATCAGATAGAGCGAAGGGGAGAGACTCCAGCCCCTCTACTTTCCCTGATCACGAAATAAACAACTTATATCAAAGTAATAACTACATTGGTCCCTTTGTCATTAAGAAACAAAAGCTGGATGCTTGCTTAAACTTCACCATATGTTTTAACATTTAACACTCATATACTATGAACATTTTAGTGAAATTTACATACATTCCTACACATGGGTCCTAAAATAGGTTTCCTCTGAAGTGTATTAAGTACCCAAGGGACTCCTCAGAATCCCCATTTTCCGTCATACTAATGCCAAGCAAATGTATTAAGTAAACCATTCTAAAATTCACCACATGTCCACAAAGCATGGGGCGGGAAATTTACCTTCTTAAGGAGCGAATCGACCAAAAAACAATGAATCTCTCCTCCAACAACCGCCGAAACCACCGAAGAATCAATCGAAAGAGCCAAAATAGAAACCCTACCAATAGCAACATCAACAACACTCAACTCTTGAACACAAGGACCACTTCCTTTATCCTTAATCTCTTTCGCCGCTGCTATAACGTCCTTCGTCTTCGCAACACAAAATCCTGCTTACATAATTATCAACATTCAACAAAACAATTCCATTAAAAAAGCACAAAATTGATTAAAAACAAATTAAGACGATTCACTGACCAGATGAATGAGCAGCAAATACGACGCCGCAGCGCTGAGAGATGACCAAGGGCACCGAAGGAGGGTTACTCGCATCGAAAATCGAGCCGTCGGAAGTGATAGAAACAGCTTCGCCAACTTTGGAGAAGAAATAATCGGTTGTTGGAATATGGTCTACATCAATTTGCTCTTCAATTTGTAAGGTTTTGGTGTTCGAATCAGAATCCGCCATTGTTGGAGCTTTTGAGGGGAGATTTTAGGGCGAAAGGTTTGTTGCAGGAGAAATCGAGAGTTGAAGAGAATCCCTTGTTTGGGCGGGAATGGCGAACTAGTTAAAGAAGAACACAACGAGAGTGAAGAAGAAGAACACAACGAGAGTGAACTATTAGGATACACGGATATAGTAGTAGTCGAAGTTAAAAATTGTTTAGAGTTTGGCCCTGTTCTTTTGGACTTATTTTCAGCAAAAATAAGTAAAAATAAGTTCAGTTCAGCAAAAATAAGTTCAGTTCAGCAAAAATAAGTAAAAATAAGTTCAGTTCAGCAAAAATAAGTTCAGTTCAGCAAAAATAAGTAAAAATAAGTTCGGTTCGAGAAAAAATAAGTAAAAATAAGTTCGGTTCAAGAAAAAGAAGTTCGGTTCAGAAAAATAAAAGTACGAGTCTTATCTAATGTTGTAATTATTATTTTTATTTTCAATATTACTATTAATATTGTTATTATTATTAATATTATAATTATAATAATGATAAATTTCTATTTTTTATTTTTTATTTTTTATATTTATTATTTTTTTACTTTCTTTATTTTTTTTATTTTTTTTATTTTTTTATTTTTATTGTTTTTTTATTTTTTTTATTTTTTTTATTTTTTTTATTTTTTTTATTTTTTTATTTTTTATTTTTTATTTTTTAATTCTTTTATTCTTTTATTTTTTTTATTTTTTTATTTTTTATTTATTATTTTTTATTTATTATTATTATTATTTATTATTTATTATTATTATTATTTATTATTTATTATTTATTATTTATTATTTATTATTTATTATTATTATTATTTATTATTATTATTATTTATTATTATTATTATTTATTATTTATTATTTATTATTTATTATTTATTATTTATTATTTATTATTTATTATTTATTATTTATTATTTATTATTTATTATTTATTATTTATTATTTATTATTTATTATTTATTATTTATTATTATTACTATTATTTATTATTATTACTATTATTTATTATTATTATTATTATTATTATTATTATTATTTATTATTATTATTTATTATTATTATTATTATTTATTATTTATTATTTATTATTTATTATTTATTATTTATTATTTATTATTAATTATTTATTATTTATTATTTATTATTTATTATTTATTATTTATTATTTATTATATTTATTATTTATTATTATTTATTATTTATTATTATAAAATAATAATAATAAGTATTGATAATATTATGTTAATATTTATTGACTATTATAATAATGAGTATTGATAATATTATGTTAATACAGTTTAGTTCAGCAAAAATAAGTTTAGTTCAGCCAAAATAAGTTCAGTTCGGCAAAAATAAGTAAAAATAAGTTCGGTTCGGCAAAAAATAAGTAAAAATAAGTTCGGTTCAAAGAAAAATAAGTTCGGTTCGGCAAAAAAATAATAAAAATAAGTTCGGTTCAACAAAAATAAGTTCAGTTCAGCAAAAATAAAATAAGTTCAGTTCAGTTCAGCCAAAATAAGTTCAAAAGAACAGGGCCTTTGTGTTTGTTTGGAGCTATAGCATAATTTTAACTGTTATTACTTTTTTTTTTTTTTGATAATTTATAGATAAAGAAGAACTACCCACTATCTTTTCTTACCTTAATGGCAATTGAGTGGGCTTTAGTAACCTTACTTCTACTAACATGAATAACATTAAAACTAGATAATAGATTAAGAGACGCTTTAATATCCATTAGTATTGTTTTTACTGAAGGAAGTGCTTGATGCGGCGAGCATAAGCCGTAAACAATGTCTTTGCAGTCCGTCCAAATTTATATTATGTCCATTTTGCGCTGTAGAATGTACTTTAGGCTTAATAGAAGTGCCTGAGCCTCTGCTTGTATACTGGACATAGCTTGAATTTTCCCTCCACCACACTCTATTTCAACACCTTTATCCATTAGCACCCAACCATACGCTGCCTTCCACAACTCATGATCCTCCCTTGTCTCTTTTTTCCAAGCCCCATCAACAATCAATCTCCAACTCCGCCACGTTTTTTACCCGGGTTACGTTGGTAAGCAATGTCCGATCTTCATCAAAGTTGCCAGCTTCAATGACATTCTTTCTATCACTACATTCAGTCTTATCCTGGCTTATCCACCATCTTTGCTTCCAGTTGTTAATCTGCTCCATTATAATGAATAGGTGAAAAATACTATTTTCATTAAAAACTAGTTTGTTGCTTTGAATCCATAAGCTCCAAAGAATTATAACAAACTCTGCTACATATTGCTCCGCATTCTGATTCATATGCATGAAATACCACAGCCAATGTCTCGACCAGATAGCTATACTGCAGTTATTTGGGTTGTTAGCTATTATTCCTAGGTTGGAGGACTTCCAGATATGCATTGAAATTTCACAATCTTTGAAAATATGAGTATCCGATTCCTCGTGAATCCCACAAAATGGGCAAGGTCTCTCACTTAGGATTTTCCTTTTCCTAAGGTTTACTCCGGTGGCTAAAGCACCATGAAATAGCTTCCAATAGAAATACTTCCATTTTGGCCAAATTTGTTGTTTCCAGAACTTGTTCCAGAAATCAGATCTTGTAATAAACTTTTCCCCTCCTACTTGATGTGCCCAATAACCTGATTTTACTGTATATTGTCCATTTTTTGTGTGAAGCCAGGTAAAATCATCCGAATCTTCTGTTTCAGGTATGTGCGTAGTAAGAATAGTCCTTGCAACTTGACTATTACACCATAGGTTTATCTTGTATGTATCCCATTTACCATCAGAATTCAACAACTCATGGACCCATGCTGGCCGATCCAAGTTCAGATTTGTTGTGCCCTCCTTAAAGTGAACCTTAGTTTTTGTACTTGTCCAGTTATCTTCTAGGATTTTTGTTGTTCTACCATTACCAATGATCTTCCCCACACTGTCCGACATTTTCATAACTGAATTCATGATGCTTCTACTACCCCAAGTGCAGGTTTTTGGGATATGGCCTCTTAGGCTTTTGACAAACCAATTTTGTGAGTATTTGGCTCTAAAAACCTTGCTGACAAGTAGGGTTTTTTTGGTTTCCATGCGCCAAGCGTGTTTGAAGAGTAAGGCCTGATTCAAGGAGTGAAGGTTCCTAAGACCCATACCTCCACAATCCTTATGCTTTTCCAAAAGTGATCTCTTTTTCCAATAGATTGGCTTCCTTCCCTGGCTCGAGGCCCACCAAAACTTTAGTAATAGTGAGGTAACTTGACTTAGAATGTACTTTGGTAATTGAAAAACCGCCATAGTGTGGGAGGCATAAGCAATAAGGATGCTGTTGATCAAAATGAGTTTCCCAGCCTGGCTAAGATTTTTAAATTTCCAAGAGGAAATGGTATTGGCGACTTTGGTGGGAAGACTCTTAAAGTCCTTCATAGAGCGACCATCAACATCCATTGGGCAACCAAGGTAAGAACCCAACTTATCTTTATGCTTAAGCCCCAACCTTTTACTAAGCAATCTCATGAACTTTTTACTAAAAACAGTGAATGATTTCTGTAAATTCACCATTTCCCCAGAAAGTTTGCAAAAAAGATCAAGGGTTTTATTCAAATTCCAGCAATTATCCATAGTACCTTTCATGAAAAAAAGTGCATCATCCGCAAAAAACATGTGGGACACCTGTGGAGCATTTCTTGCAAGCTTTAAGCCTCTAATGTTTCCTATTTGTTGTTGTATGATTAAATTCCTGGAGAGGGTTTCCATACATAATATGAAGATGTAAGGAGACAAAGGATCTCCTTGTCTCAAGCCTGCTTTAGGAGAAATTCTACCAGTGGGTTCCCCATTGACCAAAACAGAGTATGTTACCGTAGAAATACATTGCATAATGAGATGAACCCATACTTCAGACAATCCTATTTTCTTAAGAACCTTCTCAACAAAAACCCAACTAATGCGATCATACGCTTTATTTAAATCCAAGTTTAGAATAAAAGCGTATTGTGCATTTTTCTTTGCTCTACGTTTTATGTAGTTTAACATCTCATGTGCAATGACACAATTATCATTGATTGATCTTCCGGGAATGAAAGCGCTTTGGAAATCCCCTATTAATTATTAGTCATGATAATGGATGTTCCAAAAATACTTCGGGCCGGGGGAGAGTGCAATGCATGCACTATGGACCCGGGTGCACAGTGATGTAGGTGCACCCGGTATCAAACGACATTCCTCCATATATAAAACGCATGGAAATCTTTGCAAACAACATTGAAAATAACGTCTTCACCTACAAAATTAGAACCCGTAAAATTTGAATAATTAATTTTCCCGAGATATCAGTTGTTGTGGAAATCTTATCTTCCTAATTTTTGTTGCTCCCATTCCACGCTTTACTCTCCCTCGTCATTCAAATTTTTGTTTTCCTCCATTAATACTCTTTTTTGTAACTTTAAAAAATGGTTTTATTTGAATTCAATTTTTGTATCTAGAAAAGACGTGTTTTTTCATAATTAATTTGTGTTGAAAAATAGATTCTTGACTAATTAAGATGGATAAAAGTAAAGAATGGAAAACAGATTAGTCAGTGTAGGGGGAGATGAAGGAAATAAAGAAAAAATGGAGAGAGAAAGAGAGTTTACCATAAATTGTACCTTGAAAAAATGGAGAGAGAAAGAGAGTTTACCATAAAAGGAAATAAAGGATTGAAGGTAGAGAAACAGAGAGCCTCAAATGTGGTTTGATTAATGAAGATTATAGGAGTGAAATGACTTGGTTGAGAGGGAGAAGAAGGAAAGAGAAAGAGGAAAGAGAAAGTTTGATCATGCGTTTGTTTTAGTGTAGCTCATTGTTTGTTTGTTCATCTATTATTAATTCACATGGCATGGATGATAAATTAACTATAAAATATTTATAAAAAAAAAAAAGACATAATGTATGTAACAAACTAACAATATAGGTTATGTGTTGATGTTCTTTTATAATAAGCATGATATTATTTGTTTTATACCTTTGTGTTCTTTTCAAATTTTTTATTCTCGGGTTTTTTTTTTTTTAGTTTTTTTATATCTCAAGTCTTACATGCACGATTGCACGTGTTCTTTTATAATATGTATGATGTTTTGTGTTTGATATCTTCATGTTCTTTAAATGTTTTAATTCATATTTATGATTATTAATAGTTTTTGTTTCTCAAGTCTTATTATAGTCAGTATGATGTTCTTTGTTTGATACTTTCATGTTCTTTTTATGTTTTTATTCATTTTTGTGATTTTCAATAGTTTTTTGTTTCTCAAGTCTTATATGCAGATGTTCTCTTATAATCAGTATGATGTTCTTTACTTGATATCGTCATGTTCTTTTTTTGTTTTTATTCAATTTTGTAATTTATAATAGTTTTTGATATCTCGCAGAAAAAAAAAATGTTGTAAGGTTTTAAGTTGTCAGAAAAATTATAAAAGATTGTTTCCCGCAAAAAATTAGTACATAAAAATTTTGTTTTCACAAATTATCCTTTTTCTTAAGGGAGTAATATGTTCCTTTATTAATTAATTATGTAGTGCTCTTTTCATATAAATATTATGTTCTAATTTAACTTGCAATGTGTTTTTTACATAATTGGTGAAAAGCGGTTTGTTAGTGGAAAATTGTGATAATAATTCTTTGATTTAGATAAGAGTAGATTCTTTTTTTTATCCACCTGATGCGTTAGTAGTTAAGGTGATAGATTGAAAATCCATCCACATGAATCATGATGAGTTGGTTTGGGTTATTTTTATTTTGAGCAATGAAGCTTCTGCATTGTCTGAGTTAATTTAGGAGGATTTTTTTTAAACTCTTGCTTGTTAACAGGGAACAGTTAGAAGATTGTGTTTTGATTGTATCTTGCGTTTTATTTGAGAGAACTTGCGTTTTAGGATGGGTGCACATAGCTCTATGTGCACTCTGGTCCATGTGAGTAATTTGTACGGTTTTTGCTTAATATGCTAGTTTAGTTCAGTTCAGCAATCATTACTATTAATTAATTATAATTTAGTTCAGTTCAGTTGTTTTATGCCGAAGAGAACGGGCCCTAAGGAGATAGGGACGAAATATGTTCATCAAATGACATTTTCGTAAAGAAATGAAGTCGTTTTTTTTTTAAATAAAATAATACTTTCTCCGTCCCTAAATAGAGTTCTCATTTTTTCATTTATGTCTGTCCCAAATATAAATTCCATTTCCTTATTTGGTATGGGTCCACCAATTAAAATATTATATTTTGCTTTTATTTTTTATTATATTACCCACTTCTCCACGTTCTCTCTCCTCAATAAACAATTCATGAATAGTGTACCAACTTCAATTTTAAATTATGATTTAATACAACTAAGGTTCTACTTATGATTTCTCCTTAATACTTGTACCCAAAAGAAACGAAAACTCTATTTAGGGACGGAGGGAGCATAATTTTATGTTATTTTCCACAGTAGTGTTGCATAATAAATGTCAAATGTTGCATACACAACTATAAATGTTGTATAAAAGATGGTTGAAATTTAGCCATGATATGAGCATCGTTATATTCCTCCCGCGTAAGAATTGGGCAAAGCTTGTCATCTACGGTCACAAGCTGACAATAAGACCCTCATCAATTCCAATAAGTGGAACGCATTAGTTGTCCATTCCCGGGTTGGGCGGTAATGGTCACAAAGGACTTGGGAGTTGGTTTATAGGTTCCGAATCAACTTTCTATCTGGGTTTTCTAGTTTGTGTGGTAATGTGGTGTGTTTGTTGAATATCTACAAGACTACAACACTCCTGTGAATTTAAAAGTGTTATCATGGTGTCCCTATTATTACATTTCAGCTTATAAATTGCATTAGTGAGATGTCGTATAGTACATTTTTTGTTCTTTTTTACTTGCAACATTTCTCATTTTAGAAAGTTGCATATTACTTGACATTTTTAGCAAATATATTATCTTATTTTTTTATCTTCCATAGCACATGAGGTCTTTTTTTCTGTCTTTTATTATAAATCTCTTTTCCTAATTTTTGGTGCTACGTTTCAATGTTGCAAGTAAAAAGTAACAGAGAAATTATATACTCCATATGTAGTATATGTTTAAGTCATTTTTTTTTGGCTTAAAAGTGATTTTATAGGCTAAACATCACGCCATAAAAGTGGCGAAAAAATTATTTAGACCTATTTCTTCCCACTTTATGATCTATTTCACTGATAGATTATTATAGTGCTGAATTCATTGGTGATAAGGTGTAACACCCCCGCCAAGCCGAACCCTTTTTCATTTAATAAAACTCGAGATGGGAGAAAATCCACGAAGGTTCGACCCAACGGGCGTGTTACCGCCGCACTTATCTCCTTGGAAATAAATGCAAGGCTACATTAATCATTAAACTTACAGGGACAATACTTTGATTTGACACTTTTGAAAGAAACAATTTAATAATAGATTAATATTTTCTGAAAATTTCGGCAGAGTTTCCTTTGTAAATTGGACAACCCAAAATGGGAAAATATTTGAAAAACCTGTTACAAATAAAATATACCAAATCCCAAAACTCAACGCTTTCGCGGAGTACCAGCTAAATAGAATCAGGAGCACTATTGCTCAACCAGAACTAGAAATGAAACTAAATCAATTAATTATTTAACTATTACAAAGTGGAACGTCTTCGCCTCAAAGGAAACATAAAACAATCATAGCTGTACCCTTAGCACGTAACTGCTTCTATCTTGGAACAGATGCTCCAGAACTTCAACCTGAAACTATTGTAACACTGCCACCCACCAAGTGACAGGCCACAGTAGTGACAAAACAAAACATTGACATACACATCAGCACAACGCTGAGTACTAACCCATAAAATATTCTTAAAACATGCTTTGGTGTCTACGACTCTCACATATTCCATACGTTCACATGTAGTTATAAATACAATGATTAATTACATAATTAATCTTAATTAATCCAATTATTTAAGGAGAGGAAAGAGAACGCCAGTAAGCCGGGGTCAATCCCCTATAACCACTTACTTCAACATTGTAGGCCGGGGTCAATCCCCTGTAACCACCTACGGATAACACAATGGCCATAATAACAGAGTCCCTAGTGTGCACACCCCTTCTACTTGGATCACAACAAGATAGAAGGAAGACAAGTAACAGAAAATCAGCATAGTAACCAGAGAACCTGTAGGGGCCGCTGAACCACTCATACAGGGCAACCTGTTCATCATTTCCCTCCGATATTTCACTTTACGTGATTAACATCTTTTAATTCACGTCATCACATAAATCATGTATACAATTACGTCATCATTTGTTCACTCCAGTGTGAACATATTTCATTCATCATAATCTCAATCCATTCATCGTGGTTGCATTAACTCATTTCATAAATACAACCGTCACTTGAGTTCGTCTATTAATTCAGATTCATAATCATTTCATGGCATCGTATCATCATAACCATCATAAAGCATTTCATTTCCCGCAATCCATATGCAAAACATAACATTAATCGTGGAAAGTAATCATAAGCATGTCTCATAACTTAAAGTACTTTTAAGTATAACAACAGAAACATAGCAATATTTTCGTATCTCAAATCTTTTAAGAGTCATTCATACTTTCAGATAGTTTCAGAGTTAAAAGGTATATTTTGGCATACTCGGAATACATAAACATATATCGTAGTATAAATCTCATAACTCGTCCATAATAAGAACAGAGGTAATCTTTCACACTTTTCGATCACCTAAGAAACAGAAAGCATACTTATTTCATACTACATCCATATAATAAGCTTATTAGTGATATAATTCACATATTCGATTAGGGTCATTAAACATGATTCAACTCTAACTAGTTCTATTAATAGTCCGGAGATGCATTCTCTTCGTTTTTCAACTTATTAAAATATATAATAAGAAACCTGATATAGTTAAAAAGTGTATTTTAAATGTCATATAATAGCAAGTTGTCCCGAGAGTCAATACTTTATCTCAATTCATAATCATAATTCTAAATTATCAAGCTAAACTATCTAAACTTAACTCATATACTTTAATTACTCTATCAACCCTTTTTCATATAAAATCCCGCTTTAACACATTCTCGATAAGTGGAAGAGAGAATGTATTAAATAGCTAGGAACCCAAAATATATTAAATATGAGTACTATTTAAGGATTAACAACTTTCTATTAACATTAGAACCAAGAAAGATAGATTGTCTCAAATTAACTCATAACATTTCAAATTCTTTAATGGTTAACTAATAACAAGTATTTCTAATCTAGCTTAATTATATAAAACTAACTCCATCACCTTTCTTAAATTAACAAGATTATCCACCATAGGCTTCAAATTAAAGACCATATTATTAGCATTATTTATGAATTAAAGTTGTTTATACATGAAACTATGACTACTGGGCTTCCATGTTTTAACACCTAGCTTCTCAAGCACATCCTCAAGCACAAAGCTAAAAAAAAATAATAACAACTACACAACCGAACCTTATGCGGTTCAAACAAGACGCATTCACATATCACGAATACCAAAATCAAGAGCACATTATCGACAAATTTAACCAACAAGCTCACAAGTTTCGAATTCGGTTACATACTAAAACATTCATCAGATCATACAAACTCAAAAGTTTACAATTCCCCAGCTCCTACAAACAGAAAAAAAACATATAAGGCAACCTTGCTAAGACAATGACTTCACTCAAATTACACCCATATAATCAATCAATCTAAATCCTTTCAATTATACACATAATTTGCAATCAAGTTCATCATAATATTCTGAACTTAAGATGAAATAATTAAGATGAAATAATCAAGTTCATCATAATACACATAATCCAATCAAGTCCAATCAACACCATCACACTGTTTCAATCATATTTTTCATAACTAATTTTCTAATTATTTTCGAAACAGCAGGAAAATATATAATTGAAACCAAAAAGAAGAGGAAAAAGGGGTGTAGTACCTCTGCTCTATTGAGCAGGGACGAACACAGGGGAGGGGACGGAGCTCCGGCAGCGGCGGAGGAACACCGGCAGCAACAGTAGCGCAGCAACGACGACAACGACAAACAACAGCAAACAACGACAAACAACAACAACAATGGCGGCGAAGACGAGCGACTGCGCGGCCGGGGAACCAAACGCAACTCCGGCGAGCTTCGGGTTCCGATGAGAAGGCAGGCGAACAGAGAGAAGAGGGAGGAAGGAGGAGGGCTGGGTCGGTTGAACTCCGGTGAGCTCAGGGAGAGCACCGACGAGCTGAAGGGAAGGGGTTCACGGGGAGGAGAGTGAGAGAGAGAAATTTTGTGATTTTTGTTGTTGTTGTGAGATTTCAAAGCTCCATGTATACTGAGCATTTATAGAAAGATTTTTGGAGACATTAATGGAGGTAGTAGATGATGGATGGTGGTTCAAATAGGGGAGCTTAGAGTAGGGAGTAAAGAGGGAGTAGAGGGGAGGTGGTGGTTGGTCGGTTTGGAGAAGCTGATGTTCAGCTTTCTTCATTCCTTTTTCTTTTTTTTTTTTTTTTTTTCATAAATTATTATAAAATCATTTATCATAATAAACATCACTTTCGTAATAACTAAGGTAAATATACTTATTTTAGAAAATAATCTTCATCAGAATAGTTTCGAAAAATCTTAGGACGTAATTATGCTAATAAACATAATTAGTAGCTAATAAAACGAGATTAAAATTCGGGGTATTACATAAGGTGGCAAAAGATTATTGTAAGCTTATTTATTCCCATTTCATAGAAAACAATTTGAATTAGTTGAATAAATTTTAAACCCCAAAAGTTAGATTAGGACCTACCTAACCACTTGGATAAAAAACAAATAATGATACTTACTCCCAGTGTCTCTTTTGTATGCTCCAGTGATATCTGTTTGTTTCTTCTTTTTTTTGTTGGGTAGAGTTCTCACAAGACAAAAATCCATTAGCTTAATAAATTGTTAACCACTAGCCTAAAATTGGTGAATTATGTTAAGAGTAAAAATATAAGTGTTGTTGTAATAAAATATATCCATTCAGTAACAAGTACCTATAGTTGGAATAATTAGAACATGAAAACCTTATTTACAAGTCATTAAACATGAATTAGAAATCAAGATTAACTTGTTAATGTCACCTAAATATGACTCTTATGTTTAAAAGACGTTTATAATAATAATAACATGAAGTGTAAGTCAAGATTAATGTTTATGCTCGCCTAAGTATCACACTTAATGAAATAATATTTTAGAAAACCCGTCTTAGTTAAATAGTAACGAATTTCGTTATTTGATTCTTAATTAGATTAAAGGAAGGAATATTACAAGCCTTCCCCGACTATCAAAGTTGCTAAGTAGGAATACAGATAACGTCTACTGCTAGCACCCGCACTACCCTTCCAACTATGTTTTATGATGCTTTATACGATGTTTATGCTATTATGGTGTGCGGGATATGAAATGTTTGCTATGTAAATGATGTTTATTAAATGATTTGATGCTATGAAGTATGACAACATTGATGATTACGAAAATATGATGATAGATTACGTTATGATTACGATTACGATTATGTAATGTGATTATGATACGTTAAATAAATGAAACATGATAAAGTTTAAGTGAAAGATGGTTCTTGGCAATATCCCGTGGGCACTGCAAGTGTCACCTTTGTTGTGACCGCCCTTCTGGTTAATGATTGGGCACCGAAAGTGTCACCTTTGTTGTGGTCGCCTTTATGAGGGCACCGCAAGTGTCACCTATGTTGTGACCGCCCTTCAGTATAATGATGTGGGCACCGAAAGTGTCATCTATGTTGTGGCCGCTTTTTTGTATGTTCTGGGGAGACGTCCCTTTCTGTTGTACTAGTCAATTTACCAAGGTAAAAGATATATGATGATGAACACGATAAAGAATGGTGATAATTTTTTCTTATTATGATTTAATGGTTGTGTTTATGAAATTATCTGATGTGTTTACGAAATGGTTTTACTATTATCTCCTCCCTATTTGCTAACAAAATGAATTGAAATGCTTTTACGATGTTAGGGTAGTATGCTACTGAGCCTCGACTCATGACGTTTTGCTTTTCTATTTTAGGTATGCTTATGGAGATGGGAAAGCGTAGCAGTGAGGAAAGATTATCTTTAAATTATGCAACTATGATGGTTATGTATTATAAGTTCACTTACACTAAATTTTTGAAACTTTAGTTATGTTTAAGTTACTAGCTATGATTATTATAATATGTTTAGTTTTATGAAAGAATGTTGCCTAGTACCTTCTGGATGGGAGGTACGGTAGTGACGCTCCGACTAAATTAGGTATTCTGCTGCTAATGATTGATTAATTAATCTAATAATAATGCTTAGGAGTCGGGTCGTTACATACCTAATTACAGAGAAAAGTCTATACTGTCCTCTACATAGATATACTCTAATACACCCACTCAATCTTTATGCGGTGCAACAACGGACAAATTGGAACGATGTCTAATAAACAAATCAGATCAGAGAAAGGCAAATGAACCATTTTTCAATCTCCCTCCTCATCCTTGATTCATGTGTCATTTATTAATGTTACACATATTAATATGGTTGCTAAATGCAATCTCACTTTACTATACACAACCCAATAAAATATCCTTCATAACTCATAACTCCATTCTCCATCTACTCATTTCTCTCTGGTTTCTCTCTCTACCCATTTCTCTAGCGTTTTTAGGGTTAATACCACCACAATTTTTCCATCTTTCTCCATTTTCACGCGTGGTTTATCCATAACAAAACAACAAATTGCGTGATGTCTCTTCCTCCTTTCTCCATTTCGTGGTTTCTCCCTATTTCTCTTCCTCCTTTCTCCATCTTTCTCCATTTTCGAAAGGATGGAAATTGCGGGTTTTGTAAGGTAACTAGTTATTAGGCCCGGGCTACGCCCCGAGTAAGGAAAAATTTATTTATTAATATTATACTTTATGATGATAACACTAAATATTACTCGGTCTAATGGTTAAGACTTTATTACATATTCTTGAGGTCGCGGAATCAAACCCTATACAATGCAATTTCAAATTTTTTATTGTATATGGATTACATGGAGTAAATCTCCCTTAGGGAGAGCGCCACGCGGCACCGTTCCTTGTTTAGGAACGTCTTTTAATATATTAACTAGTTATTAGGCCCGGGCTATGCCCCGGATAAGGAAAATTTTTATTTATTAATATTGTACTTTAATATGATAACACTAAATACCATTTAGTCTAGTGGTTAAGACTTTAGTATATGAACTCATAGGTCACGGGATCAAAGTCTATACTTTCCAATTTCTAATTTTTTTTATTGTTCATGGATTACATGAAGTAAAAAGCCCTTAGGGAGAGTGTCACGTGGCACTGTTTCTTGTTTCGGAACGCCTTTTAATATATTTATATAGATATAATTGCCCATTTAATTGAAGGAAATTACCCAGTTAATTGAAGGAAATTGCGAGTTAGATTTTGGAAAGAAATTGCGAAATTCATTGAAGGTTCAACCTGTTTCTTTCAAGTTACATGAAACAACTTTACCTATTTCATATACTATGGAAGAAACATATTAGCCTGTTTCGTTCAATCCGCACGAAAACAAAGTAATATGTTTCATGAGGATTGCACAAAATAGGGCTAAGTGTTTTATGAGAATAGCACGAAATTGCATAGTTACAGAAAAAAAAAAGTGAAAAACTTACATCAGATTGAAGTTCATTATTTGGGTCAAAATTATCGTCCATTGAGTATCAAATTAAAATATGCGAATTAGGTCTTTTGTAATATTTGTTTCTCTAACTATTGGAAAGGAGGAGGAGATAATATTTTTTAAAAAGAAGGTTTTTTAGAGAGAATATGATAATGAGGGTTTCTAGAGTTGCGTTTATTAAAGTGGGGATGTGTTTAGTTGAAAATTCTATTTTGTTCCATTTTGTATGAGTAAATGTTCTATTTCAACAAATATTCGTTTTAAGCATTTTTTCAGCTAAAAAATATGTTCTATTTTTCTTGAAAATTATTCTATTTTCAATAAACAAATGTTCTATTTCAACAAATGTTAGTTCTAAGCATATTTTTTGTAAAAATTGTTGTATTTTCAATAAGCAAATGTTCTATTTCAATAAATGTTCGCTGTAAGCTTATTTTTCAGCAGAAAATTATGTTCTATTTTCCGTGAAAATTGTTCTATTTTCGATAAGCAAATGTTCTATTTTAAAAAATGTTCGTTTAAAACTTATTTTTCAGCAAAAAAATATATGTTCTATTTTCCGTGAAAATATGTTCTATATTTGATGAGTAAATGTTCTATTTAAGTAATTGAATTATGGTAATATTCCACTTCAACAGTAAAATATTCATTTTCGTAATTGAATTATGGTAATGTTCCACTTGAACAGTAAAATGTTCGTTTTCGTAAGTGAACTCTTGTAATGTTCCACTTGAAAAATAAAATGTTCGTTTTCGTAAGTGAATTATTGTAATGTTCCACTTCAACAGTAAAACGTTCATTTTTATTTTCGAAAATGTTCAATTTTGTATTGTGTGAGCACAGTTCTCATTGTGCTCCAGGGATGGGAGCACAATCCACGGATTAGTGGTTTAGGCTATGTTCAGTTAACCTCATTTTTGCTTATTTCAGATCAGATCAGATCAGATCAGAAAAAATAAGTTCATATCAGATCAGATCAGATCAGATAAGTTCAGATCAGCTAAGCTCAGATCAGATCAGATCAGATAAGTTCAGATCAGACCAGATAAGTTCATATTATGCTTATATTTTAAAACTTATTATTATTATTATTATCATCATCATGATTATTATGATTATTAGTATTACTAATGCTATTATTGTTATTGTAATAGTTATTATTATTGTTGTTGTTGTTATTAATATTACTTTATACAATTACTATTACTATTAATATTACTATTTACTAGTACATTTGTTCAAAAAGATTATTATTATTGTCGTTGTTGTACTTATTAATTATTAGTACTGGTAATTATTATTAACGTCGTTGCTATTATTATAAATGTCATTGATATCACTATTTGAAGTTATTTGTGTTCAAGAAGAAGAATGTTCTTTTGGCATTTGTAAGTGTTCTTTTTTATATTTATTCTAATTAATAATTTTAATATGTGATGTTCTTTTTGATGTTGTACATGTAACGAACATGACAATAGTATATGATGTTAATTTTTGTAAATAATTTTGGTAGAATAATATAAATTATATATTACTAGTTTATATAAAACATGAGTTGCATGGGATAACCTAATGGTGTTGTCATCACGTTCAAAATTTTTCCTACAAAGGATTTCAACTTATCTTTAAAAACAAAGTTTATATAGAACAAGACAACGATATAAGAAGAATATTAAACCATTTTGTTCAAGATCATATGATTATATATATTTTTAGGTTTATTTATAATAAAAAAGAACATTTTATTGATATAACAAAGAACATGTTGTTAGTTAAATCCAAACATGTCATCAATATAAAAATAACATCTATCTTTTATTTTAAAAATGTGTTCTTTTTTTAATATCATTATATGTTCTTTTAATTACTAGCTAAATTCTTATTATTAACGGACCTTGAACATGAGTGTTCTTTTATTTTTAATTTTTTTGGGCCCCTTTCGGGAATCCCGTGGTAAGATGAATTTTCTCTGGGCTGCCCTCGCACAGGGTCACTCACCTAAAGACCCAACAAGCCCCAACCCCCCTTTCCCACCCACAACAATATTGAAATATATGCTTCCACCAAGATTTGAACCTTGGTCTCCCATATGGGAGGTAAGAAGCCATACCATTTAGGGGTGTTCATGGGTGGTTAACCGTCCCGAAAATTTCGGGACGGTAACCGGAAGTATCGGTTCGCCATATTTGCGAACCGTAACCGTTCAAACCGGTAACCGCATAACCGGTTAACCGGTTTTTCGGTACGGTTTTCCGGTTAACCGTTAACCGTTACTCAAGTTTTATCAAATTATTTTTCTACTTTTATATATTAGATTTCAAACTTTTCTCAACATAAATAATTTTATTACCAAGATTCTCTATAAAAGACGATCATCTCTAAAAAATATTCCACACCATACAATATTACAATAAAACGAAATGACGAATACATATCTCAAAGTTCTAAGAAAAACAAGCACAAAAATATAAAGTATTACAAGTTGGTAGTTCACAACTTCACATTGAGTAATTCACCGTTTCACAGTGAGTAACAAGTAAACAGAAAAAAAAACAGTAGCGAGTCACTATTGACATGCGTTTTCGTTTTGGGCTTAGTATGTCTTACTCTCTTGTATTATTAATTCAGACAGTATCACTCCAACAAAGAGGAGTAGAGGACAGAGGTACTGACTGACTAAGTCACTATTGACATGCGTTTTCGTTTTCTACTTTTCTCACACAAAAATCATTAACTAATTAATATAATTATTATAAAAAATTAAATAATAATAAAAAAATAAATTTATCCGGTTTTTCATAACCGTAACCGTACCGTTTAACCGTGAATTTTACCGGTTCGGTAACCGTACCGTTTAATCCCAAATTTTCCGGTTCGGTAACCGTCCATTTTGACCGGTTTTCCGGTTTTTCGGTACGGTATTTCGGTTTTGGTTTTTTGTGAACACCCCTAATACCATTGGACCCAAGAGTCCTTAGTCTTTTATTTTTAATTGTATGTTCATATACTAATGTGCTCTTTTTCAAAAAAAAAAAACTAATTATGCAATAATAATAATAATAATAATAATAATAATAATAATAATAATAATATATTATTATTATTATTATTATTATTATTATTATATTATTATTATTATTATTATTATTATTGAAAGTTGTGCATAGTAATAAAATGATAGTAATAGTAATACTAGTAATGAAATACAAAGTAATAATAATATTAGTAATAATATGTTTTTTAAAAGATAAGTTCAGATCAGTTCAGTTCAGTTCAGATCAGATCAGATCAGAAAAAATAGGTTCAGATCAAATGAGATCAGATCAGATAAAATCAAATCAGATTAGATCAGATCAAATAAGTTTAGATCAGAAAATATCAGGTGAACTAAACATACCCTTAGTCACTCCTAAAAAACCGGAGGTATCATAAATTCATAACATCAACGGACTTCAACTATACATTTCTAGATCCTTCTAAAATCTAAACCCTCCTCCATAGACTAGAATCCCACTTACCCGTACCCAAATTTCCAACCATACAAAATAACAAACATTGAGCAAATACGAAGCCGTAACTATTTTTCGACGCCGTTTCAATTCATACGCTTGCTTTGCCTCTTCTCCAAGAACCTTCAGACAAATTCCCCTTTCTTCTTCATCCCACTCTCTCTCCTCTCCATTTCATCTCTCTCTCTCTCTCGATTTCATTCGAAGATGTCGCTAATTAGGGTTTTGGGGAGACCGTCAAGAACAGCGACATCTCAGTATCGGACCTACTTTCTCTCTCCTCAATCTTCTATTCATCAACAAAATCACACTTTCTCTCTCTTCTGTAATGGCTTTCATTCTCTCTCCGACGGTTCCAACAAGGTAATTTATCGTCATTTAGATTATTTATTGTCGATTTTGATGTTATTGACCTTCTTTTTGTTGAGCAGGGTTTTACTAGGGTTTAAGGATTAGTAAGTTTATTGCTTGGATTCGTTTTATTTGAAATTGAGCTATATTCTTGCTAATACTATACATTTTTAACTTAAGAGTTGTTGCCTTTTATTTCTCAATTGAAGTATAATTTGACGTGGTTTTTTTTAATTTTTTTTTTATTTTTTTAATAAATTGTTGCTAATTTTGTGAACTATTGTGGTGTTGTTAAGCATGAATGAATTGAGGTACATTACTGATTTTAGTATAAGAGCTTCATTTCACTTTTGTGGATTTGGAGAAGATAAAACATTAAAGGGGGGCAAATGGCAGGGGATGGGTAACAAGTTTTATGCTTGTCGTATTGGGGATTATTCGAGAGTTTAACTACATGTAGTTTGGAAGGGTTTTAGGTTTGAAGGGTTGAGATGGATCGAAAATTAGTTAACGAGTTACAGGTTTATTTTTTCTATGTTATAGTATTAATCAAGTTAAGCTTGATCTAGTGGAAAGGATTGCACCATTCAACCTCAATGTTGGGAGTTCAATCCCCACTCCCCCTACCCTTCCCCCCAATCCCAAAGCGTTTAGCCTATTAACTCTGGCGGGGTTGACCTCCCAAAGGTTTCGGCTGGGTCACGGCCTGGTGAGGCTCGTCTTTTGCATAATGGACTTCATAGTGCTCTTGCTTTCTCGATTATGGTATGTCAACATTCACATCCCTTGAACATGGGCAGGGAACACCTGCAGTGGAAACGGGGGATCATGGTAATGTTGATGTCAGATGAGGCTCCTACGAAGTCCATTTTTCAGTCCATTTTTCTCTGCGAAGCTAGCAGAGAAAATAGCAGGCTCCCACATTGTTTGTCTCGCTTTGCTTTCCTCTTCCATTTTTAATCCTACTGTTCATGGGTGTTTAATGGCTTTGTTCAATGGTTTAAGTCCAACTTTGTGAAATTTTCTTAAAATTTGGTATATGCAGGTCTATGGTTTGTTAGGTGTTGGTGGACCCCATTCCTTTTCTACAACCATTTTTGGATTGACTAGGGTCCCTGGAGGCCCCTGCATAAAAGATGGTACCTTTGGTTTTGTTCTAGCACTTCTGGAAATTTCCCTTCCCCGAACTGCCCAAAATGAGTATTGATTTTTGCCTTTTCTTCATGTTTCGCCTCGATGAGCAGTCCATCACAATTGCTGGTTACGACACGGTATTTCAATTGGAGCATTTGGTGCTGCAAGACTTATTCATGGCTCGGGTATACATCCTTCTCATTTTTTTTGTTTGTTTTGCAACTAACTTTTTTCCATCCCTTTTCCCTTTTTGACTGACATGAATAGTTAGTGAAAGAAGAAATATATTGATTTGAATAATTGCGAGTACTTTTTATATCAACTTAGTGATGTTGGTTTCTTATCACTCGATGCACATCCTCTTTGATCCTCGGTCCTTAGAGGCTAGACCATTGCTTTACATAAGAAAATACGTCTTTATTTTTCTTTTTGGGCTTGGGGGGTTGTTCTGTGATGGGTGTGTTACTTGGGAACAAACACTGACGTACTCCCTCCATCCTTATTGTTCTCTTCAGGTTTGGACATGCATAGTAAGAGTAAATAATAAGGGAGTGTAGGAATGTTGAGTATAGAGTAAGAATAAAAATTTGGTTGAGAGAGAGAGAGAGAGAGAGAGAGAGAGAGAGAGAGAGAGAGAGAGAGAGTTGGTGGCGGTCCCTACATCACATAAAAATGAAGAAAGTGTTTGAGAGGGATAGTTAATAGAGGGACTCACATCATATAGATTTAGTTGGTTGGGTGCGGTAAAATTTTCATTTAAGGTAACACGACAATTATCTATGTAACTTACCAAAATTGTGATATCTTTTCATTTTAAAAAAAAATTATATACTTTATGGCTCTTGTTTATGCCAAGACATTGGTACTTCTAGAACCATGTTTTTTATTCTATAACCATTAACCACCAAATTGACTTTGGTGTTCATAGTGGTTGCGTGTCAGGCTGAGATGTATATTCGTTGAAATTATTATGATGTCCTTACTCATTAGTGCCTTAGTTTATGTATAGAAATATCTGATACTAAGTTCGGGTGTTTGTCTGATAGCTGTTATGTCAAAAAATTATTACGACATCCTCGGCGTGGGCAAGAATGCAACTCAATCTGAACTCAAGAAAGCTTTCTATGGGGTATGCACTCAGCTTAACATCTTCTCTAAATCATTAACACTATTTGACAATTGAAAGCTAATAACTTTTAGGCTTTTTTGGTCTGTGAAAAGTTAGATTTTTTTTTCCTACCTCCTTTAAAAGTTGCAGGGTACAAGTTAGTATAGTGAAATATTCTGATGACTCCCATTATTTTAACTTATGTTTTATCATGTCTGATTTGTACTTTTCTCTATTCATTGGTGTAAATGAGCTACAGTTAGCAAAGAAACATCATCCAGACATGAATAAAGATGATCCGGATGCTGAAAAGAAGTTTCAGGAGATTAATAAGGCCTACGAGGTATGTCTGTTTCCATATCCAGTAGACGAAACATAAAATATATCTTTCTTTTACAGGGATTATATATATATATATATACACACACATACAGATGCGTCATGTCTCTTTCTGTTCCTGTACAGGTTTTGAAAGACGAGCAAGAACGTGTAGCTTATGATCAGGTAAGCAAGAATGTGCAATTTATGATCAGAAGAATAACAATGCATGACTTCTTGTTATGTCACTTGGGAACTGCTTTTATTTTTTTTCTACTTACTATTGTGTATGCATGCTAAATTTTATGATGTGTCTGGAATTGTGCTTGTGAAGGGTTAATTACAATTCAATCCAAAACTGAATTGTAATCAGTTTATTATTGTTTTTAGTTCATTTCATTAATGTCCACAGTTTTTGTCCTCCTTTAGGTGCTGTTTGGTACAAAAATTGTATGCACTTGGTAACGGAATGGAAACGTGTTTTCGATTCTATATATTTGCTTTGAATTTATGTTTTCCATCTAACATTTTTTGAGGGTATTTGATTCCCTCCAATTTGATACGATCTTGCCATACTGGTAACAAATTTCGCTGGCTAGGGGAAACAAAAAAATGAAGACACCTAATAGAACCTCTCCAATAGACGTTCACGCCTACCACCACCATATGTCCATCATACACCATCATCATCAGTTCACCACCGTTAGTCATGAATAAATCACTGTCACTAATGGATAAATCCTTGAGGACAGAGCCTAGAAGAGACAAAAATCCAATTTGAGAGAACCTAATTTTGACCATCTACGATTGATAATTCATTAATCCAGCAAGAAAGTGATGCCATTTGCTGTTGAATTCTAACAGTTTTTATACTAACTTGTCTTTTGTTGAGCTGTGAAAATAACTCAAAGTTACACTTTGGGAGAAAGAGAAGGAACAAATAGTCTCAATGGAAGAAACGGAAAAACTCAGGGGAGAACAAAGAGAAGGGAAAGGATGAAGGAAAAGGAGAGAGAAAATGTAGGGATGTACTAACATGCAAGAGCAAGGAGGAGAGTGAAATTGATCTTGAGGAGATAACAATAGGGGTTGGAATTGGTGTGGTTTGAATTTAGGCTTGTATGTCAATTAGTAGAATGAGTTTGTAGAGAAGGAAGAAAAAGTTGATGAACCAAACATTTTTTTTAAGGAAAGGAAAGTATTAAAAATCAGTCCATTTATCCCCTTAACAAAATCCATTCCGTTTCTTATACAATACTTGTCTGCTCTAACCAAAGAACCTCTTAATGTAATCCGTTTATTTTCTCTGTTTTAGTTTAACTCATTGATGTCCACTGTATTTTGTGCTTCCTGTAGAATACCTTCTAACAGTGAGCTTCTCATTATCTTATATTCCTATCTCTTTTTATGATGTTTTGAAACAAATTAAGGTAGTGTAGTTCTTTGTGAAAGCATGTTCACATGGTACTAGAAAGTAGAAACTGTGGAAGATGTTTGTGTGTGTATAGACAAACTTAGGAATACGTTCTTATGTGGAAGAAGTTGATACGTCAAAGTGTATGATGTGTGAACAACTAATTTTCTATTGCCTTTCAAGGATCCCTGCCTGTAGTTTATGCATACTTCAATCTATTGCACTAAGAAGCTTAAAACTTGAAAGTCGTTCTTTTTAAATGCTTCTAATAGGTTGATTTTTGTCTTTCGAGTATGGCATAGCACTACTTGATGAAAGGTATATTTGTTAATGTAGTACATAAGTTAATATTTCTAACTTTTTTTTCTTTAAGAAGTTGAGTTTATGTATAAAAAATGTCAGTTTCTTGGACATGCTTGTATGCTTTATGTTGCTATGTTGGCACGTCTGTTGGAGCTATGTTACATTGATTTTGAGTGAGCATTACATCTCTGAGTTCCAAGCCTTGTGTTTAAATGGATTCATACTGCCAAAGGGATTATGGGGTAACCCTGTGGTCTTGTGGCTGTTTAATTTTCTAAACTAAAGAGCACCTTCTATTTAACTTACTGATGTTTGTTGTTTCCTTGCATTGTGTTCAATGTAGATGGGCCATGATGCGTATGTACAAGGCAAAGAAACTGGTGGTCCTAATCCGTATGAAAGCAGTGGCTTTAATTTTCAGGATCTTTTCCACAATAACCCTTTCGATGTAAGGAGTTAAAGTTACTTTACATTTTAATGGACATAATTTTTAATTTATTTTTATGTATACGTTTATTTTTAGTTTGTTGGCAATGTGTTGATGTGTGCAATATTGAGAAGTTGACTGGAACAAGTTTTTATTTTTATTTTTTATGAAGTGCCCCTATATTTTTACTTCGTTTTTTTAAACTTGGTCTGTTGATAGTGTCAACTAGTTGATTTGGGATCGTGAAAACAATTTTTGAATGTTTGGAAAATCCAAGATTTAGTTTCTTTTGTCATAAAACCTATACAAGATTCTGAGAGTTGGGGCTCCTTTGGTACCAAGCGAGTTTATGTGCACATAATTCACGTTGAAACCCTCCTTGCTATATATAAGAGGGATGTGTTGGAGAATCTGTATCTTGCTATGTTCATGTCTAATGGGTTTGTGAATGAAATGCATCTTGTTGCATAGCGTGCCACCTTAACTTGATCTTGTTTCTATGCTGGTTGTCTCTGACTTGAAGTTCTTAATTTATGATATGCAAGTAATGCAACTGTGAGATATAATAATACTCCAGTCTTTGTTTGGTTTATAGTAATCTTACCTTTAATCTTAGTGGTCTTAGAAATGTAATTTTCGCAAACTTGCTGAAGTGTCAGATAGTTTTTTTGCCCTTGGCATTTCCTTGACTATTTAGTGGTGTAGATGGAAGGGGAAGAAGAAGTGTATGCTTGAAAATCTTTGTTTAGGAACTTGTATAAATAGAACCAAGCACTTCCTTGTATGCATTAGCTATCAATTTTGAAGTTGTAGACGATGTAGTTCTAAAAGGAAGGCCTAGACGTGGTGTGCATATAGGTGTTGGCAAAGTAACTTTTCGATTGTTGGGTGATAATCTCACGATGCCATGTCCATAAAGCCTGCTTTCTTTGAGGTGTGTACACCAGGAATGATATGGAATCTTTCATTTCTTCTTACATAGAGCAAAGGGCACCTCCTAATTTCTGGCTATTGCTTCAACTCGCTAGCCTATTTTCTCTATTTGTAGGCCGAATACTGTTTCAGTGATTGATTTCTCCTACCGAAATGAAGGACCAAAGGGAGTAACGGGCTAGCCTATAGGAAGAAACTACGACCCAGCTTATGGAATAAGTCCAGTGAAGGATTCGAACGAATGCCCGAGCTAGCAAAACCCTACGTAGGTTGAGAGGCACCCCTCCAGTCGCTTTTGTTGAGGCGTAAGGCGAGCCACTTTAAGGGTAGAAGCAAGTGAAGAGAGACGAGTTATGAACGGAAACCTAAAAAAAGATCAACTTTTTCTTCAAATTAAATTTTTTTCAAGCAGCCAAGCTTTAAGATTCAACTTCAAGGCGAGGCCCGCAATTAAATGCTTGGTATCTCTTCAATTTCATCTCTGAATTATAGTCTCTAATTGGGGAAAAAATCCTAATTAGCAAGTTTGATTATTTGTGGTCACTTTTTGCTGGTGATATCCGCCACCAAGGTTTACGATGGTCGTAGCCGATCGTTTGTTTATGGGTAAATTTTTTTCTTGCTATTCGGTCTTTCTTACACTCTTTCCTTTCATCTTCTTCTTCTGTCATCTTTTTCCATTCATATTTGATATCTCTTCATTCTTTTTGATTCTCATTGATCTGGGTTATTAGTTCAGCTCCTACTCTTTTTGATTCTCATTGATCTGGTTTATTAGTTCAACTCCTACCAAAGATTAAGTCCTTTATCATTGTAATTGCCAGAAAAATCAAGTGAAATTGAACCCAATAACTTCCAATGATATTTTTTCTTTTCCTATTCTTATTTACAACTACAAATCATAGGAAGTTATAAATTGATTCCTTCCAAAACCTATGCAAATTTTATCACAAAGTAAACTTAGAAAAATTAGTTTTACCTTGCAATTAGAAATACATAATTGATGTTGGGTTTCCTTGAACAAGAAGAAGAGGGAAAAACCAGGATCTAGGAATTAAAGCAACAACAACAGTACACAAGAGAGCAGTAGGGGCGAGAATTTGTAGTGGTGGAGTGCCGGCACACACGGAGGTAGCGCGTAGCCGTAGAGTCGAAGCACAATTAGAGAAGTGGAGAGAGAAAAGGGCAGCAGCAGCGACATTGGCTGTATTTCCCACAGCACGGCGGCAGAAGTACCAGGAACGGCGACGATAACAGAGCAGAGTAGCAACAGGAAGGTGCGCAATGGTAAAGTAGCATTTGGTCTTATTTGTGGGGCTTGACCGGAGGTTGAAAATACTTGAAATTTAGTTTAATGGAGGTGGTGAAGTGGGGTTTTGGAGGTGTGGAAGGTAATTAAGGTGTAAAGGTAAATTGACTTGTGAGTTGCGAGTTGCGACCTAGGTAAGTGCTCCACTTCTGCTTGTGACTAGTGACTCAGGTAGTCACCTGAGTTGTTTTTTCTTTTGCTAAAGGCTTTTAATATTGAGTGGTTCCGATTACCGCTTACTTTGAACTATATTCATTTTACTTAGATTTGGGCTCTTTTACTGGAAACTAGTACCTCAAAGTAAAAAAAAAAAAAAAAAAAAAAGAACGGCTCGCCTATGGGATGCACTCGCCTTTGCTTTGAACATAGGCTCCTGGGACTCTTTGCACCTCAGTATAAGATCGTGCATGATTATATAGTGTAAGGAAGTGGTTGTGTTTACATTTTTTTTGGAAGTCTTTGAAGGGTCCTTGGGGCTTTTCATTTTCTGATTTTTTTTTTATTAGCTATCAAAAACTAGAAGATACTCTCTTTCTTAATTTGTAATTTTTTTCTACAGTTAGTTCTGTGTTGTAATTGAATTGGGAATAGGGTTTCTTTTTATACTGCCACTCAGGCTTCAGCATGAACAGCTGATCTTGTGACTTTAGAATCATTTAGGATCTTGATGAGCTTTTAGAGGTATTTTCTGCCTAGCTTGTTCATGGTAGCAAGGAAGGTTCTATTTAATAGTACTCAACCCTTATTTTTTTTTGGTGAACATGCATACATCTAGAAGAATAGATAATTGTGAGTATTTATCTTTCAGCAACTTTTGTAATGCTTTCTCTTTTTATCTTTGTGGTATTAATGGCATGCTGTCGTTGTGGATTGCAGTTCACTGACATTTTTACGCAAAGAAAAGGCCAAGATGTGAAGTTATCCTTAGAGTTATCTTTCATGGAAGCTGTTCGGGGATGCTCCAAAACAGTGACATATCGAACAACTTTGCCTTGTGAAGCTTGTGGTATGCTGATTGTCCCCCCCTGCAGTGTTATTTAGCTCTTTATTGTGTTTCTTGACTCCGAAACTGCATGGTTTCAATTTGCTTGCTCTTTTCTTACATATTTGTCTTCTGTGAACTTCTTAAAGGTGGAACAGGTGTTCCTCCTGGAACCAAACCCGAGACATGTAGGCGGTGTAGAGGGAGAGGCATGGTGAGTGAACATGAAGCACAATCTTTATTTCAATTTCACAGTAAATCTACTCCCCTATACCGATGTTTTGATTTTCTGATTTGCAGATGTTCATGGAAAAAGGCCCAATCGCCATCCAGACTACTTGTATTCATTGTAATGGAACGGGGAAAACATATACGGTATATTCTATTTGCTTTTGTTTATATTTGAATTAGGCGATGTTCTCTTTACTTTATCTCATAAGCTTAATACTTATTCTTTTTAAAATCAAATTAGATCAGACTAATAAAAATTCAGACCACAAACTCTCTTATTTCCGTTTACTTAACCATACATGTGCAACTCCGAATAACAAAAAAAATGATTTTTAAAAAATACACGTTGAGGCGAATCTAACAAGTTCCGACATGATATTTTTTTTCCCTATAAGTGTTAAAGATGGTTAAAGTTTAGTCAAAACGACAAACAGGATACAGGACCAGAAATATCTAGATAAGATCAAACTTTAATAAATTTACACAAGATTACCTTATTTCAGGTTTAGAGAACACAGTCGTAGTGCTTAATATGTGAAATGATTATTTAGGCCTTGTGGCTTCATCTTATATGTATCGGTCATGTCATTCTCCTTTCTAATGTGTTCATTCCTCTAGTTTGTAGAATATATGGATAATCTCTGTAGACGTTCTATTAAAGATATATGTATCCCTCATGATATGGTTAGCCGAGTGTTTGTGCGTTGAATTCAAAAGGGAGATGTGAAAATGAGTAGTGGTGTTAGGCTGTTAGCGAGCCAAATCAAGATCGGCCTTGGGTAGGCTGGGCTCAGCTCGAGCTCGAAACAAACAAACTTCGGCTCGAAGCTCGGCTTAAGAGGTTCGAGATGTGTTCGACTCTTACTAACCACAACAATGAAAATGGAAACGCAAATTAAAAAATTTCAGTCTTTTTGTGATGAATACTGACTGCATCTCATTTATTCCCTTTGATATGTGGGCATGCAGACACATTGCAAGTCCTGCAGCGGTAATCGAGTGGTGCAGGGATCAAAGTCTGTCAAATTGGATATTATTCCTGGTAAAGGCTTCTTTCTAATTGGCGGATTATGCACTCTTTTCTTTGTAACCTTTTATGTTTTTTTTTTTAATTCTATGCCCCTGTCTGAGTTTTCCTCCTGCGAGTTTTTCAATTTTTATCATTCTTCCTTAATGTGTTTTTGGGACCCGATACTGCTGGTAGTAGTTGTATTTATGATGTGGATCGAGGCCTCACATCATTGAGTCCAAATTGCTAGCATAACTTGTTGGGTTACTACTATCATTTTTGCTGCATTAGAAACCAATGTAATTTTTACCTTACTCTTAAAGTAGGCGTTTTCACATATTAGACTTATGGTTTTGGTTGTTTTTGGCCTTTTTGAGTTTTAATTTGTAAGTCTTAATTTTTAGGTTAATATACCTCGTAACTTGGATATCACTTTACACCATTTTCTTATAAAACCCAAAAGAATAATTTGTCACCTGCAATTTGACAATACTTTAGTGACTTGGGTCTTATTCTTGCTCTTGTTCGCCACTTCAGCCTCGTCTTCTCCTTCTATTCATCACCATAAAGCACGAGCCAAAAACAATAAAAACTTGTAGAAGTAACACAAATGGTAGGAGCAGTTTTAGAAAAGAAAAAGAAAAGATCAGGAAGGGGAAGAAAATAGCGTGATAAATAGTAAGAGAAGAGATGAGAGAAGTACTCATCAATTGATGAATTCTGTAGATAAAAGTGCAAGCGCAAAATCAAGAGAAAAAGGTGGTAATGGAGATAATAGAAAGAAAAAAAAAGCGAGGAGCTACAATGGAGGGGAAGAGGGTGATTTCCTCGGTTTAGGAGATGAGTTGTTGTGTGGTTAATTTTTTTTTTTTATTGAAAGAATTAGAGTTGGAGGCCCATGTATAATTTACTTATAGACCAAAGGTATGTTAGGAAACCAATATAATAATAGTGAGACCATGCCAAAAATGAAAGTGCTCAAACTTATCTGGGAAAATCAGAAAAGGAAAGTGTTCAGATTATTCTAGAATAGAGGGAATAATTTTCTGTATTTTTGGAATATATATTTAGACAAAGCTAACAATGTGCCATATGAGTATGTTGTTGCTTATGTATGAATCGCAAACAATGGTCAAAATGTAGTATATGAATATTGCTAAAGTACAAAGTGTAAAAAATAAACTGAATCGCAGATAGTACGATATATTGATTCTCTCGACCTCATGTCAGAATATAGAAATTTTACTACTATTCTAATGATGATTAATGACACAGACTAGGCAAATAGAGACATTAATCATGCCCATTAATATTGAAACTTTGATTTCATGTTCAGCTTGGTTTCTTTACTTTTTTTTTTTTTTTTTTTTAATGAGGGGAGAGACTGAATTGATTTATTTTGAGGGAGACAGAGACTCAGAGAGCATGGATTTGGAAGCGAGAGTGAGAGTATAGGCCAAGGATGATTGAAGTATTATATATTTTTTGCCATAAGAGGAATAAAGCATAGTAGGTAGTTCTTCACGGAACAGAGGGAGTTCTTACTTTTAATAACACTATGTGATAATGCAATTACGCCTCAAATTTTCCTATATACTCACTCATAGAGCTATTTATAAAAGGTGACAGATCAATTAAAATGTGTAATATTGCACTATCTTTTCAGTTGATTAAACTGTTCTTTTCCTTTTCGTAAAACTTTAACTCACTAAGGATATCAAATTTTCAACTCAACTGTACAGTTTAGAATTTGAAGACTTCTATATAACAACTTTAAAAGTTAGTTTTCTTATTGTTGGTTAACATAGTACTGTATTCAAATTTGATTCAAAATTAATAAAAATAAAATTTTATATGATACTTTAAATAAAAGACTAGATGCACAAATTTCTATCTCAAATAATGTAAACTTTATTTTTTTTTAAAACGTCTAGTTTCAAATTACACACAACGATCCGGCACATCACCGGGCCAATGGCTAGTAGTTTTCAGAATGGAGTAGCTGGAAATTAGTTAAAATCAAAATGACTGATCGGTTAATATCTTACAACTGATTTTTCATAAAAGGCTGAAATATTATCGTCCTAGTTTTTTTATGAAAGCCGTTTCGGAAGTAATATTGGTATTATGGTATGGTCACAGGTGTTGATAATAGTGAAACTATCAAGGTATCTAGAAGTGGTGGGGCTGATCCTGATGGATATGGACCGGGTGATCTTTACGTTATTATCAAGGTATGCTTGGTAATTCTTGTTTCTGGCATTTATTGTTGGACTTCTTGTGTAGCAATGATCTTACAAAAAGTGCTTGTTCAGGTCAGAGAAGACCCAGTTTTCCGAAGAGAAGGTTCTGACATCCATGTTGATACTGTTTTGAGTATTACCCAGGTTTTCTCTATGTTTCTCTTTCTATATTGGTGAAATGCTGGAATTTGGTGAAGTTATGTTTGTGCTTTGGATTGAAATGTTTCTTGCCCTTTGCAACAGTAGTACACATCAGGACGCATTTATTATACTAAGAAAAAGTGTATATACTGGCAGCAAAGAAATTCCAAATCGGAGGGTGTGCTCCTTTTTCTAAATCATCTATTACTAATTAGCCAAATCTCCTTTTGAATCACATCAATTGAGTTATTTACCCAACAAAGGACACTAGATGAGTTACCATATCCCATTTTCAAAATTCATAGTAAGGTGTTTTGCTTTAACTACACCCCACAGGATTTGCATGAAGAATTGCATCACAGTACAGCTCATTATTGGACGGGGACCAATGGGCAACAGAGTTGCAGCTACGAATGTTGCTTGTATAGGGTATGGTGAAAAGAGGGTTTTCTCATCAGGGGATTCTAAAGGGTAAACAAAGTGATTATTGGCAATCCAATAACTTAAGAGCTAAGACCCATTAACGCGAGAAGCCAAAAGCCGGAGTAAAACCAGTTGTTGCTGATACCTTCTTTTTTTTTTTTTTTTTTAAACTTTTTCCCCTGGGGGGTGTTAAGTAAGAGCTTGTATGAGCTTTCTGAAAATTCATTTTACAACCTAATTTTTTAAAAGAAGGGTAACCTACCATTTGCATAATCTCTTCACAATATGTACGAGGGGATTTTTCGTGGACCTGCTATGATGGATAAATCATGTACCCAAGACTTTTAGCTCATGTTTGGTCTGACAAAGCTAAACTATGTGACCCAAGCCTGAGGTTTCCCTCCTGCGTTAGTGCCTGGGGAATCTACATTACACAGCCTATCCTTTACATAGGCTATAGCACAAAGCATTTGCTAAGAAACTTGATTGTATATGTTATTTCTGACTTTTGGTTTTTAGTTAGATTTGGGCTCCAATTTTTATTGTTTTGAGTTGATATTAATCTCTTCCTCTATGTTTTGCGTACCAAATTTTATTTCCCCCCCTATGTGCTTTATATTATCCAATCACCAAGAATTTAATCCCTGCTGCAGGCAATTTTGGGCGGGACAATCCAGGTTCCAACACTCACCGGAGATGTTGTCCTTAAGGTTTGTACATCTTTCGTGCGTATACTTTGTATTTTTCCCAGTAATGAAGATTCATATTTCACTGAACTTCTTTGCCCCCGTGAAGGTTCGTCCTGGGACCCAGCCCGGTCAGAAGGTTGTGCTGAAGAAAAAAGGTTAGTAGAAGGCATAATTGCATGCTGCAATTTGCTTGTTTTGTTCTGTAAGGTTTTCCGAGGTGATGAACCCTTTGCCCTATATGTATGATAAAATTGCCGTAAATAAATTTTTATATCACGTAGGTCGTAGTGAACCTGTCAATACGTTTCGCAGAATATTTTATAAGAAATTGGAAGTACAGTTTCCAACTCTGTGGTGTGGAAACCGTTTTTCGTGTATTTTTATTAACTGAATTTAACTAGTGGGGTCATCTCATTACCTGTTGCACCATCTCCTTTCAAGGAAGTCCCTTTCATGTTTATATGTCTAACCAAACGTGCTTCGTTTTCCTTCTTCACAAACCAAGCAAAATATTTGCAACTCTGGATTTAGAATTATGGTCATCAATGTGGCAGTAGAATAATTCAAGGATAGAGCCAACATTATGCATTTGCTTCATTGAACCCCTCTGTGTACCCTTTTTTTGTTGAAGTTGAAACGTGAAAGCTTGATACAATCTATGATTTCTTGCAGGAATCAAAGCAAGGGGCTCTGCCTCATTTGGTGATCAGTTTGTACACTTCAATGTCAGCATTCCAACGTAAGTTTGCTGGGTTTATCCATTGGCAATATTATTTCTAGGGGATTTGTATGTTTGCGATGGTTTTGGGTTGGCAGCTATGAACCTATGATATATTGATTGTTCAATATTCACGTTTTCCTATCTAACGCGAGGGTGTCATTTGGGTGACGAAAAATTGGCAGGAGTTTGACCCCAAGACAGCGGGAACTTATAGAAGAATTTGCCAAAGAAGAGCAAGGAGAATATGATAAGCGTGCTGCAGCAGGGGCCTCTGGATAATTTGGATTTTCAAAAACTAAGTAGCAATATATGACTTGCATATTCACACAGGCAGCTGAGGTAAAGAATGAATGGAACTCCATAGTACTCATCCATTTGGTTTAGTTTAGGTTTTGAATATTGTTCAAGGTTTTCCTTGGGAGGGCTGAGTTTGAAGGAGCTGGAGGTTGGAGCCAGAAGCATAAGCAGTTCAGTAGGCTTGGAAAGTTTTGTAGGAAGTAAAATAGTAAATTCATTTGATGCTGTTATGTGCAAATTAAAAAATTGGTCGATATGACAGGTTTGTAAATATTATGCGTCTCAATGAATGAATGAATCAAACTCTTCTTCATGAACACTTATATTATGTTGTCCTAATTACACTTTTTTTTTTTTGACAACGAGAAAGCGTACAAGAAGAATCAAAGAAACAAAGAAACAAACTTAAAATGAAAGGTACGGGAATGTGGCCCGGCGGCATATGTTAGCTAGTACATGGGTCGGAGCAACGTCATTCCTATGCACTTCAAGGATTCTACACCAATCAAAAAAACCTGCTATAGAGCGAATGTCTTGGAGCGTATGATGAACCGACATGTCACGAGATATAGGAGATTGCAAGAGTCGGACTAGCATAGACGAATCGGTGTAGATCGGGATACTTGAGTGAGCATTAGATTTTGCCTAAGAAAGAGCCGGTAGGGCATCTTTGTTGCCTCTGTTTGAAGAGCGGACGAAGCTATAAACCGTTTGGCATGGCTAGTGGTGGTATTTGTCCCTGGGAACTTAGCTATCCAAGTAGCTGCTCCTTGTTGCGTATGTTCAATCTAAGCCGTCAATCTTGAAAATAACCTCTGGAGGAGCTTGAGTATACCTGCCAAAATTTGCAAAAAGAAAACTTGGGGCTGGCCCATCTTTCGTTTGATTGCGGAGGAGGGGTTCGGGATTTTGGGAGAACGTTTCATGTTGTTGCTTTCCCTTTTCTATGTGTTGTTGGAGGATCTCAACAGTGGCACGTATGCGTCTGAAAATCTGATCATTCTGTGTCGTCCAGATAGCCCAGAGAATACCAATAAATCTACTAGCCATACTACTATTAATACCTTCCATATCCTTGAACCATATAAGGTATTTGAGAAGCCAAGTCTGGAAAGAAAAATTTGAGCTTTCAAACTTAGGATTCAAAATGTTATCCAAAGACTAGGCTTCCAGAGCAAGAGGGCATTCTCGAAACAGATGGTGACGGGACTCCATGTCACCCAAATAAATAGGGCACAAGTCGAATCAAGCAAGACCTCGACGATTTAAATTTTCCGAAGTCGCAAGACTATTATGCCAAAGCTTCCAAACAAGAAGTTTTCATTTGGGCATGATGTTCAAGCTCCAGAGAATGCGAAAGAAACGCATATGAAGAGGAGTTGTCATGCTACAGATATCATTTTGTTGTTGCTGAAGAAGAAGAGCGTATGCTGATTTGGTAGAGTACATACCAAACTTTGTATATGGCCAGTACACTTCATCTCTGGGATTGGAAAGTACATGGAGTTCCATTCCTAGAATTTGCCTGGCACTCGAAGGGATAAACAAGCTGCGCACTTTCTTGCTATCCCATGCTTTCCGATCTTGTGAAATAAGATCCACTACTTTGAGTCGTACAGTCACCCGTAATGGAACATCATCCTTCATTATCGGGATTGTACCATGAACCCACTTGTTCTGCACCGCGAGGATATTCTGACCATCCCCAACTATCCAGGCACAAAACTTGTTTAGGGTTGTCGTTGCCGTCAAAATCCCTCAAGCACCCCAAGACATACCTGTATATCTTTGATCTTTCACGAGTGGTGTGGTAAGTCCAAGAAAGGAGTAGTTGTGGATTCTGCTGGATACGCCAAGCTTTTTGCATCAATAATGCTTCATTAAAATTACCAATACTACGAAGCCCCAAACCTCCTAAACCTTTTGGGAGATGTAAAAAAGCTCGTTTCCTCCAATGTATACCTTGATTTGTCGTACCTTTCTAGAAAAAACGTGCCAGGAGACCATCAAGCTTGTGAACGATAGTTTGGGGCAAGCGGAAAACAACCAGTTGATGCATTATCGTTGGAACCAGAATTGAGTTAATGATGATCATCTTTGTTGATTGGGACAAGGTACGATGCTTCCATTGAGATATTTTCCCCGATATTTTGTCAAGAAGAGGGGTGAAATACTGAACTTTCGACCCTTGAATATCAACTTGGGTGCCAAGATATATACTCCTAAGGAGGAGTGAGACTCCATTCTAAGAATATCCTTGAACTCTTGTAACTTATCAGGAGGAATATTAGGGCTAAACTTTACAAAAGACTTTTGTAAATTCAGCATTTGGCCTGAAATAGTGCAAAACAGATGGATCATTGCTGTTATATTAGTGCAGGCTTCTTTGGAGGCATGAAAGAAGAAGAGTGAATCATCTGCAAAGAACAGGTGCGAGATGATAGGGCATCGAGCCCGAGTTCAGATAGCCTTGAACTGTTGAATATCCACAACTAACGAGGTCATTCTGGAAAGAATGTCCATACAAAACAAGAACAAGTATGGTGAGAGAGGGTCATCCTGCCTCAGACCTCATTGAGGGATGAAAGGATCAGACATGGTGCCATTGATCATTATGCGATACAATACTGTGGAGATGCATTGGTGAATTAGATTTACCCATTTTGCTGGAAATCCGTACGCTGTCAATATTTTGAGAATAAACAACCAACTCACACGATCATAGGCTTTATTCATGTCCAGTTTTAGAGCAGCTAAATAACATCAACCTGTCCTTTGCTTGTTAATATTATGCAGAAGTTTATGCGAAATCAGGATATTATCTCCCATTTGTCTCCCCGGCACAAAAGCATTTTGAAAATTGTGAATCAAATGTGGTAACAAGGGTTTCATACGGTTTACCAGGCATTTGGAGGCACATTTATAAACGACATTACACAAACTAATAGGTCTTAGCTGGTTTACCTCTTCTGGAGAATCCACCTTCGGAATAAGAATCAAAAGAGAACGATTCCATTCCTTCAGTATCTTACCTAGATAAGAATCGATTTACAGCTTGAATAACATGATTGTCTAGAATAGGCCAATGAAGCTTGAAAAACTCTGAGGGAAAACCATCCAAGCCCGACGACTTGTCGTTTGCTATATCAAACATACCAATCTGAATTTCCTGATCTGTGAATGGAGCCAATAACAAATCCGACTGATCCGTAGAAATAGTAGGCAGCTGAAGCTCTCGTGAAACCAGATCAATATTCTCGGCATGTTGGTGATGATCCTCAAAATGAGGCCCCGAAATAGTATAGAGATTTTTAAAATGTGTAACTATGACCTGCACAATTTCTTGTTGATCCTCTACCCAATTTCCATTCGCATCCCACAGCATAGAGATGGTATTTTTTTGTTTACGTTGTTTAATCCTCTGAAAAAGAAACGAAGATGGAAGCTCCCCAAACTGAACATGACGTGCTTTCAATCTTTGTCGCCAGCATGAATAAGCTGAGGAAGCTTCATCTATCATTACTCACCTCCTAGCACCGAGACAAGTACCCTGAGATGTTAAAACATTTGTACCCAAGTGTTGGAGTTGATCCATAATTGTTTGCCAATTTATTCCCCAAAACATTCATTTATCCAAACATGTGAAAATCTCACGTGTCGCGAGACAATACTCGATCTTCATACTATTATAATTGATGGAAAATCCGTCACTTTCCGCCGAGGTTCGAAAAAATCGGATCCCTACTAATATCAACTTTAACACTTGCGTGTATTTGGATCGGAGTGCATGACCTCCCATGGGGTTTTCTTCAAACTGAATGGGCGGTAAGAATCCTAAGCCATGTGGGATTTGTGGAAAAAATTGATAAGTATGGGCAGGGACTTCCGCTACAGCCATATCTCAGGGCAAGGGTGGTGTTAGATCTCTCTCAATCACTTATCCCGGGATGTTTTCTACCTTTGGAGGAGAATCGTGTTTCATGGGTCTATTTTAGGTATGAAGGGGTCTATAAACTTTGTAAAGAATGCGAATGCGTCGGGCATAATACGGGTTATTGTAACTTAACCGCTGCGACACAAATCGGATTATACAAAGAAGAGTACGTGAACCGGAAGAAGATGGTATGCTCGTCCTACGTACAAATGAAGGTATTCCTTTGTTTACTAATATGGTTCGAGGTTTGAGTGACAGTTTTATATTTCGAAATCCGAGGATTAATCTTCGGCAAATTCTACCTCCACTCTTTGGGCCTCAACAAGATCCATACTTATTTCCACAACACTTTGCTCGTGAATTTGTTATCCAAGAACATGCTGAAGATGTCTTTTATGACGCGTCTCCAGAGCCTCAACCGCGTCCTTTTTAGGGGTGTTCGGACTCCAATTCACAGCACCACACGAACCCGCCTATGGATTTCTCGAATTCCTCCATGAGGAACCTCACTCCTTCCCGGCTCAGGGAACATTTTCAGCACTCCCCTACTCCAGGTACCCGTTTTGGTGTGGATTATCCAGCAAGAGGTTCGGTGGCACCAGTGACTAGGTTGGAAGTGAGACTAGGCAATGGGCTGGATCTTATCTTACCACCCGGACATGCTAGCCCTAATTCTCTTCCACAGGAGCCAAGTGTGCCCCCTACATGTGGGGGTCTTTTCTCTACTTTGGGTCTTGGTAACTGGGCCCAAAGGTCTATGAGGGCAGCTATTAACTTATGCTCGAGTTCGCGTCTCAGCCCAACAACAAGGTCTCCACAAGCCCAAGCTGAAACTATGAAGATACAAATGTTTCCTATGGACTAGGGGAGCAGGGCGAATACCCTCGATGTATTTATTTCTCAAGGGTGGGCCATAAGGGCGCCAGCTGGGTTGGATGAAGCTGGACCCAGTGACTGGTTCTCTAGGCCCACAATGCAAGCTCCTGAGCTACCTACTGATACGGGCCTCAATTCTCGACACTTAATGAGGGATGTGGGCTCAGACACTGAAAATGAGCCCATTGAGCTGCAGCATATTTCTCACATCATCAATGATAGGTTTCCCCACCCCCGTGGACCCAGATCCAACTAACCCTCTTTTGCAGGTGGACCCAGAATTAGGCCCAATTAAATAGGAAGCATGAATATACTGATGTGTACTCGCCAACTAGTCCGCTCCAATTGTCTGGACTTAATTCATCAGGATCTTCTCCAGTCACTACAAGAACTTCGCCACAACCACCAAGACAGATCGTTCTGGCTTTGCATTGTTCCTCTTTTTTTGCTGGAAAGATACGTCGACACCATCCTATAACAAGAAGTCAGTCGCTTGGAAGTTTCTTTATTCCAAACCATGATGATAAGTTGAGAACCATCCCAAAATGCTGAGGAAGAAAAGGAGAATGGAAGAACTAAAGGAGGCTTCAATTTATGGCCTCGAGGCAAAACTTCTAAATTCAAGTCTAAAGCCATCACCGATATATCTATGGCAGATCTCTTAGGTGTGCAACCTGATGCTTCCATCACTTCAGCTGGGGCGAAAAAACACCAGGCAGTGGTCTCGGCGACAGACCCAGATACCCCGTGGTCTTTGAAGCGCACAAAGTCTAATAATCCAGATGAAGGGGAGGGCTAACTTATGATAGAAGCAGAACCTGACCAGACATCTCGTGCGGAAGAAAGAGAGTTTCTTTTTAATCTAGAAATTACGATCACAGATACACACGATGAAGAGGATGCGGCTGATCCAAATCAGCCTTCCACAGATTAATGAATGTGTTGGCTTGGAACTGTCGAGGAATCAAAGCCAACGACAATTTCACAGTTTCTTATCTTTTTTGGCTTTTATCTCAATATCGTCCATGTTTTTTGTTTCTCCAGGAAACTAAAACTAATGTTTCATATGTAGAAAATGTACTACGTAGCACTAATCCTACTTTTGTGTTTGGTGTAGATGCTCAGGAAACAAGGGATGGTCTTGTTCTTTGTTGGGGCCCTTCGTTGTTGATGTTGTCTGTAGTTCTAGGTCCTAAATATTTTGTAAAGTTACTAGTAGAAGTGGGAAAATAAAGCATCTACTGTTCTTGTACGGAGAGTTGCAACTTCAATATCGCTCACAGCTCTGGAGTGAGCTTCAACATTCTGGAGTGAGCTTCAACATCTGCTTCAACCATACTCCAACTTCTTAATTATCAGTGACATTAATCAAGTAGAGTACTTTCTGGATAAGTTGGGGGGTTCTGCCGTCATACGAGGTTGGGAAGATTTCGTCACATGGAAACATGAATAGAATTTACAAGATATCCCCTTCCATGGGCCAAGATTCACTTGGACAAATAATCGCGACAATGATGACTTGGTTATGGAATGCTTGGACCGAGGATATGCTTCCCCTGGTTGGTTAGAGGATTTACCGAATACAATAATTCGGCATTTACCAATAACCACATCTGACCATGCGCCGATATTTCTTCAAGTGGAACCAAGTATGCTTAAGAGTAGACACCCCTATCAAATCGAGAGTTGGTGCCTTAGTCATCCAGAAATACAAACCATCATTAATGATACTTGGATTATACAGATAGCGGGATCAACTATGTATTTCATTATCTAGGAAACTTAATTTGGTCAGGGATTGACTGAAGATTTGGTGTTTGGATAATTACACTTTTTCGAGGTTAAGTAATGTTATACAATTTCATTTCCACAAAATTACACAAAGAATGACACGAAACCACTGACACTTACATTTAATTTTGTGAAATGTTATGATTGTGTTTTTCTCGTGCAATTTTGTACCTTATTAGGGAAAGTCAACCTTAAGTAGTCTCCAAAGAGTACAACTAACAAATTCTTTTAACAAATTTCTTCACTAATTTCACATTGTAGAATGAACAATAAGAAATAGCCATTTCATGAAATAAATTATTTTATTTGTTTATTGAATCCAAATAGCCAAAACATAAAGTTACCAATGAGAATTTTCCAAAAAAGAAAATTATGTCCAAATTATTTTCATGTATGTTTGGAAATAATTCTTAGTTATTTCTTATGGTTCACAAAAATAGTTATATTTAATATTTTGGCACTCTGCACGTATTCTACTTTGACCTTCATTTGTGATTTATAGGACTCTGTTATTTGCCGTCCGACAGTTCGGTTCGTGATAACTCAACACTCAATATCAGCTAGAGTTATCATCCGCGATCAACAAGGCACTCTATGTAAAGCCTCTACCTACAATCTGGGCAACACTCAAGTCTTCATTGCAGAGACAACAACACTACATCAAGGTATCCTCCTAGCCATTCACGAGAAGATTCAAAATCTACAAATAAAAGGCAACAACTTGCTTGTTGTTAATGTTGTTCAAGGTCTTTGGTCCCCTTATGGCAAATGGCACACATCATCCAAGACATCAAAACACTTCTCATGTCCTTCGACAGATCAATAGAGAAGCAAACAAATCAACAAATTGGGTAGCTAACGCGGGTCACTTAGTTGATTTCTGTTTTCATATAGATACTTGTAGTAATTATGCCTTACACGCTATTCTTGTAAATGCTTTAGGATTTCCTCTCGTGCGTAGGGTCTCCTAATCTTATATTTCTTACCTTTATAAAAAAAACTATTTGCCGTTCGTATTTATATACTGTATTTTTTCCTTCTTTCTTCCTCTACTTTTTATTCCTCCATAACCACCACCTCCAGCCAACACTGCCGCCACCACCACCGCCGCCGCTCGCAGCCACCATCGCGTCCTCCCCGCCGCCCCTCATAGCCCCCACCCGCCAACACTACGAATTCTACACAAGAACACTACATTAGAGCATCAAAACACTTCAACCATGACATAGATAGTTTTCTCTTTCCAATTCCCCCAACCAAAACTCCCCTCAAATACACTATGCATTTCTAGATCCTTCTAAACCCTCCAGATACTAGAATCCCACTCACACGTACCCAAATTTCCAACCATTCAAAAATACGAAGCCTTAACTATTTGTCGACGCCGTTTCAGTTCATACTCTTCACTTTGCTTCTTCTCCAAGAACCTTCAGACAAATTCCCCTTTCTTCTTCATCCCACTTTCTCTCCTCTCCATTTCATCTCTCTCTCTCTCTCGATTTTGTTCGAAGATGTCGCTAATTAGGGTTTTGGGAAGAGCGTCAAAAACAGCTTTCTCTAATTCTCGGACCTACTTTCTCTCTTCTCAATCATCTCTTCATCACCAAAATTACACTTTCTCTCTCCTCTGTAATCGCTTTCATTCTATCTCAGACGTTTCCAACAAGGTAATTCATCTTCATTTTCATGATTTTTTGTAGTTTTTTTAAAATGTTATTTCACCTTCTTTTGGTTAAGCAGGGTTTTACTAGGGTTTAAGGATTAGAAAGTTTATTCTTGCTAATATTATGCATTTTTAACTCAAATTATTGCCTTTTGTTTCTTAATTGAGGTATAATTTGATGTGGTGCTTTTTTTTTTTTAGTTTTTAAATTTTTTGCTAATTCTGTGAATTTGACATCCGAGAGTTCGAAATTTGAGGTTCTAGAATCGTCGTTTTGTTCAGCGTGAATCGATTGAAGTGTATTAGAGCTTCATTTTACTTGTGGATTTACTCTCTCTGCACTATTTCTTTGGCCAACACTAGTATGCATTGTGATTTCTGATTTGCATAAGATTTGTCTGTTACTGTGGAGAATTTCCATCTATGACAGCATTAGCCGAACCCAACTGATTATGGAATTTATTGCTTTGTTGCTGTGGTGGTGGTCTGAAGCTTTGGATTTTACATAGTAGTATTATTTTGGTTGTGTGTATCTAGCAAGGATAGTTCAATGACAATGTCTATGGTAATGCAACTCCACCTCGAAATATTGTGCTTTTTATTTTTGTAAATAAATTTGCATCTCTACTCATTACTATATAAAAGGTATTGATATTGGGTGGTAATCGAGATTTTTGAAGAAAACCATATTTGGTGGAGTTGCATTACTGATTACCCCATAGACTATGACATGGGAATTTCCTTGCACACATGCTTTTATTATATTTGCTATTTTTTCCTTCTTGATGCTCCATTTTTTTGCGGCTGACTTATATAGTTAGAAATTCCGATGGGCCTGATGTGGTGAGTCTTTTACGAACAAATTGGGTTATCATGTTAGTGAGTCATCTAGAATAAAATTGGGTTATCATGTTACGGATTTCCTAACTAAAACTCTTCAGTTATAGATTCCTCCTCTTCACATTTAGTTCCTCAGTGTAAGGTTGGATGTAGTAAAAAAATATAGAATTGAGCTTGTTTTGGCCTTGCACTAGTGACTTAGTGAGGGAAAAGATTGGATATGTTTTAAGGACAAACTGCTTGCTGGGGATAATATCTCAATTGTTGGTGCCCAGATAACTATTCTGAAGATTATCCAATTGGATAGGCGTGTAGTAAGGTTCTCATGATGGCATGATATGGGCATTAGATTGACCTCTGTTCTTTTCTTTGTCCCTCTGTATGTCTATTCTGCTAGCTCCGCTTATTCTGGAGGATGGGTGCATGAGGTTTGGCATTCTCCAAGGGTTGGTAGCTAGATCTTGGTTCAGTTTTTATAGGTTTGCATAATATGCATACAAGTTAATGACGAGCTCAAAACAACAGTGATTGTAGTATAGTTAGATGTCATTAAGTTATCTTCATGTGCCTCTCGATGACGAATTCTGTTTAAAACAAGTGATTGTAAAATAGTTAGATTTCTGTGAGTCTTCTGCCTTCTTGTTATCTGTTATTTAAGGTTTCCCTGATTGTCTGACGTTCTTTTCTAGAGTGGAATTTGCTATGTAGCACAATTTGATTTCTGTAAGTTGTCTTTCTTTTTTCACCTAAGGTTTCCCTTGTTGTCTGCCATTACAGGTTTCATCTATTGAGTGTTTGATATTTGCTTCTAGAATGAAAGTTGTTATGCATTTTGGTTGAGGTTTACTGTTTATATTTTTGTACCACATTTGTATATTTTGCACAGTTGTGGGTTTTATTGTGTCTACTTTCTATGTCCCGGCTTTTTTTCTGATTGTATATTAGTGCGGTAGCAAGGCTTCCTTTACCTTTTTATGTTTAACTTTTAGAGCATTTATTTTTTTGAAACCTCTCAAAATGTTTTACTCGATTGTCATCAAGAACTGTTGTGGCTTATAGTTTGTGATACACCTGTCTTAAGAGATACTTTTATTATATGTCTATGTTCAGTCCTATTACTATCTGAAATATGGTATGAACTATGAAGCAGGGAACCTTAAAGATTTTGTGGTTTCCCTGTTTCTAAAAAATTTGTGCTCTCGAACTTTCAACTGTTTTCGTGCAAATGGAGCCTAGAAATGGATGGAAATTGAGGTTACCTTTGTTTCTGTTTCCGGACCCCAACCTGGCTTCATAGTTGTCTAGTATGGTGTGTGGATACGTAATTTCAAATACATTATACTCTTTTTTTTTTTGGTAATGCATGCTAAATAATGTCATTGACCCTTCAAGTGTTGTAATTTTTACTAAAAATGTAGCTACACTGTTAATTTTCTTGTGATATAGGCGTCTTCCTTGCATAATGGACTACGTAGCACTGTTGCTTTCCCGCACTGTGGAATGGCAACCTTTGCATCCCCTGAAGAAGAGCAGGGGATACATGCAGAGAAGAAAGGGGATAATGGTGGTGCGGATGCTGCAAAACAAGCAGATGAAGCTTCTACTGCAGACAATGCACAAAGTGAAAAAACAGGTTTTGCTTCAGAATCACAACATACGTCTGAAACCGTCAAAAGACGGCAACGAGGCACTAAAAGAACTGCCTTTTCTGATTCAGATTCGGAGGGAGACATGGATGACCTTTCCAAAGAAGATCTGGTGAAACTCGTGTGCGAAAAGGAAGAAGTCCTGGAGAACAAGCAGAAAGAGTTTGATGAATGGAAAGACAAAGTTCTCCGTAAGTATGCTGAAATGGAGAATATTATGGATCGAACACGACGTGATGCTGAGAATACAAAGAAATTTGCCGTACAGGTTTGTTTTTGTATGTTGGATGTTTGTCTCTACTGCATTGCCTTTGATAGTTCTTCTCAAATGCACTCACGGCACATTGTGTGGATTCATCTTGCAGAGTTTTGCGAAGAGTTTACTGGATGTGGCAGACAATTTAAACAGAGCTTCCTCTGTAACTAAAGAGAGTGCCAACAAAATTGATGCATCGAAGGATACTGTTGGAGCAATGCCACTTCTAAAATCACTGCTAGAAGGTGTAGAAATGACTGAAAAGCAGCTTGCAGAGGTAACATCTCCAATTACCATTTAGTTTGTATTAGTCATATTCACCTACTAGTCATTTGATTTTTGTTTCTTTTTATATTATTTTTTTGGATTTGTCACCATCAACATTGTTTGTTATAGCTTCATTGAAGCAGTTGTACAGTTGGTCTCTACCTGTCAAAATTCTCATTCATGCGTGTTTTGGCTTTGAGTCTGAATTTCTGAACATTATTCTTGTGCTTTCCATTTTCCCAGCATTGTTATGTGTACAGGTATCATCTGTTCTTATTTGATTAAGGGAAGCTTGGACTTAAGTTGAGACCTAGTATACCATCTTCATTTGCAACATGAAGTTTTAGTTATTTGTGAATGTGATAACATAATTGTATGAATCCTTGATTAGTTTAGGTGTCATATAAAATATATTCTCGCTATAGATGAATCGTTTTTGCTGAGTGTGGGGTCATTCTTTCAGGTTTTCAGAAAAGCTGGTATTGAGAAATACGACCCTAGTGACGAGCAATTTGATCCAAACAGACATAATGCAGTATTTCAAGTACCCGACAACTCTAAGCCTCCTGGTACTGTCGCTGTTGTCCTAAAGGTAATGCCAGCAATTGAAAAACCGATTTTAAGTGTTAATATGATTTTTTTAGCTGTTAGATGTAGTTTAACAAAAACTGGCTCATATGATGTTTTTATGCTCTTGAATAGCTGTGACCCTTATGACAATTCCCATTAATAAGTTATACATCAACACCTATTACTATTAGCCTAATGGCTTGGAAAAGATTCTGCTCCACTTATGGTATCTTTACCATGTATGGAAGTATCTGCCTCAGTGACTCTAGTAAGGTGTTGATTATGCCATTGTGGCATGCTGTAGTATGAGGTATCCTCGTGACCTATCATACTGGGACTCTTCATTTTACTTAAAGTAATTATGTCATGTCCTTGACACTCCGACATGGTACTGAAACTTTGGCACTTCATATTGGGCCAAAACCACATAATGTTTTCATAAATAGCCGAGTCTGACAATTGCGAGTAACATAGCTCTTGAGACTGCAACTGCAGGAGTTTTGAGGTCAAGGTATTGCTATAGATTTGATTATAATTGGCTGTGTTATGGGAACCTTAGAACCCTCATTTAAGGCATTGATCCTTACGGTGTCATATGGTCTAAGTAGAGTTCCTTTTTTCATCTACGTGTTAGCGTTTACCATCCTCTTCTCACCTTGGGATGACATTATTTTTGCTCACTTCGAAGGCCTTTATACTAGAGTATGGGGATGGGGTCAACATTCGCATGTGAATTTCTCCTTCCTCTCCAAATTAGTTGTAACATCTGCTTTTTTATTGTCAAAGTCAAATTAGCTTTTGGCTGTAGTAGTTCACTAGCATATACTCCCTCCGTTTTTTTTAATTGCTACATATTCCTTAAATGATTGTTTTCTTTTTAATTACTACATTGTTTAAACTTTCCTTATTTGGGGTACTTGGCCCACCATAAAGTAATACTATTATATTTGTTTTTCTCTTTTTCACCCAAAAGTACTACCTTTTCACTTTTTCCCATTATTTTACATTAAAAGGGTCAAAAAATACCCTCCAACAAGCTTGAAAGTGACATTGCCTAAATTGTTGTGCATACAATAATGTAGCAATTAAAAAAAAAACGGAGGGAGTAAAAATAATTAAATATATATCATGTGATGGTTAGATTTCTTTCAAGGTACATTTTCATATTATCAACTTTATAATTCTTACATCATAATAGAGATTATAATGGTTAGATGTGTTTTTGAGACTGAAGAAAAACTAATTTGCTGTCTAAATCGGGACGAAAGGAGCATGAAACATTCCATGCTTTGTCTCAATGTACTGTCTGCCATCAAATTCCTGTAATAAGGAGCATGCTGCTATCTAGCGGTTTTGAAGTAATGAAATTCTTTTTTGACTCATGCAGGCGGGCTACACGCTTCATGAGAGGATCATCCGACCAGCTGAAGTTGGTGTCACTGTTGCTCCAGAAAATAACGAGGCCAACTAGGCAGAAAAGATCTCAGTGGAGCTTGTGCATTATACTTGAGGATATTCGCAAGAATCTCAACGTTGTCTAGTATTGTTACATTTTTCTGACATTAGGTTAGCTAGTGCCATCTTGGTACAGTTTTGATCCTCCCATAAATCTATTGTTTTACATCATAAACGAGCTTCACTTGCGTTTTAGGTCTGCTCTGTTTCTATGAAGTGGTCTAAAAGTCTTTTCACAGCACAGATGAGCCTTTATTAACGCTTTAGCTCTGCTTTTCGTTTATTAAGTGAATGGAGATTAAGACTTGTGGCTTCAGATACTTGTAATCAGGTTAGGTTTGGGCTCCGCTACTCGAATGCATCGTTCATCCCTTGACTACCAATTATTATGTGAGTTGTAAGCTGTAAGCTGAAACACTACAATGGCAAACGAAATTAGGCCATAGTCCTCCATTATCTTACACCAGAGCTGACTTTGTGTTTTCATCGTAGTAACAATGAGTTGGGTTGAGTTCAGTTGTTGATAATTGCCTCCAAGATGGAAATAGTGATTGAACAATTAGAAGCAATTACATGTGTATTTTGTCGATTTTGTTTGTACTTGCGAAGACGTTATCCGTTTGTTATACTATTTGACTAACACTGACTCATTAAATGAAAGTTTAAAATTAAAGTTCAAATTTGATGAATACATTTTATCAAATTTGGATGAGGAGAATACTGTCTTAAACTCTCAACCAAACTTTTTGGTGTTTGTAGTTGGGATCTGATGTTTATCAAGTTGGTCTTTTATCATACAAACCTTTTGTTGACTTGTTATAGTTTTGAGGCTGATTTCCATTTAATTCAACCGACCATAGATTAAAATCTGTCGAGAAACTGAATCAGTCATAGTATACTAAAAAAGAATCATAGACTTCTTGTAAAAAAAAAAAAAAAAATTCATAGACTCCAACATCTCACAAATAGAGATGAAAGGATAAGGTAGAGAACTCTCCAAGAATGAAGAAATTTTAACTTTTTTTTTTTTTTTTTAAATTGCACCATTTGATATGGGCACCAAAAAAAAGAAAAGATGATAGAGAGTGAAAATGGATATAGATGTCCTTAAGTATTATTGGTAAGTTGGATAATTAAATGGATTGGATGGGTAATTCAAGAGAGAGTAACAAGGTACATTTCGACCAGAAAGTTCACCATAATAAGAAATTGTGCAATTAAAAAGAAACATCCGTAAAAGAAAAGTGGTACAATTAAAAAAACAAAGTAGATATTATTGTTAAAAACAAACAAGAAAAGAAAAAAATCGGAGTTCTTCATTTTTGAAAAATTTTATGACAACCCCTAAACTAACAAAAAAAATCAGGAATATGAGCAAAAGAAGATGAAAGGGGAGGATATGTTGATCATGTTCTTTTTGTATCACTAATTCAGTACTCAATTTATTTGTAATGTGTTGATAAATCTCAAATGGACATCTCAATTTGAATGATTATACTAGGAGATGTAATAGCATTAGATGATGGTGTAATAGTGTGTGCATGGTGAAGAATAGAGTTATTATCCACACACAGTGTTATAGTGAAGCTCCTTTTAATTGCATCATGGGGTAGAGTACTAAAGTTCAGTGTAGTTACCGATAATGTTTTAATGGGGCCACTACCTTTTCCAGTTAGAAAGATGCAGAATGTGCAATATGATTCAAAGTAATCTGATTCATATGAGGGGAAATGGGGGATATATGATCATATTAGCACATGAACTAACTTGTCATGCACCATAAGAAACTTGTCATTACATAACATTCAAGCAACATACAGTTTCAGCAGGACTTTACAATCCTAAGGAAGCAATACTTACAAACTTAACATAATTCTACTACCTATATGGCCGAAGTCATGGATGCAACCAATCTACAAGAACCACGAAACAAGAGCCTTCACTGCAACGCTATCCACGGGAAAAAGATATTAATTTGTGGCCCAGAATCCTCTTATGTTCAGATCAGACCATCTTTATACTTGTTCTCCAGGTTTAACCCGAGATTCAAGTGGCTTCTCCTCGTATAAATCAAATCAACCCCACTGCTTTCCTGCACACAGATCAGCCAGGGATGAAACACTCAACTGAGTAGATATAATACCGCAAGAAGATCGACCTCATATCAATCAATAAAAAAAAGAAAACGAACCTTGAGAACTTCTTCCATTTACTTTTATTCTATATTACTTAGATTCTTCATTTTAACTCATTTACGGTTTACCCATGATCCTAACACTCTCAACACTTTGACATGGGTGTCGAGTATGGACACTTCAATAATTCAATTTGGGCCAAAATCATAGAAAAAAATTCATAGACTAGCCAAGTCAGCCACTTGGATGCGAATCCGTGTCCGATATGAATACTAGAGTCCGAATAACATAGCGTTCTATTTCTTCCCCCCAATTCTCTTTTTAGTTTTATTTTAATGGTGGAATGATTATAAGATACCCGGTTTGGGCCTAATCTACCTTACAACAGGTTTGGCTCCTCCTTGTGTATCACTTGTGAGAAGGGAGTGACATAAGCTCCAAACATGAACCCATCAGATAGTATAAGAGCACAAGTTTCATGGGAAGTTGTGTCTTGGAAACAATGGAAAAAAGTTTGCATTCATTTAAAAACCAAAAAAGAAACTATTCGGCAAAGTTTGGTTATTTAGATAAGAGTGTTATGGGCGGCACACAAAGTGAAGTCGCGAAAATTCCCCCACTAGACTCATGGCTGAAAAAAATAGCTAATTAAAACATAGGCAAATAGGCATACTTTTAAAAAGAAACGGAGTACGAGCTAAGACAACTCTAACAGGGACTGATTTACCTGATGTGCTCCCATGAGGTCACTATTCATATCGAGCAACCCATAGATATCATCACTGTCCATTGCTGGCCTCTCCACAGACTGGTTGGTTTCTTCTATACTATCTTTATCAGCAATTTCTTTTTCTGTCAGCTTCTTCTTCTCCTCAAAGACTGTAATCTGCAAATGAAAGGCATTTTCTATACATTAGTATAATACAGAATATGCACTCCAAAATCCAGCATATTATTTTGCTAAAAAAAAAAAAAACCTTTGGAGAGAAAAAGGCTAGCCTAGTACTAACTACTAAGCAAGTCCATGAGCCAGCACGAATAAGCCACATAATTAAAGAACTGATATTTTTGGATGAATCCACTTCAAATAGAGGAAAAAGCAAGTATAAATACTAATGATTATGATGCATGTTGAGAACAAAAAAACACTTACAGCAGCCGATAGCAAGCTCTTCTCACTTTCAGAATCGTTGAGAGGAAGTACTTGATCATAAACAAGATTGCAGTCTAGATACCTCACTATTACACCATACAAAAGATTCAAATTTCCTTTTGCATTAATGAATTGACGTTGGAATTCAACCAAGTAAATTCGAGAAACTTTAACTATTTTTTGTATTTAAGATGCAATGCTGAACAAATGCAGATCTGCCTTACAATGTACAATACAAAATGATAAAATATACTAAGATAAACTGAGCATCATGATTAACTTGATTCCTCAACTCAGAAACAGAGCAACATCAAGAGTTTCAACAACCTACTTGTCGAAAGTTCTGTGATGAGCATTGAAGCACCCAAGTTCCTCACTTCCCCAACTTTGCAGAGTTGTGCCTAATTCCGATATATTCTAAAAGATTTTTGTTCGGAACATGTACAAATGTCGTATATATAATTCTATATGTTGTATCTAAAAAATCACCATCTTATATAACTAAGATAGATAATATGAAACCTCATTTTCATGTACAACTCTTATAATTCTACCTACATCATTTAGTAATTCTGAACAAAATTTTCATAAACGTTCTGAATTAGGAATTTCTCACCTTTACAAGCATAATTTCGACACTCGAAAAATGCTTGCCACTAAGCATATACACATAGTCCAATACTACTATATACACTAACAAATAAGGATTCTTTTAGTCATATTAAACACCATCACCAATAATTGACGTCTCAACGACACATTATAATCATAATAAGCTGAAATTCATAGCCAATCATACAATGGCAATCATTTAATCAAATGAACCTTCAATTGATCCCACCCCAAATACAAAATCAAAAAAAGTGCCTTTAAAATTTTGAATCCAAACAAAATGTACAGCATGAAAGAAAGTGCAAATCTTTCCAACAATTAACGACGCATTTAACATGATCTAATCACCCAAAAACCCTACCTTTCAACTTTAAAACCCCAATTACACACAAAAGGAATTAAAAAAAAAAAAAAAAAGGACACCCAGAATTTTAAATGCAAAAGGGTACATCAATTCAATTTTATTTTATTTTCTTAGCACATCATTCAATAAAATTAACAATACTCAAGCAATCAAACACTCAAAAACCCTAACTTTCTACTTACAAGTTATAAACTTTAGAAAAAAAACCCAAAAAAATAGAAGAAAGGGGGACCCACCGGAGTATACCGAAACTTGCGACGGGAAATTTGACCGTTGCCGGAGCATGATTGAGGGCGAGAAAGTGGGGTCCACTTACAGAGGAGAAGAGGTGAACTGGGTGATTTGAGACCGTTGGATAGGAAGAATTTACGAGGTTTATTAGGATTAGAGGGCTGAGATGAAGACACGTGGACCCATTTCTTCTCCCACCTTCTGACGGGCCCACTAAAGTTGGCCGGAGAAGAAGAAGAAGAGTGGCCGTAAAAGTAACGGGAAGAAGTTCTCACTGGTCGAGAGTGTGAGTGAGTGTAAGAGTGAGAGTGTGATGTGGCAGTGGGTCCCATTTTTCCTTCTCCCTCCATGTTTTTTTTTTTTTTACTTCTTTCACTGTTATTTTTGCTGTTCTTGAGGTTTTGGAATGGAGGTTTTTGATCTTTGGAATGGTTAAAATATTTTGGGGGTGTTATTGCAGGCTGCAGCAACTCTATGTTGTGCTCAGGTGTGTGTGTGTGTGTGTAAAGGATTATGTTTTTGTGACTTGATTTAAGGAGAATGTTATCATATAGTATTTATAGGAGATAAGTGGAAAGCTAATCTTGGTTATAGTAGGAAACATGTGAAACATGCCTAATATGATTGTACACACATTTCTAACAGTATCTCAATATTACCCCTGGACTGAGAGCGTGAGGATGACATACACTTAGTTTGGATAGAAGAAAAGAGATTTGGGTGCGTTAAGTGCCTTTGTGAAAGTATTGACATACGAGAATTTGATGTACACATGAGCTTGTAGTGTTGTAGAAAATCAATCTTGGATATGTTTGTATGTTTGTGTGAAAAACTGGCTTTGCAACAAATTTTTTTTTTTTTGGGGTAAGAAGAAGTGGCCCGGACCTCGCTCGGGTCTTAATGGGTCAGGCACTTGAGAGTAAGGGGGAGGGTAAGGGGAATCCCTACCCTCAAAGTGCCTCTAGTGGGGATTGAACCCCTAACCTTGAGGTTGGAAGGGTGCTCTCCTTACCACTAGACCAAGTACTACTTGGTGCTTTGCAACAAATATGGATTGCAACTCGATTGTCGTAGAATAACTGTAGAGGTTGGCGATGGACACTCTAAGGGGTCCAATGGTATGGCTTACTATCTCCCACATGGGAGACTAATGTTCAAATCTTTGTGGAAGCAAAATTTCAATATTGTTGGGGGAGGGGAGGGGGGTTTGGTGCTTGTTAGGCCTACGGGTGTGGCCTTGTGGGTGGGCAGCCCAAAGGAAATTCATCTTAACACGGGTTCTCGAAAGGGGGTAAAAAAAAAACTCCGTATAAGTACATATAAGTCAAGGCACAATACTCACCGTTTGCTGAAGATGGAGAAGTGGTGGTCTATATCTCAGTCTACATATAAATAAGTTAAGCGCCGAGTATAACAAATTTATCATTGGGGAGGCAACATGAAATAGGATAAGCAACACAATGATGATCACAACAAAGTAAACTAATTGCAAGTTGCTATCGAAATTGCTTAAGATGATTGTTAAAGCACACCAATTCACATATATGACAACACAGACTAGTGTTTGAAGATAAATCATACATCTAACAACTTGACGATACAAATTAAAGGAGATCCATATAAGGTGGACCAAAATTCTCCCCAAGTGAGTGGTTTTTGCGAAAGTGGTGTCTCAATTGGCCCAAAGACAAGAAGACCAACACCTTGTGGAAAATGTCAGGAACGTACTTATGCTACTTCAAAAAACAAACTTTCCCCAAATCAAGTTACTGAATGCAAACTAAATAATTCAATAAGTCAAGATCTCAATTTGGAAACAAGCCGCATCCAGAATCCAAATACTTTTAAAAGTATACGATGTGACATTTTTTCAGCCATCAAGATGCCATCAACATAAAGCAACAAGGAAAAGTAGCATTATTAGGGGTGCTAATCGAGCGAGTCGTAAATCCCTTCCCGACTTGACTCGAGCTCGAATAGCTCGACTCGGTTACTGTTCGACTCTATCTCGGTTTGCTCAAAGAGCTCGACTCGAGCTCAATATGTTCAAGTATTTCGAATCCAATCAAGCTAATCGTAAATTCCGTATATAGTAGTATACTAGGCCTAAGGAGACTTTATAAATTGTTTGTATAAGAGTAATGTTTTATATACCTTGATAGCTCTCATCTCATGATAATCCATCGATCTGGGACTAATGCTTCCCTTACTTTGCACCTTTTCCACGGTTTTGTTGTTTACTTCATTTTTTTTCTTTCTTCCAATCTGCTGCTTCTTTAGTTAATGAGCTAGTCACTTAATTTTATTTTAATTTGGATAAATAAAAAGAGAGAGGGTTTATTTGATTTTATACTTTCGACATTATTGGTATGGAAGGATTTTATTTTTCTATTTTGTAATATTTATCTATATGGGTATTTTTCTATATTAAATAAAATAAATTCCTAGAAGAATATGTAACACCCTTGGGTGTGCAAGGATTTGATTTGGTGCAAGACCTTAGTCCTACCGAAAAGGCTTCTACTAGGTTGAGGTGTCCACCTCTATATAAAGAAAGTTTCGTTCTCCTCAACTTCCAATGTGGGATAGCCAAGATCTTAGGCACCTTCTCCCCTCCTTTAAGGAGTCAAGCGTCCCCGTAGTCACTACGGGACACTCGGAATGGGTCGTGGCTCGATACAATCTGTAACACCCCTGAGTGTGCGGGAGCCCACTAGTAGATATTGTCCTCTTTAGGCGCTAGCCCGCAAGGATTTGATTTGGTGCAGGACCTTAGTCCTACCCAAAATGCCTCTACTAGGTTGAGGTGTTCATCTCTATATATATCGAGCTGCTCGTGAGCTTATCTAGTGGAGCAGGGTCATGCTCAACTCGTGCTCGTTAAGATTTCGAGTCGAGCTAACCGAGCCGAGCGTTGACCGAGTCGAATCGAGTTTGAGCAATGTCATTATATGTGACCACATGAGGAAAACCATACAAATATGAAACAATAATCAAGCCATAGAGGTAATTTTGAAATTTACACATCTTTCCATGAGTTGGAGAAAGGAAGCCAAGATGAAGACTCTTGTACACGTTTACACAAGTCATCCCGAAGAAACACATTGTTGACATCAAGATGTTTACCTAGACTTTTACTTTGACCATGTACAACTTTGGCCTAGAACCTATTACTCCCTTCCTTTTATTTAGTTGTTTATATAGACTTTTACATATAGCGATGTACAATTTTGACCATTAATATCTCTAATTACAAATCAGTAAAAATTACAATGAGATAATAAACATTGAGGCACATCCAACACCATATTATATGTAATACTAGTTTTTATATATCAAAGTCAGTTACGTAAATGGTGCAAATATCAAAGTCGAACAATCAAATGAAGACAAAAGAAATATAATTATTTTTTCAGTTATAGGTTTAGAATAAAAACAAGACCCCAACAAGGCAAGTTAGAGCATTACAATGGGTGAGTGAACTTTTGTTGGTCTTTGAATTTTTCCATTCTATCTCCTTTCCTCCTTCTTACTCCTCACATCCCCACCCACTCATCTTTTTTACACAATAGGTGGGGCTAGTCTTACTTGGTTTTTCTATATCTCTCTCCTATTCTTTTTGCTATACCTCACTATACTCTCTCTCCTACCCAATGTTTTTTTTAATAAGAAGTAGATAATTTGTATTCATATTTTAATTAGTGATATATTAACCTATTAATTATCTCTCCCCTTTTTTCTCTCTTCTCTCTCATCTCCTCTCCCACAAAACCCTAATTTTCAACCTAGGGGTACCGCCACCCTTTTGGGCAGTGGTAAGCCCCTTTTCTCCTTTGTTACTAGTTTTTTTATGTTAATGGTTCTAATAAACTTCAGTATCTCTCTAATGGAGAGTTTCTCTACCCATATATTGGATTTTATCTCTCTATGTGAGAGTTTGTAGACTTTGTTTTTGATTTTTTGTGTACTTTTGTTGATCGAATTTGTGCGGGGTTGCAACAGATGTCAATACTTCGTTTACAATCACTTGAATTGAATCCAATTCTACTTCAAAACTACAAAAGATCGACAGACCCTCTTATAGAAGGCTGCATCAGATAGCGATGTGAAAAACGAGGGTTTTCAGAAGTGTTAGATCTACTCAAAGATTGTGGTTTTGTCATATTAGAATTGTATTTATTTCATTTTGATATGTATTTGTTTAGTTTTGACTTCTATTGTTAGATGTCGTATGACTTTGAATCAATGAATTATTTTTAATTAAAAAAAAAAAGACCTATAAATTTATGAAATTTGGTTGGGAAGAAGTGTGATAAAATATATGAAATTTGGTCTCTATCTATAGATAAAAATATTTTATAGTTGTTACTCTAATTATCTATCTATACTAATATATTAAAAGGTGTTCCTCAACAAGGAATTGTGCCACGTGGCGATATCCTTTAGAGTGTTGACTTCATGTACTCCACATACAATAAAAATATTAGAAAATGCAGGGTATAAGATTTGATCCCGTGACCTCAAGCTTGTATACTAAAGTTTTTTAACCACTAAACCAAGTAATGTTTGGTGTTATAATTTCAAAGTAAAATGCTATTAAATGAAAATTATGATTACCCGGGGCACAGCTTGGGCCTAAACACTACTAATACTAATAATAATTATTATTATTATTATTATTATTATTATTATAAGCTGTTTTTTTTAATTAATGTTACAAATTTGTATCGTTAAATGAACACAACAACATTCATTTTATCTGTACACGCGGCAACATCATATTTGAAGCTCAGTGAGCCTCTGACGCGCGTCAAGGCCACTGACAGCAAATTAATGCTTTGGGCTGTGCAACGCTATACTTCATGGTTTGATTCCAGTCTTCTTATTTCTTTTCACTTTAAGAGCAGCGTTTCATGGTTTAAAAGAAAAAAAAAAAAAAAAAACTGGGCCAGCTTCCAATGCCACACGTCGGGAGACTACTCCTTGTGTGCACGCCATTCGAGGTTCATTTGGTTTGGCAGTCTGGACCAACTAACTCCAAAAGCCAATTGGCCCAATGGTAAAACCAAGTAAAGTTAGTCTTACTTTTTCCTAGACCAAGTAAGACCAACCCCATTGTACATGCTCGTAAGCTCTATTCTTTTGTGCTAAACTGAATTGAAATGAGGTAAAACCGTAAGAGATTAATAGCTGAACTGAAGTAAACTGAGCTGAACTGAACTAAAACTGTGCCCAAAAGAACACGACATTCACAACCATTGCAACAAGGGGAAAAAAAAAGAAAAGAAACAAAAGGACCGACGTCTCATCTCCAATTTTATCATCTATCCAAAGTTCCAAACCATATAACGATCAACAACTCCTTCCCTCTTTTTCTCTTTACTCCCCTCAAACTATGGCCATGTCTATAAAGCTCGGAAGTTCTGCATTTTCCTTATTCCATGGCAGACCATCATCTTTCTCTCTCTTACCAACTAACAATTCCCACCTTTTTCAGTTGAATAAAACCCAAAACACCCTTTACAAATTCCTTCACTTCTCACCTCCTTCCCGCCAATTCTCTGCCCTCCAACGGTCATTTTTTCAAACTCCTATCCATCTCTCAGCTTCATCTTCCTCTACCTCTTCCACGGCCGAGGTCGAAAAGGATAAACTTCCTGCTGATCTTGATATTACAGAAGTTAGAGAGCCCAATTCTAGAGTAAGTGTTGAATTTTTGTCTTGAAATGTGTAATCTTTTTGCTTAATTAGTTAACTATTGATCAGTTTTCAAGTGGGTATTGCTCAATTAGTTGAAATTTTCATGAAATCCAATTGGTTGTTTTCTTAGCCAAGAATTTTCATGTGGGTTTTGCTTAATTAGCTAAAATTTTCATGTGGGTGTTGTATAATTAATTGAAATTTCCTTGGGAATACAAATGGGTCATCTTTGTTGTCCGTAAATATTGTGTATTTGTATCTTTTTATGTGTTATGTTGTAAAGTTGAACAGTCTATGCTTTGTTGGTTTATTTTATCATCAAAATTCTTGATTGATGTTGCTTAGTAATATATAATAATGGACTTTTATATGGTTCTACTTAGTGTATTTGGAGAAAATAGTTTCAATCCGGTAACATAAATACCATGGCGGTTATGTGAATAAAAATAATGCAAGTTGTTTTTTTCAAATATATGAATAAAACTTAATGATGTTTACTGAAATAGTAATGTTGTATAATAAATGACAAATGTTGTATACAAAACTACTGATGTTGTATGACAAACAACAAAGTTTGTATAAGATATTACTAATGTTGTATAGAAAGGGAATGAATTTTGGTCATGATGTGAACAATTTTCGTTTCTCCCAGCTCCCAGGGAGGAATTAGGCAAAGCTTGTGTGTTTGCTAGCTACTTGGAATATATGTTGGTAGTGTTATGGGTCCAACCCAAGTTAGTAATATGTGTTTTTATTTGGGTCCTTTCATTTGGCCCAATATTATACCATGTTACTTGTTTATTTTTAAGTCCCACTTTGGGCTTATTATGTGGCTGATTTAGTAAGCCTTAGGAGGGTTTAGAAGGTGAATTTTTGCTGAAAAAAAAAGAAGAGAGAAGAAGAACTTGAAAAAGAAAACACAAGAGAGAGAAGAGATTTTCGGGTTTTCGGTTTTTCGAGGACAAGCATTCACAAATGCATGCATTTGCGGAAAAGCATTCACAAATGCATCGTGCTCAAAGAATACTACATCCCTACTTCTCACTACCTTCTTCTTTTACTGGATCATAGAGTTCGAAACCATACTCTTCATCTCCATACCCAACAAATACACATGGATTGGATTTCGAATCAAGCTTTGACCTCTGTTCTTTAGGCACGTGTATGTATGCCTTGCGGCCAAAGACTCTCAAATGTGAATAAGTGGGATCACGTCCTTTCCATGCTCTCTCTCGGAATGTCAAGACCAAGAGGAATCGATGGAGATCGATTAATCAAATACACGGCACATTGCACTTGCTTGACCCAAAATGTCTTAGGAAGATCGGACATTCTAAGCATACACCTCACCTTCTCTACAATGGTTCTGTTCATTCTCTCAAGAACTCCATTGTGTTGTGGTGTGCGCCAGCTCTGTCTTCTCATGTCTAATGCCATATTGTGAGCAATAATACTTGAACTCTTTCGAAGTATACTCACCACCGTTGTCGGATCGAAGACACTTCAACTTTCTTTCGGTCTCCCTTTCTACCATGGCATGAAACTTTCCGAAAATCTCGAACACTTGGCCTTTTGTCTTCAACATATACACCCAAGTTCTTCGAGTAGCATCATCAATGAAAGTGACAAAATATCTATTGCCACCAAGAGACTCCACCTCAATAGGACCACAAACATCGGAGTGAACTAACTCCAATTTTTCTTGCCTTCCGGTGGACTTCCTAGAAAAGGAAGCTCTATGTTGCTTACCTCGCCAAACAATGATCACAAGGGTCAAGAGAAACCTGTTTTATCAACAGGAATAAAAGATTTACCCGCTAACGGTTTGATCCCCTTGTCACTCATATGCCCTAGCCTTCGATGCCACAAATTTGGAGAATTCTTTTCTTCAACTGCATTCACCTCACCAGAACATACACTCAAGTATGTCTTATACAAGGAACAACACAACTCGCCACGAGCAACCTGTCATCGAACCCTTGGATAATTTCCACTTACCATCACCAAAGGTATGTCGGAATCCTTCTTGATCAAGGACATTTGCGGACAACAGTTAAGGCGTAAATCGGGAATATGGCGTACATTCTTCAATGTAAGCATGCACCCAACACTTGTCTTCACACGAATATCACCTACCCCAACAATGCTAGGCCGAGCTCTTGTTCCCCATCTTCACACTACCGAAATCACCGAGTTGATAGTTTGTGAAGTACTCCCTTTGGGAACACAATGGTATGAAGCACTCGAATCTACAAGCCACTCAGTATCTGAACTTTCTACATGATGACACTCACTAGTTGCACAAATTAAAGTGACCCCATCATCACTTGTTAGAAGCGATTCTTCAAGTATTTTTATCATCTCCCTGCTTTTGTGAGTCTTGCTTCTTACCTTGTTCTTTCTTCCAACGATAGCAAAACTTTTTGATATGGCCAGGCTTGTTGCGAGTGATGACATGTCCTAGTCTCTTTATCTCTAGACTTGGACATGCTCTTTCGAGTTACCACGACCTTTAGGACCCGTACTCTTGCTTCTTCCACGATTCTCAACCACAAGAGCATGTGAATTATCAACTCCCATCTCCTTTCTTCTTATCTCTTCATTAAACATGCTTTCTTTGATCACATCCAAAGATAGCACACCATCCGGAGCGAGTTACTAATAGTCACAACCAAGGTCTCCCAACTATCCGGGCAAAGAACTCAATAAGAACAAAGCCCGCAACTCATCATCAAGACAAATTTTCATAGTAGTCAACTTGTTAATGATATCCTGGAAGTCACTAAGATGCTCGAAACGGACTTTCCACCTTTCAATTTCAAATTAACAAGTCTTTTAATCAAAGAAGCTTTGTTGTGAGCGGTCTTCCTCTCATAAAGACCTTCCAATTTCTTCCACAAGTCATAAGGGTCGGACTCTCGTGACACATGATTGAATATGCTAATATCAACCCATTGTCTAATAGTCCCTAAAGTCTTTCTTTTCAACTTTACCCAATCTTTTTCATCCATTTTATCCGGTTTAGATGGTTTAGAGACACTACCATCGAGTTGGTGACAGTTTCAATTGGATCATACAAATCCTTGCGGTATAACATGTCTTCCATCATAGGTCTCCAAATGGAATAATTGGTTGATGTCAATTTAACCATTGAACTACCTCCACTACCACTAGTAGACTCCATAACAATGGTCAAATTAATCTCCGGCTCGATACCAAGTTGTAGGGATCGGAAGAGGTCTCAACGACACTCACAAAGTCACACGAAACAAGACAACCAACCAACTACTCAAACCAATCAACCCAAATTGTCACACACCAAATTACCACATAAAATCAGCAATAATGCAGTAGCAAAATCAGCAATAACAAGAAGAATAATAAGCAAACAACACACACGAATTATACGTGGAAAACCCCTTCAATGTGAAGGATAAAAACCACGGGACCGTTTAAGGAGTCCACCCTATACTTCTCTTATTGATAATTGAGGGAAAAAGAATCCCAAATCAGTCTACAAAGGATTCACAACCCACCAACAAACACCAACAATAAGAGAATCAAAATAGAGAGCAAAAGGTGAAGAAATCACCCAAATTCGCAGATCTGTCCAGAGACGATTCTGACCAAACCAGAGCTCAAACTGACGATCCAACCGTCCAAAATGAAGCTCTAGATGTCACGAACAAGCTGTCAAAATTTCAGGACGATCCAACGGTGCAATTTCCGGCAACAGACAGATTTGTGAATTTGGGTGATTTCTTCACCTTTTGCTCTCTATTTTGATTCTCTTATTGTTGGTGTTTGTTGGTGGGTTGTGAATCCTTTGTAGACTGATTTGGGATTCTTTTCCCTCAATTATCAATAAGAGAAGTATAGGGTGGACTCCTTAAACGGTCCCGTGGTTTTTATCCTTCACATTGAAGGGGTTTTCCACGTATAATTCGTGTGTGTTGTTTGCTTATTATTCTTCTTGTTATTGCTGATTTTGCTACTGCATTATTGCTGATTTTATGTGGTAATTTGGTGTGTGACAATTTGGGTTGATTGGTTTGAGTAGTTGGTTGGTTGTCTTGTTTGTGTGACTTTGTGAGTGTCGTTGAGACCTCTTCCGATCCCTACAGGTAGTTCTTAGAGCCTCAGAAAATGTAGACTTTCTAGTATGCTTATGTCTCTTCCAATTATATAATGTTGCTTAATGAGTTTGAATTAGCATGGAATCCTGATGAATTTTCTATACTTTCCCTGAATTAAATTGCTTTTTATCTATCACATGTTTTTCGTCCTCTCTGATTGCAGGTTAGGTTGAGTGTGAATGTTCCATCAGTAGTATGCGATGATTGTTATAGAACAGTTATGCGAGAGGTCGCGAAGATGGCAAAGGTGCTTCCTCTCCACTTTTTAACTTCTTAAATTCTTGTACTTGGTAGCTCATAGCTGGATCACATTTTACTCCATAAAAATATATTGACTCTAATTGAAATACAGTATAAAGATTTCGAAGGACTTGATACGTTCTGAAGCTTGGTGCTATGTGTGCTAGGATTTTGCTCCCTTCAATCTATAATTGTGAACGTGTAGATTTTCATTTATTGCTTGCTCAAACATGTGAATCTTAATCTGAAACTCTGAAAAGAAAAAGATCAACTTTGGATGGAATTCACCTCTATGTTGATAAATACTTATATTTAGCATGCATCACTTGGAAGGTAGAAGTTGAAATCAGTTTTGCAAAGTCTCAAAGTTCTTATAGAGAAATGCTTAATAGAAAAAAAAAATATTATTATTTTTTATGATATACATCTATCTGTGTGTACTTCTGATGATTGCTCCTAATCATACAAGTCATGGTTTTATTGTTTTAGGTTCCTGGATTTCGTTCTGGAAAGCAAGTTCCTGATAGTATTCTTGTTAATTATGCCGGGAAGCAAAATGTTCATAGGGCTATTATTGAGTCTATACTGAAAAGGACCCTTCCTCATGCCTTGTCATCGGTACAATTCCTTTTCCTTCAAATTTATATAAGTATAATTTCCTGATTCATGTTCAATGCCTTCATCTTTAAAATTGATGAGTGCACTGTTCTATTCTGCTTCCATAGTTCAGCCTCATCACTGCAGCTTACTATTCTAACTTTTTCCTTGCTGGTCATCTGGAAAAGGTAAATGGGATAGCTTTGCAAGATTCTGTCAAAATCACTACTACATTTGCAGAGATGGAGGAGACATACGATATATCAGACTCTTTGAAGTAAGTGATATATTTCTGTAGTCAGGTATCCTTTGAATTGAAGTATTAGCTGCTGTGAGTAGATGCAATTTTGATAAATCAATTATCAATTTAGTCAATTACCATGGTCCAACAACCTAGAAGCATACTATGCAGATTGCACACTCGTTGCAAGTGGCACCTAAAGAATTTTTCATCGAAGTATCAGAATATTGTGTCTATAATTAGGAAATGTGATGGTAGAAAATTAATGGTGTCAGACTTAACTGCGTTTAGTTGATGATGGTGGCGTTGGATATATATATTAATACTTTATTCTTCTCCTGAAGCTCTGAGGCATCTTGATGAAATTAACATGAGAGATCCATTGTTATTAAATATATGGATGAAATTATGGTTTTGTTGCTTGTATCTTGTGCAGTTGTGCTAATGAGTTGTACCTTCCATACAGGTTTGATGTCGTGGTTGATGTGTTGCCTGAAGTGAGATGGACTCCTGAGAATGGATACAAGAACTTAAAGATTGTTGTTGAAATAGATAATGAAATAACTGCTGAGGTAGCCTGCGAGCGTGAGTTAAAACGTCGTCATAAGACATTAGGTCCAATGAGAATAGTCGCTGATAGAGGGCTTCAGGTAATTGTCGAGAATGGAGAATTATCATTTCATTTTCAAGCTAGCATCTCTACTATTTACAATTTTTTTCCATAACTGTGAGCATCTATATGCTAGAAACAAGATATTCAATCATTCACATTGCTTTACAAGTTTTGTCATTGTGAATTCATGGTCAAGCACTCCTTGGAACTACAAAAATTAATAAAGATGAGATCAACTTTCAACTTTTTTCTTTACATTATAGCAGCTTCCATATTCAAACAAGGTCAGGATTTTGCATTGTGCACCGCACCCTCCATCTCAGTATAGGGTAAAGGTTTCACTATCGTAAGAATTACTAAATATACTTTGCAATTGTATAGGAAAGTTAGTGCACCTGCCATTGTTTAGTTTAGTAATTGTAGGATAAGGTATTGACATTACAATTTCGTCCACGTTTCTTGTAAATTGAGTATAATTCCCTCTTCCATAAATTGAAAAAATGGGTAAGTTACACAATCCAGTTTTTTTGACTCCCAAAGTGTTATGAACTTTCTAATATGGAGGAAATGTAGTATTTTTTAGTAGGATACTGATTCTAATTTCTTCTGCGGTACAGAACCTGATCATGCATATGAATCTCTCTTCTACATTGTCTTTGTACATGAGAGGGTTATAAGCTATCAAGCAACGTTAAATGAAATCATTATACTTCCTACAATCCTACTCCTTGCACTTTATAGTTCTAGGTCTTCTTATATGAGGCTGTACTATGCAGGTTGGTGATGTTGTGGTAATCGATATATCAGCTGCAACAATTGAGGAAGGTGGAAAAGATTCTCAAAGGATTCCATCTGCCGAAAGCAAAGGTTTTGCTTTTAAGACTTGGCCACTTTCTTACTGAGAGTACTAAGATTCATGTAGTATACACTCAACTAGCTTGTTTGCTAAGGTAATCATGCATCATTTCTTACTTATTGATCTATATCTTTTCAGGTTTTAACTTTGACACAGAAGATGGGGAAAATCTTATTCCTGGTTTCCTTGATTCGTTAATTGGAATCCGGCCAGGTGAAACAAAATCCTTTCCCCTTGTATTTCCCGAGTCGTGGAAACAAGAAGATCTCCGTGGAGTGCAAGCTCAATTCACAGTGAGTGTTATTCTTTCAGAACAACCTAAACTTAGCTATTCAATACATAAAAAGAAAGCATAAAATGGTGATGCTGGCTAATTATGTTGCTTCTTTTTTTTTCCTTAAAATCTTTGCATTAGTGCAGCTTAGAGTATTTTGATGATAAATGCATGATTGAATAGAAGTAGAACTTTGTATTTCACTACGTTGATTTTTTTAAAACCACTTGATGTCATGTTGCACTGTTCAATTATGACACAATATTCTAATGATGAAATTATGGATATGTTACCTTAACTTTTAATTTTACAGGTAGAGTGTAAAGAACTGTTCTACAGAGATTTGCCGCCATTGGATGATTCTCTTGCTGAACAGCTCCAGCCAGGATGTTCAACTTTAGAGGAGGTACGCTGTTTCAGATGCCAGTTTCTGCTATGTTTATTCGCGAACTGCATTTCTACTTGGTTAGGAAAACCGTAGAATTCCCCTAAATGCACCCATGTTGGAAAGAAAATGCCACTGATATCAAAGAAATATGACGTATTGTCGTAATCATTATTGCTCGCCATTATTTCATTTTACATTTCTGTAGGTCAAGGAGGCATTGCTGCAGAAATGCAGAGAGCTAGAGCAAACAGCCAAGGACCAAGCAACAGATAATGCAATTCTAGACCAGCTTCGTAAGGTATAGCTCTACTATTAAACCCTCTCATGTCTGCTTCACTAGAATAGCTATAATGAAGGTCAATTGGAGAAATATACCTATATATATATAGTGCTAATTCTACGTTATGCTGTCAGAGCATCTAATTTGGAACCTTTTGATTATTACAGATGGTTGAAATTGATATTCCTCAGTCCTTGTTTGAGGAAGAAGGCAGGCAGATGTATGGAGCAAAGCTTCTGCAAGTTCAGGTCAGCGCCACTGACTATATCCTGCAAGACCATAACTATATAGCTGGGAAACCATTGTTAGGGAGGCTATTACTACTCGACTCTACCTATTGGACTGAACAAGATTACAAATAAGCATGAACTAACTGAGTGCCTTTCCCGTTCAATTGCTTGTTTCGACATGCATTTAAGCTACTCTCAATTTAGGTTTGGCGAGTCAAAAGAGCCATTTAGTTATATAAAAGAGGAAACTTTATAAGGTGGTATTTCCATTTAGTTGGAATTTATAGTACTATTTTAGGATGTCTAGAAAAGTTGTCACATTCACTAAAATAAATAGTCGTGATTGATGATTAGATTTCTAATAAACCCTCAACTAAACAAAAAATTCCTAAGAAACCCTTAAAAGTATGTTGAAGGGGGAGTCTCTCAAGAGAAGAAAAATAAGTAGGAGAGGGGGAAAAGAAATATTATTATCAAGGGTACTTTTGTCAAACCATGGTGTATTCTTCATTATGAAGGGTTGGGATATTATGACGACGAATACCTGATGGAGGGACTACGTTGTAGGTAGCCTATAGCTTTTCTTTAGATCTCATTGCTCTATCATTCCATGTCCTGCTATACTGCTTTCTTTCTTATCTTTGCATTTGGTTTGACAGGCACAAATGAAGTTGAGTGACGAGCAATTGGCATCATTGACAAATTCGAAGGCAGTAGCTGATTACATTGAGCATGAGAAGGAAAATATAATGGAGGTGATAAAACAGAATTTGGCAGTAGGAGATATATTTAAACGAGAAAATTTGCAGGTAAAGGGGATTTTTAATTAACATTATATCTAATAATAATTTGATTTAATCAATAACAATCAGTTTCAGTCAGTAATAATTAGTGTTTGATAAGTAAAAATCAGTTTTAACTAGTATACAAGTTAAATCACTAGAAAGAACAAAAACTTATGTTAACTGGTAGTATATATCAGTTTTGATCAGTGAAATATTTTCAATTTAGTACAAGTCAGGCGAAGTGAATAGGATTTTAAAAGTTAACTTTGTAAGAATAACTACACTGCTTGCTGATGATACTGAATGCAGGTATCAACTGATGAGGTGGTGAAAGAGGTAGAAAACTCTATAGCAGAATTTAGAAAACATGAGCAAGAGTACGATGAAGAACGTATCAAAGAACAGGTTTACTCTTTGTCCCGTTCAAAATAAAATTTCTTTCCCTAATCGTTTCCTTCTTAAACGTGTGTCAACATTTACATGTTGAATTGTTAAGGTTCAAGAGGTTCTGGAGGGAGCAAAAGTGCTGGAATGGCTTAGAGAACATGCTGAAGTTCAATTTATTACGAGCTGAATAGCAGAAAAATCACCCTTTGAACTGGTAAGATGGCCTGTTTTGGTGTTCATTAGGCTACTTCAAATGCCCTGTATCTATGAATGGTGTGTACATTAGGGTAGTGTGGCCTGTAATTTTTGACACCTTGAAGTTGCGTTATTTTACACTGTGGTGCAACTCAAATCGAAGAGATATAGAGATCTTTAGTGTCATTGTGACTTAAATGTAATATGAGAATGGCATTTTGAGTACCATGTTTGTTGTATATCAGAATATATAAGGTAGCTGCTTTTGGTAATTGGAGTGTGTTTCTTTATAAATTACTAGTCAGATTTTCTGATTTTGGTTGGACAGAAGTATATGACCAACCAATCTAAAACCTGAAATGTTTGATAAGGAAAAGAACAAGACTTAGGTAACATTACAAGCAAAAACATAAGGAACAGTTATCCGTCTCATACAAGCAAAAGCAAAAACACAATAAGTTGTGTGAAACCGTCTGTCCGTCTCATACGAGATTTTACAAAACCGGTTTTCTTTGAGGACTTTACAAAACCGGTTTTTTTATAGGACTACACAAATTAGAGGTTAATAATTGTAACATTATCAGCAGTCACTTGAATGAATCACTACTAGGTTTAGTTAGATAGTGTTGTAACGAACGCAATAATCAACAAAGAATTAAAGAACAATCGCCACCCAAATATAACGTGGTTCACTAACAAATAACAATGTGTTAGCTACGTCTACAAACATAGGAGAAACGATTTTTATTATTATTCTTGAGGAGAGAGTATAAATTATTGAATATGGAGGTAGAAGTTAATTAGAAGATTTATATAGTACCCTTCTAATTAATTTTTTTGAGGGGTAGTACCCTTCTAATTAACCTAAACAAACTGGGCCTAAAACCGAAACCGAAATAGAAACGGTTTACTACACCACATACACCGATAATTCAAGGCATATAGCATATTTCAACAAATAGGTGTATACAGACAAAGATAAAAGTAGAAAAGAAGACAGAAGGAAGCGGAAACAAAAGTGTTACTCCATTTCATATGTACACAAAGAATAAGGTGATACAACAAATGTGTTAGTTCCTCTGATAGTACAGATCTTGCATCTTCTCGTTACTGGTACCAAAGTCATTAGAGGATGACATAAAACTAAGCTAGCATCATTAGTCATCCAGCAAGAAAAGTCTTGAATGAATAATTGAAAAGAAAACTCAACAAATTCGCTCTTAAAAGCACTCCAGAATTTCCTGTCCAAAAGAAGTGAAATCATTGTTTTGCCATATACTACGTCAGGAGGGCCAAACACAAGAGACCACTAATAACTCAAGCTTGAATGAATGTCTCATGGTGATGGATTGATTTGTTGCTCATAGAATATCTGTCCGAGCCTCGTGTAAAGAGATTGTTGCTCCTCGAAACTCAGGTTGTTCAGTATCTAAACCACAAATCAACAACAGGCTCACCATCTTAATCACCCTAATTTGGCAGATAAAATATAGGAAAAATTGACCAAAACATGAACTATGATATATGCCAACATAGATAGACTTGGTGTCACAGCAGGTTGATCTGTAGCTTTACCTGATCCAAAACTGTCTCAACAGAAAGGTCCCTGTACACAACGAAGGATTGATGATATATGTACGCAAAAACGCCCATCACCATCTGCATAAATGAAAATTCTATATTACATGATGAAAGTAATAGATGAATGAGTAGATGCGCACCCACCCATTGACCCATGTCTAGACTTGGTGCAATATTCATTCCATCAGAGAACAATATCGCTTTATTTGGTCGCCTATCTAAAGACTCTTCCACTCCTGCTGCTCTCGGATGAACCCGACTCTTAAGGAACATCAGGATAGCAATTCTCCTCAAATATAAACGGCTGACATTACATTATTTTTACTAATATTATTTATTCCCTATCATGAAATAATTTACGGTAATTAACGTACTAAGCACAAAGTGACTACGACATTTACATCTCAAAAGATACAAAGTGGCACTGACATCATAAAATCCACATTAACATGCATACTCAGAAATGTCTGTACCTGGCAATCCATTCTATCAGTAAATCCTCCATGTCCAGGAATACTATCTCCAAAATCCTGCAACGAAATGAAGACATACAAAGTATCAGTAACTAGGAATATATTTCCAAACACGAGAAACCACTCATTGCAAACAAGGAAATCTTAGTTAACAACCGAGATTGCTAGAGTTTGTCAATTCTACACACAAAAGGCTAAAATCACAAACTCAGTCAAAGGTACATTTATAAAAACCACAAAATCCTTCCTCTGTTTTTCTTTAGTTGCACCATTTGCTTTTTCACATTTGCCGAGACAGTTCTTTGAACATTAGCATCTCTACTTGCGTATAAGTAAAATTATAAAATTTGATATTTGGAATCCTCGCATTGAGACGAATCTAACAAGACCTCACTTGACTATATTTTATCTTATATTGTGATGCAAGATAGCTTAACAAAGTTGATTGATGAATAGTGCCAAAAAGCACATGGTGCAACTAAAAAAAGGAGGAAGTATTAGTTAGCAATTTATGTTAATGCAACCCTGACTGAGTTAGAGATTTTAGCCTTGTTTTTGAGATTAATGAAGCTTCATCAAGCACGATAATTAAGATAAGAGTGTCTCACTGCAGATACCCAACAGTCAGAATGTAAGACAACAGAAATAGAAGAGCTTAAAGATCATGTGAGTGCTCCTTCTGCACCAACAACGAGCTTTACCTTTATTTTCAATGCTCTCTTAAAACCACTGGCAAAAAAGCCTCCAAATGGTGCTATTATTGATGCAAACAGTCCTATACACAAGGCATGCCACTGTACTGGCAAAATGCCGATTTCGTTGCGATGAAACTGCACAATATCATGCACAGATATGTTAAAAGCAACCTATGATCTAGAAAATTGGCGCGCTATAAGTCCTATAACATCCGACAGACTTCCAAAGAAGTTGTAACCTAAAACTTTTCTAAGAATGCATGTTTTGCAGACTTCTTATTACAGTCTTTAGACTTTTGGACCCTTTTCCTTCCCTTTTTCATTTTTTACTTTATGTTAGATGAAGGAAATGCTCATTATATACTTAAATTGCAAATATGACTAGTCAAACTGAAATTTGGATCACAATGCTTCGTCAGCCAAGAGAAACTTCATAAATACTCACCCATCGACCAACCCATTGCGGTAAAGCGTGATACTCAGGCTTAAAAAGCGGGCCAGGATCACAACGAAGCCAGCTAGTAGACAAATCCTGCATGTTCTTATAGTAAGAGACTAAGAGCCAATAATTCTATGATTCTGAAATGCCCAGTTGTGCAATGCTTTAAAAATTTCACAAACAATTACCTTTCTAGGACATGTCATCCATTGGAAATGACCAAGTATGTTTCCAAGCTGCACAGCCCCAAAACCGAGTAAAAAGCAGATGGCTTCAGGTGATATCAAATAGTTGGAGCACACTAAAACACCATATGCTCAGAGATGACAGTCGACGCGTATAGATATATTTACTTTGTGTTATTTGCGTTAATTGTTTTGTAATAGAACATACAAACAAAGAAGCTAATTGATAAGATGTGCAGAACTGCAGATGTTTGGTGAAACAATGAGTATATGACATTAACCTTACTAAGTCCTGGCATTCTCACAATGACATGCTAGATGCCTTCTTTCTTTCAAATTGAGTCATGCTGGAAAAACATCCTGTTGCATTTAGACAAATCCTGTTGCATCCCAAGGGTGGAAAATTTTTTCCTTCCCAAATGGAAAAATGCCACATTTCCCTCCCTCTTTTTCACATTCCTATTTCCTTCCTCCCATCCCGCCTCCCCTTTAACTTCCATTCTTGCTTTTCTCTTAAAATTTCTCTTGCAAAGAGCCAAAACAAAGGAAAACTAATTTACAATTGCATCTTCCTTTGGAAAAATATTTTCTCATAGAAAATCGTTTTCCATTGAAAGTGTATCCCGTCCAACCACACTTAGCCCAAAAGAAACATACATGTATATGGAACAGGAAACAGATTAGACGAGAAAAGGAGCACTATAACAGCTGTTCTGCGAGTAATTTGTTCTGGTTATGAAGTAATGAAATACGATGTTTTCATTGTGTTGCAATTGGACCTTTAGTTCCACATGCATGAAGCAAGCTACACTGTATTTTCTAGGATTCTTCAGAAATGGTTATATCTTCCACTTTGACTAGATGTTTTTTGTAACAATCAAACAGCTCAAGGGGACAATAAGGTTGGTGACCCAACTGAGCAAGGCATCATTTTGTTCAAATGGCTACTTTATCTAATGCTGCCAGGGCTTGAGTGCTGAACTATGGATTGCAGATAGCGTGAAAGTAATTCTTATGATTATTAGTATCATAAATTGAAGTATTCAGTCAACACTCACAACTCATGCAAAATTAACTAGTTAATTTCAAACTCACCACAAATGCTGCAAGCAGTGTTGTAACTGATGCTCCAATAAAACCCTCCCAGGTTTTCTTGGGAGAGAGTTTTATCAATGGAGTTCTTCCAAAAAAGAAACCAAAGATATAAGCGGCAACATCATTGACAGCTATGAGGGTTGCAGGGAGTAGGAACCTAAATAGATAGCATTGTTAGAGACTTGCTTTCAAAAATCAGGACCTACAATTATTCAGCAAGAAGACATAAGAGAAAAACAACCATACTGTACAAAGGGCAAAAACAAATATAGCTAATATCCAACTCGATGGAAGCCTGTTATCAACATATAAACTATACGAAATCAATGATGATTATTCCTGTATACACTTTATTTTCTGAACCACCAATGCCAATAAGGCATCATCATATCTGACATCTCCTGAACTGGGAGTTAGTTTGATATCCAAAAGCATGATAAGAATAAAGTCAAGACTGGTATGCATTGGCAGCAGTTACAGATGTATAAAATCCGTTAATATAATATTTATCTTTAAACTGATATAATATGATGTGATACAATTTATGTAGTTTCTTGTCCAGAAGCAGCCATGAATAAAGTTAAGACCATTATGCTATGCATGGTTACGTAAGTAATATAGCCCACTTAAATTATTATGCTATATATATATTTTTAACGCCCTTGTAATAAAATGCTGCAGTTCAGCACCTCCAAGTTTGGCAGAAAAGAGTGCATCACACATGCAGGAATTATCGTACAATTATCAAGCTCAACTGATGAAGCTACATGATCAAGATGTCCTGAAATAGTTGTTAAGTTCAGTATTTGTTATTATACCATGCTGAAATATAAAAAGAAAGTATCTTCTATTGGGTGTAGTCAAAATACGGATAGAACTCATACAAGTGCCATCAGCATAGGTGCACAGAAAATGAGTTTATTGAGTCTTGAGACCTTAAAAAAGAAACTTAATGATCTATCATGAACTCAATGGAAAAAGAAGTTGAAAATGCTTGAAATGTCGACATATGACTGTCCTGCACATCGACATCAACCTTACAGTTAGGAGGTCATTAAAGTATCTCCCATAAATAAAATAGGTGCAAATGATAGAGAAGAAAGTTAACAAGCTGTCGGATTTCTCAGAGCATGTGATAAATCAATAAGGAGGGCAGCATTCATAATATTGGCTTCTCATCTTGAAAAAAAATGAAGGATTCTGATGACAAGATATGAGTAAATATCAGCAAGTACCAGAACATCCCTTCAAATATATTAGCTGCCATAAAGGAGGATTGGATGAAGACCACTATAAGAATCATGTGTGTCCATGCATATTGGCCAAACTGGTACTTGTACATCTTCTTCTTTAAGGTGAGGATGAACCACATGAAACCTAATTGTCCATGCATAAACCCATATCAGGCATTTAACAAAAATATAATAATACAAAATGAGTATATTGTGACTTAAATATCATTTCACACTGCCTTGAGGCTCAAAATAAACAATGCTCTCATGAGTTGTGACAAATAGAAATGAAGAATTGCAGATAATTTAATTCAAGTTTCTTTGATGCCAGATTAGTGGCAGAAGCATAGAAGAAAAACAACCTGCAATATACAGGAAATAACAGATAACCATCTGGTACTTGATAACACCACTAAGAAGCTTATAGGAAACTTTATCTGAAGTCACAGTATTGACAAGCTGTCGGTTGAGTATCCGGCCATACATAAATAGCACTGCTGTAAAGAAGAAGTGCCTGAGACAATGAATAAAAGAAAACTATTTATTGCCACTGTTACGATCATACTGTCAAGTAGGTCACCAGAAAATTAGAAGTCAATTTGACATGTCAGATATGACAACTAACATTTACCAGTTCAAAAGCCTAAATCCTGGAAGTCGCTTTTCTTCATGAGCTCTTCTACTCAAGGTAAAAAGCTCACTGACCATGAATATTTGTATGATAACCACCACGGCAAAGATGTAGAGATGACCAAGATACACTACAATTGAAGCGAGTGCAATCATCCAAAGGGATGAGTATGCACGGACCAACATAGATTGATACTTGTTTTTGTCATGAACAAGCAAATTGTTGCCATTCTGTTTACTCAAGTCAGAAGGGACCTGAAACTGAAGAGCAGAAACTTATTTCTGAAGAGAAGATCAGTAATACCAGTATCTGCGTAGAGCTAAATAGCAAGATTTACTATGACAGCGAAGATGCTCAGAAAGTCTCCTATAGCACTAGTTGGCAGGTTCGAAGAACCATATAATGAAGACGTAAACAACAATGAGTACCAAACTTCCCTTCCCAACCAAAAAAATTGCTGTTTATATCAATCAGACAAGTAACCTCTCTGTAATATAAGGAGGATTTTAGAAAGCAATCTTTATGACAAGTTCACACGCTATAATTTATTATAGTCACTATGAAAGGCATAAATCATTGTTTTATGTCAAGAGACAAGATTAGTTCCTTTAACCATAGTTGCGTAACTCAGTATAGTTGGGTCATAAACCAAAGACAGACAAAAGGTAGAAGATGCTATGCCTACATGTTGAAGGAGCACAAACCTGAGCACTAGCACTATTACTAATTAAAATAAAGGCCAGAGAATGAGAATACAGATCCCGTACATGTAGAAGACTTACAAAGTACAGCACAATTACTAACCTCACTAGATCGTCTACGATGCCGAACCCTAGGTGTTGATGGACCAGGATTACGTTCTCCGGGCATCTCTTAGTCTTATAAAGTAACACCAAAAGGCAAGCACAACTCCTGGGCAATCTGTAATATGACTACTATTAGTCTACTGATACTGCATCGTGCATTCAAGAATATATTCCTGGAAACAGAAAGGTAAAAGATTATTGTTCTGCAAGTATGTAATTTGCATCCAGGAACTTAGATGATCAAAGGACCATCCAATTGATTTGAAGGGACTTAGACTTGCACTAGTTATCCTCCCTGCACCACTCTTATTTTATGTCTTTCCTTTATATTTCATTAACTGATTTAGTCATCCTACCAACCATCAGTCCTCTTTTCTGGGTTTGTATGATCACATTAACAAAATAAATTATTGATACATGTAGGATATAGGATAAGTTATCATGAAATGTTATCAAGTCTCTAAATCAGACAATCAAGTAACGAGCTTGTACGCAAGTTATCATACTAGTAGTAGTATCATTTAACAATAAGTCAACAACTCCTGTCTGAGATAGTTGCAATCTTGAGAGGACGGTAAAAGTTCACAACTGATCACTATAAGGATCTATCCTGGAAAACAGAGAGGGTGTTTCTGTTATACCCTCAAAGATGGATTAACTTGATCACTCAATCGAATACATAGAACATGATTCTATAACTAGAAAACGGTTGCATAAGATAATTAAGACAGTATATCTTGGATCATGTAGAGAAGCCTGACAAAAGTAAAAAATCAGTGTTACGAGTTTAAAGTTGTGTGATTGATCATTAAACGAGTCACATGTAATGCATGTCATATTAGCAATCTACGCTAGGCTTGGCATGATCATATGTCAATGCACACCCGATATCAGTGTACTCTCAGCCTATCCAGGCTTCTTGCAAGATCAAATATAAATGTATTATTTTCTTGAGACATCTCGTTTCCTTACGCTCCTGCTATGCCTATGAACTGATTGATCAATCCATCTGAATTTTCAATAAACCCGACAAAACAAAGGGGTTCGCTTCACTGATTTTGTAACCCCAGCTAACTAGCTACTATAAGTCCATATGGTAATTAGTTTCTCAGTATTACTACATCTCTTGATGAATTGACCATTCGTATTAGTAATGCTGTTTTTTTCAACCCACATCATATACCACCATGATAGATACTAAGCACTGGTAGGAAATCAAGTAATAAAAGCAGTAAAAATCACACGCAGCAGAAGAAAGGCTAAGGTAAGGTGGTATTGATGTAATGGTAATAGGTTATGCAGTAGGTTACTTTCGAAAATGTTAAAAAAAGAACTTTTCCCTCTATTTTTTGATTAATGCCGAATATATCTGTTAAGGGTAGTATACTGGTTAACTAGTATCACCAATCACCTAACCAGGAGAACTTTCTCATTCTTACACTTCATAATTACATTTGACTCCCAAATGGCCAAATCCCAGGCCCCTCTACTTGTTGGTTTCTTTATTTCTCTCTTAAATATTCTAACAAATTTCTCTGAGAACATTCACAACCATTTACACAGCAAATCTGGTGGTAAATTCGTCTCAATTTCGATGTCATGATTTGCTCCATTGGGTCCTCTAATGGCCACCACTAATTTTTGGGGAGTCCCTATTATTAGTGTATCAATATTACGCAAATTACCATTGTGATATGCTACGCTTCCAAATCACCATGATAATTGAGTACAAGCTCCTTGGCAACTATCCATTTCTAAGTTCTATTATAAATAATTAATGTTACTAGTTGAGGGTTTCATCCTTACATATTCATACATATGCACAAAACAACATGAAGGTTAATTAAGGCCTCTTTCGCAAAAAAGAAAGAAAAAAATTTCCAAACTTGTAACAAGACCTTAATAGGATATAAGACATAACTTATTTGTTAGTCCCTCCATCCTACAGTAGTACAGTCCCAATTTACTTGGTACTTATTCCTTCTTGGACGTCCCAAATTACTTGTTACGTACAAACTTTCGCCAAGTTTAATTGTCATTTCTTTTTACTTAAACTTGGGCCCTACGCGCACTTTTTTCTCTCTACTTTTTCACATTCTGTTAAAGTTCGTATTCGTACCACAAACTAATGTAACAAGTAGTAAATTGATACGAAAAAGTATCACTTCTACAATTTTACATCACATAAGCAATTCCTCAAATAGCTTCAAGAAAAGAATTTATCCCACCAAACAATCCAAGAAAACCCATATTCTCCACCAAAAAAAAAATATCATAAAACCCCACTGAAACGACATTTTTATAACAAATGGTACATAATGTACGTCAAATCATATATTGCGAAAACTGCCCACCATCATAAATGATAAATGAGGTTATTTTAGCTAATTTAATCAAATCACAGCAAATTAATCACTCAAATAATCATCAAATAGCATATTTAATCAATATGATGTACTATAATATTGTACATTACAATTTTACAATATTTCAATTTTCAAGATTGTACGTAATTTTTCGAACAGTATATATATATACAAAAACAGTTGATCAAATTCAAAAGAAATAAGAGAAATGAGAGAGAAAGTACCGAGAAATATCAATGAGGAAGTTGATCAGATCATCTCATGAAAATTGTGAAGATGAAACTTGTGTTTTGGGGTTATTTTGGGTCCCGCATTTTTGTAAGCAAGGCACGTTGTGTGATCATACTATTAACTTATTTGTTGGATCCACACGTGAAATATGTTAGCACGGATTCACGTACCAGTAGAGGATTGGGGTTTTGGCCCGTACTACCAAGTCCAACAAATAAAACTATGAGTATACTATACGACCCTATTTGGCAAATAGCGGATAGCTGATTTGAGTATACGACCCTATTTGTATTAAGGTGTTTGGTGAATAGTTGATAGCTGGTTTCCACTTAATTGCGTAAAATGACCAAAAAGTATATGAGCATAATTCATTATTGTACTTTTTATTAATTTTCAAGAAGTTTAGAACATTAATGTAATTTATCTCATTCATTGCGAAACCTCTAATGTCAAAAAGCTCCTCCTCCAAATTTTTCGAAAAGAGCTTTTGTTCCCCCAATCAGCTGTTTCTAGACCTCTTTTTTACCAAACACTCAAATTAGAGAATTGACATGATCAAGTCATCTAACATGAGTTCAAACCTCAAACCTTTAATTTTCTCCAAACCTTTCTTTACCAAACCGGGTCATAGTAATGTGAGGTATTTTTGTTTCGTGAGTACATTAGGAATACAAATTGTCATAGTTTCTACTAATATGTATTTAAAGATATCTATATATAAACGGTTTTTTCACCATATACCCCTGACTAATTTTTTTTTGCACCGTATACCCTCGCAACTTTCCAAATTCACCATATACCCCCACGTTTCAAAAAATACATCAACATGCCCTTATGACTAACGGAAGTCTAACACCGTTAGTCATTATGCCCTAACCCCCCTCTAATCCTAATTAACTAACCTAAACTAAACTAAACCCAACTCTAACCCTAACTCTAATCTAATACCCTAACCCTAACCCTAACCCTAGCCACCCACCCACCACTCCCCCACCCCACCCAATTCCCCACCACCCCTCCCCCACCCCATCCAATTCCCCACCACCCCTCCCCACCCCACCCCTTTCCCCCCCACCACCCACACACCATCCCTCCCCCTCCCCCTCCCCCTTCCCCACCCCCCGACCCTCCCCCTGCGGCCCCCACTCCAGTGGCGGATCTTAAAATTTTTGTTACCGGGGGCCAAACAAAATTTCAAAATGACATATATAAAAGTAAAATAATTATGAATAACGTATGAGTAGTATTTTCAGGTCCAAACTAAACAAATAAATATATATACCATATAAAAATATCAAGATAAACTAAGTTATAAATTAATTTTTATACCTGATAAATAATAAGAAAAAAAAGTTAAAAGTTAAAAATTTAAAGCATTAAATAATACTAAAACATGTATAGAAAAAGGAAAATAATATTCATAGCCCTAAGGACTATGTATAAGCTGCCTAAAATGGAAATAAAAAATTAGATAAAGATAATCGATAGTAATAAACTAATAATTAATAAATAGAAGTAAAGAGAAAACGCCTAATCTGTTTCTTCCTCTGATCTGTTTCTTTGATTATATACTAAAGACTAATTGTAATTCTGAAAGAGGTTGTGGGTCTCCTCCTTGTTGGGTGTGTTAAACACTACTCCCTCCGTTTCATTTTAATCTACACACTTATACTTTTCACGCATGCCAATGCAAAACTTTGAGGACATATATCTTTAATTTTATATTTGTAAAAATTATAAAAAGTACATATTAATAAAATACATGTTATGATGAATCTAACAAGATCCCACATGACTATATTTTCATCCGCGTATAAATCACAAATGATGGTCAAAGTGAAATTTGTGAATAGTGTAAAATATCAAAGTGTGTAGATTAAAATGAAACGGAGGGAGTATAAAAGTTCTTCTCTTATGGAGATACCTTACTTGGAGTAGAGACTTACAATTTCTTAATTTTTAATGAAATACAAACCAAATTATAAAAAAAAAAAAAGAAAAACGCCTAAAGAAAAGAAAAAAAAAAGAAATAAATGACCAAATGGTCAGCACATGATGACAGAGGAGAAGAAAAAAAAAAACATGGGTATTCCCAACTGTGGGGCCCTCCTTTCCCCATATCCTCCTTTAAACATGGGTAGTACGGGTTGGGTTAAAAAAAATAAGGGTTATCCGCGTAGTTTGGTAGTTGGACGGTAGTATTTTGGGCTTGTTTTTACTGGGCTAAACAGAATACTACAGCTGTATTTCTTTTTTCTCCAAATGTTTTTAGGGGCCAGGCCCAGTCCTGTCCTAAAGAAAATCCGCCCCTGCCCACTCCCCTTCCCCCTCCCCTGCAGTCGCCAGCAACCCCCTCCCATCCCCTTTCCCCGCAACCGCCGAACCCCCTCCCCCTCCCCTGAAATGAAAAAAAAAAATTCGAAAACGCCAAATACGAAACGCCCGGAACCAAGCGACGACGGGGGAAGGGGAGGGGGGGTTGCACGACGATGGGGGAAGGGGAGTGTGCGACGACGGGGGAAGGGGATGGGGGGCTGCGCGACGACGGGGAAGGGGGAGGGGGGGATGTGCGACGACGGGGGGGAGGGGAGGGGGGGCAGTACGACGACGGGGGAAGGAAGGGGGGGCGGGTAGGTCAGGGTTGGGTTGGGTGGGGGCTGGTGGGCTGGGTTAGAGAGAGAGAGTTAGGGTTTAATTAGGGTTAGGGTGGGGGAGGGGTGTTTAGGGTTAGTGTTAGTATTAGGGTGTTAGATTAGGGTTAGATTTAGGTTAGTTAATTAGGGTTAGAGGGGGGTTTAGGGCTTAATGACTAACGGAGTTTAACGCCGTTAGTCATTAAGGGTAAGTCAGTGTATTTTTTGAAACGTGGGGGGTATATGGTGAATTTGGAAAGTTGCAAGGGTATACGGTGCAAAAAAAATTTAGTCAGGGGTATATGGTGAAAAAACCGATATATACATATATATTATGAAAATGCGTGTGCAAGTATTGTACATTGTTGCGTCACCCCACCTTATACAGTGATGTGACACCGCTTCGTGCCCAACATGACATTCATACTGTTGAACTATGCCTTGAATAAATTATATGGCGCTTGGGTTAACCAAGCACTGTGAGGTCTTTTTGTTTCGTGAGTACATTAGGAATATCAAATTGTTATAGTTTCTACTAATATGTACTTCCTCCATTTTATAATAAGTGACACGTTTTCCTTTTAGGAAAATGTCACAATAACTGACACATAGCTCAAAGTAGTAGATAATACTTCTTATTTATTACATCTTTGCCATCATTTAATTGTTTCACCTATTTACTTTATCCAATATAATACTCAGTTTTGATTGGTTAAACAAGTGGCCTGGTCCCAACTTTATCTCTCTAGACTCCTTGGTATTCCCCCACTTTTCTCTCTGTGTCACTTATTAAAAAATAGAGGAAGTATTTAGGGATATTTATATCTATATATATTATGAAAATGCGTGTGCAAGTATAATACATCGTTATGTCACCCCACCTTATACGATGATGTGACACCGCTTTGTCCCCAACATAGTATTCATATTGTTAAACTATGCATTGAATAAATTTTTGGCATATGTTGTTTAGTATATCGAGTCTGTTTTAGTTTCGGGTTTAGGCCCGTCTGTTTAGGTTAATTAGTAAGGTACTATATAAACCCTATAATTAACTTCTACCTCCACATTTTGTAATATGTACTCTCTCCTAAACCTAATAAAATCGTTTCTCTTGTGCATGACGTAGCTAACACATTGTTAGTGAACCACGTTAATTCTTGTGTCAATTGTTCATTAATAATTTGTTTCGTTAATTGCATCTGTCAGATTGTCACAACACATACTGATAAAAAATATTTGAATAAGTGGTATCAAATCCGTGAGTCGTCACCTCTTACTTTGTAATGTCATGAATTTCCCAGCCACTAAACTATGACTAGCTAGGGATGGAAATGGATGATGGATCATCTATCATCTGCTTAACCGATTTTATCAAGCGGGTGAAAACCAGAAATAAACGGATGAAAAGTGGGTGGCGGGTGATGGATGCGGATTGGATGAGGGTGATATTTTTTCATCTGTCACCCGACCCATCACCCGCTTAAAACCCACCCATCATCCATATTATCAATTACACATGTTTATTTACTTACTTTATTAAATTTTTTAGTTGAAAATTTTAATAAATATGTGTATCTTATGATTTTTTGTAAAAATTGTTATATATCTCCTCACTCGCTAACCACCCGACCCACTCGTTCATCCGGTGGATGATGGATGGATAGATGCAGTGATGACTTATGCGGGTGATGGATAGATGCAGGTAGCACTAGTGGAAAAAACCCTATATGTCACTTCGTAACAAATGTGGTTTTTACAAAACTGCATCAGAAAATTAATCAAAAAAATAAGAAGGAAAGGTGGGAAGAAAATCTGATGTGGTCCTCTTGTGGACCGCATCAGATTAAAAATCTGATGCGGTTTTTTTGAAAATCTGATGCGGTTTTTTTGAAAATCTGATGCGGTTCTTAGGATCGCATCAGATTTTTTTATTTTTTTAAAAAAAAAAAAACTGTAAACCACATCCCTTGGCCCATTTACTTTCACCACAATCCCAACCCACCCCACTCAACTCACGCAAACCCTAAGTCCCTAATCCCCTCTCTCCTCACTCCACGGCGCACCTCTCTCTCCTCACTCCACCCACACGGCGCCCCCTCTCTCTCCTCACTCAACTCAACCCAAATCCCCTCTTCCCCCTCTCTCTCCTCTTCCCTCCTCCCTCTCAAACCCACGACACCCACAAATCTTCACGAACGAACGAATCTGCACGAGTCTTCACGAACCCAAGAACGAACATCTTCACGAACGAACGAATCTGCACGAGTCTTCACGAACCCACGAACGAACATCTTCACGAACGAACGAATCTGCACCAGTCGAAGACGAAGACGAATTGAGGACGAAACGAACATCGAAGGCAAAGCACGAAAATTGAGTCGAATCTGGAAATGTTTTTTTTCCTTTTTTTTTTCGTTTTTTTGCGTTTTATATTTTAGACGAAAATTTAGTCAAATTTAGTCGAATCTGTAATTTATATTAGACGAAAATTTCGTTTTATTTTCTGTAATTTCGTCTTATATTAGACGAAAATATCGTTTTATTTCGTTTTATATTAGACGAAAATTTCGTTTATTTTCTGTAATTTATATTTTTAGTTAGATCTAGTTCTTTTTTTTTTGTAATTTTCGTTTAGTATATGTAATTTATGTTTTTTAGATAGATTTAGTTTTTTTTATTTTCGTTCATTTTCATATGTATTGTTATTTAGTTAGATTTAGTTTATGTAATTTATATAATTTTCGTATTTATTATTATTGTATTTAATATATATAATATATATATATATATATGTGTGTGTGTGTGTGTGTGTGTGTGTGTACAAAATGGCATTGTTGCTGCTTTGTTGGTTTGGTCTTGCTTCGTTGCTGCAGACCTGCAGTGCAAAGCAGGTTTTTTTTTTTTAAATTTCATGACCCAAAATCTGATGCGGTCATGCCAAAACCGCATCAGTATGTGAAAAACTTATGCGGTTTTGGACCGCATCATTGTCGTTCGTAACTGCTGCGAGCCCATCTGATGCGGACCAAAACCGCATAAGTAAGCCCGGTTTTGACCATATCAGATGGGCTTTTTTCCACTAGTGAGTGGATGGATGCGGGTGAAGTTCCACCCGCACCGAACCCTATCCATTTCCATCCCTAACTATGACTTGTACTTGTGACATGATATCAACCCCAAACCAATGAACCATGCCTTCTCTTTATTTTATTAAAAAAAATTACTAGAGGCATTGCTCGGACTCAACAACTAATCTATCTATACTAATATATTAAAAGACGTTCCTATCAAAGGAACAGTGCCACGTGGCACTCTGCTCAATCTTCTAATACATATGTTTATAATCTCATTTTAAAAAATTAACGATATGTAGTTACTAGGATTCGAACAGATGACCTTTGAAATAAAATGTGTAAAACATAATTAAATCTCATAATTATATTTAATCATAAAGACATAGACAAGCTTTTTTATCTCTAACCATTTTATTAAGTAATAGCACTCTCTTACCCTTTTTTTTTTTTGAAGGGATAACACTTTCTTATCCTAATTCCATTGAAATTGTTATATTATCCCCAATTCCTTAAAGTTTTTTTCAAAAATAAATTTTTATGCCATAACGTCCATTTTTCAATTTTACACTAAATAGAATATTAAAAAAAGCTAATAAAATCAACATGATATTTATGATTAAAAATAATATATTTGATAATTGTAACTGACTCGGGGCATTGCCCGGGCCAAAGTACTAGTTAATTATATAAAACATGCATTGAGAAACATACTTAAGGAAAAAGATGATTATCGGTACATATTAAATATTAATAAAAATATAATGTAATTACTAGGGCAAACAGAATAGAGTTGAATTAACCATCATTATAATTGTGATGCTATTCTAAACTATAATCCTCTCACAAGTGCATGTCTGATTGGCCACTAGCTATTTCCCTCAACAAGCCATGGCACCATAACAATGGTAATTATCATACTATATTGAAAACTGAAAAGATTTTGTGTAGTCATTGTATCGAATTCGGTATTAGTCAAAATCAGAAATGGTAAGAATTACGAGAATTATGTGGGAGGCCAATGGTTGGAGCTCCCACCTCCCAACCTTATGGTCGGGTGTTCGACTCTCATCAAACCCAATTTGGAGAGTTTATGTAAATATTTGCTTCTGGGTATAAATCCCCAGTTTCCAGTCTCTGGAAGTTTCCTTATGGGTTGTGATCCCCCTTCTTAGTTCTTACCCCTTAGCATATGAGGGCTGACCCTTGCTTAGGCCAGTTAATTACCGAATAAAAAAAAAAGGGTAAGAATTACAAATATTGACGTTCAAGTAGCCTTTAAATAACTATACTAAAAACCTTAAATTAGAGAGTAACACAAAAATAGCAAACTATGTAAAACTTTCGTTGGACTCACCAAAAAAGTGTACTCATTTGATTAGATCATCTAATAAGAGACCATTTTGTTATGACTTTTATGTATATCTCTTAATCTTTTATATGCCCCCACAATTGAAAATGAAATTATTTTTCCAACTGGCAGATAGAGGCTCTTGATATTAATTATTAATATTGGGCTAAGAAACTTATTCTTCTCGAATTAAATGAACAAGGGTCCATCTGACCACCCTAAAGGTAGCATGTCATGTGGCCCATGCTTAAGGATTTCTATTCATTTCTAAAATCAGATAAATACAATAATTCTTCCTTTTTTTACTTGTTTATATTTTAATGGTCAGATTAGTGAAGAAAGTATATAAGTAAGTCTTTTTTGATGGAAACATAAGTCTAAATTATTGAAGATGAATAAAGGGACAAATTGCATGTGAAATATTTTGGATGGTTCAATGGGCCATAACGTTACGGCCCCATAGTTCTTTTACCCTTCCTTGGGACTCACAAGTGGACTAAAATATGTTTGTTTCAGCTTCCTATTTGAACTCACATAAACGACAGAGCATACTATTTATTGCGAATCCGTGGTACATCCATCACTTTCGGGTTTAAATTATTGTTGGCATTAGACCGGGTGGTGTTGGCGTCGTGTCTATGTTTGTGTCATATATAAAAAAGGTGGAAAATCCGTAACAATAACCCAATCCATTTAATAAATATATTGTGTTATATTGACCCGTTTAATCAATCGTGTTGAGATATCTCAACGCTAATCCTTTTTTCTCGCGTCCGGTCCACGTTGTGTTTTCGTGTTAAAAAACAATTTTCTATATTAATATCCTATATTTGAGGCAATTTTGTTAAACGGGTTCAAGAATGTCATCTTCATGTTGAAAACCTCAACTTAACCCAACTTATTTAGTAGGACGTGTTGTATTGACCTAGATCACTAGGTATACGTTCACTTAGAGTCTTAGACTTCAGTGTACGCATATCAAGACCTAAAGGTAGATCCCCCCCTCCCTTTACGGCTTTACCCCCATAGAGTTGCTCTAAGAATCGATCCCAGGCTTCCCTACAGGAGATGAGCAGGGGAACCAACAAACTTTAGAGGTTTACAGCAAAAGCATTTGCCACCTCTAAAATCAAGCAACACATGTAGTATGTACGTCGTCATATATAGAAGTTAATGACATACTAGTCGATGAGTTTATAGCAGAAGCATCATCACATCACATAAACAAACCTCTATATTATTTCATATACTTACCCTAATCTCTTTCTATTGTAACATATGGATTTTTCTATTATTCACACACTATCCTATCACTACCAATAATTATGATTTTTACGTAAGGAAAAATATAGTCATGTATGATTTTGTTAGATTTGTCTTAATATATACTTTCAATTTATCAACTTTAATCATTTTTACTAAATGGTAATTTAAATTATTAATGATTAATGTTGTGCAATGGCAAGCATGAAACTTATGTTGCAATAGAAAAAAAAAATATATATATAAAGAAAAACTCTACTTGGTTAAATTTTAACAAGTTAAAGATGTGATATAAATACATGTGGACCCTACACATAGTATAGATACAAAAATAGTACACTAGACTCATGAAGCAACAAAATTTAGCTAGCTAGCATCACTCATATACATATAAATTAATTAATAAAATCATATAAGTCATGGAGTCAATGTGCAAATAAATACAAAAATAGTACACTAGACTCATGAAGCAACAAAATTTAGCTAGCTAGCCTCACTCATATATAAACTAATAAACTCATATAAGTCATGGAGTCAATGTGCAACTAAATAATAATAATATATATTCCTTACAATCTCAAGACGAGAAAGTCATAACTTATTACCGTGGGACTCCAAAATAAACTTGACTCTAACACCCAAATTAGTCCCGAAAAGTGGTTTAAATAACACTTCTTGTGGTACTTTTAACTCTAATAGTACAATCTATAATCTTTGATTTGATACGAAAAGTGGAACTAATTAAACCACTTATAGACTCGCAATATCAAATTTTACTTTGAATTTGCCAAAAATACCAAGATGCTACTATCTATTAGTCCATTAAGCCTCCTAAGATTAGATGATAAGACAACCTTCCTCGAGACAATGCTCCACACATTGCATGTAATATGGAGAAAGCTTAAAAAGTAACACTTATATATAATATTGCCAAATAAAGTAACAAAAAGGTTACTATCAAATAAGTATCAATCAAGAAGATTGATCATGGTAGCTTTAAGCTGTTTACCAAAATCACTAATGCAAGAAAGGAACAAAAAGCTAGTACATCTACAGCTTATATATAATGCACTGTTATTAACTTGTAATAGTAATAAAGTAAATATATTTACATAAAGATGCAAGTTTGTAAGTGTTAATTTAACCTATTTAATCAACTTTTTAAGGTTGTCTACTCGTGAAGATTAGTTGATATGTGCATGCCATCCCTGTGTCCACTATTTTTTAATTTATTAATTCATCTTAGCTGTATATGTAGTCTTTTGTAATTTGTCCTGCCCCAAACATTAAAATAAAAGAAGCTCTTTTTTCTCATAAATATATTTATTTTTGTGCAGCTACGCCAAAAGTGAAAATTATTGCCGGTCAAAGAAGTAGCTCTAACTGGTCAGAAACAACAAAACTCAAATGTCATCATCTCTAACTACCAACAAGACCCTGTTTGTCAAAAGGATGAAGGAGAAATTTGACATGCAAGAATGGAAAAATACTTAATTGCTGGTAGGACTCTTGACTTAATCAAAATTCCCCATCTATTTTTCTGAGTTTTGAATATAATCTTGCAACTCGAAAATTGATTTGACCTGAATTATATAAAATGGTGAAATAAAAGTCGAAGTGGGTCAAATTGGGATTGACCCACTGTGTGAAAGGTGAAAAAGTTTTAATAAAATATTCAGATGACTAACAGACACGAGAAGTTGTTATTCATCTTCGCCATCCTACGCCAGACTACTAGTTAGCTTTTGTGCTTCTTGACCCGCGTATAAAGTTGATTAAGTATGGTGTGACTCGACTGGATATGAGCGGAGTTTAAACAACATAATTTTGGTTCGAAATGTAGGGCATTTATATTAGTTAGACCATGTCTTGAGGCATAGATCCGCCTAAATATGTCATTTTAGACCATTATAATCTTTGGCTAATCTACCAGGTTTTGGTAGATTTATATGCCCAAACAATGGCCCGAAATAACATTTCGAGTTAAAAAGGTCCACGTTTTACGCCTTCTTTCCATTAAAAAAAACAATTGGTTGCCATAATCAGTTGTACTTGGTTACTAGTTACTACTATTATTCTCCACCATTTGTAATGGTCTCAAAAGATTTCTTTATCGCAATTTGAAAAAGAAGTAAGTGTAAAAGGAAGCTACTTTGAACAGTGACTTTTTACAATTCTCAACAAAAGCTATAAAAAGTTCAGATAAATTTAAATGTCAAGGCTAATATATTCTACATAAATAAAGCTCATAGGAATTAAGTTCAATACCAATAATTTTTTTTAAGTTAGATTCTAGTTAGGCAATTGAATTTAGAAAACTACGATAAGAGCTAATAAGGCCTATTTAACTTCATTGAATTATAATTACAATAAGTTCTAAACAAGATATGAGTTAATTCCATCACAAATAAATTTAGATAGTTAAAATAAAATAAATAAAAATAATGTGAAGTAAACAAATTCTAAATTACTAATCCATGCATCACTAATATTGCATTCAAGGAAGCTTAATAATACTTCGCGTAAATATACTCATTCATATCTCTATTATACTATAAGCTAAGGGGGGAGTTATGGTGTCCCCTCTTGAAAAGACATATATACCCTTAATTTTTTACAAAATAATAAAGAAAAGATTTTCTTAATTCTAACCTCATTAACAAATATGGATAATAAGGAAAGTTCTACATTACCAAAAAAGAAATACATAAAAATGTGTAAAAAGAGGAAACTCACAATTGAAATTATAAACTGATGATGACTTAATCAATTTTCAAACAATTATAAAAGCAAAGATTTACAGAGATTCTTACTATCTAAACTCTTAGTTGCAACAACAATTTCAAATAACATGCATAAATAAACCATGAAAGAATTAAGAAACTTAGAGAATATTCATTCTTTTATTTTTTGGGGCTCACAATCAGTTGAGAACTTGAGATAATAGATAATTAAAGAGATAAACATACATCTTTAGATAATATCAATTTATAATTTATTTTTTTATTGAAGCACTACTCACCATAGTATGCCTAAAAACCTTAAGTACACAATGAAATTAAATTGAACTACTACTCATACGCCTATAAAATATATGTATTTTTAAATAAATAAAAACCATTATTATTTAAAAGGAGAATTGTTGAATTATCTACCAAATACAAGACAACATGTTCTACCTCGACATAGTCCTTTCTAGAAAACATTACTCTTTATACTAGATCAATGTAAATAAATATCATAACGCTCATCAATATTCACCATAAATATACACTCTTAAGTTAGATTTTTAACACTTTTTAATGTTAATATTAATATTAATATACTGTCGCACGCATCGCGTGCATATAGTGCTAGTATATATATAGGCTTTGGCTTTTGAACATACTTTTTCATATTATATCATCGAGTAATTCTAAAAAATTAATTTTGCATTGACATCAGAACTGCTTGAATACCATCCTAAAACTTACCCTAATTTATATCCAATCTAAAGTTTAGAGTTTGCAATTTGGGTAACCACCACCAGTCACATTCATATTTGACTTGATATTGATTTTAATTGTTTCGAAATATACCAATTATCTCTTTAACTTAAAATATTGCCTAATATGAAAAATTAATAATCTTAGGACATGTTCATATATTTTTTTTTTCTCGTATTTACGTCATGTTGCATTCTAGTTTATGGTACTATACTGTGTCAAAAATTTATATTCTACTATAAATGAATTGTTTGGCAAATTTTTTCTAATGAATATGTTAGGTATATGCACTATTGGTAAGAGTTATGTTCATTTAAAGTTTGAAACTAGAGTACACTGCCATTACCATGGATCATAGCACCCCTTTAAAACTTTCATAGTGCTTTCGAAATTCCGGGAGTACCTAGAATTAGATTTTAACTTTTACATTTTTTGCACATTTTATATTGAACATTTTACATATTACTTATTTAAATTTTAAGCAAATCAAATAAAAAAAATATACAAATAAGTATTTTTGAAAACACATAGTTTTAGGTGCTCTCGACACTAGTAACAATTTACAGTACCCTTCAATCATGTAATTCATGACCACAAGTGCAAGTCCAAGACTGTCATTTGGCAGGTAACAATGTTTTAATCAATAAATACCACAAGTATGAAATGAAAAAGAGTCTCAATTTCTCAAACAAGAAAAAGAAAACTATTATTATTACAAGCAAGAGAAAAAAAAAAAAAAAAAAGCTTTTTTTAAGAGTTCCAGACAATCATATAGTGTTCACAAATGTGGGTCCTACTACACTATATTTTCTCTCTCCTCTTTTCTTTCTTCTTCATCTTCTTCTCTCTACTCACTCTACCACTGTCTTCACTTCACTTCACTCTTCTCTTTCTCTCTCCTCGAGACGACCAAAATACTTCAGATCTAACAACCACAAAACCTCTCAAAAAAGAAAACCCTAATTAAGATTTTACAAAAAACGATCTGGGTAAGCTTTTTTTTCTTCTAGTTTTTCTTCTTTCAGATTCTTCTACATTGTCGTTTTCTTAAGCTTCTTTACTCTTTCTTTAATGGCATGTTTAATCTTTGATCTTATTGCTTAATGTGGTTTCATTTGAGCTTAATCAAGTGGGTTTTTTTTTTCTTGGATTTTTTTGAGGATCTGACTAATCTTTGACTTAATTAATTGGTGGGTTTTGATTTTTGGGTTTTTTGTATTTTTTGGGTTCGTGGGTTATTGAGCTAAAGATCTTGAAATTTCTTAACTGGGTTTTTAGATCATTTATTATAATGTTGTGGGTTAAAAAAGATCCTTAATTTGTTCATTGTTTGTTTGGTGTGAAAGATGAGTATTTTGCTGTCTTATGAGTTTTTGATTATGTGGGTTTTGATTATATGGGTGTTTGTTTATGTGGGTTTTTACTGTTTTTCCCCCTTTCTTGATTTGGTAATATTAAAGTATGTTTTATCTACTTTATTATATTATCATTACTTATATATATAAAATAATTAAGGGTTAGATGTTATTATCATTATATGAGTTTTTTTTATGAGTGATGCCAAAGATTTTAGTTTTGTGGATAATGTTTGCTAAGCTGCAACCAAAGTACTAGATTGACCTAATAATTGTATGGTTGTACCAAAAGTTAATTCAGCTGATGTGTGACGTTTTATCTAGTCATCAATGGAGCCTTTGCAGTTTTCCCTGCTTATTAAGCATTTGTATGTTGCTTTCACAGTTGGTGTGGGAGGCCATAGCTATCACAGTTTCACTTATCTATATTGAGGTTAATGGAATTTCTTATGTGAATGTCATATCATATGTGATCCCTCGTTGTCGAGTTATTTGCTGTTAACTGGATTTACGTGGTTGTTATATGGTATATGGATGGGAGAGAAACTGATATGAGAGATGAATTTATTTGTGTGTTATGATCATTAGCTAAAAAGATAACTTCTGTTTGTATGTTTTGTTATTACGGATTATTTTGGGGGTTGGGGCGGGGGGAGGTGTGTGTTAGTGAGGGAGTTGATCCTCTATCATGGAAATTTCTTGTAAATGGAGAAACTGAAACTTTTGGGTTCAATGCAGGTTAGAATAGGCTCCATCGTCAATGGCAGTAACAGATGTAGAAAATCCTCTTTTAGGAGAAACCACTTGTGGGTCTCTGCTGCAGCAATTACAGGTAACTAACCAAAATGATTTTGGAGGTGATAGTGTTATATTTTTTTTTTAAGAACTAAGAATTGTACTGATTGTCATAATTTGATGGGATGTAGCGAATATGGGATGAAGTTGGTGAAAGCGATGAAGACAGGGACAAGATGCTTCTTCAGATAGAGCAGGAATGTTTAGATGTCTACAAAAGGAAGGTTGACCTGGCTGTTAATTCAAGAGCCCAACTTCTCCAGACCTTGGCTGATGCTAATGTTGAGCTTTCGACCCTCCTATCTGCTCTTGGAGAAAAAACTGTTGTTGGAATGGTTTGTTTCTACCATAACTCAATTTTATTGTTGCTTGAATGGGTAAACAAGTCAATTTCTTGTTTGTGAGATTTCAGTAGTCATTTGAACAGTTCTTCACCTTGCTTTTGGACAGCCTGAGAAAACTTCCGGAACAATTAAGGAGCAACTTGCAGCTGTTGCACCGACGTTGGAGAAGCTGTGTGCACAAAAAGTGGAGAGGCTGAGAGAGTTCTCTGATGTACAGACGCAAATTCAGGAAATCTGTGGGGAAATTGCTGGAAAATTGAACCTGAATGACGAGGCACCAGTGGTTGATGAGTCTGATTTGTCCCTGAAGAAGTTAGAGGAATATCATGCTCAACTTCAAGAACTTCAGAAAGAAAAGGTAGAAATTAGTTGTGAATATTCTTTTCTAGTACTGTGCTATGTAGCATGGAAACTGGGGTTTCAGAAATGGGGAAACTTCAGGTTCCAGCCAATTTTTGACTTCACTAGTAGAAGCCCAGAAATGGCTGGGGTGTTGGGAATGGAAACATTATGGAAATGGGGAAATCTTATGTCCTAGACATTTCTGTGCTTCATAGATACTATATTCCATGATAGGAGTTGCACTTATGAACTTTGCTAATGTGACAGAGTGAAAGATTACACAAGGTCTTGGAATTTGTTAGCACTGTGCATGATCTTTGCTCAGTTCTCGGTATGGACTTCTACAGCACTGTGACGGAAGTTCACTCAAGCCTGAATGACTCTACTGGTGTGCAGTCAAAAAGCATTAGCAACGAAACATTGTCAAAGCTTGCTGAGACAGTAGTTGCTCTAGAAGAGGACAAGAAGCAGAGGCTGCAGAAGGTAAGCCAATGATCAAACTATCATCAGCATATAGACCTGGTAAAATTGTTGCGACATGAGAACTTAATGGGATCTCACCAGATATTTTAGGATCTTGAACGCAATTACCTGAAAACTGAAACAACCCGCAAAACATAACCGGGAAAAAAGCTGACCCCAAAGTGACCTGAAAACTGACCTGAAAATAACCAAACTGACATGCTTGATTTGTTTGACCGGTCTATTAGCGTTAACCTGAAGTTTTTACATACACTTCTTGTTCTGTGAGTGATGTCTTTCCCCCATATCTTCTAATATTCACCAAAAAAAAGGGTTTAGACTTGAGACTGGTGAGGGTTGTATGGTAAGAAGGAGCCACGTAGGATTCTCTTAGTAATATTTGATGTTCATGTTTCCTATCAAGCTTCTTCTTTGAGAGTATAAGTCTGGACTCCGATACTCTCACTCACTCAAGACTAATATTATAAGTCTAACAGAGTGTCCCCACATGCAGCTTCAAGAGTTGGCTAATCAGTTGATTGATCTTTGGAATCTAATGGATACACCTGAAGAAGAGCGACAATTGTTTGACCATGTTACATGCAACATATCAGCCTCAGTGGATGAAGTCACTATTCCAGGCGCTCTTGCTCTGGACTTGATTGAGCAGGTACTGTTGGTCTATTTCAAGTATGCTGCTGTTAGGAATCAGATGATGCTTGCTACTGACGTTTTGTTTTTGCTATGTTTGTACTTTCTGCTGTTAGGCTGAGGTTGAAGTTGAGAGGCTTGATCAGCTAAAGTTTAGCCGGATGAAGGAAATCGCATTCAAGAAGCAGGGTGAACTTGAGGAGATATATGCTCGTGCACATATAGAAATAGATACTGAAGCTGCTCGGGAAAAGATTTTGGCAATTATCGATGCTGGGAATGTGGAGCCCACAGAGTTGATTGCTGATATGGATAGCCAGATCTTACATGCCAAAGAAGAGACTCTTAGCAGAAAGGAGATACTGGACAGGGTTGAAAAATGGATGTCAGCTTGTGAAGAAGAGAGTTGGCTTGAAGACTATAATCGGGTATTGCTCCATCTCTGTATCTTCTTTATGGGGGGTCTGCCTTTCCTTTCTTTCTTCTCTATTTTCTCTTTATGAGGTCGGAACGATTTGGTATTGGTTTTGCATTACAATGGGTGCACAGTAACTTGTGCAAGTTGACACGTTATACCATCATTAAGACCATTTTATTGAAACAGAAGCTATTTATAAATCCTTTTAACTCTTCATTTTCACCTGTCTTTTTAAGGAAGTGATGTGTTGTCGAGGGGGATTTTGCAATAGAGCATGCATGTGCATTGACCTCTGACTTCCAACTTCTTTCACTACTACAGGATGACAACAGATATAATGCTAGCAGAGGCGCTCACTTGAATCTTAAGCGGGCAGAGAAAGCCAGAATTCTGGTGAACAAAATCCCAGGTTTGTATTATATTTGATGAAATACTAAGCTGGATTTTGGGGAATGCAAAAGGTGCTTCACAAAGCTGATTGCTTGACATTATTAAATTATGAAGTAACAAACTTTTTTGGCCTTGCAGCAATGGTTGAGACTCTAGTTGCCAAAACTCGTGCATGGGAAGAGGAGCGGGGCGTAACATTCACTTATGACGGAGTCCCCCTGCTTGCTATGCTTGATGAATATGCCATGCTTAGGCATGAAAGAGAAGAGGAGAAACGGAGATTGAAGGTAAGCATTACAGCCTAAAGCAAAACTACTACTGTCTGCATGGCTTGGTCATGTACAATTCCCCTTCACTCCTTGTCTTGATTTGAAGCAAAATTGTGGGAAGGGCAGGGACATATTGAGCATGCTTGTTGCCGTAGGCAAGTTTTGAGTTTTGAGTTTTTATGATTAGTAAGAACAAGGATCTGGAAACTTGAAAAGTAGATTCTAGCTTTCTGTAATCAGTTTTGGAAATTAGGACTAGTAAAAATATGATTATTTTTAGGTTAATCATACAATTTATGTACAACTTTTGAACTCTTAAAACCAATACCTAATAATCTGGCAATGATACCCAAGTACCAGACTTAAAGTTGGCCTTCTAAATTACTGTTTGCTGTCGTGCAAGCTAGGTAGAGGGTTGGAGGCAATGCAATCTTCCTCTTTGATTTTGTTTCACTTCTTTATTATTTAATTAAGGCATTGTTGGGCTTGAAGTAGACTTGTGCTGGTACATACCCTCAATTGTAGATGCACTGCACTCTGCATTTCTGTAAAGCAACTGTTGACTTCTCTGTGTCGCCCTGCAGGACCAAAAGAAGTATCTTGACCAGATGAGCACAGACCAGGAAACTGCTTTCACCACGAGGCCGAGCCCTGTTAGACCTGGTAGTGCGAACAAGAAAGGACCACGTGTGAATGGAGGCTCCAATGGGACTCCTAGTCGTCGACTCTCATTAAACTCTCATCAAAATGGAACGAGGTCATCAAAAGAGGGTAAGCTCAGGCCAGCAGCTCCGGTGAATTATGTTGCCATATCAAAAGATGATGCATCCTCCCACATCTCTACCTCGGAAACCATCCCTGCCACACCATAATAATTGAAACTAGAAGTGAGAAATCTGTAGGTTTTTTTAATTGTCATAGTGTAGTTTTAGTTTGTTGTTGTAGGATGTTAATTGTGAACAGTAAGTAAGGTGTAGTGAGGGAGTACTAAGTACATACTTGAAATTGTGTGTTATATCGTCATGAAGAAGCTTACTAATTCATGCTGTTCTATTTTTCCTGGTGTTGGCGTGTCGCTGGTTGCACACTCTATGGAATAACCAAGTCAGTATAATTCCTCCGTGTTTTTGTAGTTGCATCATATGCTCTTTCATGAAAGACGCACAACTTTAACTATCAATATTTTCAATTGTGTATTTGGAAGAATTATGAAAAGTTGAAATAATGAAGATATGCAAAGAATTAGATAGTTGAGCTGGAGCTAAAGATGTCATTAACTAATTTGGTTTTTTAATGTTTGACAAATTAGAGAATTCCTTTTTTCTTTAATTCTTGTAATATTTTTTTTTAGAGATAATTTTTTTTACTCTTTTTTCTCCATCTAAGAACATACATTATTCACCAAAGAACACATATTCTTTCCCTCTCTTCTAATAAAAGTTCGTATAATGGTGGTTTTGAAGGGCCTCTTGGAGGAGAGATAATTTCATACAACATAACAGCATAACAAGCCACTATAAGAAATTGCATTAGGTGTAGGTAAGAAATTGCAAAATTGATTTCCCCGACTATGAGTTATTCTTGCGTGGACCTGGTCCATATTAATATTATTGTGGACCAAAGCCACTTATTTAACATAGTGACCCTTTTTTTCCATATAAAGAACCTTTAAAAAATCTTAAGTTACACTTATACAAGCATTTTTTCTATCATAGTGACCGTTTTTTTTAATATAGTCATCAAGTTTACATTAGTTTATCATGATGAAATTTTCGATTTGTGACATAATAACCTTTTTTTTTCACATAGTCAAACTTTATAGAATCTATATCTACTCATTTTTTATATCTACTTTTTTATATAGTGACCCTTTTTTTCATAAATCACATGAATTAGCATTAGGTCCACACTAATTTAGTGTGGACCAGGTTCATATAAGACTTTTACAAAACTCTATAGCAGGCTAGACTAGATTACAAGACACTATAAGACTCGTTAACTCATACCATTTTAATTATTACTCGTTATAATCGGACCAAAAACTCTTTAGCAGGCTAGACTAGATCTTCTTATCCATTAGCTCTTACTTCCATTATTTCCTTAAGTATGTATTGTTAAAAAAGTTGATAAATAAATTTAATTATGTTCCACATCATGATGCTTTTTACTTAATATTGCTATGATATTGTGCATTTGGTGTTCGTTGATTTGTTGAACTTGTTCATCTAATAAAATGTTCATGTTTACATGATTGACATTATTATGTTTGTCACCTAGGCGGCTAGGTTCTGTTCTTTTGAACTTATTTTGGCTGAACTGAAATTAAATTAACTGAACTTAACTGAAATTAAATTAATTGAACTTAAAATAAAATAAATTAACTATACTGAAATTAACTGAAATTAAATTAACTGAACTGAAATTAAATTAACTGAACTGAACTGAAATTAACTGAACTGAAATTAACTGAAATGAGAGAAACTGAACTGATGTATATTTAATTTTCCAAAATAATAATAATCGATAATAATCAATAAGTATTAACATAATATTATCAATACTTATTATTATTATTATTATTTATTATTATTAAATAATAATAATAATAATATTTATCATAATAATAATAATAATTAATAATAATAATAATTAATAATAATTAGATTTATAATAATAATATTTATAATAATAATAACAATAATAATATTTATAATAATAATGATAATAATAATAATAATATTTAATAATAATAATAAATAATAATAATATTATTATAATAATAATATTTATTGTTATAATAATAATGATATTTAATAATAATAATAAATAATAATACTATTATTATAATAAATATTGTTATAATAATAATAATATTTATTATTATAATAATAATAACAATTAATAATAATTATATTTATAATAATAATAATAACTACTAATAATAATAAAATAATAATAATTATATTTATAATAATAATTGGATTGATTATAATAATTAGATTTATAATAATAATAATATTTATAATAAATAACAGTAATAATAATAATAATTATTATTATTATTATAATAATAATAATAATAATAATAATAATAATAATTAATAATAACAATAATAATTAGATTTATAATAATAATAACAACAATATTTATAATAATAATAATGATGACAATAACAATAATAAAAAATACTTCATCCGTTTCTTTTTAATCTACACACTTTCCTTTTTGGTCTGTTTCTTTTTAATCTACACATTGTTGCTTTTTAAATTTTAGGTAACATGTCACCTCTACTTTCTCCTCTTTTTCCACCCATGTCATCCAGTTTTTAATATTTTAACCCACTTTTTTCTTTCTCTCTCTCACTTTTCAGTTTCTCTCTCCACCTTTTTAGTTTCCCTCTCATACTTTTGTACTTCCTCCTTGGTTCTCCCCCAAAGTGAAGTGAGTAAATTAAAATGAAACAGAGGGAGTAATAATAACAATATTTATAATAATAATGAGAATAATAATAATAACAATAATAAAAAGTAATAATAACAATAATAATAACGAACTGAACTGAAATTAACTGAACTGAAATGAAATTAACTGAATTGAAATTAAATTAACTGAACTGAAATTAACTAAACTAAACTGAAATTAACTGAAATTAACCGAAAATAAGTCCAAAAGAACAGGGCCCTAGTGTTTATTTAAGTCCAACCTTTGTTCCTACTCCCTCTGTCCCAGAAAGATCTGAACACTTGTTAAGACACGTAGTTTAAGGTGATAAGTTGTGGTGTGGTTATCAAATGTTATTTTATTTAAAAAGTAGGCTATGTTCAGTTCACCTTATTTTTGCTTATTTCAGATCAGATCAGATCATATCAGACAAGATCAGATCATATCAGATCAGATCAGAAAAAATAAGTTCAGATCAGATCAGATCAGATAAGTTCAGATCAGATAAGTTCAGATTATGCTTATATTTAAAACCTTATTATTATTATTATCATCATGATTATTATGATTATTAGTATTACTAATGCTATTATTGTTATTGTAATAATAATTATTATTATTGTTGTTGTTGTTGTTGTTGTTGTTGTTATTATTATTATTATTATTATTATTATAATTAATATTACTTTATACAATTACTATTACTATTAATATTACTATTTACTAGTACATTTGTTCAAAAAGATTAAAGTTGTTTTATTATTTAAAACAATTTTGGTAGAATAATATAAATTATATATTACTAGTTTATATAGAATATGAGTAGCATGAGATAACCTAATGGTGTTGTTATCACGTTCAAAAATTTTCCTACAAAGGATTTCAACTTATCTTTAAAAATAAAGTTTATATAGAACAAAACAACGATATAAGAAGAATATTTAACCATTTTGTTCAAGATCATATGATTATATATATTTATAGGTTTATTTATAATAAAAAAGAACAATTTATTGATATAACAAAGAACATGTTGTTAATTAAATCCAAACATGTCATCAATATAAAAATAACATCTATCTTTTATTTTTAAAATGTGTTCTTTAAATAGATCTTTTATGCTCTTTCCGTATATGTTCTTTTTTTAATATCATTATATGTTCTTTTCATTACACCTAAATTCTGATTATTAACGGACCTTGAACATGAGTGTTCTTTTATTTTTAATTTTTTTGGGCCCCTTTCGGAAATCCCGTGGTAAATTTCAACTTATCTTTAAAAATAAAGTTTATATAGAACAAAACAACGATATAAGAAGAATATTTAACCATTTTGTTCAAGATCATATGATTATATATATTTATAGGTTTATTTATAATAAAAAAGAACAATTTATTGATATAACAAAGAACATGTTGTTAATTAAATCCAAACATGTCATCAATATAAAAATAACATCTATCTTTTATTTTTAAAATGTGTTCTTTAAATAGATCTTTTATGCTCTTTCTGTATATGTTCTTTTTTTAATATCATTATATGTTCTTTTCATTACTACCTAAATTCTGATTATTAACGAACCTTGAACATGAGTGTTCTTTTATTTTTAATTTTTTTGTGCCCCTTTCGGAAATCCCGTGGTAAGATGAATTTTCTCTGGGCTGCCCTCGCACAGGGTCACTCACCTAAAGACACCCCAACCCCCCTTCCCCACCCACAACAATATTGAAATATATGCTTCCACCAAGATTTGAACCTTGGTCTCCCATGTGGGAGGTAAGAAGCCATACCATTGGACCCAAGAGTCCTTAGTCTTTTATTTTGTAATTGTATGTTCATATACTAATGTGCTCTTTTTCAAAAAAAAAAAACTAATTATGCTATAATAATAATAATAATAATAATAATAATAATAATAATAATAATAATAAGAATAATAATAATTATTATTATTATTATTATTATTATTATAATAATAATAATAATAATTATTATTATTATTATTATTATTATTATTATTATAATATTATTTATATTATTATTATTATTATTATAAAATTATTATTATTATATTATTATTATTATTGAAAGTTGTGCATACTAGTAAAATAATAGTAATAGTAATACTAGTAATGAAATACATAGTAATAAAAATATTAATAATAATATGTTTTTTAAAAAATAAGTTCAGATCAGATCAGATAAGTTCAGATCAGATCAGAAAAAATAAGTTCAGATCAGATCAGATCAGAAAAAATAAGTTCAGATCAGATCAGATCAGATAAGTTCAGATCAGAAAATTTCAGGTGAACTACACATAGCCGTAGATGTGATATGAGTTGGTGGGGTTTTTTATATTAGAGGAGAGAGAAAGTTGGGTAACTTTTTATTGATAAAAGGTAGAGTGTGGGCCAAAGATGTGTAAAATAAATAATATATTAATGGTGGGACCCTGTCAAAAATGGAAGTGTTCAAACTAATTTGGGACAAACATAAAAGGAAAGTGTTCAGACTATTCTGGGATGGAGGTAGTATGTAACTGGTGTTTGTTGATTTGTTGAACTGGTTCATTCGGCTTATAGTTCAAGTTTGTGAATAATGTTATTTTGTTCTCACCTAATGTTCATTTTAGTTCCCCTAATAATTAAAGTGTTATTCTTATAATTGCTAAAATCAACTACATATGAGGTTGAAACTTAGCCACTGATTTGAAATAGGTAATTTTTCCTCCTTCATTAATTAGTAATTTTTCTTTAAGTCCAACCCTTGTTTATTTCACTTCACTTGTTCATGTTACCTTGTTTAATGTTCATTTGTTTATTTCAAGTTGTTCATGTGTTCTCTGTGTTCACTTTGTTCATGTGTTTCTCTGTGTTCACTAATTTGTAGAACTTGTCGATTTAACTTATAAATCATTCCAACTAAGGAGCTTCACTTAATCTAATACTACTAAACCGGTATGAGAAGAATTATTTTGAAATAACCTATAATTAAAAATATTAAAAACTGAGAACTCCTAATTTGAATTATTCTTGTCAATTTTCCCGAAAAATAATAATCTTGGTGTATCCAAGACTCCCAGAGGCCAAGACCTGCTCACAAATTTAGAATGAAGTAGAAAAAGCCGAAAATTCGAAGGTACGCAGTGCTTCCTGTGCGCACGCTTCAAAACGCAGCATTTAAACGGTCTGCAATGAACATCTGCAGTTTTCCAATGAACATTTGTGGGACCCACCTCAATTTCTCTTTCCTCAAATTTTTCACCCCATGTGTGTTGTAAACCAATAAACATCAAGATTATTCCAATGGACATTGTAGTCTAATGAACACACGCTAATTTTCAATGGACATTTGCAATTTTGGAATAAACATTTGTGGGATTTACTATTGTTAATGTAAACCAATAAACATCAAGATTATTCCAATGGACATTGTAGTCTAATGAACACACGCTAATTTTCAATGGACATTTGCAATTTTGGAATAAACATTTGTGGGATTTACTATTGTTCATTTCTTACTTCATTAACATATTGTTGATTCAAATGTTAGTTTGTTCATCCAAGTCTTCAAAATGTTCTTTCAAATTACTTATATGTTCATTGTTATAAATATTTATGTTGTCATTACTTATTGTTGATTAAAAAAAGGTTCCCATGTGGTAAATTTTTAACTGTTCAGTGGAATATTGAAGATGTTCATTGGGTTTTTTTTGTTTCCAGTTTTCTGCATTTTGTTTTTTTTGGTGCGTTTTGGATGGTGCGCACCATCCTATTCCTACACTCGTGCGCACCATCGACGGACCAATTTCCGAAAATTCGAAGGTACGCACGGAATTCATTGCAGACCGTTTAAACTCTGTGTTTTGAAGAGTGCGCACAGGAAGCACCATACTTCCGTGCGTACCTTCGAATTTCGGAAAAAGCTCGCCACTTTAAAATTTACAAAATAACTTCTCTGGCTCTCTCACATTCTCTCTCTTCCTCTCATCGTCTTTCCTGAGACTAATCAAGCTCAGCTATGGTGACCGAAAATGAACCAGCGAAGCTGTTGCTTCCCTATCTTCAACGCGCCGATGAACTCCAAAAGCACGAACCACTCATCGCTTATTACTGTAATTCTCTTTCTCTCTCTTTGTAACGTTTATAATTGTGATCGTTTACTCAAAATCCCTAAATTACTCGCTTCATTCTATAAAATTTGATTTGTGTTGTTGAATTTTGGTGAATTTGATTTCGATAGGTCGATTATATGCGATGGAACGAGGGTTGAAGATTCCTCAAAATGAGCGTACTAAGACCACTAGCTCCCTCCTTGTTTCTCTCATGAAGCAGCTTGAAAAGGTCCTTAATTTTCCCGTGTTTCGTATTATTGCAATCTGATTGTTTATAAGTGATTTCAAAAATATGAAAAAGTGAGATAGTTTTTCTTGATCATGTTGGTTGTAGTTGATGAGAGTTAGGTTATGAATTCATTACTTTATTAGAATGCTATGGAAAACGGTTGAGGGGATGTATAGATATCTGTTAGATATAATGATCTATTTGGCTGGATTGTTGAACATTTTCCAAATTTAGAGGATATGTTTGAGATGGCATCTTTGAAATTTTGGGGGCATGCACTTGATGGTGTTGAATGACAATGTGTTGGATGATTGTGGCAATATGGATATGAGTTTGGAATCTGTATTGTAAATATTAGCGCCACTGCGCGAGTCCTTCATTCAAATGAAGTTCAGTTTGTTTGCCTTATGTAGGTTTAAAGTTATGTTGTTTGGGGGGGGGGTTGAACAAAGGGTCTCTTCTGAAGAGTAGAAACTATATGTGTTGACATGGTCCAGTAATCGGCTCTTAAGCTCTTGTGATGATCCTTGACGCTGATAGTCTTTCAGAAATTAGTGTGTTATAAAGTGGGGAGATTGCAGTTGTGCTCTGCAATGGGATAAATGATTGGTTTTAAACTTTGAACGCTTGGGGGAACTTCTAGTGCAAATTATTTGATTATGTGCTGGGCTTTTGAGTTGAAATTTTCTTTCTTGCTAAGTGCGAAAAGAAGGGCCATGGTAGGCTTTGTGTTCTAGAAGAATAAAGTTCTCACTTATTAGGAATTATGAGCTCACTATTGTAAATATGTTTAAAAATCACTTATGTCACATGGTCCTATTGGGATGGACAAGCTCATATTATAGATGCGATATGTGAAGTGGATGATACTGATTTGTTGATTGTAATCTTTTTAGGTGGATATAATGAGTGATTTGATGATCTTTTGCCCTCTTCGTCATTGAGTTCGTGGGATTATGTTCTACATTTGTGCATACATGCGTGTGCATTCCTCAATGAACAGGGAGGATGATGACATTTTGTAATGGGCGAGGTCTAGGGTTTGTATATAGCAGAATATATCCTGTCCTAGGAAATCAGGGGCTTTGGGGAAATAGATTATAATCATATTTGCTACTCATAACCAAAGAAGTTCGAATTAGGCTAGAAAGCTCCAGATTAGACTAGAGCAGACCACGGGATCGGACTAGACTTCATAAAATCGAAGCCAGGTTACCTTATATGAGTTGAAGTGAATAGAGCATGAGATATTTTTCTGTAAGCTATGTAAAATTTCTGATGCATTCTGGAATTTTGTAAAGATGCTGTCTCATTCTATATCAAGGCATTAGGCAAGTTCCTCTTTCAAGAATAATGTCTATGGAAGTAACTTGGCCCTCATATGTAACTGGTTATTCCTCGTGCTTAAAGTGGCTGATAAATTTAGATTGGTTTGAAAAAATATTGAATGGTTTATGCTCTATTGTCACAAGAATTATGGGATCTAATAGATGTTTGAAGATGGAAAGGAAGATTTTTATGTGCTCCTTGTTTTCGTTTTATTGCAAAGATGTTGCCAGATAGTTTCTCAGTTTGGCGATGGCTTGTGCTTATATATGCATATTTTACAGGATAAGAAGTCGTTGACCTTGTCATCTGATGACCACTTGCACTTAGAAGGATTTGCTTTAAACGTGTTTGCGAAGGCTGACAAGCAAGATCGAGCTGGGCGAGCTGACATGTATGTTTCTATGTATAGAGCAAATGGTTATTGAGGGCTTTTTGTGGTTCGTGCCTTTTTTTGTTCTGTTCAAGAACTTGTGTTCAATGTCCATTCTGTTGTGGCTCACAAGTAGTTGTCACTTGGAGAAGCCGTACCATGCTTTAGCCTTTAGGTCATTGCTTTTGGGGTTTCTATGTTCTTTTAACTTTTTTCATTACGCTTAATTTTTAGTATTGAATTATGCTGACCACTGTCTTTTCTCCTAACGGAAACTACTACTAGCACATCTGAAACTGATCTAGACTTATGATTTACGCTTAGAGTTGCGGTTTAATGATGCTATTTTGATGTGCTTATTGAGTGTCATAAGTATGTAATCAATTGAATGAAACTGTGTATAGTGCCAGTGGCTGCCTTACAAGTTGTTCAAGCCTTCAATGATGTTTCATTTACATCAAGTGATTCAATGAAACTTGCATAAGGTCTTCACTTTCCAGGTTATGTTCACTTCAGTTTGAAATAAATAAAATCCAGTATATATACAGATTTATTCAGTAAAAATCAGTTTCAATCAATAAAATAACTTTTAATCAGTAAAAATAAGTTCTATTCAGTGATTTCAGTAATCGCCTTTAGAGAAAGACACTAGAGAAAAGCACCCGTGAACTTCAAAAGGAGGAACTTTGTAAAGGAACTTGAATTGAGGTGTAATGAACTAGCCTAAGGAGGAAGGGGCAGTATAGGCAATCCTTCCAGTCATTACATGAGGATGGTATGTTTTAGAGTTCATGAGGCTATTTGAGAGGTAATCTTTCATTTTTAGGGGGCTTTTTTTTTTCTTTTCTCGGAGGGGAGTGTCCTATGTTTGATATATCAGACCTGGAACCCTGTTTCTGGTGTTGTTAGTGCTTGGCTCAACACAGCTCTTTAAATTGAGGAGATCAAGAGTGTAGATTTTGGTAAGTAGGGCGTGCCAGTTTGCAATGTCTTTTTTTGGTTAATTCTCAAGAATGACTTACTTAAGGTCTTGAAGAACATTTTTGCTTAGGATATTGTGTCTGAAAAGGAATTATAGTTTAACGACTTTATTGCCTGAAAAGGAATTTAATTTTATGACTTTATATTGCCTGAAAAGGAGATCACAATTAACTTAACGAATTTGGGGCCTTAGGCTCATTAGTCTAAGAATAGTGCTGAAATTGTGTATAAATTTCTTATGCTAGACCTTTTCTTACACTTGCTTTGGACTAGGAGAGAGAAAAGGCAACTCTGGCAAAAGGCAATACCCCTTGGAACACCATAAATGGTGGACCGAAGGTCCTGGCATTGTCTCTCTAGAAAATAATAATGTGAATGTAGGCAACAAGGGAAAGATGTATTAAATCAGTGCCATTTCTTTGAATTGGGAGAATTAGATTTTGGCCTTTTTTTGAATGAAGTGATTGGTTGCTTCTAATAAGAATGGCCTGCTTATGTTATCTTTATATTGTATTTTGAGAATTGAGATGACTTATTATTCGTTGAAATTTCCGGGTTACTTTTTGAAGTGGAAGGTTTGAGTGAAAGCTGGTAGATATTAAATTGTCTTTTTATTTCTTGCTTTTGGATGCTTGATGATGGTTGCCTGTTGAGTTGCTTTAGCTTCTCAGCATGCATGATTTGACCCCTACTATCCCAATCTTAACAGCACTATTATGGCTGTAACTCTCACCCTCGCCACAGTTTTTAAGAGGTGATGGGTAATGGATGATTGGAGGAAAGTATCTTAGTGGCCATAGATACCATAGCTTACATCAAACCTAAGGTTCGATTGCTCCTGGCAGAGGCCATAAGTCATAACTAAAAGACCCAATGGGCCGGTGAAGATCTCCAAACAATTCCAGAGAAATTTTCATTACTTGTGTTCTATATTGGCCATGAAGATCATGCTCTCTTAGGGGGTGTTTGGTTCAAAAAAAATAAGGTATGAGGTATGGGTTTAGAATGAGTAAAACCTATACCTAGTGTTTGTTTGCAAAATTTTAGATTTCTAAACCCATACATCAAACCCATAAGGTATGGGGTTTAGAAACCCAAGGGGGGAGGTGGGTATGACTCATACCAAACCTTCAGGTATAAAAATAAAAGGAAAAAATTCATTCTAAGATACATCCAAACACATGGAATCAAGTATCAAGTTCCAACCCCATACCACTCCGGTTTCATTCCTTATTCCAAACCTATACCACTTCGTGAACCAAACGCCCCCTTATGGAGTTGAGGGATTAGAGTCGGGGGAAATGGGTCTTTTGTTGACTTCCTACTTCCCGCTTTTCAGTGTTTGTTGATGGTTGTATTTGGAGGTGGTTTGAGGTTTGAGGAAAGGAGTTTTGATTGAATTCATGTGGCGAGGAATTGGTGGCATGACAAACCTCAACGCATCTTTTATAAAATTAGCATGGAAAGAAATGTTAGATGCACGATCCCTTTGAGATAATTTGGTCAGAATAGCTTAGTGTTTCTAGGTGCAGTAAGAAAGCTTTGCTAATCTTAAAGCTCTTTCATGCATTCTTTGAGATAATTTGTATGCTTGCTTTTCCTTTGATTTATTCTAATTCTCAACCACCCCCTGCCTACCCTCACAGAAATAATATCTGCCTCAGTGAGGAGAGGGCAAAGATCCTGTGTTACCATATGTTACGGTTCATTTGATAGTTCCCATGGTCCGACCCCTGCCCTTAGAGAACATCTCAGAATACTATGAATTAAAATTTTGTTGGAACTTATATCTATGCTGAATGTGATGTAGAAATACTGCAAAAACTTTCTATGCTGCAAGCATCTTCTTTGAGATACTGAATCAATTTGGAGACCTCGCACCTGATGTAAGTTTCCTACTTGTTTCATTTTATTAGCTGATCAATACCTTGATGCAATGTCAATGAATCGCATTATTTTTTCTCCAATACCAGCTTGAGCAGAAGCAGAAATATGCAGTATGGAAAGCAGCTGATATAAGGAAGGCTCTAAAAGAAGGAAGGAAGCCTGTTCCAGGTCCTCCGGGTGGCGAACAAGATTCATCCACTCCATCAAGTGCTCCAAGCAATGAATATGTAAGATCCCAACATGGCATGGCATACATATGCTCTTTCATTGCTCTCAGATTTTTGTTAGCTAGGAAATTTTTTCCAGCAGAAATATGTATTGATTTGATACTAAGATGGCTGACACATTAAAGTTTCGAAGGACTGGAATGTGGAATGCACAACCTAATAAAGAGAGTTGCTGTCTAATGCTCTTTGTCATCTCGTCATTGCAGGAGAGTGAGTGGGACTTACAAAATCTTCAGATATAGACTATAAATAAATACAAATTTGACATTAATTAGCAAAAACAAACGCAGAGAAGTTTTGTTATCTGCTCTTGTTCTGCAAAATCTGAGTTAAAAATACGTGAGGATTAATATGGTGAGAACCAATTGTTGAAAGAGGACCTTTTTGCTTCCCTTTACCTCTTTGGCTAAGGATAGAAGTTTTTCCAGCTATTATTTTGCCCTAGGAACATATGAAAGATTTACAAATTGTATAGGAGTTTAAATCCAGTTCAATGACACAGCAAATTTTGTAACTAAGGTACATGTAGGCTATAGCTATGAGCTTTCTGATTTGAATTATTGCTTGCTGATAATATTTCTGAATCCTAGTTTTGTTTAGAGGACATGTTTCCCTTCCGTTTGTGTATGCAATATGCTTATAAAAGCATATCTGAGCTCAAGGCGGAATGTTATTTTCAAAGCACGCTGATAGAAAATGTGGCCTTCCCGGAAGATTATTTATGTTTTTGATTTTAACATGATCACATGCTATTAAAAACTACTACTAGGGTTACATTTTAGTGGATATGAATTGTTTTGCTGTATAGTTGCAAGAACAACAACAGCAGCAGCAGCAAAAATTCCAAATCTTTAATCCCAATTAGATAGCGTCGGTTGCATGAGCCAAGATTTTATCTACTCAAGTCTTCCACGTAGTCTTAGATTTTCTGCCTCTGTTCCGAACTGTCAGGTGCTATATGTTGATGCGAACCTGATTCTTCATATGACTCTTAGCACCCTCCAGCCAGGTCATCTTTGGCCTCTCTCAACTTAAAATCTCCATAATCTGAACTCTCTGCTGCCCTTACCGGTGCATCTGGTCGATGTCTTACGTGCCCAAACCTTTGTACCCGATTCTCTGTTATCTTATTCTCAATGTCCGCAACTCCAACTTTCTTTCTAATATATTCATTTGGAAATATATTAGACATCTCTGCTACCCCCTATCTTCCTAAATGCCCAACACCGCAACCCACATATTGTTGGTCTAAATAACTGTCCTATAGAATTATCTATTATGGTTACACTGAATATAAAATAACAGTGTGTACTTTGATTCTGCACTCAAAATCGTAATAGTTGTATTTTTGCAGGATGCTGAAGAAAGGCAGACAGGGCATGATATCAATCCAGGTCCAGAGCTGCACCGAATGCCCTCTGCTCAATTCCCAGATGGTTTGAAGAGACAGCCTTCTGCTGATATCTCACCTTCACCTCCATCATTTCAGAGTGGCGATTATCCTCCCCATAGTGCCGATTATCCTCCCCATACAGCCGATCATACTTCCCACAGTGCTGATTATAATTCTCATACAGCTGATTATCCTTCTCATGATTACCAATCTGGTCATGGTTCTGGAAGGCCAGAGAATCCTACTTACCCTCAGCCCTATCAAAGTCAAACTTATCCGCAAGAACCTCCACATCTACCACAGGGTCCGCAAAATTATCATCCGCATGACATTCCAGCACCTCAACATCTAGCACAGGTTCCGCAAAATTATCATCCTCAGGACATGCCAGCACCCCATTCTTTTCCTAACTTTCAGTCATACCCAAGTTTTTCAGAAAGCAGTCTTCCAGCTGTCCCGTCACATCAACCATCTTATTATCAAGGTTCTGATGCTTCATATACTCACCAGTCTAGCCCATCAGTAACAAATTATGCATCAGCTCCTCTTTTCAGTTCAAGTGGTAGAAATGGGAATGTGCAAGATGTCCCAACCAGTGGTCAAAATCCAATAAGTGCTCAGACATTCCATTATGATAGCAATTACCAACCCACACCTGAGAAGATTGCTGAAGCACATAAGGCAGCAAGATTTGCTGTGGGAGCATTGGCATTTGATGAGGTACCTGTTGCAGTTGAGCACCTGAGGAAAGCGCTCGAGTATCTGACAAATCCTTCTGCAGGTCAGTAGGTTTGTCATTGACAATACAGTGTGATTTGTCTGTGGTGTTTCTTGTTGCCTCTTTTTTTATTTTATTTAATCATAAAAAATGGATTGAAATGTAAATGTTACTGGATATGTCAATGATCAAATTGTCTTAGCTTACCCCAGATACATGATGTGAATGAGATTTATGTTTGGTTTCTAAGTGTGTACTCCTCCTGTCTTTGGTTTTGAGATTGTAGAAGTGTCATGAGATCTGTGCTCTTTAGTTACCCCACTTTTTGGGGTTGCATTATTTCTTCTTCTTTTCTAAAGGGACAAAGACACACACAATCAATTTGCTTCCCTGTTTCTTTTACTTTACCCTTTAAAAGTTCAAACCAGACTGTTATATCTGACAGCGCGCTAATTTTTTGCCGGAAGTACATGCAAGGGACAACCCTATGTGAAAATTGCATGATTGCATGCATTGAGGTGCTGTTCACTTTACTACCTTCAATGATACAAGCCATTAAACATTATCCATGTTTGACAATTTTTCATCATTTGCAAAAAAGAAAAAGAAAGAGGGAGAATAACTTGGTACATAACCCATTTTTTTGAGCTCCTTAATCAGGAGTAGCCATAAGAAGAAAGTGAGTCATGAGGAGGCGCATTAAGTGTTGTTGCCGGGTGTGAATCCCCTACAAAAAAAATTTGTGATGACTGACGAGAGTGTGTTTTTGTGTATTCTAATAATCATGTAGACCTCGGTAATCTTATTTTGGGTTGAAGCCAAGTTGATCAACTTAACGAGTAAAAAGATAAAGAGGAGAATAAGCAGAGGCGGATCTATGTGGGTGCCTGGGTGGCACGAGCTCCACCAAAAAAAAAAAAAAAATTTTCTTTTTGAGTTGCACTGATTTAATAAACATTAAGAAATTGTTTTGCGCATGTTGAGTAAATTACAAATGCTTTGTTTCAGTGGTAAGTGCGGTTTGCCTCAATATTATGACTTGCTTGTTGGACGGTAAGAGGATAAACAAATTTTTTTAAGGTAAGATGAAGGGGCACACTTGAGAGGAGATAAGGAGAATTTCTTAAATGAGTTCCATGAGGTTTGATCGTTAGACCTCAAGGATACAAGGTGGGAAGTGATGCCACTGCTCCACCACATCAACCTCAAATTATTTGAAACATGGCTAAATACTATGCCATGCTATTTTTTCAAAGTTACGTAATACTCTTGCCATGCTATAATGAATACTCTTTCGAGATTCAACCAGATATTGGAACAGGCAAACAATCTTTAATAGTTTAAAAATTCTTTTGTTAAGTCCATATCTAATATTTCTGAGGAGGATGATACACATTCTGGATTATTTTGCGGGTACCTCCTATCGGTATTTTGAGTGACCACTTCGGGGCCAACTTTATTTAAAGCATACATCAATCAAGTTAAGGATGGTTTGCATAAAAAAAAATCAAGTTAAGGATGGTTTGCATAAAAAAAATCAAGTTAAGGATGGTATTCTCAGTGAGAAAGTATTGGTAGCTCATAGTGAGATGTCAAAATGGCATCTCACAAGATTTTGGTACCAAAGCTAAGTCAAAGTGGTACCAAAATAGAGTCATTTGCTACCAAAATGAAACGTTGGTACCAAACTTCCACTGTGGTACCAAAATAGAGTTATTTTGGTTTTGGTATCAAATGACTCTATTTTGATACCATTTTGACTTAGCTTTGGTACCAAAATTTTTGTGAGATGCTAATTTGGCATCTCACTATGAGACGCCAATCCAAGTTCATTCTCAGTTGCGGAATCAACTCTCCATGCGGAAGCACTCGCTTGATGGGCCAAGGATAGCTTACTTCCCCAGATTGCTAATTCATTCGCCCCATATTATTTTGGGAAATGTTATATGTAGTCCTTATAAGCATTAAATACATTTTCTAAAATCGTATTATTTGAATAATTAATTACGCATTCACACGTCAATCAATATCACTAATGCTTATTTATTGCTTAATATTTCCATTTTTAACTTCTTATATGAAGCCCTTAGTGTTTTGGCCGGAAGAAAAACAAAGTAAATTAAGATTGCCAGATTTTCTGACGCGCGTGTCAGATTTTCTGACGTGCGCGTCAGTAGTGTCAAATTCTGACAAGAGAGAAAAAATAATACAATTACAAATATTAAAAATGCAATATCTTAAAAAATACAAAGCCAAAAAAAATAAAAAAAATACCAATGGCTCTATTTTTCCGAGATGTACAAATAGAGACCCATTTTGTAATATTTCGGACAATTTTTTTTTCTAGTTATTTACTAATTTCCTATAATTTTGCTTATTTTATACCCCTCCGTTTCTTTTTAATCTACACACTTTTCTTTTTGGTCTGTTTCTTTTTAATATACACACTGTTGCTTTTCTATTTTTGGTAACATGTCACATCTACTTTTTCATCTTTTTCCACCTATGTCATCCACTTTTTGATATTTTAACATATATATTTTAGTTTATCTCTTTCACTTTTTGATTTCTCTCTCCACCTTTTCAGTTTCTCTCTCATACTTTTGCACTTTCTCCTTGATTTTTTCCCAAAGTGAAGTGAGTAATTAGGTAATGCTAAAAACGCTAATTATGTATTTATTTAATTAATTTTTTTATCAATTAGTAATGAATATTTCATATTATTAAAAAGTAAATAATAAAAATATTGTATAATTGTGGTGGGGTGATGAGAGAGAAAAAATAGTTGGGTGGGGTAAAAAAAGTAGTTGGGTAGGCAAAAGTAGTTGGGATGATCTTTTTTTGGTTTATGGTTAAGAAGATGAGTGGGAAAAGATTGTGGGATGTTATTTTTTAGAGAGAGAAAGTTAGAAAGAGAGCGGGATGATCTTAACTAAGTTTAAAGTTTATATTATTTCAGTTCGTGTTATTTTGCATATATGACTACAAAAAATAAAATTATTTTAGCCAATTTTCCTATCATCAATTGAACTAGATCCCTGCGCTTCCTTTCCCTTTATATCCCTTTAATAATATGTAATTATTATTATATATATTAAATGGTCTTCATATTTTGCAAATAAGCTGTTAAATTTCTAAATTAGTGTTATTGAGAGATAATTGTAATTCAAGGGAATTGTGTGTAGGTCAATGATATTCGTTGATTGATTAGTGATATTTTTGATGGCTTTTTTCCTCTAATGTGAGGGTTTTTTCCAAGTTAAATCTGCAACTGCTATTATCTCTTGTTTTCACTCTCTAAATTTATTCACATTGTTACGCCGTGAGGCGTGAACCATGGTACAGATGCCGCAATAGCGACAACATCGATCAAAGTTGACATGAACATATATATTCTTTTACTCAGTTTTTAGGTACTCTTAGATTAACAAAGCTAAAAGAAAAATGCCAAAAAAAACGAGAAATAATACAAAAAAAAAAAGAAAACACAAGGAAACTACACAAGAACTAAAGCCTAAAGTTTATGACTTGCATCAGTCAGCAAATTAAAGAGGCTACCTAAAACCCCAATTTACCTTAACTAGCTAGGTATTTTTTGTAGTAGTAGTTAATTTTTGGTCTAAGCAAAAAGATAGGGAAGCAACAATGTGAAAAAACTGAAGTTGTTCAAGTAGCTCGTTTGCATGGGTGGTTGCTCGGTTTTCTACCCTTAGAAAGAGCTCATCCCCTAGAAGATCACCTATATGAGCGTCAACGAGCACCCCACAGACACTCCGGCAGCTGTTGGCGAAGGCTTGACCGACCTCGGACGAGTCATCTGGGTGGCTCACCACCAAGGGGCTTCCACCCCTAAACACTTCAAGCTTGTTTATAGTAAATGATCCATTGGCTTCTACTACTTCCCTAAAGTCTTGTAAGCTTGGTGCATAGACTGGAATGTTGAAGCTGTCTCGTTTTTCACTTGTTATAAGACCCTATAACATTAGGAGGATTAAATATGTTGTTGAGGAAATTGAACTACAATACAATTAGATCACAAGAAATTATTGTTTTCAAAGGAAGTGATGGATTTTAATGATGGATGTGTGTCAAGTAACATATAGAGCCTATACATCTATAATATAATTCAATAATATATAGTGTCAAACTTTTGATTCTAGACTAATGTCAAAATATAATATTTCAAAGGAAGTGTCATGGATTTTATGATGGATAGATCAAACGATTGATTCTATATAAAGAAGGGAGTTTTTGAATTCACATAGAAAATCATGTCATCTAATATTAGTGCATGAGATGTGGTTAAATCACATATCTAAATGCTTAGAATATAATTACATAAACTCTTTCTAGTACTTTTCCAAAAATAATATTTAAATTATGAATTTATGATGTGCAAAGCACCACTAATCCAAAGGTCACTTTTCATTATCTCATATAATGATGTGCAATATGATACGAATTATAAAACCCTCTTTAGCACTAAAAAACATATGTTATAGGGACGGGTGAATAATGTGATTGTTTAACAAATTATTAAATGTACTCAGAAGCACATGTTGATTAGCAGGTGATCTGATAACATTTTACTAATTAGATTTTTTTTTTTATTGTTGAATTGTTATCATATTATTTGAAAGCTAATAGTTCAAAAGTGATAAGTCTTTAACATGATTACCAAAAACTTGCACAAAAAAGCATGCCATCATATAATCATAGGCTATGCAATGGTTGACATGACTTGCAATATGATTAATAGATAAACTCGAAGATGTGCTGGAGCATTCATTGGTTGAATTATTATAAAAAGCAATGTGATCCAAGAACATCGATCATCATGATTGTCAAATGGCTTCTTACAACCCTAGTTATCATTGGTTAGCCAACATACAATGAATCTTGTTAGTTCTTTTAAAAGATAGAATTTGTCATTTTGATCCAAAATTGCATGCTTTTATGGGATATTAGGGAGCATGATAGGAATGCACTTCTCCAATATGGCTCACAAGGGGAAAAAGAGAGGTGATGTACAATGTTGTTCTTTCCTCAAGGAGATGCATACAATCATGACTTTTACTTTGGCATGGCCGTGAAAAATTGGCTAGTTAAAATTATACTCTATCTGTTACTTTGTCTTCTTTCATACGTTTCCACAGTCTATCATGCAAACCTTAATTATTAACATTTAAATTACAATTCGTACGTAAAATTATGAAAACTCCATAATATGAAATTCCAGATTCAAATGAATCTAACAAAATCTTACATAATACTAACTTTTTTAATGATAATATATGGTCAAAATTTAAATATTTTATCGAGAAGTTCAATTACAAAAGAATCAATAATAATGGATTAGGAGTGTTAATTAATTACCTCTTGGACAAGGTCATTCCATGCATCTTGAAAGTGTGTACCAAAGAGGAGGCCAGCCCCACCTTGGTCTGTTGGGTCCACTGAGGTCCTTCCCAAGCAAACAAGGAACATGGACCCACCTTCCTTCATTTCTACTGCCCTTGCTCTTAGAAATCCACCCAAATCTGTTTGGAACTGCTTTTTATAAGCATTTGCTATGCTCTCATTAGCTCCATGAATAAATATTCTTCCTTTGTTGTATGCCTTTGACCTCTTATCTAATATATTCTCTGGAATCTGGCCATATTAGGTGCAAAAAATGCTTAGTTTTTTTTTGAAATTGGCAGATTTCTCATATAGGCATATTAATTAGCAAGATTTATAGTTTGAATTATCATCAAATCTACTTAGTATCTTGAGTTTCACACTATATAGTAACACAATCAATTAAGTAATTACCTAGATATCTACCAAATTTTAAAAAAATTGCATTTCAAAGATATAATTAGAGAAGTTATAAACCGATAATTATTATGTCGTAATTTAATTTGTACATTAAATCTTGCATTTTTAACAAAATTGGTGAGAAGATTTAGCAAAGTTCAAGTTCTTTTTTTAATGAAAACTAGACTTCATTTCATGATCGTATGATTATTTAAAAAAACCAATATATTCCTTCCAAAAATACAATTATCACTTTTTTTTAGATTTTGGGGCTTGGTACATTCTTTCTAATTGTCAAAAATATGTGCAAATATGAAGCAATTCAGCTCAATGAATGATGTATGAAACACGAAAGGAGTAAGGACCATGGCATTCTAGTGATCTGTTTTTTTTTTTTTTTTTTTTGTAACAGCTTGTTTTTTTATAGATAAATTCAAATTGTTATTTTTTGCTTTAAAAATTCATTGACAGCTTTTATGTTTTTGGGAAGTCCCTCAATTTGAAAGTGAATAAAGTGAAAGACCAAAAAAAAAAAAATTAAACCAATTTAGTTGCACCAAAAGAAATCCATAAAAAAATTATAAATATAACCATATATTCCCTCCGTTTCAAAATATAAGGCATACACAATATTTGAGGTTGAATTCTAACCGTTTATTATTACTCTCAATTCATGTTGGTAAAAATTATAATTAAGAAAATAATATTGATATAGTATTTTCCAAACAAATATGGTGGTATAATGTTTATAATTTTATTTATCATATTATAAAAGATATTTTATTAATCTTATGGTCAAAGCAAATTTTCATTAAACGTATATGCCTTTTGTTGTAAAACAGAAGGAGTATTTTATGTACTAAATAATATTTTTCTCCTTTTGATGCCACTACTATAATTTTCAGCTGCCAACCACTGTTATATCTAACTAGATTGACATTATCTTATACCATAATGATTCTTTTCATTAGCTTGATACATAAGCTACAGTTTCATAGATAGTAATGTGTAATTGAGCACATAAGTTTTTGTGTCAAATAATGTACACTAATTTGTAGGTCACAAGACTGAGATCTTGCATATGCTTGATGATTATACTAATAAAAGCTTGACTCCTCATTCTAAAAATAGCATGAAACTTCCTCTAAAAATTATGAGCCATTATATATACCTGAGATAGCCAGTGCAAAGAAAACGCCGAGTGAAAAACATCGATAGACCTCGCCGGAAAAAGTCGCCGGTAGAAACTTCCGGGAACACCGGCAGCGAAGTAGGACCGGTGCTTGTCGGCGGCCAAGCACTCCTCCATGCTACCACCTCCCTCGCCATCATAGGAGTAGTAGCTAGGGAGGAGTTGGAAGAGGGTGTTGAAGTCATTGGAAGGGAGGTCCGAGAAGAACGCCGAGAACTCGGGCGGCTCGCATCCCGAGGCCTCGTACCTCTTCGCCATGTGGTTGACGATCACATCGACGATGTAGACGGTATTTGATCCACAGGAACACCCTAGGTCCACCACAACAAAGGGCATGTCTTGTGGTCCTAGTTGCACCCTGTCTAGGGCCTCCTTTAGGAGGTGTAACATTGATTTTGCATGTTGTGCCTATACATACGTTGCAAGTACATGTTTTAGTATAAGATTTTAAGCTAAATAGTATACAAAATGTTTCTAGATAGAATAAATTCTTTTTGAGTGTTTATATAATCAATGAGCAAAGGATAGTACAACATATATACGTAAAATATATGAGAAATAATACATAGCTTGAGTCCATCTAATATACGAATATATTATTATAGTGAGTTCAAAATTCGAAAATTTTATAAAATGGACAAAGGGATATTCCTTAGATCTCTCTAACTAAAAAGATTGTCAAAGAATTTCAGTTGTAACTATTGATTTATTATTGAAGGACATTAATGAATTAGTTATGATATCAATCTAATTGTAATAAACAAAAAAAGTTATACCCCTAATAATTAAGAATTTAAAACAGCTGTGAGCAATGGTTAATCACCCTTTTAATGAAAGTAAATAATCACTGATAACTGGTAAAGAAACACAATAATTGAGTATTATTATGCATCTATGGAATGTCATATTTATGAACATGCTTGATCTACACATGAATATATGATATATGATTATCAAACAATATTTACTTAATTTATGTGGTGTATATGTGATTTATCAAGAAAAAATAGAATAATATACCTGAGCTTGAGAATTATTGGCATAGCTCGTTTGATCCTTGCCACCTTTCATGCACAACATCTTCTCAAGCTTCATATTTGAAACCATGACATTCTCTCCCTTATGAGACATGAATATAATTATATGATGTAAGTAATTTTGATAGAATCTTTGATCAATGAAACAGGATGATGAATTATATATATATTGTTGAATTTTTACTATATGGAGTTGTAGATAAGGCTATATATAGTATATTAAGAGAGAAGAATAAGTAAAGAAGGTGATATATATTGGAGTGTGGTGTAATATGAAAGGTAAGAATGAAAGCTTGAGCTATAGTTTGGGGATATATATAAGACTCAAAAAGGTAGATTATGTGGGGGAGAAAAAAGTTGAGCTTGCCATATGGGATCCTTTTTTGCCATCTATATATGTCACGCTTGGATGATGCTAATGTGTGCATATTAGAAAAGTATGGTGGTAAATAGGTGGGGTGTTAATGGAAGATTATATTTTTCTTATTTTTAATGGATAGAAAATGTTTTGAATGAGAAAGGTAATTAAGGAAACTAACTATTTAGCATAATGGTAGGGAGGATATTCAATTTTTGTAATTAATTAATTTGTTTGATAGATAAGCCTTAACCTTTGCACTAGGTGCATAGGTTAGAAAAACCGTTAAAACTTACCTCTCATATAAGAGAAAGAGTTAGCGAGTCTGACAATAAGTTTATGGCCCTGTTTGGCACTAGCGTTTTAGGTAGCGGTAGCAGTTTGACAAGATTAAAACACTGCTTAAGAAAATTATGAGTGTTTGATAAGGTAGTGGTTGCAGTCTCGGGTAGTAGTTGGAGTAGATTATAGGTAGCGGTTGTAGAACATTACAAGTAACATTTGAAATTTATAGGTAGCGGTCTAGCGAATAAACACTATATAATATAAGGTTGACAATGTTTTTTCATTTCTTTTTCATTTTTCTGTTTATTAATTATTATTTTTTATGGCAATTCATTGTTTTTCGTTTGCAATAGCATGGATGTGATTTAAACATTTATTTTAAAGAGAAGATATAACTAATATTTTACAATATTTTAGACTCCAAATTCCACAAGCAATTTAGTTAAAATCGGTAATATATATTTTTTGAGAGTTGAATATTATCTTAAATTTATACATTTATTTGAGTAGTTAAAATGTCGTATACTTCTTTTTTCCCATGTAAGTTATTCGAAAAATAAATATTGAATTTAACTATTGAACTAACTAATGAAATTGTTGTAGTTCATTTCATATTTGGATAAGGCCTTTTTATTTTTTGAGGGGAATTAGCCTTATATCTACCTTTTCTTTGAGAGAGAGCCTTATATCTACCTTTAAATTACTTTACTACTACTTATTTTCCTAATTTCATAATTCACACTCTAGTGTACTTTGTCTCAGTCAAAACTCTAAAAGAATATCACCCAACCGAGGCATGTTATCATATCAATACATATATTGTGAAGGTCTAATTATATTTTACATATCATCATGTTATCCCTAATTTTGATCAATAATAAATAAAATTATTGGAGATCTACCCGTTATATAAACAACGTAAAATAAAAGAAAAATTAAGAGTATTATTATTGGAGAAAATATTATCCTGAGTATGGTTTTATTCTTTATTTGAACAAGAAATGACTTGAGCCATGTATCATCTAATTAAATTTCGAATTTGCGGCATGTTCACATGGAAGAATAAAAATTAAATAAAAAAGAAGGCCAAGATTGACGGCGGATTTTGGCATAATATCTTGCATGTTAATTGTTATACTATAGTGCTAGCTAACTGCTAATTAAGCTCCATTCCTTACTACTCGGTCTTCTCTTATAACCTTTTCTTCCTTCCACAATTTCCATTCTCCCTCACTTTAATGTTGTTACCTCCCGCGGAAGAACCGCGTTTGTTTTAAAGATAGTGCTTATGTTATGTACATGAATGGTGACTGTGATCACATTTTCATAACTTTGTTTTCTTAGTATGGTTTTTATGTAGTAGGGATAGGGTTACAGCCTTACGGGTGTTAATGAGCCTAGCTAGCTCAGAAGTTGTTTGAAATTGGTTCGAGATTTTCACGAGCAAGCATACCAGCCAAGTTCGACTTAGAAAACTCGTGAGTGTGCTTAAAATATTCTTTTAACTATTAGATTATAAAATATTAACTAGAAACTACAAAGCTCAATTTTGCTAAGGTAAAATGAAGGGGGGACCACTTGAGGGAGATAAAGGCAATTCCTCAAATGAATCTCATGAGGTTTGATCTTTAAACCTCATGGATACGAGTTGGAAAGTGATGCCACTATGCGACCAGCTCAACCTCTTATAAATTGAAAAATTCACTAACATTACGAAGCTCAATCGAAGTAGCAAAAAACTTATATCATGCCGTTCAGACTCTAGTTCACTTTTTTTTTTTTTGGATAATTGGCTCTAGTTCACTTTAATTTAAGGTATCCTAAACTTTAAATTTAATCTCTGAAAATCTGAGTTTTTTTTCTAGGGTGCAATTTAATTTAAGGTATGCTAAACTTTAAATTTAATATCCAAAAATCTGAGTTTTTTTCTAGGGTGCAATTAATAAAATTGTATAAGCATAGGTGAGATCACCAATTATGCATTGCACAGTACACAGGAGTTTCAGGATTGTAATTGTTCCGAGACCCATATGTGTATTAATATGCGAGTGGATTATTTATGTACAAGTTGTTAAATAGATGGAGTGCATTTTGGGTGTAACATGTTATACAATAACTTATTGTGTAACAATTTATGCATGATGATATAGACTTCAACAAGAATGTTATGGACTAACTATACAAATAGTGTCATTTTATCATTTATTTCATATCATTTGAGTTTTTTTTTTTACAAAAGAAGTTGTGGTTTATGAATTTTACACCATAAATTATATGGTAACAATTATGCCCAAGAATTTACATTTTAAATATCATGTGAGTAGTATACAAGACAAAAAGAAGGAAAGTTAACATAGTTGTGAAAGTAAGATGATGTTAATATTGTCTGCTATACATAGCAAAGTTATGATGTCTTATCTTCCTAAAATCCTACTTGTCATGCCTCAAAGGCTTAGACAAGCACTAATTAGATATTGCTCTACCATCTTGGGAGACCATGCTACTATAGAGCTTTCACTTAATACGACACAATGATATACCCTATTTTACCTCCTAATCTTACCCAATTCATTTAACATGTCATAGATTTATGATAAGGTATGATTATATGCTTTTTTTTTGCTATCCGTTATATTAGCAGTAACAAGTAAGAACCATTTGTTTTCTATTTTAGAGTTAGTCTTGCGTGGACCTGGTCCACAATAATATTATTGTGGGCCATAATTATTTATTTGACATAGTGATCCTTTTTGTCCATATAGTAATCTTTTTAAAATGTTAAGTTATATTATACAGTTAATATCTACCATAGTGACTGTTTTTTTAATATAGTCACTCTTTCTCATATTAGTTTATCATGATGAAATTTTCACTTTGTGACATAGTAATCTTTTTTTCACATAGTCAAACTTCACAATCTATATCTACTCATCTTATATATCTATTTTTTTTATATAGTGATCTTTTTTTTTTTCATAAATCACATGAATTAGCATTAGGTCCACACTAATTTAGTGTGGACCAAGTCCATATAAGTTTTTTACTCTATTTTATACTATGAATTCAATTAAGTTAGATTAATGATAAATCCCAGTAAAGATAACAATTAGTTGATCATTAGCTGAATCATTTGCACAATAATTTAGGTAAAGTGCCAATTAAATATGTTTTTCAAGAAATTAAGTTAATCATATTAGAGTGTCATCATATTATGCTGTCGGCGATGTATTTGTTTATAAATTATCTCTACGAAATAAAATGAGAAATGTACGTAAAAGGTAAGATACACGTAAAAGGTAATTACTGCATGCACTTTGGGCAATAATTAACTGCTCTTGCCTTTACTTATTTTATCCAACTACTCAATTGCTCGAAATTGAGACATACTCTAATAGAACAGTAAATTTTGGTTTTGTCACTACTAGAAAAGTACACAAAAAGAAAACAAAACCAACGCTTCTTAAAAGCAGTTCTTTGTTGTTTTTATATGGTTAGCCTAAGTCAGAAACGTATTAGCTGTTCAAAACAAACTAATGTACAATATATTTCCATTATCAAATTCTAGAAGAAAAAAATGTGGACCACAATTCATTTAAGTTCAATTCGATTAAGATAAGTTTTATCACCATATAAAATGAACTACAATAGGTTCAGATAAGTTCTGATAAGTTTAGATAAGTTCAGATCAACTTAGGTAATAAAGAGAATGCACCCGAAACTTTTAACCATCTACAATCATCGTCTCGGCACATGTTTGATAAATAATAATAAAAAAAAGCTTTAGTAACTTGTGTAATTAGGACCATTTATTTTTAAATTTAGATCTACACCATTCAATTAGTACACTTTAAAATTAATTTTTTAATAAGGTAAGTTGAAGTCCCTTACAAGTAGAGGAGAATTTGGAAACCCCTCTTACAAAGGATGAGACTCGATTCAAAAACCTCTGAGATCATAAGTGATACCAACCCATTGAACCATCATTTGTTGCTCACAGTTTAAAGTTACATTAAAATTATAGTTTATAAATTAAAATCGTCAACTTGGTAAGAGAGGAATACGACATATTGGTATAAAAAACAGTTCTGACATCATATTAACCTAAAATCTTGCCGATTTTAACTTTGTACTGCAGGATATAATTTAAACTCATACTAAGGGCCTGTTCTCTTCGGCATAAAACAACTGAACTGAACTGAATTAAATTATAACTAATTAAGGGCCTGTTCTCCCCAGTTCAGTTCAGTTAAGTTCAGTTCAATTCAGTTCAATTCCTAAATGATAATCATATCTATTAATTAGTTATAATTTTATTCAATTCAGTTCAATTCAGTTCAATGCAGTTCAGTTCAGTTCAGTTGTTTTATGCCGAAGAGAACAAGCCCTAATAGTAATGATTATCATTTAGGAACTGGCCCTAAAACAATAATAGAAACTATTTAAATCTCATTTCACTTTGTTTCCCCCCTCTTTCTCCTTTTAGATGACATAATAACAATAGCCTTAGCTTAATGATAATGGGTATTACAGAAAAACAATTACAGAGGGTTAATTAAAAGTGCAAAAAGGGTGAAAATGATGTGTATAGTACTAGTAATATATTAAATATTACATTTGAGTTTATATTGAACCCAGATGAAAAAAGTTACGTTGAAATTGTTTTCTGTACCAATTTGTCAAAGTGCCTCTATCTATACTAATATATTAGAAAATGCATTTTATGAAATTTGATCCCTAAAATCAAGTTTATATACTTAAGTATTAACTACTAACCAAATGATATTTGACGTTAACATTTTAAAGATCACTATTATTTCACTGTTCTTTTAATATGTGACAATGAAATTCTCGCAACATATAGACTCACCTTCATTATACAAGTAAAATCTTACATACGTTATTAAATAAGTAACTAAAGCAATGGATACTTTTTTAAGATATGCTATAGTAGATGTAGATCTATTAATGCGCAAATCAGGATTTTAAACATCTCACCAGAAATAATGAACATAATTTCCTCCTTTTTGTGCTCCCTTTCTTCCTTTCAGGCTTTCACCAATCTTTAGAAGCTAATTAACTACAAGTCTACGACTACAACTATATATTGTCATTAGACTCGTAGGTTTAGTTTGTCTCGGTTTGGAAAAAGAACGTGAACGATGGTAGTTTAATTTTTAATTAATTAATTTATGCTATATTATTTATGACTAGGGAGCATTTTAGGAAAAACTTTAGATCTAACCTATTATCTAGGTCAAATTTGTCAAGAATTTTCACGAGGATGTGGAGCTTGAAGGCGTGAATAAGTTTTTTCATAGATTTTAATTTACACATATTTACTTGACTAGTGTTGTTCCCAAAGATCAATGTCTTGTTGCATTAATTTTGGAACTTTTGTCCAAGAACTAAACCGACGTGTTGATTGAGCTTAATTCTTGGATTTATGTCCAATTTCTATCAAGTTGACGATCACAAGCATTTGATTGCTTCAAGATATAGATTAACATCTCCTGATTATGAACTATATATAATTGAACTAGGTATAGTTGTGTTGATTTTAGAATATTCAATAGCAAACATTTTCTTATTTTATATTGAGTAGATCAAACAATTTTTTGTGGAATATTATCTCATATAACCTTGACATATAGCCTTTTTCCTAAATAACCCCCACATTGTCACCCCTATCGCAGATAACCCTAAAGTTGTAATTTGTCATTAAACGTGACGGAATTACACGTGGTTTGATTTTCGATGGGTTTGATGCAATTTAAGAAGGTGGTTGATGGATATTCAAAAGGATGTTCATTAGTTTTGATGCACAATTCAAGGGTCTTATTGCTGGCAATAGACCACTAATAGGGCGCCAAACCAGTTTTTTCACATTTAATGCCATCAACCACCTTGTTAAATGTCGCCAAAACACATTCAAAGTCAAACCAACTTAACGTCGTTTGTAATTCCATCATGTTTAATGACAAATTACAAATTTAGGGTTATCTGCGATAGGGGTGACAATGTGGGGGTTATTTGGGAAAAAGAGCTATATGTCAAGGTATCTGAGATAATTTTCCATTTTTTTTTTACTTTTTGTTGTAATTGTCTTCTTTTTAAGAAGTATCCAAAGTGATGCTCTTGGACCAGTGCATGGAGGAACTTGTGTCTCGCTCTCATGTGTTGGTGTTTCATTGACTTGAGCACTTGTCACTCGAAGTGAGAGCACCATTCGGGATACTCAACTTATGAAATTTTTGCTTGTCCAACCCTTATTTGTTTTATAATTTTCATCAATCTTATCTTATATGTATATATTGGAGTATAAGATTAAGAAAACGGTTTTTTCACCATATACCCCTGATAATTTTTTTTGCACCATATACCCTTGCAAGTTTCCAAATTCACCATATACCCCGATGTATCTTACCCTTATGACTAACGGAAGGCTAACGCCGTTAGTCATTAACCCCTAATCCCCCCTCTAACCCTAATTAACTAACCTAAACCTAATCCAAACCCTAACCCTAACCCCTAATCTAATACTCTAACCCTAACCCTAACCACCCCTCCCCCACCCCTTACCCTTTCTTCCCATTGCCCCGCCACCCCAAAGATCCCCCCTCCCCACTCCCCGCATCCCCCCACCCCCCTTCCTCTCGCTAAATCGCGCAACCCTCCACCCTCTCCCCTTCCCCTACAATCGCGCAACCCTCCTCCCTCTCCCCTTCGAATTTCGATTTTTTTTTTCATTCGACAAGTGAGTTTCGTCATTTTGAAGTGGTGAATTTGTCGAAAATGATGGGTTTGGGGAGGATTTCGGATGAGTTTGTCGAAAATAGCGGGTTTGGGGAGGATTTCGAATGAGCTTTGCGAAAATTATAAGGGGTTGCGGGGAAAGAGGTTGCAAGGGAGGGGGGTTGCGGGTCCGAAAGGGAGGAGGGGGTTGCGGGTCCGAAAGGGAGGGGGGAGGGGGTTGCGGGGGCTGCGGGGTGGTGGAGATGGGGGCTGCAGGGGGGTGGGGGAATAGTAGGGGTGGGGGGAGGGTGGGGGAGGGTGGTGGTTGGGTGGTGAAGGTTAATAAGGAGTTAGGGTTAGGGTTAGGGATAAAGGGAGTTAGGTTTAGATGATCTAATTAGGGGGTTAGAGGGGGAATTAGGGGTTAATGACTAACGGGCGTTAACGCCGTTAGTCATTAAGGGCAAGTGGATGTATTTTTTAAAAGGTCGGGGTATATGGTGAATTTGAAAACTTGGAAGGGTATTTGGTGCAAAAAAAATTATTAGGGGTATACGGTGAAAAAACCATTAAGAAAATGCTAAAAATTGCCCTATAAGTTATGTATACTTGCACCAAAATATCTAGTTTTTTATGGTCAATAAAGTATTGTACCCTACAAATTGAGAAAGTTTTCATATCAATAGTTAAGCAAACAGTTTAGTGTATTACTTTTGTAATACCCCTTATGATTGCTTTATAGGGATTTAGCAGGCCACTTATTCCAACAATTAGATGCATCTTTCTTTCAAAGAGTTCATTTCCTTAGTTACTCCACAGTTAAGTGTGCTTGGCTAGGAGTAGTCCATGGATGGATGACCTTTGTGGATTTTTCTCAGGGTGCGCATGAGTGAGAAAAAAATGCGCCGAAAGAACTTGTGTTGGTTATTGAGGATAGTAAATGGTATAAGAGCAACTCTATGACCGCGTGCTGATCGTGTGGATAATTAATCCAATGTTAGTCGCCTAGCAGGGGAGGATTCTGGGGCTATATCACCGGCTGCGGTCGAATATGTGATCAGTTTTCAGGTTGGGGCGACCCACAAGTCGTTGTGGCCGAATATGTGGAGTTCTCAGGCACAACGAGGGCGTTGTTGTCCTCAAGTGGGGGTGTATGTATACCCCTTATGATTGATTTAAAGGGATTTAACAGGCTACTTATTCCAACAAGATGCATCTTTCTTTTAGAGAGCTCATTTCCTTAGTTACTCCACAGTTAAGCGTGCTTAGCTGGGAATAGTCCAGGGATCGGTGACCTCCTGGGAAGTTTATCAGGGTGCGCATGAGTGAGGACAAAATACTCCGGAAGATATTGTGTTGATTATTGAGGACAATTGTTGACCCTAGATGTGGATTGGTGACAATATACTCGACTCGTTATGGGTCGGGTGTTACAACTTTGATTTTAAGAGAAAGCAACAGTTTTACCTCACAAATCTAATTGTTTGACCCATGATCTGGTCCAACAGTGTTGTGCAAGCCCATTTGAAAGATCAGATCAGCATGCTCCCAAGGGACCCATCAGTTCTTTAGGTAAAGAATAACTTTACCATATGAGGGAGACAACTTTCCTACAGACATGGATGTTCCCCAATAGGGTTTCCTGTCTGGGAAATCCCCAACATCATAAAAGCAACCATCCCAATCAATGAGCAGGTATTGAATTCTCACCTAACGGAACCAGAGCATCTCTCTCTACAATTGCTCACTTTCTCTCTCTACCTCAATCTCAACTGACTTGAGCGTCGGAGGGGTTTTCTCGGGAATACCCCCGGGCCAGTTTTCCTTGTTTTGCAGGACGTTAAGTGACAAGACTCGGGATTACACTCCAACTCGAGATTTTAACCTCTCTAAACACACTTAACTCATTTGACTAGTTTCTAGGCAGAAACAGTTTGGCGCCGTCTGTGGTGATACTACATCTCAAAGCTGCGTACCTAGAGTAACATGGCACCCCGAAGGACAACAACCAGAGCCTCACTACCTCCCCAACCAACCCCGATTCGGTCCCATCAACCCAATGTGATGGTTGAGTCGCTTGCCATCGACGACGAGGAATCCACCCCTCGTAATGAAGAACAAACTGGAACACGGGAACAATATCAACCTGATCCACCTCCCATCACCATGGCGGACATAGAAAGGATAGCTCAGCAGTTGAACACGAACATGCAGCGCAACCTGCAGGAGCTCATAGCGGGAATCCCCCAACTCAACCAGGGCGTATCCCGAGAAATGATGCAGGGAGAGCCACGACCCAGGGGTGATCCGAACACTCGAGTTCCTAACCGGGACGGGCAACGAGTGGGAGGAGAGAGTTCCCGACAGGCTAACTCCCATAGAACACCAAACTCAAATGCCCGACAGATCATTGAAGAGAATCGTAGGCGTTGGACAGGATGCTCGGAACTTAATTAACGACAAGAGGAGAGCCAATCAGGAGAAGACCCACCAAGAGGAGCAAGCTCAATCTAGGACTCCGCGGCGGGGGGCGTGAAGGATCCCCCCTCGGGTCCAAGAAGACCAGGACGGAAGGGGAAGGAGACTCGGGACCCCCATGAAACAAAAGTCCCGTCTTGGTCAACGGAGGAGTACTGAACTTCATGACACCCTTCAGTCGGGAGATCATGGAAGTCCCTCACCCAAGCAAGGTCAAAGTTCCACTGATCGAGCAGTACTCGGGAAATAGTGATCCTGACGATCACATGGCGGCCTATAAGGCCCAGATGAGTGTACAAACCGGGTGCGAAGCCGCTTTGTGTCGTTACTTCTCGACAACCCTTAAGGGCTTAGCACTTAGCTGGTTCTCAGGGCTCTCTCCTGGCACAATCACAAACTTTTCGGTGTTAGAAGCATTATTCTATCAACATTTCATTGCCGGGCATCGACATAAGAAGACAAACATTCATCTGATGTCAATCAAGCAACAAGAGCACGAAAGTCTCGCAGACTACATCAAACGGTTCAATGAAGAGTCCCCTAATGATCTCCGATCTCCAAGACGGGGTAGCCTTCATCGCTTTGATGTCGGGACTCTGGCCAGGCAAGTTCAGATGGTCCTTAGTCGAGAATGAAGTCACCACATTCACTGAGGCCATGAGTCGGGCCCAGAAATTCATTCAAGCCTCGGACATCTGCAAGGCTTTTGTGGAGAAGTCGAAGAAAAGAAAGGAAGAAACCCCTTACCGGGAATCCAACAAGAACAATAAAAGCAGTCAACAACTCCTCCCGAGAACTACAAACAATGAGAACGACCCCCGCTTTAACAGAAACCGACGCGAGATCTACATAGATCTGAAGCACAAGTCAGTATTGCCTATCCCTCCCCCATAAGGACCTCAAAGGAAAGAAGGGATCAACGACTGTGGTGCGAATACCATCGAGAATGCGGGCACACCGCTAAGGACTGTCGGGAATTGAAGAAGGCCTTGGATCACCTGGCTGATCAAGGGAAGTTGAACAAATACATCAACCATTCTCGGGAAGAGAAAGGAAAAGAGAAAGAAGCAAAGAATGACAGCGACAACACCGACGGGTATGTCGGGGTGATAGCAGGAGGACATGCCTCGGGAGGCCTTACCAGCCGAGCCCGCAAGTCCCACCTCCAAGCAATGAAGCAGCAAATCTTAGAAATTGAACCCTCGAGGACGGGGTGTCCCGTCATGAGTTTTGGGGAGCCTGACCGGCACATTCAAACCCCCCACGATGACCCCCTCGTCATAGAAATGAAGATTGCCAACTATCGTGTTAAGAGGATTCTAGTCTACAGTGGCTCCTCGACAGACATCATCGCCCTAGACTGCTTGCGCAAGCTCAAGTATACCGAGAAAGACGTAACCCCGACAAGTCAGCTGCTGATAGGCTTCAGGGGAGGATCAGTGTATCCCCTCGGGTATGTGAAATTGGCTGTAAGACTCGGGGAAAGAGGAAAGGGAAGAAGCCTACCAGTCGACTTCTGGTCGGCCTAAAATACCTTAAAATATACCGCAAGTGTACGGGTCAATTAAAGTAAATATAGGGTAAGCAAGATATCGTTTCCCACAAGGAGGTATAATCAACTACCAAATTAAGAGACACTAATATTATGTAGACGATCCGAAAATAGTGAATGGTGGTGATAAACTAAATTACTAAAAATAAAAACTAAATTATAACTCTAAAAGGGTCGGATAATAAGTATAACCAAATATGCGAGAGATAGTTCTAGGACTTAGATTTCGTCAATTACCTTCTATAATGAAATTAAACTAGTTGTCTGATTAAAAGCTATTACTTCCTCCGTTTCATTTTACTTGCTACACTTCTCAATTCACCGACTCCTAGGCAATTTTTGGAGAAGAGAGAGGTAGAGAGTAAAAAGAAAAGAGACCCATGTGAGAGGAGAGAGATAGAGAGAGTTTATTGCCCAAAAAGGAAGTGTAGCAAGTATTATGAAACTTCCCTATATGGAAAGTGTAGCGAGTAATTTGAAACGGAGGAAGTATATTGCAATGATCGAACTTCCTATAATATATTATCTCCTCTTCCAAGGTAGAAAACATGTATTTATAATAATCTTACGCCTATTTCTGTGGTCATAACAATTAATATAAACCCATTACGAACAAGAAATTCAAATAAAACACCATCCCAAGTGTATAACTATTCCTAAAATTATACTACTTGGCGTTTAATAACCGCACGAACTAATATTGAAATTTCACTTCCGCTAATAATCTAATATCTTAAACATATAATCAACTGGCCAAATCAATTATATGAAAACAAGCCAAGATTATCAAATTGCAATAAAACTAAATCAATCCAAACAACTTAGTTCAAATCATTGACAGAAAATAAAAGACTACATCTAGTCCTAAAACATGGAAATTTAGCTAGACATTGAAACTAAAATAATCCAACTAATTGAAAATAAAAATCTGAAATTAAACATAGTAATTGACGAAATTTAATAACATAAACTAAGAGAAGAGAGAAAGAAACTCCAGATTCAGATGAAGAATCAGATAAAACTCCATTGCTCCCGCGCTGGCGTCTCGCGTCCGATCTCGTCTTTGATCTGTCTTCTCGTCTCCTCATGCGGCTCTGTCCTTCGTCCCCTGTATATCTCGTGCTGAAGGGTTTTATACCTCGCTTTTTGTATCCTCCGTGGCTGCATTTAGAGATTTTGGGTCTAAAAACCCAATTTCCCTTTTGTATGCTACCGTCCTTTTTCTCCTCTCATAATGTCAACTCCCTTGTTTCTTTTATTACCCTATACTTGCTGTAGGCTTTTTGGCCCATGGTTTAGTTTTCTCTTTTTTCTTTCTTTGTTTTGTTTCTCTTTTTCTTCTTCTAATTTACCTACAAATAATTTAATAAAGTAATAAATACTTAGGCTCCAAAATAAATTATTTGCATAATAAACACATACTACTATTATAAATATTAGATAAACCAAATTAACATGTATAAGTAGTATTAAAATCAAGCAAGTAATTTCTTTAGCGCATTTTTCATATTTTAAATCAACTTTGTAACTTAAGTAACTCAACTATTATAACATTGAAATATGAGAAGAAAAACATATTATAAGTCTCAAAACTTATACTAAAAAGTAATATAACAGGCAGAAATCATGTATAATATAGAGTCTTATCAACTTCCTAGTGGTTGACACCCCGCTACCTTACAACGTTATCATGGGTAAGCCCACCATGGACAAGATAAAAGCAGCCATCTCGGTATACTAACTACTCATGCAATACGAAAAAGACGAAGGGCAAGTCGGGAAGATTTACGGTGATCAGCAAACAGCTCGGGAGTGTTATACAAATAGTTTCAAAGCAAATTCGCCAGAGGAAGAACGACCAAAGAAGAGAAAGAGGGAAGACCCTGAAGACACCCCCACTGGCCTCGGGGTCTACCTTTCATAAAATCCAAAGATATATGAACGACCCCAGCCGGTCGAGGAGGATGAAGAGATAATGCTTGATGAAGGCCTCGGGCATGGGGTAAGGATTGACAAAAACCTCAGTCCTGAGATCAGGGAAAAACTCATCAGAACCTTGCGGGAATACAAAGACGTGTTTGCTTACTTCGCCTCTGACATGCAGGGGCTGGATCCCAAGTTCGCATCCCATGAGCTGAATATCAAGGAGGGATTCCACCCCATCAAGCAGAAGCTCAGACATCAGGGGCCCGAAAGAAACGCGGCAGCAGCGGAAGAGGTCAAGAAACTGCTAGAGGCGGGCATCATCGAAGAGTGCCAATACACATAGTGGTTGGCCAATGTTGTTCTGGTTAAAAAGGCTAGTGGAGCTTGGCGCATGTGCGTCGACTTCACTGACTTGAACAAGGCATGTCCTAAGGACAATCATCCCCTACCAAAGATTGATAGGCTGGTCGATTCAACGGCAGGTCACGAGTTGCTCAGCTTCATGGATGCCAACGCGGGATATCACCAGATCCCGATGGCGGAAAAGGATCGAATACATATAACATTCGTTACAGCCCAAGGTCTGCTACAAGTTGATGCCCTTCGGGCTAAAGAACGCAGGGGCGACTTATCAACGAACAATCAACAAGGTCTTTGAGGAGCAACTCGGGAGGAACATTGAGGTGTATGTAGACGACATGATCGTCAAGAGCAAAAAGGCAATGGATCACGTCGGGGACCTGGCAGAAACGCTGAACACCCTACGATGCCATGGCATGAAGTTAAATCCCAAGAAGTGTGTGTTCGGGGTAAAAGGGGGGAAATGCCTCGGGTTCTTGGTGGATGAAAGAGGAATTGAGGCTAACCCCGACAAGATCAATGCAGTATTAAACATGTCCTCACCAAGGAACGTTAGAGAAGTTCAAAGGCTAACAAGGTGTCTAGCAGCGCTGTGCCGCTTCTTATCCCGCTCAGCCGACAAGAGCTTGCTGTTCTTCAGAGCACTGAAAAGGAAAGAGTTTGATTAGGATGATGAAGCTGAACAGGTCTTCCAGCAGCTGAAACAACACCTAGCAACGTTGCCCAAACTCATATCACCCTCGCCGGGAGAAACTCTATATATTTACCTCTCGGTATCAGAGTATGCCCTGAGTGCAATACTTGTGGCCGAAAGAGAGGGGACTCAGCATCCAGTATACTTCATCAGCTACGCTTATAGAGGAGCAGAAGCAAGATACAACAAGATTGAGAAGATGGTTTTCGTGCTGGTAATGGCGAGTAGGAAGTTGAAACCATATTTCCAGGCGCACCCTATTAAGGTCCTAACCGGACAACCCATCAGAAAGGTGATCGAAAGTAGGAATCATTCAACTCGGATGACTGAGTGGGCGGACCAGTTGGCAGACTTCGGGTTGGAATATGAGTCTCCAAGAGCTATCAGGGCACAAGCATTGGCAGATTTCATCAGTGAATGCAGCTCCCGAGCCCTTGACCTGGAGGAAAGGGAGTTGTGAGAGTTACAAGTTGATGGGTCAGCTACCAAAGCTGGCAGTGGAGCCTGGACAAAATGGAGTACGCTGTGAAGTTTGATTTTCTAGCCTCAAATAATGAGTTGAATATGAAGCTTTAATCCTAGGCCTCCGAATCTGCATCAACTCGGGATCCCAGGCAGTAATGGCCAAATCAGATACACAACTCGTAGTAGGACAGGTCTCGGGGGAGTATGAGGCCAAGGAAGATAACATGAGGATGTACCTCAACAAAACCCGGGAGCTCATTAAGAAGTTGTCCTCATTCAACATACAATACCTCCCGAGGTCTAAAAACCAGAAAGTCGACGCCTTGGCCCGCATGGCAAGCTCAGCGGAGGGGTCGGCCCCTCGAACCATCATATGGGAAGTCCTAAACCCGCCAAGCATCAACCCGTTGCAAATACACACCATCAACAGAACAGGCACATGGATGGAAGATATTATCGGGTACCTGAGAGACGGGTTGTTACCCTCAGATGATAAGGAGGTTGATAGCCTAAAGAGAAAGGCGGGATGGTTCATCTGGCACGAAGGCCACTTGTACAAAAAGTCTTATACCCACCCCCTACTCAAATGCGTAACTCCTTTCGAGGGCAACTACATCCTCCGAGAGATTCATGAAGGAGCCTGCACCAGCCACCAAGGGGCCAGGACCATAGCCGGGAAAGCTTTAAGGGCCGGGTATTACTGGCTTTCTTTGAAGCACGACGTCCCCGAATTGGTAAAGAAATGCCTCAACTGCCAAATCCATGGGGACATCCCTCGGGCTCCTACAAACCTGTTAACCACCATTCAAGTTGTCTTACCCTTTGATAAATGGGGGATGGACCTAATAGGCTTATTCCCAGCAGCCTCAGGGCAAAGAAGGTTCCTACTAGTGGCCATCGACTACTTCACCAAATGGGTCGAGGCAGAACCTCTAGCATTAATAACTGACAAGCAAGTGTAAAATTTCATCTGGAAGAACATCATCACCCGCTTCGGGATCCCAAGGACCCTCATCTCAGACAACGGGAGGCAATTCAACAGCGGGCCAACCCGGGATTATTGCTCCAGGTTCGGGATACAAACAATGTTCTCGGCAGTCTCCCGACCCCAGACCAACGGCAGGCTGAGGCCGCAAACAAAGTAGTGCTAAATGGAATAAAGAAATCGCTAGAAGGAGCAAAGGGGTCATGGATCGACGATCTCCCGGGAGTGCTCTAGTCGGCAAGAACCACAGTAAAAGAGGCAACAAGCAATTCGCCCTTCAGCCTAGTCTACGGCAGTGATGCCGTTCTTCCAGTTGAAATCGGGATACCTTCCCCAAGGATAACTTTTTATGAGTACGGCAAAAATGAAGAAGGGAAGAAGGTCAACCTAGATTTATTGCCTGAATCCCGGGGTAATGCACTACTCAAGTCAATTCGCAACAAGCAACGAGTGACTAAACAATTCAACCTCAGGGTCAAGGCCAGGCCAATTCATGTTGGGGATTGGGTAGTCAGGAAGGTGGAAGCCACAGGGCTGGCACATCTGAAAGGGAAGCTCGGGCCGAAGTGGGATGGACCTTACAGAGTCACTGAAGTAATCAAGCTGGGAACATACCGACTAGAGTCACCAGAAGGTACTCCACTAGCCCGACCTTGGAATACAGACAATCGGAAGAAATATTACATTTGACAGGCCACACTTGAGCCTCATTTTGTAATAGGGCACACTTGAGCCTCGCTTTGTAAAAGGCCACAAATGAGCCTTTAGTCTATTGCACTAACCACAACTCGGGGCAATCAATCAAACCCTATTAGAGTTGGCGGGAACTTTTGTAAACTTACGCCACACTTGAGCCAACAATTTATTTTGTTAAAACACAACTCGGGGCAGTTAGTTGTACCCCATAGTTGACTATCTCAATATTAATGAAAGGTACAAGTTGCGATACACTTTGGTTCATAACAGTTGCATTTAACAAAATAACAAACATTACTCAAGAAGATCGTACTCGGGAAATATGCAAAACAACCATTTCATAAAGTCGAAAATATTGCATGAGAAAGATAATACAACCTAGACACCTGAAAACATGATCTCAGGTGCCAAAACACGACCTAAAAATTCTGAGAAATACTCTCGGGCATCCAAAGCACGAAGAAGTCCGAGAACAGACTCTCGGGATCCACAAAAGTTCATAAGAAAACAAAACCCTAAAGATGAAATCATGCAACAGCTTCTTTAGTCGGGGTCCCCTCAGAGTTCTCTCCAATATCCTCGTCGGAGCCATCAGCATCGCCTAAACGAAAGCCCTGACCTTCACCCCCACCTTCAACAGGGAGCTTCCCGTCCTCAGCTCTCGGGGATATCTTGGCCTGTTGGCTGCATCGGGCCCTGAACTCGGGAAGCACCTGGAGTCTGAGAAGCTTCCACATTTGCCTTCTGACCCAAGGCAATCCAGCGATCAAACTCGCCCTCAACGGCATCCCAGTCCAACGACTCGTTGGTTTCAGTCAAAATGGCCCGAAGGCGCTCCTTAGTTTCCCGGGTTGCAAGGCGGTAGGAAGCCGAGACCATCTTGCCCAAATAGTTAAGCCCTTCAAGAGAAGTCTTCCACTGGGCTAACCAGTCCTCTTGAACCTTTTGGAGCTTGGCCTCTGCCCTTTTCAGCTTGTGTCGGGTAGAATTGTGCTTCTTTGCCGCCTCGTAGAACTTGGCCTGGAGGTCATCAGCAATCTTCTTAGCCTCATTGCGTTCAATAAGGGCAGCGTCCAGCCGAGGCCTGGATCTTCTTATTCTTTGTCCCTTAGGGTCCCCGCCTCACTCACCGCCTTGCTTGCCTCCTCAAAAGTGGACTTCTGGGAGTCAAGCTCGTCGTTGAGTTTCTTCAACTCGGCACCGTCAGACACGGCCTTGGCCTTCAAGCCGTCCACCTCCTTCATGAGGGACGCAATCTCGTCCTCAAGCTGAACTCGGCGGCGAATAACCGAAGCCATTCGGATGGAAGTCTGCAGAAGAGGGTTGGAACATAAGGCACTACGAAGTAAAAGAGAACCATGACTCATAGAGGGTATTAACCTCCTCAGCGCCCAAAGCTGATAAAGCCACGTCATCTGCCTCGGTATAAATTTCCCGAACCGCATGACGCACTCGGGCAAGCATCTGAGTCGGGGTTGTGTCTATAAACGGCACGCCCGCGCCAATTTGGTCGACCTTCGTCCTCTTGCCCTGCGGCTAGGGCTGTTCAAAATTCGGTCCCGACCGGTAAATTGGACCGGGACCGGACCTGTCCTGGACCGGTCCGGTCTCCGGGTCAAGGATTTTAATTTTTCGGTCTTCGGTTCGGTCCGGTCCAAAACCCTATAAAACCGGTCTTGGACCGGACCGGTTTTTCATTCAAAAATATGAATATAGAAGATAAAAAATATAATTTTCTCCTTTAATATGTTTGAAAATCTATTTTATTAGTAACTAATTTACATTAAAGTCTCAAAAAAGACCTTGAACAATTAGTTTTCATTGTTTATTTTAATAATATTTCCTTATAATTATCAAACGTATTAAAAAAAGTGTGGAAAAGTGCAAAACCGGTCTAATTTGGTCCGGTCCAAGGTTTGGACCGGTTTTTCCTGTCCGGTCCGGTCCCGGTCCAATAAAAAATCGGTCCGGTCTCCGGTTCTTTACTTTAAGAATTCCGGTCTTCGGTCCAGTCCGGTTTTTTCCGGTCCGGTCCGGGTTTGGACCGGTAAACAGCCCTACATGCGGCTCATCCACATCAATGACGACCTGGGGAGTTTTAATGTCCCCCGCCTTGCGTTTGGAGCCAGTAGACACATCCGACAAAGCCTTATCGGATGCCCGGGATTGAGCCCATTTCTCGGCAGCTTGAGCCTTCTCGGTATCCCCCTTCAACCTCCTGGATCGAACATAGGGTTTCTTGGCTCTCTTAGGTCCGTATCCTGTGAAGACAATAATAATGCTATGAGCCGGGAAATTCTAATAAGAGAACAGATGAATAAGTCGGGAATTGACATGGCTTCCTCCTCCAGCTCACCCATTAGCTTCAGGGCTAACTCGGTGTTGTCGATATATCGCTCAGCCATCTTGGGGTCCAGCTGACTTCGGGCAACGACTGAAACAAAGGAAACGTCAAACACTTAGCATAAAAAATGAAATCTTTACAAATCAACAAAGGCGGGATTACCCTTGTCACAGCTGCAGCTCAAGCCCACAGCCACCAGGAACATCTCGTTCCGTATGTCGTAGCGAGACGGGAGCCAGTTCTTGGGGACATAGGAGAGGGCCCGGATCAGAGTCCGGGGTGTGGTAGAGAAATATATTCCCACAACCGCCTCTTGTCGGGACATCTCGGGAACCGTTTGGTTTAAACCAAAGCGATGACCCCCCTCCACCGAGGAAGTCGGGATCCCCCACTCGTCACTGGTGTATATGTGAAAAAAATTCCGCCTAAAACCTTTTTGGTTCGAAGGAGCATCTCGGACTACCTTATAACCAGCCCGACTTTGAAAGCGTAACCATCCGGACCATGTCTATCAGCAGGACCCAGCATCAAAGTAAACATGTTGCGCCATAAGCGCACACACGGGGTTACCCCGAGAGACTCACCAAAAGCCACAAAGCCATTTATGGTGAGCCAGCTATTGGGAAGGAGATTTGAAAGGGTCAACTGATAAGCATTCAGTAGGTCCCGGATGAACAGATGTAAAGGGAACCTGAGACCTATCTGCATGCTCTGACGGTAGACCGACACACATCCTACCGGGGGCGGCAGAACCGTCTCGGTATGCTTGGCTCGAATAACAAAGAAAGGGTAGTAAACCTAAAACTTGCTCCCAATATGCACTAGTAGAATAATTGTTTATTGCTGCGGTCATTAAGTGGCCTATTGCGGCGGTTTTCGCTGCGCAGCAATAAAGGGCGCAGCAATAGGTAATTAATATATTGCTGCGGTTTTAAACCGCAGCAATATTTCAACATATTGCTGCGGTTTCTAGCCAAAACCGCAGCAATATATTTATTTTTTATTAAAACGTACAACATATTCTTTGCGGTTTTGGCTAGAAACCGCAAAGCAATAGCGTGGCCTATTCTTTGCGGTTATTGCCCAAAACCGCAAAGCAATAGGCCTTGGTACAGTAAAAAAATTTTTTTTTTTTTTTTTTGGAATTTCGCAATTAAATTTGAAAGATTTAAATCATGCAACTAACCCATCCACTATCTACCAAATTCGCAGACAAACTAAAGATTAAATAACATGAATGTCATTAATATATAAAGCTAAAAAAACTAATTACATAAATAATACAAAAGATCAAAAGTAAAATAAAAAAACAAAAATAACAAAACAACTATTACAACTTAATGACTAATTACAAAAATTATAATAAAAACAAAAAATACGAAACTGATCTAAAAAAACGAAAAAAAAATCAAAAAAAATCCTAAAACAAAAAAATCTAAAAGCAGATCTAAAAAAACGAAAAAAATAAAAAAAAAATCCTAAAACAAAAAAATCACAAACAGATCTAAAAAAGGAAAAAAAAAATAGAAAAACGAAAAATATTTAGAAAAACCGAGGATGGAGAATGCGAAAAGATGGTCGGAAATCTTGAAGAACACCGACTAGGATGACGTCGGAGATAAGTCGAAGATGGCACGAATCAGATCTGGTTTCAAATTCATTCTCCAAATCTGACATTTAGAAAATAAAAATAATAAAAAAAAAGTTAAAAAAAACGAAACATCTCTATCAGCTCCCTCTTTCTCGCTGAGTTGAGATCTCGTCAGATCCCACGAAGCCACGACGGGAGACGGCACGCCGCACGAGTCACGACCAACAGGCGGTAGCCGTCGTCGTCGTCGGCAGTCACGACCCACTTCTCCTTGTCCCGATTGCCGAAGAACTCGAACAAAAACACGAACCTTCAATTCGCGGCGTCTCTGGCTTGAGTACTCGCCGGAGCCTTCAATTCTTCTCTCTACACGCGCACCGAAACAGGATGAGAGATGAGGAGGGCTGAAGGTGGTTTCCACCGGTGGAGGATGAGAGAGGAAGAGGAGAGTGAGCGGTTAGGAGGAAGAGAGGAAGAGAGGAAGTGTGATGTGAGGAGAGAGAGAAGAAATGTCGGGTGAGAGTGTGAGGAAAACAAAAAAAACGGCTGAGATTAGAGGTAAAGAACCCTAATTGGGCGTGTCATCCTTTTATAAAAGTAAAGAGTCTATTGCTGCGGTTTTGTCAGAAACCGCAGCAATATATTAAAATAATATTTTTTTAAACATTATTTTAATATATTGCTGCGGTTTCTTACAGAGACCGCAGCAATATATTAAAATAATATTTTTTTAATATTATTTTAATATATTGCTGCGGTTTCTGAAAGAGACCGCAGCAATATATTTCAGGAATAAAATGTTGCACTTTTTTGAAAAAATCCGTTGGATATATATTGCTGCTGTTTTCTCTAGAAAACGCAGCAATATATATGGTCAAAAGGTCAACTATTTGGCCAAAGCTTACTGTTGCAACCATATTGCTGCGGTTTTTAATAAAAACCGCAGCAATATAATTATTTTATAATTTACCTTTTTTCTGTCGTTATATATTGCTGCGTATGGGTAAAACCGCAGCAATATCACCGCAGCAATAAGCATTAATTCTACTAGTGATGTTTGAAGTTTCTCGCCATATATTTCATAAATATGGGGTCGGGGTAATATGTATGGGGACCCCCCTCGGGGTCCAGAGGAGGATATTCCTGTCCTGAAGTGCTCGGGCCCTCATCCTCGTTAACTCTATCGGCCACCATCACTACACCAGCAGAAAGATACCTCTCTAAGTAACTCCTAGCACAAGGCTTATGCGCGATCGACAGATCCCAAGGACCCGGGATTATACCCTCGTCTTCTTCCGATAAGGAATCCGAAGGACTCGGTAAGGGAATCGCCTCGGGCACCGCCGAGGGATCTGAGCAAGTTATCCGAGTAGTAACTAAAAAAACGCTCTCCCCTCGAATCTCCTCAGAAAGCATGTAAGGAGAGGAGGCGGGGGTGCTTGACTCCGACTCAGGGTCTGACTCGGGGTCCATTCTAGGGAGATCAATCTACGACAGAAAGCAATAAGGAAAGTAAAAAAAGAAAAATGTACCTTCTTGGGGTTATAAGAACTCGGGGAGCCACAAACGCGGAGGATCAAAAGAACTCGGGCAGGAACAGACGCTTGAGATTTTGTAGAGCACTTCTAGAGAGATAAAGAGGAGAGAGAATGAAAAGCTTTGCAAATGATTGAAATGTGCGGAAAATAACGTCCTTTTCCTAAAAATAGCCTCATCTTTAGCCGCGCGCCACGACAACCCCTGCACCGCCCTTGGCGGGCCTACAGAAGGCAGGCCTTTAATAATCAAAGCCCAGTGACAAAAGTCCAAGGTTCTAAAAGCCCAATTCTTCTCAAAAGAGTCAACGGTCAAATGGTCAACGATCAATGGTCAACATCCTATGGTCAAATATCAGGAAGGTTGACTAAGATCTAGCTCACCTCAAAATCCAAAATATCTGGCTAAGCTCCTCCATGACCAACTCGGGGTTCCCATAGAAGGGCTCATTAGCCCCCGAGTTGGTGCATACTCACCTCGGCCTCGCTAGGGAGCTCAGCACTTGGCCAAATAATGGCAAAGCACCTCCATGATCAACTCGGGGTCCCCACAGGAGGGTTCATTAGCCCCCGAGTTGGCGCATACCCACCTTGGCCTCGCCAGAGGGGGCTTAGCACTTGGCCAAATAATGGTCAAGCACCTCCATGACCAACTCGGGGTCCCCATAGGAGGGCTCATTAGCCTCCGAGTTGGCGCATACCCACCTCGGCCTCGCCAAGGGGGCTCAGCACTTGGCCAAATAATGGCCAAGCACCTCCGTGACCAACTCGGTATCCCCATAAGAGGGCTCATTAGCCCCCGAGTTGGAGCGTACCAACCTCGGCCTCGCCAGGGGGGTTCAGCACTTAGCCGAATAACGGCTAAACACCTCCGTAACCAACTCGGGGTTCCCCTGGGAGGGTGTATTGGCCCCCGAGTTGACACACACAATGACGAAACCCCCCGCACACAACTCGGGGTATCCCCAGGAGGCCTCATTGGATCCTAAGCAAACCCAAGGTGACCACGCAACTCGGAGCCCACGTGTCATCTCGGGGCAGCGGTTTCCCCCTATCGTGGTCACTCATTGCCGAGCATCGGGGCATCGTCCCGAGCTCCCATAACAGCTCGGGGGATCAAGACCCCCCCTCTCGGGGTCACTTAGTGCCGAGTACCAAGACAACATTACCTCGGGTCCCCTCACCAACTCGGGGGAACATGACTCCCCCCTCTCGGGGTCGTTTGGTGCCCATCACCAAGACGCCCACTCGGGATTGTTTCGAAGCCATTCCGAGGCTCCACCTCAATTGGGGCTGATCCTCCCCCATCTCGGGATCAATCAGGAACCCAATCCCTTGGCCTAGGTGCACCGTTCGGGTAAGCAAAGCCCATAGCAAAAGATTAGTAGATGTCGGGGAGACCAGGGGAATCTCCTATGACAACACTCGGGGTCGGTTTAACAAGTACTCGGGTCCCCCGCGACTCGGGACTTCATGGGATCCCTGAGTTTGGTTGGTCCTAGCATCAGAAGTTTCCCCACCACGATTCGTCATGAGACTTTGTGGTCCCACTCAACATTGGCAAAAATACAATTCCTTTTTCCGCCAATCAGCCGCACTAAAAAGGGCGATTTCTAGTACGATTACTTTGTGTGGGGTTAATTGTTTGGACCCATGATATGGTCCAACAGTGTTGTGCAAAGCCCATTTGAATGATCTGATCAGCATGCTCCCAAGGGGCCCATCAGTTCTTTAGGTAAAGAATAACTTTACCATAAAAGGGAGACAACTTTCCTACAGACATGGATGTTCCCCAATAGGGTTTCCTGTCTGGGAAATCCCCAACATTATAAAAGCAACCAGCCCAATCAATGATCAGGTATTGAATTCTCACCTAACAGAACCAGAGCATCTCTCTCTACAATTGCTCACTTTCTCTCTCTACCTCAATCTCAACTGACTTGAGCGTCGGAGGGGTTTTCCCGGGAACACCCCCGGGCCAGTTTTCCTTATTTCGCAGGACGTTAAGTGACAAGACTCGAGATTACACTCCAATTCGATATTTTAACCTCTCTAAACACACTTAACTTATTTGACTAGTTTCTAGACAAAATCACTAGTTTTCCTATTTCTAGGGGTCGTATTGCCAGAAAATAATGCTATCCATTTTTCAGATGTTTATTTTTTTAGCCCACTGACTTAAGCTAGTGTGGTTATACAATGGATAGTATTCTTCTGTATGTTTGATCTCAACAAGTTTTAAGTCCACAATAATTTCTAAGAATAAGCTTAATTAAGTACTGTGTTCTACAATAACTTTTCAATGGTTCTTCAAAAGATTGAATGAGTCAACATCCACCGTAATTATTGATTCTCACTTCTCCTGATGTGAAAGTGATCTCTCTCACAACATTGATATAACTTATAGTCTTCTGCATGATCGCAATTAACTTTACCATAATCCCAATATTTTGCTGAATTTCAAACTTGATCTCTAGTTTCCAAGTGGCATATGTAAACGTTGTCAATACATTCAAATGAAAAACAAAATCAAATTCATGATATGATCTACTCGACCAACAAGCCAACCATTGCAGCCTTTGAATGGTCGTCTATTATTGTATTGCATGTTCATTCTATATTCTTTGGCTTGTGACTTGTGTAAGTGAACTTTTTAAGGCTTTCAGAAAATTAAGTCTTACTTCTGCATGACTATGTAAATATTATACATATATTAATAGTGTGCTTTATGTAGCCATGATTATTTCTGTTTTACTACTCTTTTGTTTGGTCTATTTCATTAGGGTTTTATTTTGCCTTTGTTAATTATTTCTGATGCTGCCGGTTCATTCTTTATAAGGGCCCTCACTTTTTGTCTGCCACCCAGTCAATGAAAGATGCTATATATCTTCAAGATATATCCAATTTGTCCATGACAAGTTAAACGAATAACTTATCATGCATGCATTATCTTCATAGACTAGGGGTGAAGCCAGATTTAGTTAAGGAGTAGGGTCAAGTATACTTTCCTTTTTTATTATTACATTGTGAGGGGTCATTTTACTAGAATTCCTAATTTTTTTCAAGCTATTTGGACCTCTTATATATTATAGGTAAGGTCGGGCTAACAAGGGCCATGGCTCTCTTAAACCCCTTATATATGCTTCGCCCCAGTCATAGACTATCCGCCTCCAACCCTGTTTGCCATTTACATTTTTGGGTCAAAGATTATAATTTTAACCTAAATTCTCATCCATATGTAGAAAAAAATTAGTACATGGATTTTATTAGGTTTATCATAACGTAGATTTTCGTATTACCAAATCTTCATTATTTTTATTAAAAAAATACATAGTAAACAATACTAATGGTTAAATATAATTCTCGGAGAGTGTGAAAAACATACATGGATCACACTTATAAAGATGGAGTGAGTATCTTTGTTTCTTCTTAGTTAACTCATTTTGACTTTTGACATTACTTGCGTACTTACTTTGACCGTCTTTCGTGATTTATACTTTTAAGAAAATATTCATGTGAGATCTTGTCAGATTTATCTAAGCGTATATTTTTAAATTATTAAATTTATAATTTTCACTTTAAAGATATAAATAATTACTACTCCCTCCGTCCCATATTATAGTGCTTGATTCTGTTTTTTCACGGGTATTAAGGTAAATAGAATATAAGAAAAATGTGAAGAGTGTGTGTGTATTGAAAATAAATGTTATGGGGAAAAAGCTGATTTTAGAAGAGAGAATGATAATAAGTGGTGGAAGAACATTAAATACATGACTAATTCAACCCTTGGGTTGAATAAACAAAGCAAATTACTATTTTCATGAAGCAAATAAATAATGGTGGCACAATTTTTCTAGAAAAATCATAAAAAGGTGTGAAATAGAAATGGAAACAAGAATTATATTTTGGGACACTTTAAAAGAAAAGAAGCACTATAATATGAGACGGAGGGAGTATTATACATTAACAAACATGATGAAAGAAATGAGTCAACTAAAAATAACCGAGGAATAATTAGACAAGCTAAATAATGTTCCTCTCAAACCTAATGTCATATGGGGACATGAATGTTGACTAGGAATTTTATGTTTCTATTAATTCCTTAGTACTATAAAAATGAAACTTTTGAATAACAAGGAATAATAGAAAGACCTTTAAGTCCTTTATTTTACGTCGATAGAGTTGCGAATTTGATTTCGTGTCAACGAGGTAGGAGTTAAGGGTAAATTGTATTAAGAGTGTCATATATGACTTTGGACTTCCATTGCCAAAATTCTAAAAAGACGAGGAAAAAAATTTAATACCTATTTATAATTTGAGTACTTTTCATTACAACGACCAATACTAATGAAAATTGAACAAACTTTCCATAAATTAATAAGGAAAAATTGACAACAAAGGTCTCAACTTTGGGTGATAATTTTTAAAAGGTCTGAACTATTGATTAACCTGTGTAGGTCCCAACTTTAGGGGGTCTTAACTTTTAGCGGGCTTCGGTGACTTAAAACTGACGATTTTTTTTAAAATCTCACCTAGTTCCTACATCCCTCCCTCAATTAACCCTTCTAGTGTGACCCAAGTTTTACAAGTGATGACATATTAAGCCAGTTTCAAGTCACTAAGGCCCGCTAAAAGTTAGGACCCCCTAAAGTTGGGACCTACACAGGTTAATCAATAGTTCGGACCTTTTAAAAATTATCACCCAAAGTTGGGCACTCTGTTGTCAATTTTTCCAATTAATAAAGCAGGTTGCTAGAATCTCCCTAAATTTACTGTATTTCGCCCTAAATACTTGTTAAAATTTTCATTTCACTTTTTATTTTTTTTATCACTCCTCTACACTTTATCCATCACCTATCATGTTTCACTAAATCTTATCCTTCACTTCTCACATTCCACTCTTCTCCCTCTTACTATTATATGATATTCAGACTTCAATTATTTATTTAACGAGATATATTATTCATTATATATCAACAAATATTGATATTTAGCAAAATATAGAAAGTCAATGGAAAAATTAGTCAGTTTATCAAAAACTTTGAAATGAGCATAACTTTATTTCCAGGGCTCGAAATGAGGCAACTTTTTTTCTTCAATCTCATAATATTTCGAGATCTATGTCGTAGTACATCCCATGATTTTTTTAAAAATAAATATGGATCGGAAATAATATTTGGCTCGTCATGTGGTTGGCCTATTATCTGCCCATTTTTTTTGGCTATACCACTGCAAATCTCGAAAATGTGAATTTCAATTTTTTTTTTGCCTCATTCAGAGTCTGGAAACTAGCATTTCATTCCTTAAATTTTTTTGTTAAATTGGCCAACACTAGATTATACGAGCCATTCATTTGGGTGGTTGTTTGGTATACAGGAAATTCTGTAGGCAATAGGAATTCCCCTGATTTTCAGATGTGGGTAGTTATTTCGTTGACATGAAATGGGAAAAATGGAGGCAATGAAAATTCATGGGAATTTGAAATTCCCACAAAATGTAGGAATTGATTTACCTACCCTCCACTTGGTCACTCACAATTCCTACATAAATTCCTATGAATTACAGCTTCCCTTATGACTACCAAAGAACTTACTAGGAATTTCATAAGGGAATTAAATTCCCACAAATTGCAATTAAATTCCTATGGGAATATAATTCCCATTGCAACCAAACAAGCACTTGGTATATTAATTAGAATTGGTTAACACTTTTGTTGCCAACAATGTTAATATGAAAAATTAGATAATGTTAGTCCTATTGTCAAGTCGGGTTTGGCCAATGGAGTATCAATTTTGATTAAAATTGAAAATGGTATGAGTTCAAAACTTCAAATTGCGATTCAAATAATTTAGTTGTGTACCTATCAATAATTTTGCTAGGTTTACCTTTAGGCAGATCTCAAACCTTAATTATTTTCTTTATATAGAAAAGAAGTAATTTCTTTTTGGAATATAAGAAAAGAAGTAATTTCGATCCTTGACTATATAGTGTGAATTAAAATTTACTTTTTATGCAGAAAAAAGGATTCTTTTTGTAAGCCCTATAAGGCTAAAATCCTTCTTCCCACTTTCGGTAGCTTCTCCTTAGGAGGAATCCGTGATAGTCGGCCGTTCACGTGACACTAGGCTGTGTTATGCTTTATAACTTCTTTAACTACCAACTAACCTCCAATATTAAGCCTTTATTATATAGCTTAAACAGTTGGAACAAAATCCAATTGTCCTATTACTGTAGCCAGTATTAAAATAAAGAATCCAAAGAAGACAAACCAATTAGATTGCCTTCTTAGCTTCCTCAATGATTTCATCGGATCCCTTTTGAAATCATGGGAAAAATTGAAATTAGGAGTCTCAACTCTCAATTATGGCTGATTTATTTTAAAAGGTTCCAACTTTTAGTGATCCTAATTTTAGAGGTTTTTTTCCAAAATATTCCTTCGACTTAAATAATATGTTAAATTAGTTAATTAAAACACATGACACTCATATAATAACCCTTTATTTCAATTGATTAACTAAAGTCAATGAAATTACATCATGATTAACCGATTAAGGCGAATGACCATTCTAGGAAGAGAACCCTCAAAGTTAGGACTGTTGTAAAATAATCAAAAGTTGAAATCAATTAAAGCGAACCGAACAAAGTTGGACTGATAGTGTCAAATTTTCCTAAATCATGGCATTGAATAATTTAGCCCATCTTTAATAAATTTTGATAGAAGAAACTGAGCATGAGATATTCATAAATGAGGCGAAGACTTTTAATAACTATCAAGTTTATATGGGGTTCATTTCCAAAACCAATTAATAATGAGCCAGAGTAGTTCCTCAAACTAATCATATGGTTATAATCTCCATTCGTCCTTCTTTTATCGTGGTACCGTACAACTCATATGTGCACAATAACGAATTTAACAATTTTCATGATTTTACTCTCTTCCAAAACAGATACTCCAATCAATTTTTGTTTTTATCTTCCCACTTTGTAGAATAATAATTATAGTCATAGTCACTTCTGATATTTTTAGTACAATAATTAAGGAGTTGGTTAGGTAAACTGGTCAAAAAGGAGGGTGATTATGTTAACATCAAAAAAGTCATCACAAAATTCCAACATTAAATCAAAGATGCATGACTTTTGTAATCCTTGGACCTTGGGACCCTTACCCTCCAATTTGTTTAAGATTTCTAATGGACTTTTGGTGGATTTACTTGGGAAAAAGTATACATTTTGGCAATTTAAAAAGGCATTAAACTCTTCTAAATTATAGGATGATGTTTATAAGAAACGATCCTCTTTTTCTTTAATATAAAGGGGCTGAGGGAGGGACAAAATGAGCTTTATGGGTTTTATAATTGATGATTTTATTCAAACACTGTATCTAAAGGAGGAAGCAATAATTACAAGATGTCGGGTGAAACCTCAAGGGAAAAGGGGATAGGTAAAGAAGGTGTGGTAAATATTAATCCCTTCCTCTTTTACCACTCCTCTTTGTTCTAAATAGATAGAGGTGATAAAAAGACAAAGAGATGAGGTAATAATGAGTCTTGCTGGCTTTTGAATTTGATGAGTTAGTCGAGCTTATCTTAGATATAGATCTATAATTCAGCTGAGCTAACTTGGAAAACTTATAATATTTTTTTTTTGGGTGTTTGCACCCGGTTCACCCTTCGAGCTACATTCGGATCGAGGCCAAGTTCGGGGTGGTTAGGTTCCATTCCTCTCCCAAGGGTGTTGCGGGGATTCGAACACGGGCCGTCCTACCAAAGCCAGTCCCCATCACCACTGGACCAACACTTACTTGGTTGGAAAACTTATAATTTATAAATACTATATTATCTTTATTAAGATCTAATTTTTATTATTAGTAAGATTTTAAACAGAACTTGTGCAGATCCAAAAGCACCAGTAAGAACTAAGTAACACAAATTATATAACTAGAGTGTTTATGTGCTTATAATATTCGAACTTTAAGCGAATTTAACAAGTAAGTTAAACTCTAATAAGTATGTGCGTTCAAAAAGGCTTGAGTTTGATCAACTCTGATGTTATATTGTTAGTATTATAACTTATAAGGCTCTATTCTTTCAGACTTATGTTTCAGATTTTCGGTTCAATTCAGTTCAACTCAAGTTCATAAATTCAGTTGAGCAAATTTAGTAAAAAGGAATAGGACCTAAGTCGAATTGAGTAACCCAGAAAAATCGAGCTTAAATGTACTCATGCTCAGAATTCAATAAAGAGTATGGCATGGTGTTTGGAAGATATTATTCTGTAACTATCACGTTTTCTATGATTTGACTAATATATAAGCAATAGGTCACCATATTGAAGAACAATAGGTCATTAATAGCATATACAAATTAGAGTCTCCTTTCTGATTCAACTACTCATGAATTCACCAAACATCCACAAACAACTTTTTTTTTTTTGGAGGGAACAAATTACAGCGGTTCAAAAACAATATTAATGTTAGGCAACATATTTACATATCTACATCAAGTATTTCTTTAGGACCTTTAAGAGGAACAGTCGTGCTTGACCATTATTCAGGAGTAAACTCTCGGTTTTGGATACATAAGGCAAATTCTACCACAGGTTAGGACCTATTGCTTTCCACTGAGACAAAGTAAACAAATTTTACTTTAACAGAAGACCTATAGTACTTCATAAAGTCTAATGCTTTTACAGATACATCAGCTGAAATATGACCTATTCTAGGGCAAGTTTGTGTACGAAGCATATTACTACTATTTCAATTTTTGAGTATCTCGAAGCACCATTTGTTTACATGTCTCAAACATGCACAACCATCAAGCCCTAAATTTGGGCTCCTTGCCTATGAGATAAGGAGTGAGGTCTTATAAATAATCTTGATCAGATCAGAAGCAACCAAGCAATGACAATGAATGCTACCAAATTTTCTAAGATTGAAGCTACTAAGCTATTTCCCTTCTATACTGATACTCCCTCCATCTCATTTTATAATTTATATTTACGGTTATTGAAATTTTATTTTGATATCTCTTTAAAATATGACAAATAAAAAGTATATCATTAGATTTTTTTTACTTAGAAAAATACTATTCTAATGTCATTATATTTATGATTGGTATTATGTTGAGTATTAACAGTTAAAGTTCGACCACTATTATTATTTGTGTCTTGTAAAAAAGAGATATAAGGATCTTAGTAATTATTGAATGTAAATAGAAGCATCTTGGCAAACATCAATAATCACTTTATTTTATTTTCTTCACTACAAGATGCACATAATTTTATCTTCGGTATTCTAAGTTAAAAATACTGTCGTTCCAAAATTTTAAAGTAAATTGACGTCATTTGATTATTATCAATGCAACTCACATTATAATACCAACCAATATTAAATGTTGAAACACACTATTAACAAAACCAGTACTAAGCAAACTCGGTGTAAGTTAGAATACCCTACTTATTTCATAATATCAAAACAATTTAGGTTTTCGAATTGAACCATTGCAAGATCAGGGAGTGGGGATTTTCCTTGTCGTTCCTTTCACTATAAAATCCAAATTTATTAGATTGAACTAAGAAAACATGATGGTCGAAGGCCAAATGAGTTAATAACCCACCAAAAGAATCACAACTACAACCCGTCTCAAAGTCTTAAACCAATAGTAATACAAAAATCTTATATAGTATGGGAGGAGTACAAATCAACAAGAATTACACCTACAAAGTGAATAAATATGTGAAGTAGTAGTAATTAACTCTCTCCTCTCCCTATTTTTCTTTCTTCTCTCTCCTCTCCCACAAAACCCTAATTTTCAACCTAGGGGCTACCGCCACCCTTTTGGGCGGTGGTAAGCCTCTTTTCTCCTTTTGTTACTAGTTTTTGATGTTAATGTTCCTAATAAACTTCAGTCTCTCTCTAATGGAGAGTTTTTCTACCCATCTATTGGGTTATATCTACTCATATATTGGGTTTTATCTCTCTCCATGTGAGAGTTTGAAGACTTTATTTTTGGGTTTTTGTGTAATTCAAGAGGTTGATTTGTTGATTGAAATTTGTGCGGGGTTGCAATAGATGTCAGTATTTCGTTTACAATCACTTGAAATGGATCCAGTTCTACTTCAAAACTACAAAAGATCAATAGACCCCCTTGCAGAAGGCTGCATCAGACAGCGATGTAAAAGACGAGGGTTTTCAGAAGTGTTAGATCTACTCAACGATCTTGGTTTTGTCATATTAGAATTGTATTTATTTCATTTTGATATGTATTTGTTTAGTTCTTACTTCTATTGTAGATGTCGTATGACTTTGAATCAATGAATTAATTTTTAATTTAAAAAAAAAAAAAGTGAAGAAATATGTTAATTAAATCACCATCGACTTATAGCAACATATATTCCAAAAATCTTACGTAAAATAAAAGGCGTCCGCGAAAGAGAATAGACAAAAAGAACCTGTACATATGCTAATCTATTGGAGATTCATTAGTTCATTGATTTTAGCTAAGACTATAGGACACTCCATATACCATCTCAAGATTCGTTGGGAATAGATGTGCATGAAAGTCATGTTTATGTCTTAAAAAAACAAGAATAGCATTTATAATGATATTCTGATTTTGGATCTTAAATATGAATAACGTACATATTAAGCATTTACCCACATAGTCCTTAAATTTCAGCTCCAATGACACATCAAATAAACTAATGAAGGGAAGGGTCAATATGTAATTATGTATATGAGGAATGATGCATATATATTTTTTTTTTGATGAGGTAAGATGAAGTCCTATGCAAGTAGGGGGGAGAATTAGTGATCCCTCCTCTTTTTTTTTTGAAATTAAAAATTAATTCATTGATTCAAAGTCATACGACATCTACAATAGAAGTCAAAACTAAACAAATACATATCAAAATGAAATAAATACAATTCTAATATGACAAAACCACGATCGTTGAGTAGATCTAACACTTCTGAAAACCCTCATCTTTCACATCGCTGTCTGATGCAGCCTTCTGCAAGGGGGTCTATTGATCTTTTGTAGTTTTGAAGTAGAACTGGATCCAATTCAAGTGATTGTAAACGAAGTACTGACATCTGTTGCAACCCCGCACAAATTTCAATCAACAAATCAACCTCTTGAATTACACAAAAACCCAAAAACAAAGTCTCCAAACTCTCACATGGAGAGAGATAAAACCCAATATATGGGTAGATATAACCCAATAAATGGGTAGAAAAACTCTCCATTAAAGAGAGACTTGAAGTTTATTAGAAACATTAACATAAAAAACTAGTAACAAAAGGAGAAAAGGGGCTTACCACCGCCCAAAAGGGGTGGCGGTAACCCCTAGGTTGAAAATTAGGGTTTTGTGGGAGAGGAGAGAGAAGAGAGAAAAAAGGGAGAGGAGGCGCCTATAATTATAGATCCCTCCTTGCATGGGATGAGACTTTATCCCACAATCTCTGAGATCGGAGGTGATGCCAACACTACTAGGCTATCATCTGCTACTCTGAGGAATGATGTATATACTACCTCCATTTTTTAATTGCAACAATTATTTTTGCACTATTTATATGTTAACATTGACCAGTAATTTTAGACCAGTAAATTACAACAAAAAATTAGTATAAAAGAGGTCAGATTCATCTCAATTTATATTTTCAATATACCCCCTCCGTTTCTTTTTAATCTACATACTTTCCTTTTTGGTCTGTTTCTTTTTAATCTGCACACTGTTGCTTTTTCCATTCTTAGTAACATGTCACATCTACTTTATCCTCTTTTTCTACCCATGTCATCCACTTTTAATATTTTAACTCAATTTTTAGTTTTTCTTTCACTTTTAAATTACTCTCTCCACCTTTTCAATTTCTCTCTCATACTTTTGTACTTCCTCCTTGGTTCTCCCCCCAAAGTAAAGTGAGTAAATTAAAAAGAAACGAAGGGAGTATTAACTAATTTGATTCAATAATACTACATCCGTTTCATATTAATAGTTACACTTACACTTTTCACGCATGTCGATGCACTACTTTGAGCTTTTATATATCTAATTTTGTATTTGTAAAAAATATAAATAGTCAATATTCTAAAATTACATATCGAGACGAATCAAACAAGACCCCACATGACTATATTTTCTCTTAACCATAATTCACAAATGATAGTCAAAGAGAAATTTGTAAATAGTGTCAAAAATGAAAGTGTAACTATTAATATGAAACGGAGGTAGTATCAATCTTTGTTAAAGATAAAAACTTGAATGTGGAAATTCCATATTTAAATCAGCAATAATATTTATTAAAAAAGGTTAGGATATTATTAACCATTATGTAGTTTGGGCACCCAAAAATGAAGGGCAAACCCTGTACAAATTCTATCTAAACGACTACGTAAGAAATGTTTTACAAGGCACACTAACTAATGCTACATTTTGTACAAGAGAGGCTGCAAACTTCATTTGCTTAACGCCGTCCGCTATATAATACCTGGAGAAGGAGAAAACTATTATGAGAAAGCCTAACATAACAACATAAATGCAAGTAGGAGAAACGAGAACAATAGAAGAAGCCTAGCATAACAATATAAATACATGTAAGAGAAACGAGAACAATAGAAAGCACGATAACCTCGTTTGCATGTTTCTATACTACGTCTCATGTACCCTAACCTTAATTCTAAATTTCATAACATTCAGGTCGTGGGAAACAAACCGTACTAGAGACACTTAGAAGTGAGAATTCCCTTAATCGTTTCCCCTACTTCCATGGAGCCTGGCTCACTGAAGCCTGAAATAAGGCCCAGTGAGGGGCTAAGTCCAACTGGGTCATCATCTTATCTACCTCCACAAAATCATCTTTGATTTAATGCAGAAACTTCCGACTCCTACCCCTCTGCACCTGGTCTGGAGAATAAACAACTTCTGCGTTTCTCCAGACTCCATGATATGACCAGCTCTCAACATATGATTCAGCCCTTAACATATGAAAAACACCAACTTCCGAAGATGCCTAATGTCGATTCAGTTATCTTTGGTGTAAGTATATATGATTTGATTATAATGGACACAATGCTGCTAGTTGCACTATTACACATTATCCGCTATAATCATTGTCTCTCTCCCTTAATGATAGCTTTAACAATACCAATCAATTCAGAGTTCAAACTTGTTGAATGGTTTTTATCTTTACAAACTTATGATGCTATTTCATGATTTATAAACAAACAATTATTTTTTGGTTCTTAAATGTCTCTAACAACGTTGCAAAGTAAAAATTACAGCTTAGTGCATAGGGGATACTATTTTTGACACAAACCAAAACCAAGGGGCAGAAAACTAATGGAACACAAAGGCAATAGTGGACTAGTGGTTTCATCCAAAAAATTGTGTCTCCCCCCCACCCCACCAGAAATATATATATATATATATATATATATATATATATATATATATATATATATATATATATTTAACATTAGAAAGATTATAAGGCCCTAACTCATAAAGCTTTAGATCTCTCTCTCTCTCTCTCTCTCTCTCTCTCCCTCTCTTCCTGTGCAAAACCCTAAAGCCATCTCTACACTCTAGCCTTTACCTATCGGATCACATCTCCCACTGGAAAGCAGTGCCACTACATCTCTGGTTATAGATAGTCGTACACTAGTACTACCTTGAAAGAGCTCCAATGGCATGCCAACAAGGTAAGGTAGGGGGAAAAGAGCTGCTGCAGAAGATGACCGTTTTGACCAGATTTTTTCATTGCGCATTGGAAAATATATGCATTGGGCTTGTTTTTGTGTATAGCAGTGATTCAGTGTTTTATGTCAATTAGCTATTGGCCTTCTGGACTTGTAATGCCTTCTTTACAGTAATTAATAAACGCGCTTTTTATAAGAACAGAAGTTGTGATAATAGATAGAAAAACAACTTATTTTCAAGTTTTTGTTTTTATTTTTGTAACATCCTTTTTTGCATTGCCACCACTTTAAATTGCATTTCCCTATTTCCGTGTTTCCATTTGCAATTTCCTTTGCGACATAGAAAGTAGCATTTCTAATCATCTCTAACTACATCAATCATATACATCAACAGCCAAAAAGGAAACTCCAAAAAACATACCTATAAACCTGAAGACATATGAGCTATAGGCCACAAAAAGGTATGGAAAGCATCATCAACTACAACAATCCACATCCAAGATCAGCTAGCATTGGGGCAGAAAGCCCGTCTTGTTTCATCATAAAACCAACTGCAGGGCATAGACACATAATTACATATGAGGCATAGCACTCCAAAATCTCGAATAAACAAATCACTTTAAACGGGAAAAAATCTCAGTTTCAACTAGTTTTTTGGGCTTCCTCAAGCTGCGGTAGGAACTAGGGAGAGGCTTAATTGATGCTTTTATCTAATTTTTTTACTTGTTCCGCAGTATTCTTTGTACCTTTCTCTTCCTTCGGCATAGCTCCTATTTCTTCCCATCCAATTTTTTTTTCCCAGTCTGTCATGGGAATATGTATGATGCATATCATGATAAAATTGATAAATGTAATCCATGTAGCTCCAAACCAACACAGTGGGTAAAAACCTTGTTTCATAAGGTTCTGTTAATTCTTCACACCTACTTTTTTTTGCCTGATTATAAACCCTCATTCGCAAATGTCTCATACGAAGAAAAGACAAATCATTACGCTCATAAATATTAGGGAAAGTTAGATGTCTTCAACCAGAAAGGCCAGCATATTCCATGCATCTGACAGCATCATTCAAAAGATAGGTTAAACAAAATCAGTTACAACCAACCTTGGGGCCATTAAATCACACCTAACATAAACAAGGCATCCAGTGTGATCTCTATCAACCTCTCCCACTATCTCCTTGTCCCTCATCCCAAGCCCCCCAGCATCATGGAAGTAAAATGTACAAAAGTAGACAAAGATTCATCATTTTGTTAAGACACATAGATATAACCAGTCATCGCAAACTAACGTCAAACAGACAGAACACACGTCCAGTATTTTGCCTGAGATTGAACATATAGTAGCTAATAAAGAAGAGACACATACTTTCTTATAAAAATTGGCTGTCTTGTCTCTTTCTCTAGAGAGCCTTGATCGCTTCCCTCAGATTCTTCCCCAAATTTCCTGAATGGAAGGACTTCACATGGGCCTTGAACAAATCCCGCCAACACGTTGCTATCATGAGTAGACTCATAGACCTACAGAAATCAACAAGACTAATCCCCAGTCACAATTCAGTACTTCACTTAACACATAAAATGGCTAGCATCATAGTATTTGTTGTATAATATTTGTGTCCACATCTATTCTGTTACTAAGAATGTTAATGTGCCAGGTTGGGCTTGAGCTTATCTCGGGTTGACTCACACCGACTCAAACTTGAGCTCGAACTGAGCTCAAGCTCCCTAAGCTGATAATTTTGGCTCAGCTCGTTACTCAATTTGAACTTGAGACAAACTTAGGTATGTTGAGCCTGAGTAACAAGCTCTAACTAAGAAATTACAAGTTACGCGTTTGATATTTCTAACTTTTTGCTAATTTTTACAGAGATTAACAAGTACAATAGTTTAGATTTTTATCATAGACCATTATCAATTATTATATTTGCCTATTTGGTTTATAAAGTCAAGCTTCCTCATGAGCCTTACAAGTCGGTCTCTTCTCTTCTTGCCTCGACTCGTTTAATTCTCGAGACCAGTACACCCGAGCTGAGCTTCGACTGAGCCAAGCTTGAGTAGTACGGAAGCAAGTTGGCCAGCAAGTTAGGCTTGCCTCAACTAAATATCGAGTTCGGCTCAAAATTCAGTCGAGCTCACTCAGGCCAAGCTTAAGTAGCTTCGTAAGCAAGTTGGACTTGTTGGCACCCCTAACTCAAACCATCATCCAATAAACAGTGAAGAAAGAAACATGATGACAACAAAAGTTTATAGCTTAAATGTGTAAAAAAGCACCTCGTTGCTTTGAGGAGCACCTGGTCGACCAACCTCCTCTGGCAAGTCATCAGGAAAATAACACTTGTGTACAATAAGCCATTTCAAATTAGTTTCACTATCCTCCCACATGGCCTGAAGCATAGAAGAAAAATCCAATATCATAAGGCAGTTACCTGGAGATAATTACATACGTGTACAAAATTACATATAACACTTTTTCATAAGATATGTGACATAGCTGAAACATAGAGATGTTTACATACGTGTACAAAATTTGTCTAGTCACATATAACACTTTTTCATAAGATATGTGACATTCTACAAGAATTTAGAAAAAGGTTAATATGTTATCTGGAAGAACAGTTACCTGGAGCTTCGAAGGTATTAATTTGCCACTTTTCAAACGGAGAAGGGCATAATCCTGCACTTCATATACCATTCCATTGATGCGACAAGACCGGAAAAAATTCTTTTTGTCCACAACTCTATCTAAATCACCAATCCAATCAACATTATACAAGTCACTCTCTGAAGCCTCAGCAAGCTCCCCGGCCAGGTTATGGACTCTCTCAATCTCAACTATATTTTTCTGCACAGAATTTTTTTCATCATTTTCATCATTGTGACATTGATTAGATCCCATCACTCCATTGCTGTCACTGTGTTGATGCACTGGAATTATAGCACCATCTACCGTCTTCTGGTCAACATCGGTTTGATTGCTTGATGCCGACAGGTCACCAAGTTTGTCATTTGCTTGAGATAGAACTGCAGTTATAGGCGCTGTCTCAGATATCAACCTATCATCAGAAGGAAGAACTTCACATTTTACTTGCTGAATAGGTTTATCACAAGGTTCAGTTGGTGTTGATAAAGAGACTGCAGTTTCTGTTGCGTTGTTTTGGATTTTTTCCAACTTAGGTCCATCTTCCTTCACACCTATGGATATGTCATTTCTATATATATCACTTCCATCTCGCGGGAATGACTCAGACGATGCTTCAGCAACTTTAACAGCCTGAGAATGTGTTTTAGAATCTTGGCTTCCATTTGTTGTTGCATTTGGCTGATTCACCTGAAAGTGCGTTTTATAATCTTGGATTCTATCTATCGATGCATTTGACTGATTCACCTTCTCATCCATGATTCCCCCCTTTCTGTCTGAAGGCATCTGAACTCCAGTTGTAATGGAAAGGACTTTTGGAATATTCATATTTCTTGTAACACGACCATACTTTGGAGGAAATGGTTTCCCGTGGCTCATTGTCACACACCTAGGACAATGCCACTCACCTCTCGGAATGCTTTTTGCATTGTGTGACTGAAGACATCCTAAATGAAAAGCCTTCTCGCAAGCATCACAAATAACCATATTCTCCACCTCACTAATAACGAGCTTGCAGAACTGACATGGTAGTGGTCTATTCATATAATCCCTTGAAGGAGGAGTCCACACAGAACGCGGAGGAAGCTTTGGGGTTAACAGCTTCTGCACTAACCTAGATACCTCAAGATGGTGATTGACAGCCGGAGTGTGGACAAATGGCATACCCTGAACAGGATGATGCATATTAGGCAGAGCTCCAGGAGTGGTTTGACTGGCAACAAGCCCTGGCATTTGAGCAATTGCTGATTGTGATTTCATTTGCGGAGCACTTAAACTAACATTACTGTCAGTTCTCATTGGAAGTTGATCTGATAACATATTATTTGTTCTGACATTAGCCTGAATTGGAGCTTGAGGCCGTAGATGTACAGGGGTAGTCCTCACTGTATGTTGATTTGCTGCAGAGCTAACTGAAAAACAGAAGGCAAAATTTTGTAGGAGTAAGGTACCAAAATGAAATTGACGAGATTTGAATAATTTACAACCATGCTATTTGAACAATGAGATGACTCATGAGAGCCCAGAAAAAGTAGAACTTAGAAGATATTTGTAGTGCAAGCTTAAACACCACAAATAAAACTTATAATCTTAGGTCAATAAAACAGCACTATAAAAAAAACTAATTAAGAAGGATATTAAACTTGGATCAGGATTGCATAGAAAATATATAAGCTTTAGCACCTTGCCAGCTAATAGAATAGTAGAGTAAATATTAGACTAGACTATTGCACTAATTTTGTAGTACCACAAGAGAATCAGAATACGAGGTCTGAATAGAGAAAAAGGAAGGTGATGAAGTTTATGTCCCGCCCTACCGAAGAAGTCCTGTCTGAAGTCTTTTAATAATGATATGTGAGCCCCAGGAGGCGAGGACATATTTCTGCATCTTAGTGTTCCTGTAGCAGTTATATTAGCTCTCGTAATAGTAGGTGTAAATATAGATCTTATTATATAAATTCCTAATGATAATTATGCTATTCCCGATATTAAGTTAATTATTAGCTTGTATTATAAGTCGGACCTAATTTTTAATATTATTTTTCACAATTATGTGATGGAGAATTTGAAAACTAATTGAATTATGAGGCAATTCCCAATCTTATCAAGGTTTTAAAACTAAACTACATGAATCATGGACATCCATAGGAAGCCTATTTGCTAAGTCAATTCCCATCTCTGAAAGAAACCCACTGTTGCTTGTTTTTAGGACTATGATGTTCCATAACACACTATTTATTTTTCAGTATGATAATGTCCTCACTCATGTCCATTCTTTTCCAGAATCAAAAAAAGTTTCAAACAGTAGTTCATCATACATGCACATAACAGCAAAGCAACCACAAGCCACTGCACAAGGTTCAACTTAATTGGCAGTTGGTACTCAAAAAGATGTACACCTCATTTCTGCAATGGGAAGAAGAAAAGGCACATTTCCTTTACATTAACACTAATTTTCAATATTTAGATGTCCTATTGATTCATCATAAGCTCTTCTAAATTACAAACTATGGAATACAAATTCTGAAGTGGTTCAAACTCTGGATATATCCTGAAAATTATAAGACCAAAAGTATTGCAACACTCAATGTGTCAATGTATAGCTCACATTCATCGAGTACCAAATAAAGAGCAGCTTCATATCTTGAAAAGTTGGCCTCAATTGTATAATTAATACCATGATTAATAGCAAAACAAACGAATTATGAAGGTAAGAGATATATTCACACCATATAAAATTACTCACCCAGAAAAATGGAACTTAGGCTAAAATGGGAAATCCACCTCTATATGATTTCTCCTTGTGAACGAAACTAGATCAAGTTTAAACCCTAGTCCCACCCTATTTCCCAATTCTTATGGATTTCTATTTGGTTTACGATTATCACTCAACTTTCCTATGCACTTCTGCTCTAGTTATTGTTTGCCATGCTCGAATTTTTTTCATGTCTCAGTACTTTGATTTATTCTTGTATTGTACCCGTACCATAAGCTTTAGAAAATTCTTCGGCTCTAATTAGATTAACCAATGTACAAGAACAAGCCTTGGTATAGAATGGTTGAGCAAGAGAAGCAAAACAGAGCACTTGGAGCTGAGATAGCTCTCAGCATGGTCATACAAAATTTTGCATGCTCATGCGCACCTTTGCACTGTTGTGAGGAACCACCACGTTTCGACAAATGCACCCAATTTGATCACATTGTACTATATATTCATATACTATATGAGCACTTGATATATATTGAGAACATGTGACTGATGATTCAAGCAAAATTATTACTAATTATATTATACATTCTAATAAGTAATAACTATGTATTAAGATTCTGATATGCATTTCCAACGAGAAGCAAGAATTTAAAAATATATTCAGAAACATCAGTATGAACAGCTCATCATGTACTCAACACAAAGAACGAAACAGGAAACAAGGGTAACAGTGGCTAAATACATCTTAATAATTTGCATACAAGATATACAAACCTGGAACATGTGGCAAAGATTGCCCATTCAGTCTCCCATCAGGTCTTATATGTGCTCTATCAAGTCTAGGAGGTACCACGGAGGTAGAATCCCTTCCTGTATTAGTAAGTGCAACAGATGAAACAACTGGTGCGCGGACTTCGGTGGCAGGAGGATGAAACCGAATAGGTGTAGAAGTTGCTGAAGAAACATTAGCAACAGGAGTTGCAGGTTGAAACGTTCCTACACTTACAGGCACATGACCCACTTTATCAGATGACATACGGACAGTGGAAGGTGTTCCATGGTTCTCACCAGCAGTTTGCACTTTCTGAGATGGATATGAAGCAGGCTGCACAGCAAACACCTTGGATTCTTCCATCTACAATACATATCCATCAAAGAAGCAGAAGGAAGTTCACATCAAAATTGATGAGTTTGATCCTAAAAGCCTTGCAATTTGAGTTTATATATACTTCAACGAGGAGTCCAAAGACCAAGCCAACCCAACCCAAACAGACAAGTAAAGACCTCTCTAGATTAACAAGAACTAGTTCTCAGAACTAAATGCTCAACAGCTCTTAATCCAAATGAAACATAATAATCTGAATGTAACTTAGATCAATCAACTACTCCAAAACATGCATGGGTGCCTTTAAATTAATCAATAATTCCCACACCTCATGTCTTAATGAGTATCCACTAGTGGCCCAATAAATGGAGGTGACAACCATGAGTTGTGTGTAACTTCGCAAGGAAATGCATTCTAAATTCAATCTTCTATTAAAAAATAATAATCATTTGCATCGATCAACATTGTCCACTAGAAACCTCCCAGCTCAAATTAAGCACAAAAACAGTAATTAACAGACACAAAATCAATGGTAAACTCAGCTAAAACTCTACCAACTAAGAACAAAACTTATAAAACTGAATTCGCACAAATGACATAAAAACACTAATGGCCAAATAAACGAAGGTAACAACCATGAGTTGAGTGTAATTTCGCAATCGCAAATTCGATTTTTTAAAATAAGAATCATAATCACTTGCATCGATCAACAATGTAAGTAGAAACCTCCAAGCTCAAATTAAGTATAAAAAACAGCAATTAAACAAACACGAATTCAATGTCAAACTCAACTAAAACTCTGCCAACTAAGAACAAAACAAATAAAACTGAATTCAAACAAATGGCAATACAAACACTAATGGCCAAATAAATGAAGGTAACAACCATGAGTTGAATGTAATTTCGCAATCGCAAATTCGATAAGAATCGTAATCAGTTGCATTGGTCAACAATTTTAAGTAGAAACCTCTAAGCTCAAATTAAGCCTTAAAAAACATCAATTAACACACAAATTCAGTGGCAAACTCAAGTAAATCTCTAAAAACTAAGAACAAAACGAATAAAACTGAACTCAAACAAATGACATAAAAACACTAATGGCCAAATAAATGAAGGTAACAACCATGAATTGAGAGTAATTTTGCAATAGCAATTCAACTTTCTAAAAAAAGAATCATAATCACTTGCATTGATCAACAACGTAAGTAGAAACCTCCAAGCTCAAATTAAGCATAAAAAACAGCAATTAAATTCAAACAAATGACAATAAAAACACTAATGGCCAAATAAATGAAGGTAACAACCATGAGTTGAGCGTCATTTCGCAATCGCAAATTCAATTTTCCAAAACAAAGAATCATAATCACTTGCATTGATCAACAACGTAAGCAGAAACCTCCAAGCTCAAATTAAGCATAAAAAACAGCAATTAACACACAAATTCAATGGCAAACTCAACTAAATCTCTAAAAACAAACCCAATAGAACTGAATTCAAACAAACAACGAAAACAAAAACGAAAAAAACTCACCTGACGTTTAGCGAGAGCAATCTTCTCCGAAATCGAATTCTTGAGAGGTCGAAACCCTACACGATCCTTCAAACGATTAAGCCCTAAATCTTCAATCACAACATCAAAAGATTCCGTCGGAAGTATATCTTTCGGTGCCAATTCTTCGCACAACGCCACAACTTTTGCCCTCGCTTCCGCCATCATCGTCTTCTCCGCAGCAGTCGGATCTCTTCCAGCTCTCATCTTTCCCATGGCAGACAAAACTAGCACAATTTCTGCAACTCTTTTCATCTCATCTTCTTCATTCTCTCTCCTCTTTACCTCCGTCTTCCTCCTCTTCACCATCGTCATATCAGCACTGTCAATTTCCATTGGAGAGAGAAACCCAAGCTCTTTTTGGTTTTCTCTTATTTTCTCCGATTTTTTTTACCCCTTCTTTTTTTCGTCTTTCGTGGATGATGGCTTTTAAATTTTTATTCTTTATGTTTTTGGTCCGTTATGTTATGCCAACTTTGAAAGCCCATTTAGTCTTTGGGGATGGTTTATGTTGGTCTCTATGTTGCACGGAAACACGAATCGGATATGAAACGGATTTGAAATTTTTTTATTAGGAAAGATAATTGGTCCGAATATCAAACTCTGCTAGGCTACTAGCATGCAGGGCACACCAGCTAAAAAATTGGGTATAAGGCTAAACAGCTCATAACACAACATGCCTAAATGCCCACTGCCACCACAAGTGAAATCCCCAACATTATTGGGATGAGGATTCGAACCCTGGACAATGCCCTGGAATTCGGGGTGGTACTCCACTAAGCTACCAATTTGAATATTGAAAATCACGAATCGGATATGAAATGGATTTGAATATTGAAAATTTAAAAACTATTTGTTGGGTTCGTACAATGTTCCGAGTAAATAATAAGATAAAAATAATGCATATTTTGGAAGTTAACATTTTATCACTAGCCGAAGTCATAATCTAATAATAAATAAGATCATGACAATATAAAGTAAGAAGTCATGGATTCGAGACCTCTTACATAATAGGATTTTTCTAGCCTATGCCATAAGGTATAGGTTAGGAAATTCAAGATTTCATAAAAAAAATATATATATATATATAATACAACAAGATTTTATTTGGGGATAATAAATAAGGATAGATACTGAAGATGAAGATAATTATGTAAGATTTTTTTAGTTTGATTGGATTTTGAAATGAAAATTTTGTGTATAATGATATTTTATATAGGATTTTTTATACTCTTAGTCCATGCATTGTGGCATAGGTTAGAAAAATCCTATATAATACTGTGAGTCTTTCTAAAAGTACTTGATAAGATAAACTTTAGTGGCTTATCAAATCTTAGTAGTTAAAAATAGATGATTCTTAAAATTTCAAATCTTAACTTACTTTAATTGGCCTTTTGTAATAATTATAGCTAACTCATCGTATATAGTTTCTTTTGTTTACAATTATCATACTACAAAAGACTTATTTTATTCTCTATACATTTCAGCCAGTTTAAAAACTAATTTTGCCAAACATTTGATATGTTCAGTTTAGCAATTTTTAGTTTTAAATAGCCTTTTGAATTTCAACCTTGATTCAGATTTCAATAATTGTCAAGAAACCAAATTTGAAACAAAACGGTTACGTTCGTTCGGTATCACTGTGGTTTTTAGTTTTTTGGTTTTTTGTATTTAAAAGTCATATGATGTATATCCTATAATAGGAAAAAAAAAGTCAAACTTAATAAAAACATGATGATTTTGAAAACTGACAACAAAAAAGTGAAAACCACTTTTTCTGGTTTTCTTTTTTTGTTTTTAATTTTCAATAAAAAACTGAAAACTGAAAACAAAAAACGATAATGAACAGGCCCTTATTTAATAAAAAAGAGCTTATAAAAATCACTTATTGCCAAAAATTGCTTTGTACAAAAAAAAGTGGTGATGAACTATCATTGAACATGTGTGGGAGAACCACTCTCCTATGAAAGTGGCTCCCTATGTACTGATGGATTCTTTATCAATGGAGTAACATGATATGCTTTTCCCCTCAAAAAAAAAAAAACTATAATTGATGTTTCATTTAAAAAAAAAAAGGAGATAGTACTCTATGCCAAATTCCGACTTTTGCCTTATTTTTGCCACATTGACCATCAAATGATAGACACATTTTTTTATGTTTGTTCTTTGAATCTTTTATAGTCATAATTCACCTTATATAATTTACTTTTACGACAAACCACCTTTTCTAGGATTTAAATCATTGTTGTTGCGTTTGAGTTCTTTACAGGTGCATACAATTATAGCTTTGAATTATTTGCAAGTATTGCAACAAATAGACTTTTACACTATTCATACATTTTCTTTTGAATATCTAGTATAATTAATATAAAAGGTTAAATACAGTCGCGTGAGATCTTGTTAGATTTTTTTCGATTATACTTTCACATTTCAAAATATAACTTCTAATAATTTTTCCTTATAACTCCCACAATGGTTGGTCTTTAATTAGGGCAAGAGGGAAAAGACCATACTTGAGCTTACCCTCATCATTGTCGGGAGTTGAGGAATGTATGAGGAAGAAGGGGTGGGTATTGATTGCTACCCCAACCCCTTAGTTGGTTCTTGAATCTCAGCCATTGAGAAAGTGCCACTTGGCGCAAGTAGGGAAAAGTGTAGAATATGAAAATAAATAAATTGGGTAGGAAAGAGAGTATATGGTGGGGTATAGTTAAAGTAGGAGAGAGCAATAGGTGAACCACCCTCACCAGTGGGAAAAAGGGAAGGTTAAGGAAAGGGTTGAGGTGAAGTTAGTACAATGTGAGGTGTAAAAAGGAGGATAGGAGATAGAAAGATGAGGGAAGGTGAACCAATTCACCATTTTGGGTGCTCTTATAGGTAATACATCATCCGTTCCAAATTAAATGCAACAATTTGGATGACACATTCTCCTAGGCAAAATTTCTTAAGGTGAGATTAAGAAAAAAGTAAGGTCATGTGCCTAACTTAATATGACGAGAGAAAGTGGGACCACAATAATTAGTGTACTTAAATAAGGCTTAATTAGTTTTAGTAAGGGTATATTCGTAATTTCCCACTCAAAAACTTTACCAAGAATAGAAAGAAGTAAAATGTTGCATTTAATTTGAAATTGCCGTTTATGGAAACTGTTGCATTTAATTTAGAACGGAGGAAGTAGAAGATTTCAATAGTTATAGTTTTGACCTGAGGAACGTAAAAATTCTAGTGTTGCAAGTAAATTGAAACGGAGATAAGACATTACCTCGTGTTGGATTTTTCCCTTTAATTTACTTTGTAAACATTGACCAAGATATGATATAAAATTTTTTCCCCATTCATTGTACTTTTTCTTTTGTCCTTCTCTCATTTCACCTACTTTGCTTCTTTCTCCTTATTTGAGAGTAAGAAGGGCTTTTGTAATGAAACTTGATTATGTGGTTGAGTTGTATGTTGGTTATAAATAATTGGTGACTCTAATTTCTGTCTTCAAAGCTCTTTTACTTCTTATTCTTTTAGACCTACGGCAAATATCAATGGTGATGAACGTGAAATGGAGCATAAGCCCGTCAGTAAGCAAGAAACCAAGTGAGGGAAACTTCAGTGTTAGATGAAATTCCAGCTCAAGTTGATATCTAGGAGCTCTAATTACTATGTGGAATGCATTTTCTAACAATTTTTCACTTTATCTTATACAAATCCCTCCATACATTGAGGAAATAAAATGGAGGTGTTATATTACATAGGACCATTAAAATTTCTTCTATTAGAGAGATTTAGACATTATTCATGTTATTCCTTGCTAAAATAAGAGTATCAAGACAAACTCCAATGCAAAATATTGTATGGACTTGCTACTTCCTCCGTTCTGAAATAAGTAAAACACTTCTCTATTTTATACGAGAGATTTTTAAAGTAGTGTTTCACCTGTTTCATAACGGATGAAGTATAATTTATCTTAGAGCGAAGTGATAGTTCCAAGCGATAATTTATAGTGACTACACACCTTTAGCGATAATTTATAGTAGTGACTGTACCCCTTTAGCGATAATTTAAAATACTTTTGCAAGTCCATTTTACCTAAAAGTTGGGTGAGCTCCAAGGCCTAGCTCCAACACCACAACTTCATTCCAAGGAGTTCACCCTCATGTTTATTCCTTCAAAAAGGCAAATACAGATGCAAAACGTTACAGTACATACAGCACCACAATGGATACCGAAGTGCAGTTTACATGATTACATGAACAAACGGAAAGGGAAAATGTCACTAATGCTATATTTTGCTGGAAGCTTATTATCTTCAGCAAATGCCACATCGCTGCAAACAGTAATTACAGAATCAGAGTAGACAATCTCAGCATCTTCAACGGTGAAGCCATGAATCAAGGGCAAAGGAAATCCTTGTCCGAGTAATTGATTCAACAGCGGCAACAGGACATCATCTAGAACCTCTGAAATTACTGGCTGCAAAGTTTCACCCATAATCATAACAAGATATAAATGATGTGATTAGTCCTTAGACACAAAAGAAGACAGTGGCAGATTAAAATTTGGTGCCAAATCTCTATTAAATTCATGACTAATGCACGGCATGTTAGTCATGTCAAGGAGTAAGAAAGACATAAGAGTTGAAGAAAAATATACACTTTGATTAGCTTTCAGTAGATGAAAGATTAGAGGTTGGCACAATATTATAAAGACGACAGTAATAATGAAAAAATGGAAGGTTAACAAATACGTGGAGAGCTAATTATAAGGGTAATCATGTCAAGATTCTTACTTTTCTTTTGTTCTTTTGAGTCTGTATATAATGATTTACATCAGATTTTATCATTTCGTCAATTGACTTGGTGGTTAAATCACTTTATAGGAACTTAGAGGTTCAGGGTTAGATGATTGATTGCTCCATTTCTTTTCCGAATGATAAGTAAACATGTGAAAAGAGATTGTCAAGCCATGACGTAGCATCATATTAGCGCAAAGCGCAATGTCATTGCCAAGGTGGAGACTGGTGAACCGGAACTTCTCACCAAGAATCATATTATTTTGCCATCATTTTACAAAAAATAAAAAAGAAACATATTTTGTTTCCTCCTTTGACTTGCCTAACTCATTCACTAATTATCACCACTATCACATGCAAGCAATTGGAGCAAAAATCATTACCTTAATATCATCAATTTGCAGATCACCAATTTTACTCCATTTAACTGATAAATTAAACTTATCCAGTTCAATGCCACCAGTCAGGTTATTCCCCGCGATATCAACAGAACCTGAAGCACTGATCACCTGCATTAACAAATAACAAATGAGCCCATGAAATATGTTTTATAAGGATCATGCCTAACTTTCAAATTCAGATATAAAGAATTCAAGGTAGGTTATAACCTAGTTAAGGGTGGAGGGACAAGTAGTGTATAGAAGCAGCATAACTATTTCAATATTGAGCTTCTATATGGGGTGTCCCTGTACTAGCATCATATCAGAGAAATACGGGACGCTCCTTGGAAGAATCCTTAATTCATTTCTTAGTTGGCACTTAATAAAAAAAAAAAGTTGATATTCTCAGGCACCAAGTTGACTCTAAAGACTTACCACAGATCCGCAAGCAACTGGTATCACTTCTGCATCACTCACAACATCAATTGTTACATCTGTATTGATAGTTGCTTCCATTTCACCATCAAAAATATGCACAAATGGAGGAGAAGTCACCAATATGTCCAAAACCATTGCAGCATTAGGAAAGTGATCGTAAAGTTGGGGTACAACTTCTTTCCACTCAGTCGTATTCAGGAGAGACTGATCCGGAATCCTGTCAACTCTCCACTGCATAAGCCCTGCCTAACTACAGAACAAAGAAGTTAATTTCTGCCCTATATGCCATGATGCAAGGGAGTAGAGCAAGTTGGTTTATGACAGAGAGAACTCCGCAACATTAAAGCTTAACCATATTTCTCCATAGCTAAAGGTGATTAAATCTTTGTGTGTGTTCTAACTAACTAATTTTGACTTATTTCAGCTAACCTAAACTTATCTTAATTTATTTGAACTTATTTTTCCTGAAATAAGTCGTAATAAGATTAAACAAACACTAACTTTACTTGGAAGTTGACATCTTATATTGCTTTGCCTTCCAGATGAGTTCAATAAACATGGAGGATATGAGTAGTTGCTCAATAAAGTACTTGACTCGATACACCTTTCATTCATGGTTTTGTATGCAAATTAATTAGTGATGGCAGTAGCTAAATTCGAGGTAAGCTGTATGCACGGCAGGAAAGTAGGAAAAATGGTCAAGATTATTGATGAACATTATTTTGGAGACCTAAATTTACAACTGGTATTGTTTTTTCTCTGGGTATTTTCATTCCTTCAGCTGACTGAGGGCAAGGTTAAGAAGAACAGCATGTGCCATGCATTACCAAGAACAGGGTATCAAGATTAAACCAACAATAGGACGCTAGGAGCCAGAAAAAAAGATTACTGATGAGCAGGAGAAAATTATCAATAATTAAGCCAAAATACTTACATTGAAATAAACTAAAGATGCAGAGTTGAATACATCTTCATGCAATGACATTGCTATCATCCTAGCAGGAGTGTAGCACGGAACTGAAGCTTGTGATATTTGGTGCCGATATGGAGTGGTCAAACCTCCATTCATTGGAACAAATAATCCATTTATAATGAAACCAACTGAAGAATCGCTAAAGATGGGATCACTAACAAAGGTAACATTCAATGCAGAAGTATCATCCACATTAATTTCTGTAGGAAGAGATTGCAACAATGAACCAATCTTCGAGATCCCTTCCGTAAGTTTCTTTAAAATAGCATTTTCAACTGCAGATTCAATATGGTCACTGAAGGCATCCACCACCCTGCCAGTTAAGAATTACTTGCAAACTAGTAAAAAGCAATCTGCAACCAGCTTAATAACTTTTAGGCTACAAATCTGTAAATACGTCTTATTTGAGAAGCAATAGCTTATGACAAAATCAACTGAATTTAGGTCTACAGGAAGCTAAAATGGCTTGCACAAAATTAAATCTTTTAAAACCATACCCTTGATAGAGCCATGATGCTCCACCATCAATCTTTATATCAACGTCTTCTACTTCACATTTACTGTCCTCGAGGGACAACTTAAGAGCACCACCTTGGTTCTTCAAGCTTACCTTCATGCCCACTTCCATATCTTCAACCTTTTGGACAGGAATCATACATCAGTTCTTTTCATGAGGCATGATAAAAGAGTATATTTTCAGAAGTTTACAACTCTCCTAAGGAGTCTGTCAATGGAAATTCGATATATTTTAGTAAAATGCAACAACTAACAGAGGCAAGTAAGAAATGATAATTGTTCCGTCTTTTTTCCTAATATAGCAAACCTGAACATGGCTTCTACTAAACCAACCCTTCCTCCGCCTCATAGACATGTAATCCAGCTAAATCAATTGCTCTTCACTAATCCATACAATGCCGTTTCGACAAACATTCATGCATGCTCTTGGAGTTTGTCGTAATACATCAATTGCCAACTCCACAACTCCTTCCTAGAAAGGAAATTATAGATGGGGCTTGAGTTGTACTTAATTTCTAGGATAATATTAATGTTATGTAATCCTACAAATTAAGATTCATGCTTTTGGACTTTCTAATGTTTGGTTAATAGGAAGAAATTTAATTAATTATCTCTTTCCTCCCAAATTCTTCTAATTTCGAGAGGAAGGAAAATGGGAGATTTATTAGGTTTTCTTTCCTCTCACTTCCTTTCCTTTCCAATTGAATCCCTTAAAATTTTTTTTACCAAACATAGGGATTTTTTTTTCTTCCGATTTCCTTTTCCCATCCAATTCCTCCCTACCAAACACACTGTAAAGACATATCCCATCTATGTTACTGGGACTCCGGTACTTGGCCGGACATAGCTATGTGTTCAAGTGTCCGACTCAGCTTTTACAATGAATTAAACTATCTATAGCCATGGCATCCGACACGGGTACTTGAGGTAAATCAAAGTAACATAGTATTTTTCAGGACTCAGTCAAATAAAAAAAAATCTTGCAATCTAAAACATATATACTCCTGAGAATGCATAAAATTCTATGGATTGAACTAAAAAACTGCCAAAATATAAAGGAGCAATTACTGATTAGTACCTCAACAGAAGCTTTTCCTTGACCAGAAACTTCAACAAACCAATTTTCGTAAGTATACTTCCAATCCATACTTAAATTAGCAGTTGCCTTTGAAGCACTGATAGTAATCTCATCATCACCCACTTCAACATTTGAGTAAGGAACATCAATATGATAAATTATGATGTTGGAAAGAACAATTTTAACTCTTCCAATAAGAAGAATTCTCACAGTTTTTTCAATTGGGGAAAGTTCTAGTGGGGTGAGAGAAGATACTGCCTTTTCTGTCAATAAATCTTTGAGAAATTCAAGACCCTTTTCAGAAATTGATACAGAAATGAACCCATCTTCTTTAGATTGTAAATGGGCATTTGAAATTATGCAAATTAATGACAAAAAGATCATTAATTTGCTCAAAATAGAAGCTGCCATTGAAGTAGTAAGAATAATTAAAGAAACTTAGAATTGAACTGAACTTCTAGTTTGAGTTGAGGTGAAGGTGGTTTTGTTTTGAGGAGTTATTACTAAAGAGAGAAACTTTGGATTTATCAGCAAAGTAGGAATCTAAATTTGTTCTGTGCAAATCGTAATCAATACGTCTTCTGAGTTTGAATTACAGTGGATATATTATATCTTGAGTGCAGTAAAATACTACTACTATGTCTTGATAACTTTTTTTTTTTTTTACAGCTTTGTCAAAACAAAACTTTGCATAGGTCAATCGTTTTCACGAGTAAAGTCAAGGGAAGGTTGGTAAGGGAATCCTCACACAAATGACGAACCCTACCTTTGTAATGATCATACTTGATAGTTCCTTGTACAATTCGTTGCCCAAAAAAAAAAAATTGAAGGTTGTATAAGTGTATTATCAAATTTTGGACATCTTTTTACTTGAATATGATCGATTTTCCTTAAAGCACTTTTTTGACATAATTTTTTACTTTATGTTAGTTTGAGACTCACCATCATGTTGTTCACGTACAAAAGTACGAAGCTAAACTTTTGTTGCCTCACTTCGAAACTACAAATTTAGGATCGGTTTGACGTCACAATTAGTTTTCATTTTCTGACTTTTAACATGTGAAAGTGTACGATACCTATGTTTGTATAACAAAACTTACCTTATATCTCAAATGGATTAAACCATTCAATCTCTAGGATATTAGGGTTAAGACACATGTACAATTTCTTTTTCTTTTTACGCTTTTACTGTTGTACTCTTAAGATTGAATCATAGTCTACTCTCTGAAGCTAAACTAATATTATCTTCAATGATGTGTCAATATTCTTTTTTCATAAAAAACACAAAATATATATACACATACACCAAAAAAATTCTAGACGGGAATCTGCAATATAAAATTATGCAATCAACCATTAAAAATCCATACTATTGTTCGGAATTTTGTGTAATGGACGGCAAATTATCATATGTAGTTCCGAAACAGCTATTTACAATATAAAATTTTCAATGCGAGAAAGAAAATATTATAATCTTGATTTAAGATAATCTACAAAGATCTCAACCATCCTTTTTATGACCATACAAATGATTGAATACTCTATAAATTAACTAAAATAACAAAATAATGTTATTGCTCTAAAATTCTAACCCCGAATAAAAAGGACATCTATGATAGAGTCTAGCTGAATCGCTAACTATTTCTCCCGCTAACACTTTGTGTAATGACTTCGATACCCCTACTAAACCCAATATGGATTACATGCACAAGGTTGTGTCAATACAAAGCATGTTCAATAGTTAGCCAAATATGCTTTTCCTCTATGATACATACAGAAGAAAGAGACCAAGTATGTCGACTTTTGCTCATTGCAAAAAGATCTGTACAATCAAAACTGGCAAGTGTAAGTGTGGGACTTAACTACTTCGCGAAGTATAGCAAGTTAATTGACTGCTTCTTCTTCGTAAGCTTCACCTTTGGGAGCTTGTCTGTACCGAAAATCTTTCCTTTTGTAAGATTCGCCTTTGAGAGCTTTACTCCACTGAAATTCTTTGTGTCGATCGCGATAAGGGCGTCAAACTCTGATATCAAACACCAAAGAGTGGCAGGAAAGTTTTTACAAAGGAGTACGAGAGTGCCCCAGTAAACATGTAACTGTCTACCCTGTCTAGTATTCCACCTGCAGGTTAAATCACAAAGCATAAACCTAAATTAGAAAATTGATAATTTTTGTATCACTATTCATTAAATAATTGCAAGGATATTAAGGTAAAGTAATAGAAGTATATCATTTATAATGTTTGCAATCGCAAATACTTCCATAATGCATCCTATTTTTTGTGTATATAGGATGCTTTACTTATACCTGGGATATTAAAAAGAGGCCAGAGTAGATCAACGGGGTGAAAAAAATCAGCAACTACTTTATCTCCGCTCTTCTCGCCGCACAACAAAAAAGAGAACAGTAACTAAAAAAATAAGCCATACCATGTCCAGGTATTAGAGAACCAGAATCCTTAACACCTGCATCACGTTTTATCATCGACTCTGTCAGGTCACCAAACAGAGACCCAAAGAAGATCAGGAACCCTAGTGCGACCGCACTGTATAAAAAGAAGAAGAGATCTTAGAACACACCTCAGATGGTTATAATTGTATAATTAATTTAGAACAGCTTGACAGCTACAATAAGTAATAACTAACAAGAGTGTATGCACGCACACACACGCACACGCACACGCACACATATTCAAGTATGGCAAGGAGAAGAACCCCACTAGACCGGAGCTTCTTACAAGTAAACTCAATCCAACTTTCATACCCTTATAGGTGGGGGAGATAAAGGGAAATTCCCACACCTAAGAACTCGAGATGGTAGGGATCGACCTTTGACCTTAAGGTCACAAGGTGAAACTCCTACCAGGTACCCCTATCAGACTACTTTGTACCGATAAGAGCATATAGTGAACGTGGAATACATACATCCTAATTAAAACAAAGACAATTCACTGGAAAAGTGAAAACTTAAAAACATTCCTAAGCTTTTAACAGTCTTTTTAACTAGTAGATCAAGTCTGGGGAAGAGTATAACTGTTCAATTACTGATTTTAATTGAATTAAACTGAGATTTTTACAGAATGAAACTGATTTTAAGTTATCGTTTTTTCAAGCCGAAGCGATCAGGGTTAAGTGGAGGCACAACATTCAGAAATTACAAATTTGATTATCTTATATAAAAAATTTTTTTTAAAAAGAAATACAGAAATACATTTTGTAATTAGAAAAATGTAAAATCTTGAAAGATGAACCAACGCCGTTATGAGCAAAATATACTCAGCTACTCTCTTTGCGTTCTTGTTACACATGTTGTACTCATTTCTAGCACCTTACTACCCCCTTTTACAGTGCAAACTACATCCTCTAGGACAGCAACAGCCATTGGCTCCATAAAAGGATTGCCACCTTTGCAACAGCAAAGATCAACAGCCCCAAAGTCCCAGTTCCTTCTTGTTGATTGATTGCTCAGAATTTACTACCTATACATATGGTCTTCCAATGCAGACCCTAGATCTTAGTTTTTGGTCAGCCAGAGCGATTGATGGATGAGCAGCAAGGTTGTTTCAAGTTAGAAGAAGATAAGTCTGATATTTGATCAATTGATGCATCCATCTTTCTCCTTACGAGTCAGACCCAATATTCACCTCCATATCTGGGTCATATACGGGGTAGGGTAAAATGGTCAGGCGGACCATCATAGCTAGTAGTAAATGTGGTAATTCTAACTGGGATCTTCCACCACTATAACACTTGTGTACAAGTCCAGTCAGAAGCCGTGACCCACAAAAATAAACTTCAACTACAACCTCAAATGAAATAAGAAGTCAGCCAGCAATAAGCATGCACGCTCTGGATTTATCTGAGCTCAATTATTTAAAAGAAAAAAAAAAGATTCCGATGCAATAAAATATTAAAATCACAGCCTAGTACTTGATGCTCTCCCACCAATAGCAGGGCAATTTGATTCATAGACATAATACTTCCAGTAGAGACACTGTTCATACTTCACATAATTTGAAACTGTAACCTCCAGAATGAAACAAGTTTACTCTTGAGTCTTGACTACTGTTTGGAGAATGGAAGATGTATGATAAGAAAATTAGGTAGCTAAGCAAATTATTAAATCCTGACACATTCTTAGCGGAGTGGGTAGACAAGAAGATTTACCTCAGTAAAGATTTTGGCCAGCAAAGTAGCTTTGCTAACATGACTGCAGTAGCTACGCAGCCAGCCAACCCCACCAAAGCCCCTTCCCACGTTTTTTTGGGGCTAACAATGATTAGTGGAGTGCGGCCAAATGCCTGCAAAAGATATTAAAGAATTAGACAAAACACGAGCATGAATAAATATATGACATCAATTGTCGAGGATGTGATGATCTTGAGAAACAAAGACACATCAACATCTACCAATCAATCACAGAAAAAATGAGAGCCTCATATCCATTTTTATACAAGGCATAATTTGTGGCTAAAGCAATTTTTTTACAAAATTCAACTAAAATAGTCTTCCTCGGCAATAAAAAGAAAAAGTACAATTAGCAACAAGCTGATAGCTTTGCAAGCAGTATTTACCTTTCCTCCAAGAAAAGCATATGTATCAGCGGCAATAATGCAGCTGACAGTTAATAAGGTTGCCACAAGACCCACAGTCCAATGTGTTGGGCCACCAAGAAGAACAGGCCAGACATATCCTATTTCTGCCAATTGATAAAGAGTTATGAACTGGTTTACATTACTATATTAGCCTGATACTTCATCAAACTGGAGTGTATATAAATATTAAACAAGTAAATTCAACATCGCCTCTCAAAATAAATAATCACCACTCATAAGCATATATTGGGTAATCACTGTATGAACTTCACATGAGAGAGAGTACATTATCTGTATTACAGATTTACGGATCAGGGTTACCTTGCACTGGACAATAGAAAGAAGTGAGGAACAATGAAGAAAGGGGAAAAGCACAAAGTTTCTAGCACTTCCCACCTATCCTCCTTCAATTCTTCCTAATTCATTCTTAATAAGGATGCTTTAAATGCAATACATAAATGATACTTGGAAATTGGAAATGCCTAAAGCTTGACATTTCACGTCGATGTCCATCATAAGCTTGGTTTAGTATTTATAGCGTACACGGTATTAACAACTTTATCATATTTTAACTCAGGAAATACTGTAATAGTTTCATTCAAATAACAAAATGCATATATGCAGGTTCATGCACCGCATAGCACATATATTTTTTATAGAAGGATCGCATAGTACATACTCTACTGTTTCAAGATATAGTTCAGAACTGTACTTGTGTTCAGGGCTGGAAGAGATAAACCACACCGAAGCTTGACCCAGAAACAAGGTAGATAACCACAATAAAACAACCCAAACATGGCACTGCTAAGCTGCGCAAAGCGAGGATTTCCTCTCTGTACAAGCAATGCTATTGCAACGATAAAAGCTGCAGATGTTACTGAGATATCAATGTGACCAACATATCTGGCAACAAGAGAAACAAAAAAAAGTAAGCAATTAAATACACCCCTTAGCCTCCCCACCCAGCCCACCTGCCCAAAAAAAGAAGAAGAAAGAAATCTGCAAAAAGAAGAGAAGATGCACAAAAGAAAAGATAAATTTATATCACCCCATCAAAAAACCAAAGGGAACAAATGCAAGTTATCACAACCCTCCCATCCGTCATATTGTTTCCCCAAGAAACAAGACAGCAACCTACAAGATTAATAAGTAAGCAGAGCAGGAAACTGACTGCGGAAACGTATTCATATTTCATAGGAATCTCATCAATCAATAAAATAGTGGAATATGATGCACTCCCCCAATAAAAATGAAGTCACCTACCTTTTAACTCAATCATTTGCAGGAATTCAGCCTACCAGAAGCATACTTGCTTGCCACATACAAAAGTGTAGTACAAATCAGGTTTTGCAAAATCTGTGTGCCTAAGACTTTCAAGTGCCGTAAGAGTCTTAAATACAAATATCCATGGGTTGGACACAAGTACTCATATGTAATGAACTAGAAGAAAGTTCACAATTGTGCAATGACTATAAATTAGATACCTGATTTGGGCACCATGAATCTCATCAGTGCTAGGTAATACCCGAGCCATGATTCCATACATTTCCAATTGATGTATATTATGAAAATGTTTGGGCAATTTTAATTTAGATTCAATTTTTAATGTAACTATGCAAACAATGGGGATTGGTTAAAATTAAATTCTGCACGCTAATAGTAATTTTTTTTTTAGGAATTCGAATGCAACCATTTATTAAGTTTGGATATGTTTAGGAGGGAATGTTAGGAGGGAAAACCTATTTTAGTGGCTTCCACAAAGACACTAAGAGGGTGTTTGGTTTACACAAAGGACACAGAAGGGAATGAAATGAGGGGAAAGGAGATAAGAAAGGGAACTTAATAAAATTGTTTGGTTTAAGTGGGGAATCAAAACCATTTCCCTTAATATATGGTTTAGTATTTTTAAATAAAGAAAGAGAATGAATTGGAGAGCCTCCATTCACCTCAAAATAAAAAATAAAAATAAACCTGAAACATTCTTTATCTTTATCTTCATCTTCAATAAATCTGCACCATCTACTCCATCCCATATACTTTTTGAGTTCTATCATCTCCAGCCACCAAAATTCTCGTATCATGAAGTTTTTTTTTCCCTTCTCTCTCTCTCACCAGTCCTAAACACCAGATATGATTTTGAATATCAAGGTTTTATTTTCTCTCTCATCATATATGAAATTTTTTCTCTTCCAGCTTGCTTTCTCGTGGATGGCTGTGTGGATTTTGGTAGTTTGAGAAGGGTGGGGGACTGCCGGACTGGGAGTGAGAAAGGTGGTTGCTCGTCGCTTGTGGTGGGGTTTGGGGTTGCTGGTGGTTAGTGGGTTAGTGGAGAAATGGGGTCAGATTGTTGGAGGAGCTTGAAGGTGAGTGGTGGTGGACTGGGGAGGGGTGCACCTCTTGTGTTGGCGGTGGAGGGGTGGTGTTGTGGCTGGGAGTTGGGCTAAAGTCAAGTTGTGGGTGCAAGTAGGGTATTGATGGGGTTGAGCTGTGTGAACCCCGAGTTGCAAAATTCAAGTCCAAGGGGGGTGTAGAGAATGATGAATACAACGATGTGGGGAAATTCTAAAAACAAAAGTGGAGAAAGGGAAACACAAAATTGCTACCCAAACATCAACTAAAGGAGTTGAGGGTCTAATTTCCCTTTTCCTTTCCTGGATCCCCCCAACCAAACACCCTTTAAGTTTTGTGTCCCAAATGTTCGACAAAGCAGATACAGAGAATCCAGTATATGAGCAAGTACACTGCCTCAGATGGCACAAGCATAAAAGCACTGAGTGATTTATATGGTTCACTTGGTACATCTATTTCATGAACACATATCCCAAAACTGTGGCTGGTAACTGGCATAACTAACCCATTTGAAGTATTAATCACATGCAAAAAATTTAAAACAAATGATATAGCAGATCTTACAAGGTCCAGATAGGCAGAAGAGCACAGATAACAGAACAAACTCTCGACACATATCGAGGCGGCGGTGTCATTCCCACAGAAATTCCATCACTTCTTACCAATCCAAAGTACTCTCTTGCAGCCATAAAAACTGCAGCAGCAATACCAATGGTAAACACCCATCCTCCTGCGAGTATAATGCCATCTACTGAAATGCCAATTACAAGTCCAAATATAATCCTGTCCTTCAACTGACTAGCTTTACGTTGCTCTTCTGCATGCTTGTCCTCTTTTTCCAATAAATCGCAGCCCACTACCTACAACATACCCTTTCAATACTAGCAACACACAAGAACTGTAATCAAAGAAAAGAGAACATATCCTATCCGTAATAAATTTCCCTGCTTCAATCACTCTATCACAAAACCAACTTTACTTTTTAAAAAATTGTATTTTACTTTTTACCATCTAGGGTTGATGTTGGACAATCTTATCCTGATGGTCAGCCACATCAGCAACTACAACAAACTACTCATCACAGCGTGCCAACTATGCAGCCATCTCAGCAATCTTCAGCACCAGTCAGTTAGTTAAAGTTTGTTAGGTTGTTAGAACAAATTAGTTACATTGTAATATTTTCTTTTCTTTTATTTCTCTTTTTCTTACAATTGTAATAACTCTAGATAGCTTAGTATAAAAGCTAATCTAGTTTTCTTTCCAGCATTCATTCAAACACTTTTGTATTTTTCCTCTGAGGTTTTGCTCAGAGCTTTTACATTCAATAAACACTTTGAACCTGAGCTCAAAATGAGAGCAATGAGGGAGTGAAATTCTACTGTTGTTTTTTGTTCAATCATCATCTCAAAGTTTGACATGGTATCAGAGCAATAAAGATTATGGAGATAAGTTTCTGAAATTCTTTCCGCAAATTTCTAGTTGATTTGAAGATCAATTTGTCTGATGAAGTTTCTCAGAAATCGAATTATTCATCTGGTTTGATTTCTTCATTTCTTGTTCATATTGAAGTTGTTTCATCAAATTCTGAGTTAGAATTTGTAGATTGTTTGAGTTTTTTGATTCAATTTGAAGTATAAAAAGGTTGAGGTTTATTTTTGTTGAAATTTTCTGGAGAAATCAATTCTTAGAACATTGAGGCTGAATTTGAAGTTGTGTTTTGAAGATTCTGTTCATAAGATTGTTTGAGGTTGAATTTTCTTGGAGATTTGATTAAGAATTAGTTTGAGGTTGTTGATTGAATTGAAGATGACAGAAGAATCGAACAATAACAACAACAATAGAGTGTTAGAACCAACACAAGATCCAAACACAGTATATTACATACATCCTGCAGATAACAACAATTATAAGTTCATTTATGAGGTGTTTGATGGTGAAGGTTACAGTTCTTGGAAGAGATCAATGATATTAGGATTGTCTACTAAGAATAAAATGTGTTTTGTGGATGGATCTCTGCCAAAACCTCCTGTTACTGACAAGAATTACAAGGCTTGGATCAGATGTAACGATCTAGTCACTGGTTGGATCCTAGGAGTTTTAGGACCAATCACAAAGAAAAGTGTCTTTTTCTATAAGACTGCTACTGAGATGTGGAAAGATTTAAAAGAGAGATATGGACAAGTTTCTTCTACTCAGTTATATGATCTTCAAGAAGAGTTGAGTGGTATACATCAAGAAACTGAAAGTGTAGCTGAGTTTTTTGCCAAAATCAAAGTAATCTGGGATGAATTTGATGATGTGAATCCAATGCCAGTATGTGAGTGCAATGGATGCACTTGCAATCTCACTGGAAAGTTCATTAAGATACCGCAAAGTCAGAGGTTAATAATTTCTCATGAAATTGAAAGACACTTATCAGCAAACAAGGAGTAATATGTTGATGATGCAACCACTTCCAACTCTTTCACAAGCTTATAGAATGTTGTTACAAGAGCAAAAGCACAGGCAGCTGAGTGATGTAGCAAGCACCAGTAACAATGATGTGCTTGCTTTTGGGGCTGATAGAAGGAAATTCTATGATAATAAGAATAATAGAACTTTTCAGCCATTTCAGTCTACAGGAGGTGGACAAAATCAAACCTATAGAAACAATTTTCAAGCTGGAAACAATTTTCAAGCTGCTGGAGACAAAGGCAAAAATGTTCCATTCAGAAGAAATACCACTTTATATTGTGATCACTGCAAAATGGCAGGACACAATAGATAAGTGCTGGAGAATTATTGGTTAGCCTAAGAAATATGCTAATGCTGCTTTAGGAGAAGAGCAAGAATCACAGCCTGAAAATACAGTTACAGCATCTTTCACTCAAGAACAATATTCAAAGTTGATGAACTTTCTGAACTCAGGAGAAACATCCAAAGATTTTGAAGAAAATCCACCTAGAGGAGCTTGCTTTGCAGGTAAATTATGCTTGCTCTCTCATTTTCAGTCTGGTTGGATTATTGACAGTGGTGCAGATCACATCTGTCATAACAAGAACATGTTTGAAACAATTTCTCCACTCACTTGCACTGATAATACAATCACAATTCCTGATGGAAGAAAAGCATTGATTACTCACATTGGGACGAATCGATTATCGATCATATAGTACTGCTAGATGTACTATATGTACCGACTTCCATTTTGACCTTATCTCGAGTGCACAAGTGTGTAAAGATTTAAAGTGTCATGTTTCTTTTACCAATGACACTTGTTTGATCTGAGGATCTTACCTTGAGCAAGACAACAGTTCTTGGTAAGCTTCAAGGAGGTTTATACTTTGCTGAAAAGAGTTGCCACATTTCAGGTGACAGTAAATATCAGAATAAACGTGTAGTTACAGCTGTTTCTACTGATGTTTCCTCTCTTACTTGTGCTACTAATAATGATGCTAAAATGCGGCACTTGAGATTAGGGCATGTTCCCTTTCATCAAATAAAACATGTTGTACTAGGTTTACATGATTCAATGATTTCAGACAACATTTGTCAAATTTGTCCTATGGCTAAGCAACCAAGAATGTCTTTTCCTATTAGTACTATCAAAACTACAAAGCCTCTTCAGTTGATTCATGTAGATATCTAGGGCCCATACAAGCATAAAACATATGGTGGTTACTCTATGTTCTTGACTATAGTAGATGACTTTACCAGAACCACTTGGGTTCTTTTGTTAAAGTTTAAATCTGATTCTGTTCACATCATTGAGAAATTTGTGAATTTTGCTAAAAAACAATTTGATACTCCTGTGAAATGCATTAGATCAGATAATGCCAAGGAGTTAACTGAAGGTGCTATTGTTGCTTTCTATAATGCCAAGGGCATAGAACATCAGACAAGTTGTTCTCATACACCACAACAAAATGGTGTGGTAGAAAGGAAGCATATACATCTTCTTGAAACTGCTAGATCTCTATGCTTCCAATCTAAACTTCCTGTGAAATATTGGGGTGAGTTTGTCATGTGTGTAGCCTATCTCATAAATAGGATGCCTCTTCCTGCTTTAAATAATATATCACCTTATGAAAAACTTTACAAAATCAAGCCAAATCTAGCCCACCTTAGATCTTTTGGTTGTCTATGCTTTGTTTCAACTTCTAAGGTTCACAGAACCAAATTTGATCCTAAAACTGACCCATGTGTTTTCATAGGATATTCTTCTACTCAAAAGGGTTATAAGGTTCTTCACCTAAATGATTCCACCATTACAGTCTCTAGGGATGTAGTGTTTCATGAGAAACACTTTCCATATCACATTTCTAATACTTCTTCATCTACTATTTTCCAATTCTTTCTACCTAAATCAAATCAAAGCCATATTTTTCAAGATCCTTTCACTCCATATTATGATGATTACACTCCTCCACCTGATCAATTTTCTCCACCTTCTACATCCACACCAAATTCTCCACTTTCATCAAACTCACAACATCTTTCTTCTCCTCCCTCTACTGATTCTTCTTATAATTCTTCTCCCACACCTCTAGATTCTCGCATCATTGATCCATCTTCACTCATACATGATCTTTCTCTTACTGTTCCTTCTGAATCTCTGTCCCCAAGAGTCAAAAGACCTCCTACTTGGTTAAAAGATTATCACTGTCATTCTGTCACTCAGGATGTTGGATCACATTGGTGTAATTTGGTTGCTTATGATACTCTTCCTCACCAGTCTAAGGCTTTCATAACCCAGGTTTCTTCTCTCATTGAACCTACTCCCTATACTGCTGCTTCTAAAGATGATAATTGGGTTTATGCCATGAAACAAGAATTGCAAGCTTTAGATCATAATCACACTTGGGATGTTGTTGCTCTTCCACCTGGTAAAACACCAATAGGGTGCAAATGGGTTTACAAGGTTAAACTAAAATCAGATGGTACTTTGGAAAGATACAAAGCTAGATTGGTGGCAAAGGGATACAATCAACAGTATGGGATTGACTATGAAGAAACTTTTTCCACTGTGGTTAAAATGGCAACAGTTAGGTTTGTAATTGCTTTGGCAGCTTCTTATGGTTGGTCTTTGTACCAATTAGATGTTAACAACGCATTTCTTCATGGTGACCTTCATGAAGAGGTTTATATGCAAGCTCCTCCTGGTATGTCTGTTGCTGCTGGTCATGTTTGCAAGCTCACTAAGTCACTATGTGGCCTAAAACAGGCTTCAAGGCAATGGTTTGCCAAGTTACTTGCTGAATTATTGCTTCAAGGGTTCATTCAATGCAAGAGTGATTATTCTCTTTTCATTAAAAGAGTTGGTTCTCAAGTCACAATTGCTGCCATTTATGTAGATGACATTATATTAACTGGTAATGATTTGTCATCTATCAATGCTCTTAAGTCTCACTTACATGCTGTTTTTAGCATCAAAGACTTGGGTAAATTACACTATTTTCTGGGTATTGAAGTCACCTATATGCCTCAAGGTATAGTTCTTACTCAAAACAAGTTTACTAAAGAGCTTTTGGAGACTTCAGGTATTTCTTTATCAAAGCCTACAGTAACTCCTCATCCTGTCAACTTGAAGCTTCAAGCAGATGAAGGTTCCCTACTTGCTGATCCTCTCTTGTATAGGAGTCTTGTTGGTAAGCTTAATTTTCTTACTAACACAAGGCCTGTCTAGCCTTCACAGTTCAGACCTTGAGTCAGTTTATGCAAGCTCCTAGGGACACTCATTTTAATGCTCTCACTCATACATTAAAGTATGTTGCTGGCACACTTGGTCAATGTATTATATTGAAGGTTTATGTTGACATTGTCTTACAAGCTTTCTCAGATTCTGATTGGGCAGCTTGTGTTGATTCTAGAAAGTCTGTTATTGGATATGTTTTACAACTTGGAGGTTCTCCCATCTGCTGGAAATCAAAGAAACAACCAACTGTTTCTAGATCTTCCTCTGAATATAGAGCAATGGCCAGAGGTAACTTGGCTAGTTCAACTACTCACTGAATTGGGTGTCTCTAATCTTAGTCCTGTTACCTTACATTGTGATAACCAATCTGCTATTCACATTGCCAAGAACCCTGTCTTCCATGGGAGGACAAAGCATATTGACATAGATTGTCATTTCACTCGGGAGAAAATCCTAGAAGGGCTCATTCAACTCACCTATCTACCTACTTCTTCCCAGTTAGCTGATGTTTTTACAAAGATCTTGCCATCTGCTGCTTTCAATGATCTTCTTTCCAAACTTGGCTTGTTTAGACCACAGCCAAGTTTGAGGGGGGGGTGTTGGACAATCTTATCCCGATTGTTAGCCACATCAAGCAACTACAACAAACTACTCATCACGGCGTGCCAACTATGCGACCATCTCAAGCAATCTTCAGCACCAGTCGGTTAGTTAAAGTTTGTTAGGTTGTTAGAACAAATTAGTTACATTGTAATATTTTCTTTTCTTTTATTTCTCTTTTTCTTACAATTGTAATAACTCTAGATAGCTTAGTATAAAAGCTAATCTAGTTTTCTTTCCAGCATTCATTCAAACACTTTTGTATTTTTCCTCTGAGGTTTTGCTCAGAGCTTTTACATTCAATAAACACTTTGAACCCGAGCTCAAAATGAGAGCGATGAGGGAGTGAAATTCTACTGTTGTTTTTTGTTCAATCATCATCTCAAAGTTTGACAGTTGAAGAATAATTTACGGCACCATTACTTCGTCAAATAATTAGCAAAAATTGTCACTTTATGAGAGGCACCCTATAAGGTAGCTCCATAAAGGGCTAATATAATACCAACATATGGAGTATTAATATCATAATTGAAGCTCTTGTGAACCTCCCCTCCCTCCCCCGTGGAAAGAAACGAGTAAAATGGAACAAAAACCTCTTTCCCCTTATATAACCTAGCTCAGTCCCCTTTCAATACCTCATCTTCAAAATCTTCATCTACTCATGCTATTCAGCCCACAAATTTCAAACAAAGGGGCCTCAATCTTTAGACTACTGGTTCACTGCTACACTACATCTTCTAATAAACAATAATGAAATGTTCGAGTATTTGAAGTTAAATAAATCCCATGAACATGTAGCACAAATCATACAGCCATAAAGTGACTAGAAAGCCCCGCACATTCACCTCCAGTCATCAGATAACCACTCTCTACAAACCCCAGCACGCCTCTGATCACCATTCATCTCAGATATGTGTTCTTTTATTCTCTACATGTTCTTCTATTTTATAGAAACTAAATTATTAGAGCGACACTAAGGGGGATACACATTTGGAAAGGCAGTTACAGTATATAGCAGAGGGGCTGCTAACTTCTTTCAAAGTTTTTTCATATATTTTTTTTGGGGGGTTGTGGGGGGAGAGAGATAAACAAGTTCTAACTGGAGAGGGGGGGAGGAGGATTGCATTAAACTTGGGCAGTAGCACTATCGCAGTATTCATTTAGTTTTCAAGTGGTTATGGGGGTCTGCGAACAGATTTCCTTTCCTTCCTAAATATTTAGTGACTATGTCCTATAAGCCTAGTCATTTTCCTGTCTCCAAATACGCAGGATGGAAGTCCTACAAGAGTAAATTTACAATTCCTCACTTTGCAAAGACATTGCCAATTCCATGCAAGTGGCACAAGTAGTGAAGTGAAAGACCATTGCCAAAAATTGGCAGCAAAAAAATATTTTGCCAAGCCTTATGGTAATTGAGAGTAAATCGATTGTCGCACCTTATTTTCTACATTTCTAATCAAATTTTATCTTCTTTCACTAGTTCCTAATAAACTGTTTGAATTCGACTCACCTAAAATCCAACCACATTAACATCCCAATTTAGGATGACTTTCTGCCACAAAATAACGATCCATTTGTGACAACAATCTAAAAAGATAATGCAACAGTTAGCTCAAACCACTAGATTTTGGCCAACAACCATTGAAGGCACGAACATAGGAAGGCATGACTGCATTCTGAAGCTAAAAATACAATATCAGAATTGCTTTTGAAATCAGACTGAGAGACACAGAGACAAAAGCAATCTGAAATTACATGTAGAGAAAAACAAATGACAAATAACAGCAATAAGTAGGTTCTTCCGATCTTTTATGACCATTTTGTCATCCGTTTGTTCGCCCATACATTTTTGTTGTTGTTGAAGGATTAAACACAACTGAAAAGATCGTGCACAGATGCTCATGGAACAGCAGAAATAAAGCAAGCTAGATGAAGTGTCAAGTTTCTATCACTTTAGAGATGTTTGAGATAACTCTATGTAAAGACAGCACAGGCATACAGTAAAGCATCAGTAAAAATAAATTACAGCACAAGCATACAGTAAAGCATCAGTAAAAATAAAGTCAAACTATGCCAACCTCTTTCGCTTCTCCTTCATCAAGTCGATCTGGTTCAGCTCTTGCCACAGCCATAGCAGTCCGATGCCTAGGCATTATCATCACTGGAATCCCATAAATACCATCTGAACTCACACCAGTCAATCTAATGTTGGATTTGGCCGATGCAAACGAAAGCTCAAGGGGTTTGAAGAACAACGGAGACCGTGAGCATGGACACAAGGAGGCTGAAGATACAGAGACAACATTGCTGCGTCCTAAGCCAGCGTGCACAGCCATGGAAACTAGTACTTTCAGCTCTAAGATCTCCTATTCTCCTCAAATTACAAATTTATACCAGACATACATTTCATGTGGCTCACAGACCTCTCCAGGATTAACATACACTATATGCAACATTCATTTGACCTTCATTGCCACCTGAAACAGGGAGAATGTAATCCTTAAGAAACCCCCAACAATATAAATTAAATATGTAGAAGGGGTCTTGTTTTGGCATCAAACTGTAATCAAAATATAGTTTTTAAGTGCTTAAACAAGCTTAATTCTTAACCTTCAAAACTTCAAAGATAAAAAAAATAAAAAAATCAAACCGCTTTCATATAAAAATTTCCAATCTTTAGTTGGCAGGGGGTGAGTGAGAGAGCAGGATATTACTTGTAATAGTTAAATCAATATACTACTAATACTTCTAATGCATTTGATAAATAAATAAATTAATAAAAACTTCACCAGAATATTATGGAATGAAATAAACAACAAAATATGAAAAAAGAAAAACCCAAATATGCAGCAATATTAGTTTTCATCTTTCCTGAAAGCAAATTAGCAACCTTTTACCAGAACCCAAATCAAGAAAAACCCATTACTCCATTGGAGCTTCAAAGTTGAGCCACCATACTAAATTTATGCTATGAATACTTCAAACTTTGAAATTGAAGCAGAAATTAATTTTTTTATGACCCAATTCGCTTATAAGATAGAAAATTCTTCCTCCTACCCTCTAACAAGAATGCCATAAGAAATAGAAAACACCAATTGTAAGAATATCAAATTGAAATAGGAAGATACCTGCAACTGCAAATATAACTATGGGATTAATTGGTAGCAAAGAAAGAAAGAGTGAATATGTGGGGAGAACAAGCTTAGATTGATATTATCATTTATCACCCCCCAAATTGCAAATTGTTTTTGTTTTTTTTGGGTGCTATCCAAATTGGAAAATGTGATGGAAATTGGGATGGGAAGGGAAGTGCCAAGTGCGTGAGGAGGGGAACTAGCCAACCAGGGGAGAAATGTCCAGTAGTTAACTATCTTTTGCACGCGACGCGTACGTGACATCGCGTGAACGTGATTTTGTGCAAGTTTTTAATTTAATCGCCATTTTAGTATATTGTTCTATTTTTTGCTTTTACTAGTGTAGATGAAACTGCTTTGCAGTTGTAGGAATCCTTTTTTCCCTTTTCTTAAAAAAAAAAAAATCAGAAATCGCAATTAGTAATTTTGTTTGGTTATTAGGAGTATTTTGGGTAAAGAGGGTGAACACCAAAAGGTCAAGAGTTCCATATATAATAAAGATCTATCCATTATTATATGGGCTTTGTTAAATGACACCCTACTTTTTCCTATTTACGCCATAATGTCCTAGTTGTTGAGATAACAGTGGAATTGTGAATTCCACTGTTGAGATAGTGAAGTCCATCGAAATGGACTTTCATCTGGCATGCATTATAGGAAAGTTTCTCCCAATTCGCCACAATTGTTGAACCCGGGCAATGTACACTAGTAAAATCTTTGCCTATAAATATTGTCATATGTAAGAGGTGAATTGCTCATTCATGTATAATACATCCTACTGATATATTTCTATCAGTACCTTCTCTCTATTATATATTTCTCACAACATGTTATCAGCACGAGTTTGCTACAGAAAAAAATTAAAGGTATCTTTAAAATCTTTACATCCATTCTGTTTCAAGTTCTAAATTTTTTTCTCCAAGCCCAACCCTTTACTATCCAAACATGGATCAACAAAGTAACGGGATTAACATTGTTTTACACAAAATCTATGTCTCGGGTATTTATTTTTGGATAGAACGAAACAATGTGCCATTCACTACCAACCCAGCGAGGGGAACTGTAAGACAGTCCCGACCCATTAACCTTAACGACGGTACATATACCCATATCGGAGAAAACCCACAAACCCCTGTTCCCATCACCAATAATAACCCTCCTGTATAACCAACTGAAAATCAACCTCCACCAAGTAATAAAAGAAATAGGGATGAACAGGAAGGAACTAGTAGTAAACATCACCATGCCACTAACCTAGAAAATAAGTAATTTGATAATAAAGCCACCTTCATGGAGGGCAAGGACATTTATTTTACGTTATTTTTTTTGCTTATCTCACTAGTAGAATTTTTGCTTATTGTTGCGGTGGTATTGCTGCTGTTTTACCCGTACGCAGCAATAAACCACGAAAAAAAGGAAAAATCGGAATTAAATATATTGTTGTGGTTGAAAACCGCAGCAATATGTGTCAATGGGAAATTTTTTCAAATTTCGTTGACTGTTTGACCAGACCTATTGCTGCGGTTCCCACCCAGAACCGCACCAATAGATTCAAATATTATTAAAAAAAAATATTTTAATCTATTGCTGCGGTTCCTAGGAGAAACCTCAGCAATAGACTTTTAAAATTAATAATAAAAAGCCCAGCTAGGGTTTCCTTGTCATTCCTGCTTCAGTGCCGTTTTCAACTCATTCTTCTCCCTCCTTACTCATCCTTCCTCTTTCTCACTCATCCTTCCTCTCACAACACCATCTAAACCCAAATCAAATCCCAAGCCCTCAAATCCAAAAGCCCGTCCGCTCCAATCATCATTTCCTCTCGCCGGTGATTTCAGCGTCAACTGCATCATCATCATTTCCTTTCGATGTCGATTTCAGCGGCGGAAGCATCTCTTCTTCATCATCATTTCCTCTCGTCGGCGAGTTTGAAATCACCATCTTCGTCGAAATTCGTCAGCGAGTTCATCTTCTCTAGTCGCTGATCTACCGGCGAGTTCGTCTTCTCCAGTCGCTGATCTACCAGTGGAAATTCGCCGGCGAGTTTCCATGTCATTTCCTTTCGTCGAAATTTGCGTCGCACCACCACTGGAATCGTTCGCGGCCTCAACGGTGGAATTTTGTTGATTTTTTGGTTGATTTTTTTTCATGTTTTATTTTTTGGTGGAAGCAAGTGATGTCCTCTTCAACAGTTCGTATGAACTCGCGCATGAACTGGCCGTTTAATTCTTCTTTAGTTTTTTTTTTTTATTTTGTAGTTTACTTTTTTTTTATTTATTTATCCAGATCTAGTGATGTTTTATTTTTATTGGATTTTTTTTTGTAGAATTAATATAATGTTAGGTTTTTTTATTTTTGGTCTTTTTTTTTGTATATTTTTCCTTTATATCTCTTTTCTTTTGTATGAGCTGAATATATTTTTGTATATCTAAAAGTTCTTTATCATTACTTTGAATTTATTGTGTTTTATTTTCTTTCAACATTTTTATCTTTCAAATTTGATAGCAAAATGCAAAATTTTTTTTTTTTACCTGTACCAGTACCTATTGCTGCAGTTTTGGCTAGGAACCGCAGCAATTGGTGTAACATATTGCTGCGGTTTTGGCTAGGAATCGCAGCAATAGGTGTAACATATTGCTGCGGTTTTGGCCAGGAACCCTAGCAATAGCTTGGCCTATTGATGCGGTAAAAAATGCCCTTAATTGCTGCATGGCCAAAACCGCCGCAACAGGCCACTTAATGACCGCAACAATAAGTAATTATTCTACTAGTGTCTTAAACCGCCTATATGGATGGGTTAATTTTTTTTTTTTAACTTGCCGCCTATATGGACGGCCTAGTGAAGTGATAAAATTATTATCTCTTATATGTGCAATAGTGTTATATGTATGCAGGATACAAGCATTCAGAACACTATTATATATTATTGTCTCTAATCTTCTTTTTTTTTTTCCGCATTTGTTGTTACATATATTATATTATCATTTTACCAACATGCAGACCAATTTAGTACATATAATTTGCTCTAATATATATTTGCCAATAAAGAGATCTTAAAATTTTATTACAGTGTATATTTTTAACTGTAGATGAACTGCACAGTTAGGGATAACCCTCTATAAAAGCGGATTACTCATCCCTATTTTCACCACACATCCCTTATCTTCTTCCAACTTTTTTTCTAAACTTACAAAAAAAAATTTCCCTTCTTCCTCAACCTTTCGGCCACCATGTTCCACGCCGACGACAACCGTCCTCCACCTTCATCTTCTTCTTTTGAGGAGAATTTTAGGAAAATAAGGCTCTTCTTATTCCTTATAGCCGGTTTCTTTTTCCTTCTCACGACATTAATGATATATCTCCTAATACACAAGTAGGAGACAAAAAAAAATTATCTCCTCGGAAGAATGACAAAAAATGCACATGAATATCATTTTTTTGTCTTTAAGTGCATTTTAGGAAGTTTTTTTCCTCTCACTCGCTGTTTTTTTTTTCTATTTTTGGCATTTTTATTTTTTTTGTTTCATTAATATTGTACGCTATTTTAGTATTTTTTTTTTGTTTGTACTGCTTATGTATAATTATAATGATATAAATCAGGGGGAGATAATATATATGATTTATTATCATTTACTAATTTCAAATATTTACATGTTTGTAGTAAAATATGGGAGATCTAGTGAAAAGACAATTTAACATACTAGATCTATCTGGGCAAAAGTTTTTAGAATGGACGGTGGATGCCCAAATGAATTTAAAGGCCCAAGGACTGGAACATACAATTAAAGGTGTGACAACCCAACAAGGGGATGCAACTACATCAGTCGCATCAGTTAAAATTGCGACTGAACAAGAATAGGCAAATGCCTTAGTCCTTCTCAGGCATCATTTACATCACAGTTTAAAAACTGAATATCTACTTATAGAGGATCCCAAAGAACTATGGGATAGCCTAAATGAAAGATATGGGCATCACAAAAATGTGCTCCTCCCAAAGGTACATTTCACTGGCTCAATCTGAGGTTCCAGGATTTTAAAACAGTAAGTGATTACAATTCAACATTGCTTAGAATTGTGTCATTGTTGAGATATTTTGATTATCCCATCACAGAAGAGCAGATGATAGATAAAACGCTCTCCACTTTCCACGTTACTAATATAATATTGGCAGAACAATACAGGCTAAGAGCTTTCAAAAAATACTTTGAGCTAATCTCAGTACTACTTGTGGCTGAACATAATGATCTTTTGCTGAAAAATCATAATCTTATACCTACGGGGTCTTCAGCCACCCATGAAATAAATGCAATAGAAAGCTCTGATCCACTGGAAGCGAATGCTATACATAGAAGTGGATGCGGTAATTACAACGGTCGTGGGAGAGGATGTGGTAATTACTGTGGCCGAGGCCGATTTTCCCTAAGAAATAATAATTTTAAAAATTCTGATAAAAATTGGAGACAATCATCTGGAAATCAGAGGCAGACATCCTACAAAGGAAAAAACACTTGCCACAGATGTGGCTTGACTGGGCATTGGGGTCGCACATGTCGTACTGCCAAACACTTGGTAGACCTATATCAAGCTTCAATAAAAAACAAAGGGAAAAATGCTGATGCAAACTTTGTTAATGAAGCTAATACATCCATGCCCAGCCTTGATGTTTCAGATTTTTTCATGGACGATACTAAAACTGAAAACAACTTTGTCTAAATAGCAATGCATGTATATGCTCAGTTTGTTTAAATTGCTTCAATATTCTTTTAATGTCTTCCCTCTTTGATTATAAATAAAAGGAAAAATTGATTTAATCAATCCCTACTATGGGCGTCCTGATAAAAACAGTCCCAACTTCAATTTATTATTGTCTAGTCCGAACTTTTAGGGTTATTTTACAATAACGGTCCAGGTTAACCAGTGACCGGTTTAAGAGGTAAATATTTTTTTAAACAATTTTTACTTTATTTTTTTTTTGCTATTTAACCCATTTTTTCTCCCTCCTCCCTCCTCCTCCTCTTCCTTCTTACCTTACCATCCACCCCCTCCCCTGCCACCTCTCCTCCCCCTCCCCGCCGACCCCTCGCCATCGACCTTACCCCCTAATCAGCCCAAAAGTACCCAGTCACCACCAAACTCCACCCACTCACTTATCATTGCTGTGATCACACCATTCTGTCTGATCTCTCTCCTCTCTCTTGTCTCCTCCACCCCCCTCCTTTTTCTTTCTCTCTCCACAAAACTCCCATTTTTTTGTTCAATTTGAACTTCATAATATCATAAAACTACTCCATAATTATCCCCCACCATTTTTGTTGACTACACCTTGACTACTTTTTATATTCTATCAATTTACCCTAATTTGTCACACTATAAATAATCTCTGTTTGATTTCGCCCCTGATTTCTGCAAACTTCTACTTTCTGAGTTTTCTCTCATGGTGTCGTGAAGAAAAGCTTATTCAACTAAGAAGCTTAGTTATGGCTTCCAAAAATGGCGTCGTTCGTGGAAGTTATTATAAGAGTGATAGAACTTCAGTGGTTACTAACTCTAAGTCTTCTTCTTTCAAATCTAAGCCTCCTGTCTGACGTAGCGCTTCTCTAGGCGGTGGTGGCAATGTTAAGGATGCATCGTTGTGATTCTCGCTTAATTTTGATTTTCTGAAGTTTCAGTCTGTTTTTTTTATGCAACGTTAGTTGATGATTAATTGATGAAGTGTTTTTTGTTTGTGGAATTTTGAAATATGGAGTGCTTGCTTACTCATCATATGTTATCGTTGGCAAATTGTGTGTTTAATTGAGCAATGTGGTAGGATAATCAAAATTTGTGTGAAAAATTTAGTGCAATGTGTGAAATTGGAGCGAAGAACTTGTTAATTTTTAGTCTTTTTGGTAGCGAAGTGGAAGTATGGATGGTAGTGGCATGAGCTCTATGATCACGGTAATGATAAGTGTTGGTGAGGGGGGGTAGTGGGGTGGAAGGGGAGGGGTTGGGTGGTAGGGGAGAGGAGGAGGAGGAAGGAGTAGTGAAGGAAGGAGGGAGGAAAGAGGGAGGGAGAAGATAGAAAAAGAAGGAATTTTTTTTGGCAAGTTTACTCGCTATAGCGGGTTTCTAACCTCTTTGGGACTAGTATTGTAAAATACCCTTCAAAGTTGGGATCGAACAATAAAAAAACATAGTTGGTACTGTTTTTATCAGGGCGTCCATAGTTGGGACTGATTAAATCAATTTTTCCTAAATAAAATATGCATTTCTTATACGGATCCTCGTATTTTTTATTTATGAAGATATGGATTTACCAGAAGTTGGATCCAAAGAACAATGTCTTCTCGACAGTGGGACAACACACACCATATTGAAATATAAAGAATATTTTTTAAAACTTACGATATTTCAAGCAAATGTTAGCACAATCTCTGGGACAACCAAGTTAATTGAAGGCTCTGGGAAAGCCTGCATTATATTTCCAAATGGGACAAAATTGATAATCAATGACGCATTATATTTGAGTAAATCTCGAAGAAACCTCATAAGTTTCAAAGATGTACGTCAGAATGGTTACCATTTGGAAACGATGACAGTGAACCAAGAGAAATTTATATGCCTAATGGCAGAAAAATGCGGCAAGAAATACATCTATGAAAAATTGCCACCAATTTCCTCGGGACTATATATATCGCATAGATATACGTCTGATTGAAATTAATATGATATCTAACCAGAAGTTAGATAACAGAAAATCATTTACTCTATGGCATGACCAATTAGGCTAACCTGGCACAGGAATGATGCATAGAATCATTGAAAACTCAATTGGACACTCTATAAAGAATGTCAAAATTCCTCGGTCAAATGAATTATCATGCTCTGCATGCTCACTTGGCAAATTGATAACTAGACCATCTATAAATAAGATTGCCACTGAATCTCCAACGTTTCTAGAAAGAATACAAGGAGATATTTGTGGGCCTATTCACCCCGCATGCGGACCATTCAACTATTTCATGGTATTAATTGATGCCTCTACTTGATGGTCACATGTGAGCCTTTTGTCAAGTAGAAATGTTGCACTTACAAAACTTCTGGTTCAAATAATTCGATTAAGAACTTAATTCCCATATCATACAATAAAGAGAATAAGATTATACAATGCTGGGGAATTTACATCACAAACTTTTAATGACTATTGCATGTCTATTGGGATTGTTGTAGAGCACCATGTATCTCATGTACATACACAAAATGGTCTTGTTGAATCATTAATCAAGAGACTACATATTAATTGCAAGACCATTAATAATGAGATCAAAATTGCCCTCTTCTGCTTGGGGTCATGATATATTACATGCAGAAGCATTGATAAGATTAAGGCCGACAACCTATCACAAATTCTCACCGTTGCAATCAGTATCAGGTCGAGAACCTAATGTCTCACATTTGAGAATTTTTGGGTGCTCTGCACATGTACCTATTGCTCCGCCCCAACGTACTAAAATGGGTCCACAAAGAAAGATGGGAATATATGTTGTATTTGATTCTCCATCAATTATCAAATATTTAGAGCCAAAAACTGGCAATTTATTTACGGTTCGATTTGCCGACTGCCATTTTGATGAATCAGTATTCCCATCCTTAGGGGAGAGAAAATGGGCGCACAAAATACAAAAACAGAAATTACATGGAACGCATAGCAAATGTCGTTTCTAGATCCGAAAACAAATTCATGTGAACAAGAAGTCAAGAAAATTGTTCATTTGCAAAGTATTGCAAACCAATTGCCAGATGCATTCACAGATACTAAGAAAGTCACAAAGTCACATGTACCTGCTGAGAATGCCCCGACACGGATTAAAATTCACAGTTACCAAGATGTTGTCTTGAATGAAATTGATAAGTCATATTTATATATAGTTTTTAGGTGCATTTAGGTTGCATTTTAGAGCATTTAGATTCATATTTAGGTTCACTATTGCAATATTTTCTTAAGTTATGTTATTCTACTCCTATTCGGTATGTTTTTGTTTTTGATGAATTTCAGGTATTGAGAACGTATTTGGAGTATGATTAGCTAAAACATGAGGATTATGAGCACTTGGAAGGAAGGTGCATTGCATAAGGATCGTTTGAATATCTTATAGTACGAGTTTGAGCGAAAGCAAAGCAGAAAATCATTATAAGAAATATGAAAAAGGAGTCACGTCATTTCTTCTGATAATAACTTTTGATTTGCTTCTTAGAATTGAGTAATTACAGAAGAGTTGGAAACTAGACTTGAAGAGCTTTCCAACGATAGGTGGCACGCCCCGAGAAGACTTGTATTCAGGGAGTTGTGCCTTTCAGAATATTGCACTGTTTCCGCTGGAATCTGCCACGCGTACGCGCGGATCACTATTCCGCCCATTTAATGATTTATTCAAGACTTTCCTTATCTTGTAAGTTACTCTCCTAGTCATATTAGATTACTTAATATTATTTAGATTAGGAAAACTTTCTTCTCCCTCTTCCCCTTCACACGTTATTTTATTTTTTCTTATTTCTAGGTTTAGTTTTAGTTTTCTTCTTCCTTTTTCTCTCTAGCTTAGTACTAAACCCTAATTTCACTTGTTCTTAATTAATTCACGAGTCTTATTATTTTCTTCTCTTCCTTTCATTGATTTCTTTTAATTATGTTTTCCTTTCTATTTCTAGATGTAGTTTTTATTCTTTATTTCATGATAGAGTAATTTTTATTTCTAGGGTTTTGGGAATCTATGTCTATATATTATGAATCTTGATTATGTTTAATTTGTTGATGGTTTGATTAGTTATTGATATCTATAATTGATTAGTATTTTTATTGTTAATCTTGCAATCTGATCAATTGTCTGATTAAATATTGCTAATAATTGTTTGTATTGACCAAGATCTTACTTTTAGAGGCTTGCCTACAATTAGCAAATCTGATTATGTTAGCGACCGTACTGCATATGTTTATTTGAGAGCGTTAAGACCCGACCGTAGGATTAACATGTGCTCTAGGTATCTGATTAATTGAATCATTGATGATTTTTTTGATAGATTATAGTTATAAACGTGGTAAACCATTGCCCTAGATCCTTTTTAGTTTGATTTTCGTAGTTTGATTAGTTTAGAACTTTAATTCAATATTCCTGATCTTGTTTAGTTTCTCCATATTACTAGTAGAATAATTGCTTATCGCTGCGGCTGAATTGCTGCTGTTTTACCCATATGCAGCAATAAATCACGTCAAAAGAAAAGGAAAAATCGAAAATCAACCTATTGCTGCGGTTCTGGGCGGAAACCGCAGCAATAGACTTTAATTGGTGATTTTCAATATTATTTGACTGGTTTGACCAGATCTATTGCTGCGGTTTGTTAAAGAAACCGCAGCAATAGAGTAAAATATTAATATTTTAATCTATTGCTGCAGTTTCTTTAAATATCCGCAGCAATAAAAGGCCCAATATTAAAACGCCCAATATTATAGGCGCAACAATGGTAACAAAACCCTAAATCTATGATAGTGGTTCGCGCCTCACTTCTCGATTCTCCCTCTCTAACTCTCCTCCATCAAACTCACTCCTACTCCTCCCTCTCTCTCATGGCAGATCTCACCAATATCTCCTTCAACTCTCTCTCTCTCACACGACCTCTCTTCGTCACCGACGTTCAAGCTTCGCGGTCTCTTCGCCACTGACGTTCACACGACGTCTCTTCAACCACGTGCAGACAACACCACAACAACACGACATGAGCGACGATGACAACCACGCGCAGACCAGCAGCAACACCACAAACACAACCACGACAACACCAACAGCCCACGAGCATCTGTAACGACGCGCGAGAGGAGAAAGAGAGAGAAACGCAAGCAGGGGGAGAGAAACACAGCAACAACAACGGAAATTCCAAAAAGATAATTCCGCGCATCACCGGTGAGGCAATGGCGGGGTTCCGGCGAGCAGTAAGTAGGAAGTTTGGAGTTTTGGGTTTTGTTCTTCTTTCTTGTTTTCATTTTATTCGGTTTAGACGAACAATCATATAACTTTTAATGTATGCTTCAAATTTTGCTTTTAGGTGTTAATCGAATCTTTGCATAGGACTTCTTTTAGGTGTTAATCGAATTTTTGCATTCAGGACGCGGTAAGCATGTAACTCTAGGTCAAACATTGGCGAGCATCAAATGCTTTGTCTCGATGAAATCCCGAAATTGATGTTATACTCTCCTCACTCCTGTAATAATACCATTCTTGTTTTTTTCTGTTTTGTAGTTAGATTTTGATTTTTATTTATCAGATCTAATGGCTAGGGTGGTGATATTTTAGTTTTTTCTCTCTGTCATTACTTTCAATTTGTGTGTGTTTTTTTTTCTTCTTGCATTTTTTCCTTTCAAATTTGATGGCAAAGAGTAAAAAAAAAAAGAATTTTTTTTACCCGTACCAGTACCTATTGCTGCGGGTCCTACCCAAAACCAAAGCAATAGGCTTCATTTTTTTAATTAAAAAAATATCTACTTAATGACCGCCGCAATAGGAAATTATTCTACTAGTGTATCTTATAAGCTAGATTAAAACGACCATCTCTCTGTGGATTCGACCCTACTTACCCTACTACATTGTTAGAAGGTTTTGCAGCAATTATTTTTGACAGGTGTACGACAACCTATCAGAAATCTTTGCTTACTCCATAGCGGTTGAAATGACATACTATGAAAATGATATAGAACCAAATACAGTAGATGAATGTCGCCGCAGAAAAGATAGGCCAAGATGGAAAGAAGCAATTCAAGCAAAACTGAAATCACGTGAAAAACGTGAGGTATTCAGACAAATAACCCAAATACCAAAAGGTAGAAAGCCAGGATGGTACAAATGGGTATTCGTGAGAAAACGAAATGAGAAAAATGAGGTTATTAGATATAAGGCAAGACTAGTAGCCCAAGGTTTCTCACAAATGCCAAGGATTGATTATGATGAGACATATTCTCCAGTAGTTGATGCAACTACACTAAGATTTCTAGTAAGCTTACCAGTTTCGAAAGGATTGCAAACGAGGTTAATGGATGTAGGGACTGCATACTTATATGGGTCACTTGACACAGATATTTATATGAAAGTCCCTAATGGACTAAAATAACCAGAAAATCACATGCCCGAAGAGATGTTTTCAATAAAATTAAAAAAGTCACTCTATGGGTTAAAAGAATCTGGAAGAATATGGTATAATCGTCTTAGTGAATACCTATTGAAAGAAGGATTCAAAAATAATCAAATCAGTACCTGCGTATTCATTAAGCGATCTAAATCAGGATTCGCCATCATTGCTATCTATGTTGATGATTTGAATATTATTGGAACTCCTAGAGAACTCGAAGTGACTGCAAAATACTTGATGAAAGAATTTGAGATGAAAGATCTCGATAGGACAAAATTTTGCCTTGGCTTGCAAATGGAACATTTGAGAAATGGGATTTTTGTCCATCAAATCAAACTATATAGAAAAAATTCTGAAACGTTTTTTCATGGACAAAGCTCACCAATAAGCTCTCCAATGATAGTGCATTTCCTGAATGTGAAAGATGACCCATTCAGACCACGAGAAGAAAACGAAGAAATTCTTGGTCCTGAAGTACCATATTTAAGTGCGATTGGTGCCTTAATGTAGTTGGCTAACAATACTCGACCTGACATAGCTTTTTCAATAAACTTGTTAGTGTTGTATTTGATGTTTTGATGATGTCAAATTCTTAGGTTAATTTTACTATATAGTTTTTATTTTGCGAAAATATAAAATACCAAAAATTATGTAATGTTTAATATTGCATTTATATCTTGTGGAGAAAGATTAATTACTTAATCTAAGTCAAGATATTTATTTTATGCACTTTGAATTTTTATAATATGGTATGATTAATATTCTAGTAACTTAGAATCTTTGCATAAAAGATTCTTTAAGTTAGTAGATGTTTTTGCTGTTGTTGTTTGTGTGTAAAAATCAGTTATAGTTGGCGTGGCATACAATGTGGAACTGATTCCTTGAAGTTCTCCAACAAACCCAACTAACTCGCTGAAGATACTCCCACTAACGGATAGTGGAAGGTGGTTAGTTTCCGTTGCAAACAATATGGAGATATGTAGTGAAAATCAGGCCATGATTCCCATTATTCCACTCACGCCATTTGAGGAGAACATGGAGCACAACGTGTCCAGATGAAGGAAGAACTGCAGCAGCTATATAAGAAGAAATTATTTGAAGAAAAACTTAAGAACTTTCAAGCGAAAAAAGTCAATCATTACTTAGAAAGTTTTTCTTGTAATTTCCTCTTTATTCAACATACTCATTATTGTAATATTCATAGTGTGTGGGTGAGAGAAAATTCAGAGAATATCATTGTATTCAAGAGAGAGTGAGAAAGAGAGAAGAGAGAAGACTTCGAGTGAAGTCAATAGTGAGTGTCATCAGTTCAGGGGGAACTGAGTGACTGGGGAACAAGTTCCTAGAGGAACAGAGAAGGTCCAGTATTAGGTTGTACAAAAGAGAGTCTTTTGGCCTAGTATATTAAAAAGAGTTTGAGTCAAAATCCCTAGTGGTCAAGGTTTTTCTTCCTATTGGGCCTAGGAAGTTTTCCTTGTAAAAATCTCGTGTGCTTGTCTCTTTCTAATTTCAAGTTTGTTTTACTTCCGCATTACAAATTAAAAATTTCTCCTGAACTACAATTCACCCCCCCTCTTGTAGTTGGTCTAGTGTTCATACTAGAATAACAATTGGTATCAGAGCCTAGTACCTCCAAAATCAGCTAACACTGAGGAGATTGTACATGGAAAAATGAACACAACGGGAGAAAAGCTTGATGAAGGATATTCAACTCAACGCCCACCCATGTTTAATGGCAAACATTATCCATACTGGAAGAACCGTATGGAAATATTTATTAAAGTTGAAAATTACCAAGTGTGGAAGGTAATTAAAATCGGTGACTTTGAAGTCACAAAGAAGAACGAGAAAGGGGAGCTGGTTCCTAAACCCCTTGCCGATTTTGACAAAGAGGACTTCAACAAAATGGAGATGAACAACATGGCCAAGAAGCTACTCCATTACGGTCTTGGTCTCCATGAACATAATCGAGTCATGGGATGCAAGATTGCAAAGCAAATGTGGGAACTCCTTCAAATTACTCACGAAGGAACAAGCGAAGTGAAACGATTAAAGATCGACATGCTCATGCATAAGTATGAATTGTTTCACATGAAACAAAAGGAGCCTATTCAAGATATGCTCACTTGGTTCTCAAACATTATAAACGAACTTGAATCTCTCGGGAAAGATAATCTCCCCAGAGGAACAGTCCTAAGGTTCTAAGGAGTCTACCACAAGATGAAAAATGGATGGCCAAGACAACAACACTGTTGGAAACCAAGGACTTCACAACGTTCAACATTGAACAACTTGCTGGTTCCTTGATGACCCATGAGTTACATCTCGAAACTCATGAAACTGAATCATCAAAACCTAAGGCTCTGGCCCTCAGGACTGAGGAACAAGAAGACTCAGAAATTGATGATGAAGAAGCTGCAATGATCGTTAGAAGATTCAAGAAGTTCTTTAACAAGAACTACAAAGGAAAGGTTACCAAGAAACCAACAAAGCTAAGTTGTCACAAGTGTGGAGGCCTTGATCATTTCATCAAGGAATGTCCTCAATGGGAAAATGAGAAAGCTATAGGAAGATACAAAGAGAAGGGCAAGGAACAACAAAGATCATTTTCGAGAAATGACATGAAGAGAGCCATGGTAGCAAGCATGGGGAGAGTCGACTCGGAGGAGGAGCAGGGAAAACCGAGGAAGAAACTGCCCATCTATGTCTCATGGCAAATATTGAAGAAAAAGTGGAATCATCAAACCCTAAGGTAAGTTTTAATGCCATTGAAGAGGAATTTACAGAACTGAATAAAAGTCAATTAATAAAACTTTTGCTAGAAATCTTAGATGATTACAAGGATGTATGTGCAAAAAGAGATCAATTAAATAATGCCTTGAAAATCACTAAGAATCATTCAAATTGGCTTAACTCACTAAAATGTGACACTGAAAAAAGATTCTTTGAACTTTTTGACAAGAGTAGGAGTTATCAAGATGCTTTTGAAAAAGTCAAAAATGAAAATTATCTTTTGAATTTGGAACTGGCAGAATTGAAACTGTTTGTTCCTGAAGGAACAGTCTCTTCATCTAATACCAGAAATATTGCTGAAAATTTCAGATACGATTTTGATAATATCTTTCAAGAAAATCTGGTATTAAAGAAGAAACTGGAGCCCTCAAGGAACAAGCTTCCTGATCCAGTCTCATGGATACAAAAGTATCAAAACAAAGGATGAAATGGTCTAGGTTTCAATCATAAAAAGAAGAACAAAAATAAAAAATATGTTGATCTGCCAAGTCGTAAAATATGTTCTTACTGCGGGAACAGTGGTCACATTGTATCTGACTGTTCCACCAGAGAAGAACGTATTGAGAGGAACACGTACCTAGTGAAACAGGTTTGGAAAATTAAGAAAGGCTCAAGTCCAACAATGGAACCCAAGTTAGACTGGGTTCCTGCAACTAAGTAGTTTGCTATGGTACATGCTGAAGTGAGGGGAACAACTTGTGGTACCTCGATAGCGGTTGTTCTAAGCACATGACAGGAGATAGATCAAAATTTCTCTCACTTTCAGTCTTCAATGGAGGAACTGTGACCTTTGGAGACAATCTTACAGGAAACATTGTAGCAGTTGGTAAGATTGGTAAATCTAAGTCACATTCCATAGATAATGTATTTTTGGTCGAGGGTTTAAAACATAGTTTACTTAGTATATCTCAGTTTTGTGATAAGGGAAATACAGTGAAGTTTACTAATGAGTCTTGTGTAGTCAGCAATGAAAGTACAGGAACCAAGATCCTTGAGGGAACGAGGAAAGGGAACACCCATATGGTTGACCAGAACCTTGTTCCTAGGAATAATCTCACATGCTTAAGTGTGATCGAAGCTGATCCTTTTCTGTGGCACAAAAGATGTGGTCATGCAAGCCTGTCCCTACTGCATAAAATAAGTGGGAAGGACTTGGTGGTTGGTCTACCAACTATTAAGTCACTAAACCACGATGTTTGTGATTCATGTGTCAAAGGCAAGCAAGTGAGATCCTCATTCAAATCCAAGAAAATGGTAAGCACACAAAGTCCATTAGAACTTCTTCACATGGACTTATGTGGCCCTGTACGCATCCAAAGCCGACCCGGTAAGAAATATGTCTTAGTCATAGTAGATGATTTTTCAAGATACACATGGGTTATTTTTCTTCATAGTAAGGATGAAACGTTTGATGAATTTCTAACCTTTGCTAAAAAGATTCAAAAAACTAGTGGTTTTAAATTAAAGCATTTAAGATATGACCATGGTACGGAGTTTGAAAACTCCAAGTTTGATGAATTTTGTAGCAATGAAGGTTTAGATCATAATTTCTCAGCTCCATGAACACCACAACAGAATGGTGTAGTCAAAGGAAGAACCGGACTCTTGAGAATATGGCAAGGACGATGATAATTGCAAGCGGTCTTCCGAAGAACTTTTGGGCTGAAGCAGTGAACACAGCATGCTACATCATCAATCGTGTCATGCTAAGGCCAATCACCATGAAGACTCCTTATGAGCTACTTAAAGAAGAAAACCCAATATTTCTTATTTTCGTGTTTTTGGATGTAAATGTTTTGTACATAACAATGGAAAGGACAACTTAGGAAAGTTTGATGCTAGAAGTGATGAGGCTATTTTTCTAGGATATGCCTTAAGTAGTAAGGCTTATCGTGTCTACAATAAGCGAACAATGTGTGTCGAGGAAAGTGTCCATGTTATTTTTTGATGAGACTAACTCCCTGCAGGAACAGAGTCACAATGATAACTTTGAAATTTGTTTGACTCGTCCTGATGAGTTTAATCAAAATGATGAGGAACTAACCCCTGCAGGAAAAGAGAAGAAGCAAGTTCCTGACCCTGATAATCCTGTGCCTGATCCCCTTGAGGAACAAGCAACAGAAGGAACTCAGGAGGATCAAGGAACTCTTGATCCAGAAGAAGATCAAGAGAATCAATCACCTCAAGAAACTCAAGAAGCAACTAGGAGATTTGATCCAAAGCCTTGGAAACACCAAAATTCTCATCCTTTAGAATTGATAATAAGTGACATTGAAAAGGGAACTCAAACGAGATCCCAATTTAAGAATTTTTGTGCTTTTCACGCTTTCTTATCTATGACAGAACCTAAGGACCATATGGAAGCACTCAAGGAGACTGATTGGATCAACGCTATGCAAGAGGAGCTAAATGAGTTCCAGAGGAACAAGGTATGGCACCTGGAGACAAAACCAAAGAACCAGAATGTTATAGGACTAAAATGGGTCTTCAGGAACAAACTCGATGAGCATGGAACTGTGGTAAGGAACAAGGCCAGACTTGTTGCCAAAGGTTATAATCAACAATAAGGTATTGATTTTGATGAAACCTTTGCTCCTGTTGCTAGAATAGAAGCAATAAGAATTTTGATTGCCTTTGCTGCCTTTATGGGATTTAAGTTGTACCAAATGGACGTCAAATGTGCATTTCTAAATGGCTTTTTGATTGAAGACGTCTATGTGGAACAACCTCCTGGATTTGAAAATTCGGAACTTCCAAATCAAGTCTATAAGCTTGATAAAGCTCTTTATGGGCTAAAACAAGCACCTAGATCTTGGTATGAAAGGTTGTCAAAATTTCTGCTTTCACATGATTTCATAAGAGGTAAGGTTGATAGAACCTTGTTCCTTCGATCAAAAGGAACAGACATATTAGTAGTCCAGATTTATGTTGATGATATTATTTTCTGTGCTACTAATGATATTCTTTGTAAGGAGTTTGCTGATCTTATGAGTAGTGAATTCGAAATGAGTATGATGGGAGAGTTGAACTTCTTTTTGGGTTTGCAAATTAAGCAAACTGAAAGAGGAACAATGATCCATCAACAAAAATATGTCAAGGAACTGCTCAAGAAATATGGACTGGAACATTCAAAAGCCAACCACACTCCCATAGGAACAGGAACAAGGTTAGATGAAGATTCAAATGGTAAGTGTGTAAATGAAAAGCAATATCGAGGTATGATTGGTTCATTACTTTACTTAACTGCAAGTAGACCCGATATTTCTTTTAGTGTTGGTTTATGTGCTCGGTTCCAATCAAATCCCAAAGAATCTCACTTAACAGCAGTTAAGAGAATTTTAAGGTATTTGAAAGGAAGTGATGACTTATGTTTGTTCTATCCTCGAAGTGATGTGTTTGACCTAGTAAGCTATTCGGATGCGGATTATGCTGGAGACTTGGTTAACCGCAAGAGCACATCAGGCATTGTCCAGTACCTAGGATCAAGCTTGGTGTCATGGAGCTCAAAGAAACAGAATATTGTTGCCTTATCCACAGCAGAGGCAGAGTATGTGGCTGCTGCTGCATGCTGTTCCCAGGTCCTTTGGATCAAGCAACAAGTAAGAGATTTTGGCATTAAGTTTAAGTGTGTTCCTATCTATTGTGATAATACTAGTGCTATTTGTATCTCTAAGGATCCAATTCATCATTCAAGGGTCAAGCATATTCACATTAGACATCATTTCCTTAAGGATAATGTAGAAAAGGGTCTTGTCAAACTTAAATTTTGTCCAATTGAAAATCAAATAGCTGACATTTTGACTAAACCACTTCCTAGAGAACAATTCGAGAAAATTCGCTTAGAGCTAGGGATGATTAGAATTTATTAAGTGTGCTACTTCAAATAAAACCCTTAGTTACAAGATTACACTAAGTGGCCAGCAACATTTTGTGAATTTAATCACTCATTATACAATCATTGTAAAGGACTCACATTAGTCTTCATAATACTCCCCTTATTGTCCATGCATATACTTGAGTAAAAATAGAAAGGTTGTTGTACATATAGCATGAACATGTTACATGCTTGAGTTCACACTTTCTACTCTTTTCTTTCTTTCCACGTAAATATTATTTTTATTTTATTTTCTCTTCTTCCATTAATTATCATTCTTCATTCATCCCCCACAAATTTTAAAAAATGGCAATGTTTCACCAGCGTTCATGTACAAATCTAAAACTAAAATCAATTCACCGGATTTAAAGATGGAAGGGAAAAGCCACATTTAATTCCTCTTCACAATTCCCATAAATTCTGCCCCAAAATAAAAACCCATCCAATCAAACCAAAATTTACACGGCAAATTAATCCCAAAACCATTAGCTCTGCAAAACCGCCTTTCTCTCTCTCTCTCTCTACACAATTCTACAATCTTCATCTTCCTCACCTAAAACCCTAAATGGCCCCCAAAAGAAAAACCTCCGAAGACACCAAAAATTTTCCGGCTGAAAAATCTTCACCCCTGGTGGATTATAATGAAAGCGAGAATGAATCTTCCAACTCCAATGAAGATTCTCTGGGTTGTCAAGCAAATTCTGCGGAAAATGAAGTGTTCTCTCCAAAGAAGGAAGAAGATTTGGATGATGCTGAAACAGAGCAAGAAAAGGAAATCTTGATACCTACCAAAAGGGGTAAGAAATCAAAATCCTCTAAGTATATCATTGGGTTTTGTGTCGATTTCACCTGGTGCAAGAAAGTAAAGTGGAGTCAGTTTCTTGATCTTGTTAAGTTTCAAAAATGGGTCAAAGTTTTGAGTTTTGATGAGGGCCTTTATGAGAGTGAGATGAGTGAGTTTGTTGCTAAGTTTGAAAATAACGAGGGTTTATGCATAAGTGTTGTCGCTGGGAAATTAGTTAAGTTCAATGGAAAGAACTTAGGGGAATGGTTTGATGTACCTACTGAGGGGTACAAGGAATATGTGAAGGGTAGGGCTAAGCTAAATGTGAATGGGGCTTCAAACGCCACTATTTTGAGTTACTTTGGGGGTAAAGAGTCTGACCAATCCCTAGATAAGAAAGATCTCTCTCCTTTTCATAAATTTTTATTTCACTTAGTTTGGCGCTTTATTCTGCCAAGGACCTCCAAGAGGACTCAAGCGAGCCTCATGGATCTCTCATTGATGTTTTGCCTTGCTAAGAACATAAAAATAAACTTCCCTGCTTTAATGATTTCTCACCTTTCCTATTGCATCTCTCACAACACCAAAGTGGGTTATGCTAACCTGATTTCTGTTATCCTCAAGAAGAATCAAATTGAACTCCCTTCTAGTACCTCTTTTGATCTAGAGCCTGATAATTATATGACTAAGGAGACCTTATCCAGGCTGTCTCTTAGGGTACAGGGTGGGATGTTAGACTTTGATGTTGCTGAAACTAAGGGGAAGGTTGAAACTGGGATAAAGCGGAAGTTAGAGGAGGAGGTCAGTACTGAAGGACCGAGGTCTGTGCGTAAGAGTCAGAGAATTGCTGAGACCAAGGCTCCCAAGGAACAAGGTCCAGCAGCAGTTCATATTGATCTTGATGAGGATCACGCTCCTTCAGGATCGAGGACTATTGATTTTCCTCTTCTCTTCACCACTGGTCTTCATGGTATTCTGCATACAATTCAGGAGTCTCTGTCTCTCCTTCACACCAAGGTCCAGGGAATTGAAGCAAGGGTTGCCCGTGTTGTTCTTCAGCAGGAGCAGATCCTTGCACGTGTGCAGCAAGGAGAATCAGCTGTTCAGGAGAAGATTGATACTGTGGTCGGTGCTTTCCTTGTTCCTCCCAAGCCTTCCAAGCCCTTTAAGCCTTAATCCCCTTCCCTCCTAATTAATCTGTTGAAACAATTTTTTTTTGGTTGGTTTGTATTAAAACAATGGTGACTAGTTGTTACTCTCTTTTATCACCCATCCTTTTTTGGTGATAAAATGTTTTGGTTTATATCTCTTCTTTTCTTAATTATCTTTCTTTTGTGCTTTCTTCTTTTTCTTTTTTCATCTTGAACTCAATTTGTGCATTTTTCATGACCATGTGCTTTAATTTCATCTTTTTATGCTCATTATAATGTTTGGATGGCTAGTATTATTAGATGCATGTTTGAGCTACTCCGCTTTGATATTGTTGTATATGATGCACTCTTAGAGTACTGCTGGGTACTAAGTTGTTTTTGATGATGACAAAAGGGGGAAGAAGTAGAGTGGCACATAAAAATTCAAATTCTAGTCCTCTTTGGTTCTAGGTGATGATTTATGTTAGTTTAGTATTTTAGTATTTGTTTTCTGTTAGTTAGTGCTAGATTTATTTTCTTAGTCTTTTGTTAGTTTTGTTTTTTCTAAATTCATTAGCTCTTGATTCTTTTGCTTTAGTTATTTTATTTTTCTTATTTTGTTTTTATATGCCTTATATTTGCCATCATCAAAAAGGGGGAAATTTGTTGTATTTGATGTTTTGATGATGTCAAATTCTTAGGTTAATTTTACTATATAGTTTTTATTTTGCGAAAATATAACATACCAAAAATTATGTAATGTTTAATATTGCATTTATATCTTGTGGAGAAAGATTAATTACTTAATCTAAATCAAGATATTTATTTTATGCACTTTGAATTTTTATAATATGGTATGTTTAATATTCTAGTAACTTAGAATCTTTGCATAAAAGATTCTTTAAGTTAGTAGACATTTTTGCTGTTGTTGTTTGTGCGTAAAAATCAGTTATAGTTGGCGTGGCATACAATGTGGAACTGATTCCTTGAAGTTCTCCAATAAACCCAACTAACTCGCTGAAGATACTCCCACTAACGGATAGTGGAAGGTGGTTAGTTTCCGTTACAAACAATATGGAGATATGCAGCGAAAATCAGGCCATGATTCCCATTACTCCACTCGCGCCATTTGAGGAGAACATGGAGCACAACGTGTCTAGATGAAGGAAGAACTGCAGCAGCTATATAAGAAGAAATTATTTGAAGAAAAACTTAAGAACTTTCAAGCTAAAAAAGTCAATCATTACTTAGAAAGTTTTTCTTGTAATTTCCTCTTTATTCAACATACTCATTATTGTAATATTCATAGTGTGTGGTTGAGAGAAAATTCAGAGAATATCCTTGTATTCAAGAGAGAGTGAGAAAGAGAGAAGAGAGAAGACTTTGAGTGAAGTCAATAGTGAGTGTCATAAGTTCAGGGGGAACTGAGTGACTGGGGAACAAGTTCCTAGAGGAACATAGAAGGTCTAGTATTAGGTTGTACAAAAGAGAGTTTTTTGGCCTAGTATATTAAAAAGAGTTTGAGTCAAAATCCCTAGTGGTCAAGGTTTTTCTTCCTATTGGGCCTAGGAAGTTTTCCTTGTAAAAATCTCGTGTGCTTGTCTCTTTCTAATTTCAAGTTTGTTTTACTTCCGCATTACAAATTGAAAATTTCTCCTCAACTACAATTCACCCCGCCTCTTGTAGTTGGTCTAGTGTTCATACTAGAATAACAGTTAGCTAGATATAGCAATGCACCAACAAAGAGACATTGAAATGGAGTCAGACACTTTTTACGTTATCTTCGAGGAACACAAGACCTTGGATTATTCTATCAGTCGAAACCAAATGCGTCACTCATTGGATATGCAAATGCTGGGACCTATTAGATCCGCAAAAGGCTAAGTCTCAATCCGGGGATCTATTCACTTATGGAGGTACTGCAATATCTTGGAAATCCACGAAGCAGACTTTGACGGCCACATCATCAAATCATGCAGAACTAATTGCTCTTTATGAAGCTGGAAGGGAATGTGCATGGCTAAGGTCAATGATCAAGAATATCCAAGAAGAATGTGGAATGGAAACAATAACAAAAAAATCCAACTATCATCTACGAAGACAATACTAAATGTATCACCCAAGTAAGCGAAGGGTACATCAAAGGAGACAGAACTAAACATTTATCACTAAAGCTCTTCTTCACTCATGACCTCCAAAATAAGGAAGGGACGATAAACATCCAACAGATCCAATCCTGTGAGAATCTTGCAGATTTATTTACCAAATCCCTTCCGGCGAAGAAATTTGAAGAATTAGTTCGAGAAATTGAAATGCGTCATCTTCGTGATATATGCTAAATTCAGGGGGAGTACTATATGCACTGCACTCTTTTTCCCTTCAATCAGGTTTTTATCCCACCAGGTTTTTCCTGACAAGGTTTTTAATGAGGGAATTAATTTTAAGCATATAAGGATACATAATAGTTGTACTCTTTTCCCTAATTATGGATTTTTCCACAAGTTTTTCCTAACAAGGTTTTTAATGAGACAATGTCTATTATGAGTTATCCGTGGACATTCAAGGGGGAGTGTTGAGATAACAATGGAATTTTTAATTCCACTGTTGAGCTACAGTGAAGTCCACAGAAATGGACTTTCACCTGACATGCATTTAATGCATGTTGGGAGAATTTCTCCCAATTTGCCACAATTGTTGAACCCGCGCAAATGTACACAATAAAATATTTGCCTATAAATACTGTCATCTATAAGAGGTGAATTGCTCATTCATGTATAATACATCCTACTGATATATTTCTATCAATATCTTCTCTTTATTATATATTTCTCACAACACTAGTCTATTTCTTTAATTAAATGAAGCATAAAATTTCGTTAATATTAATAATACAATAACGGGCAGGAAAAGCTGCACGTAAAGGTTGCTGGAGATGTTGTTGAAGGAGTGGCGGGGTGCTGATGCCGTTCACTCCTTCAATGTGTGATGAGTGAGAGTGAACGGAAACCCAGTTTTGTATTCCGAAAAATGGTAAAAAATTATCCTATTTAGGCCATCTTCCACTATTAATCCACATGTTTCTTTTATTTTAGAATATCCCAAGTTTTATACTTGTCTTCCTTTATTGGTCTCATTGTGGGTCCCATGCCATTTTTCTAACATTTTAAGTAATGTCTGTATTTGATTGGTTTAAGTTAGCTGTTTAAATTTTAAATTTTTATTTAATTCAAAATCTATATAATAAAAAAAAAATCCTTCTTTCTCTTCTCTATTCCTTCCCCTTTCCCCCACCACCCCTTTTCTTCCTACCACTCCACTGCTGCTAGCCTGCTAGTACCACTTTCTACTTTCTTTCTTTCCCCTCTATGAACCTGCCACTTCCTTAGCTTCTTCCTTTGATCTTGCTTTCTTTCTTTCTCTCCTCCTTGAACCTGTCACCAACACCGCTAACACTGCAGCACCGCCCACAGCAATTTCGCAGCTACGCCACTGGTCGGACCTAAAAGTACCTTAAAATACCGCAAGTGTACGAGTCAATTAAAGTAAATATAGGGTAAGCAAGATCATTTCCCACAAGGAGGTCTACACTCAACTACCAAATTAAGAAAATCTAATATTATTTAGACGATTCGGGTAATGTGAATAGTGATAATAACTAAACTAAAATAATATGAACTACTACTAATTCTAACACTAAAAACGTCAAACAGTAGGTAAGAATCAAATATGAGAAATAGTTCTAGGACTTAGATTTCGCCAATTACCTTCTACAATGAAATTAAACTAGTTGTTGGATTAAAAGTTATTGTATTGCAATGATCGAATTTCCTATGATATATTATCTCCTCTTCCAAGGTAGAAAACGTGTATTTATAATAATCTTACGCCTACTTCCGTGGTCATAACAATTAATATAAATCCATTACGAACAAGAAATTCATATAAAAGACCACCCCAAGTGTATAACTATTCCTAAAATTATACTACTTGACGTTTAATAATCCCACGAACTAATATTGAACTTTCACTTCCGCTAATAATTCAATACCTTAAACATATAATCAACTGGCCATATTAATCATATGAAAACAAACCAAGATTATGAAATTGTAATTAAAATAAATCAATCCAAACAACATAGTTCAATTCATTGACAGAAAATAAAAGACTACATCTAGTCCTAGAACATAGAAATTTAGCTAGACATTGAAACTAAATTAGCCCAACTAATTGAAAACAAAAATCTGAAATTAGACATAGTAATAACGAAATTTGATAACATAAACTAAGAGAAGAGAGAAAGAAACTCCAGATTCAGATGAACGTTATTGCTCTCTCTCTAGCGTCCTACGTTCTTCCTCTGTATCCTCGTTCTGAAAGATTTTATATCTCCTGCCGCCTTTTTTTTTTTTTTTTTTTTCCTTGTGCCTCATCTGTCCTTCTCTTGTAGTACCCGTGAAAAGGGTTTTTATTAGGGGTGTTCATGGTGGTTAACCGTCCCGAAACAACATATCGGTTCGATAACCGAAAGTTTCGGTTCTCTCTTTTTGCGAACCATAACCGTAACCGTTTAGACCGGTTACCGCCTAAGCGGTTAACCGTTTTTTTGGTACGGTTTTTGGGTTAACCATTAACCGTTATTCAATTTATACTATTATATTTTACTTAATGTAAATATATATTTTCTATTTTTGTTTGCATATACTATAAAATTATATAAACTCTAATATAAAATATATTATAAATTGGATTATAAATCCATAGAAAACATAATAACACTAAGGATTTACTCCATTTCATAATTATAGTGTTTAAATTAGTAATAGATTTTCTCAATAATCTCATACTTCCTCTAATTGTTGTTACTTAGTAACAAATATTAGAATTAACGGTATTTTCACCAAATACCCCTAACAAATAAATTTATTCACCAAATACCCCCACTTTTTTCAAAATTCACCAAATACCTCTGACCTTTAAAAAAATTCACCAGATACCCTTATTGACTAACGGAGTTAACTCCGTTAGTCATTAACCCTAATTAATCCTAAAAAATCCAAATTAACCCTAAAAACCCTAATTAAACCTAACTAAACCCTAAATAAACCAAAAAATCCTAACTCTCTCTCTCCCTAACCCAACCCCACCCCCAACCCTAGAGCCACCAGCCCACCACGGAACCCCGGCCCCACCCCCTCCTCCCCGGCGGCCCCACGCAGGCCCCCCTCCCCTCGACCTCCACCCCCTCCCCCTCACCGCCCGCCTCCCCCTCCGACCCCCCCCCGCCGTGCCTCCCCCTCCCGACCACCCCAGCCCCGCATCCCCCCTCCCCTTCCCCTAAGAAATCGGTTGCCCCACCCCCCCTTTCCCCCGCGAACTCGGTCGGCTCCCCCTCCCTCTCTCCCCGCCGCCACCCCCAGACCCACCGCGCGTCCCCCTCCCCATCTCTCACCCCTTCGAATCCCGCGCCTCCCCCTCCCCCCCACCCCACCCCTTCGAAGCGAATCTCGTGTCTCCCCCTCTCCCCACCCTCGTTTCAGCCCAAAAATAAACGGAGGAGGCGACACTCTCCCCACCATTGTTTACGCCCGGATAGAAACAGAGGAGGCGTCACTCTCCCACCGTCGTTTCGCCCGGAAAGAAACGGAGGACGCGTCATAGGAGGGGGATGTGGGTTGCCGACGAGAGTGAGGGAGGAGGGGGTTGGGGGGCCGCCGACGAGAGTGAGGGAGGAGGAGGGGGGGACGAGTGCGCCGGCGAGGGATGGGGGATGGGGAGGCGGCTGGGGCTGCGTGGGGAGGGGGGGGGGGCTGGGGTTTGGGTGAGGGGGGGTTGGGGTTGGGGTGAAGGGGGGGTGGGGTTGGGTTAATTAGGTTTTAGATTAATTAGGTTTAGGGTTAGTTAGAGTTTTAGGTTTTTAGGTTTAATAGGGTTTAATTATGGTTTTTAGGTTAATTAGTTAATTAATTAACGGAGAACTATCGTCCGTTAGCCAAAAAGGGCATTTTGTATTTTTGAAATGTCGGGGTATCGGGAATTTTTAAAAGGTCGGGGTATTTGGTGAATTTGAAAAAAAGGGGGTATTTGGTAATAAATTTATTTGTCAGGGGTATTTGGTGAAAAAACCGTAGAATTACTGTAGTTGTTGGAAAATGTTTCACAATAAATAAACTAAAGAAAAAAAAAATTTCGGTTTTTTGGTTAACCGTTCACTCAAAAATCATAACAGTAACCGTACCGTTTAACCATGAATTTTACCGGTTCGGTAACCGTATTGTTTGATCCCATATTTTCCGGTTTCGTAACCGCCCATTTTGACCGTTTTTCAGTACGATTTTTCGGTTTCGGTTTTTTGTGAACACCCCTAGTTTTTATCCCCTTCTTCAATTGTACATTCTTTTCTCCCTGGCCCAACAAGAGGTTTTAGTTCCTTTTCTTTCAATATATCTTGTGCGTGCTGTGTTGTTGTTGTTGTTGGAAGCATTGGGCTTCCATTCTCCTTTTTTTAAAATTCTTTTCTTTCTTTTTCTTTTCTTTCTTTTTGTTTTTCCTTGTAAACTTTGTATTACTCCCATCTTGTACTTTGTAATTGTACCTATATAAGCAATAAGAATTAAAGTGTTTTAACAATTTAATTAGATAAATAACAATAGAAAATAATATGCAATGTCCCAATTTTATAATAATTACTCACTCTCTGGCAAATTATACTTTCTACTAATAAACAATGAAAACTCATAAAATTAGTATAATTTGAACCCAAAACAAGTAGTAAAAGAGGGTAAAAGGTATGTAAAATAGAAACCTATCAACCACACTAATTTTGCAGCTACACCGCACCTTCGCAGCTACACAACACCAATTTTTCAATACCAATGTTGCATCAGTTTTCGAATTTGGTGGTGGTTTTTTAAGGTTAGTCGTGTATAAAGGAGGTGGTCAAATCATCAACGAAATTAAACACAAGACTGAGAATTTTATTTACAAAAAAATTAAAATGTAATTAAACTAATCTCAAGCTTCCTTTTTGCAACTGTTGATTATCCAATTTTCGCCGTCATTCAACCAACTCATAATATTTTTTGAGGAAGGATGAGCTTTGAGCTATGAAGGGAGGAAGACGTAAGAGAAGGGTTTAGGGTTAATGAAGTTTTAGGATTCGCTAGTTAAGTGGTGGTGCTTTAGGTGGGATTAGTGTTGGTGGGGATTGTGATTTAGGGCTTTAGTGGTGGCCTGAGGTTGGTGTGTTAGTGGTGGTGTCGATGGGGGTGTTGTAGTGGTGTATGTGGTTGAAGGTGATGGTTGGTGTCATTGGTGGTGGCGTCGTAGTGGTGGTGTGCCTTTTTCTTTTTTTTTGGTGGTATTTAAGTGACTGCTAAATTGGTCACCCATGACCTAGGACCAATAAGGAAAGATAACACCACAACTTGGGATTATTGTAAAATAAAAGAAACATGGGATTAATGGTGGAAGATGACCCAAACTTGGGATTATTTTTGACAATTTTTCCTTTGTATTTTGGCAATATTCATATACTTTTCACTTTGACTATCATTTGTGATTTATACTAAAAAGTAAAAAAAGTATGTGGGATCTTGTTTTTTTTTTCTCAACATAAAGTTTTGCTTAGAAGTATTATAAAGAAATAGAGGTGGTATTATAAATCTTTATTCTATAGGCCAACTCTTGAAGTGTTAAAATACAAAAATAACCCTACTCACATAATAATTAAATTAAATTGATTTAAAAAATGATGCATATGTTATCTAATCGACGGATTTTTCAATATATGCACGTGATTATTTTAATTTTTACTAAATTGAACGGATGTCAAATCTTTCTTTATAAGAAACTTTGTGAAAAAATTTATCTTACCTATTTATTATTTGAGGTTATAGATATAATAATACAATTTTGCTTTCTAATTACTGTTGCACGCATTGTGATTTGTGCATATTCTAACATCATTTAACTGCATATTTACGGTTCATTTTCATGTAGTATTAGAGGATTTACATTGCGTTTATGCATATTTAGGCTCCTTTTTATAGGCTACGATGCTTTCACGGGTTGTTTGGTCTTTTAATATTATCTTAGGTACGGAAATCCTATTTGAGGACAAGATGATTAAGGCACTTGGATGACCTCCAAAATGATATATCATTTGCCCAAAAATGGATTGGAATTGAAAAGATACAAAGCGTTTTTTGTAGTTGTGCGAAATACGATATATCTTCACTATATTGCTCATAACTTTTTGGAAAAAATGATAATTAGGTATTGGGTTGTAAAGTAAACTTCAAGAGCTTTCCAACAATATATTACATGTGCTAAACAAAGCTCCTGATCAAAATTTATAGCTATTCAAAGTTGAGGTGAAGAATATGATGATTATAGGCCAACACGTCCATGTCGTTATTGACACGTCCGTGTTGCCTTGATTCCTTCGAAGCATTAGCTTTCCTCTTTATGGTATGTAGTTGCAAGTCAACACATATGTGTCATTACTGACACGTCCATGTTGGTCTGTTCCATTGTACAATTTATTTTGTAGGTTTTGTTATATATTTTATTAGGAAGTTATAAATACTCTTTTATTCATTTTATGACGGGATATGTTTATTTTTTGTACTTTTTAGGGTTTCTAGAGAGAAGTGAGAGAGAGAGAGAGAGAGAGAGAGAGAGAAACTTGTAGATCTTCATTGTTTCCAAGACTACCTTTCTTCCATTAATTCTAGTATTTTTCTTCTTCTGATTTTCTATTTGTTTTCTATTATGAAGTTTAACTATTGTACGTCGTTCTCTAGTTTGTTTATATTTGTATTTCAATTATGCTTGTGTAACAGCCCGCTCCAAATAGCATCTTAATCAATACCTAATACTGCTAAATACGGAGTTAAGCTGCTAATTAGAAAGACTGTTACGGCGGACTTCCGCACCTTCCGTACTAAGGAAAATTAAGAAATCCTGACATATGGTACACTCAAATGGTAAGAATCATGAATTTTTTATATTAATATTTACTTTTTATTTGTTCCACGTTGACTTTTGAACTATATATGTACCTCACGTTGATCACCATTTCAAGTAATTTATAAAATAAAAATTATTATGCAAAACATTATTGGATTTGTCTCAATATATTATCATTATATCAATTTAATGTAATTTTCACTAACCTATATATATGTATGGTTATAAATTGTCAAATTAAATTATGCATTAACAGAATTTGAAAAAAATTGGAACAACCAAATATATAATGAACTAAGATTATATATTACATATAGGACATTAATTATAACTATATCCCCGTATGTGGTTTGATATCTTACATACACCACCTCCTGTTTCTATTCCCATAAGGATTTGATCTAGGGTCATGGCCCAGATCATGATCATGTGAGGTGCTCATCATCCGAGCTACACAACTCGGGAAATTATTTAGAAATTCTTATCATACATAAACAAAAGGGCTGCATAACTTTGTTAGCCTAGGTGCAAGCACAGGAGCTAGCAGTGAAACCCTATGTCTTGTTGTACCATACTTCATTAGAAAAGGAAAAGACACACACACATATGACACACAGTACACAGCAAGTAATTAAACGCTATCATATTAGGAATGATAATGTTTTCAGGGCTTTTGATTGATAATTTTTTGAATGTCTTTCAAAGCATTAATGGCAATCCGAAGGTAGTGGTCAAGTGATGGTGTGATAGCAGCAAGAGGATTAGCCGCGAGTTCTTGCTTCCCATCATCAGCAGCCGTGGGAAGCTCTTGTGTAGGATCCTTCTCGAATGACTTCGCCTGTTCGAGGTATTTATCCATGCGCGGAGTAGCATAGCAACGCATTTTTTCACCACCACCTCTAGACGCGAAACGCTGGCATTCGTGTGAAGTCTTTGAGCAATAAGTATAAGAACGTCCTTTGTTTTTGTAGGTTTCTTCAGTTTGCATAAACTTCACCATCTCGCCTAACTCATGCTTCAATGTCTCAATAACCGAGTTAGGCCTTTTGATATCAAGATCCTCGAGCGAATTCCGGGCTTTCACAACCTTATTTAGAGCCTCCTCCAGATTGTTTTGGTCGGCCAGGTCCCTTGCTTGTGTCATCAGTTCTATAGTTGCCACCCGTTTTATTTCAGCTTTTGTTGCATCTTTCTGTTCAATGCTTGGTGTGCTGTTTCGGTTAACACTAAACTTTTCTGGGTTTGTCCAGGCTACTCCCCCTCCATCACTTCTGCAATTTTCAATTTCCATATAGAATTTATATTTTGGTTGGTATGTATTGTGAAAAAGCAAATGTACGTTTCAACAGAGATAATTCCAGGATGGTGGTAGTTTGGCAATAATTCCCCCCACAATTAATTTTTCTGGAACAGTTATGTTCAAGTCCTTAAATTTGGAGATTAAAATAAGGAATTCATGCACTTGATCTAGTATAGAAGTGCCATCAACCATAGAAAATTCAAAAAACTTAAAAGTAACAAACTTATCTGCCCCTTGCTTTTCTCGCATCATACTTGAACTCCGATGATTTCCACATCTCTTGTGCGGACGGAATTGGAGTGTAGAGATCATACAAGCGATCGAGAGAGAATTCGTAATGTATCCTCTCGCACAACATCTCATCCTCAAGCACGTTTCTTGCGTTCTGCAACCATTCCTTCGATGTCCTTGTCCGATGGTTCCGGTAAAGTACCCAACTTTGGATCCAGTAACATAAAAAATTTTCGGAGCAAAGTGAGTAAGAACGACATCTTCTCCTTCCAACGCAGAAAATTGGTTCCATCAAAGCGATCTAGTTTCACAGTATCATTACCGAACATCTTCATGGTGTTTTCCATATAATATTATCCTAAGATTGTTAGAAACAAAGTAATTGAAAACAAAATGAAATTACAGAAACTAGACTAGGACGAGTAATTCTCTGTCCTTAGGATAATATTAGCCCCACTATTACGCTGACGGGATTAATGCTAATTTACCCCCAGGATTTCCTAATCTAAGGATGAATTTACAGCAATTAAGTCATCCTCCATGAACATGGTTGAGAGAGTTTTTGAGAGAAAAACGTTCTGTGAAGAAGAAGAGAAATTGAAAACTGATTGTAAAATAACGTTCTGCCAAAAAGTATATATTGGGATAAAATCATATGGCAGTTATAGGAAACTGTCAATAAAATATTATCCCAATATCCGAAAATTAATTAAAAAAAAATATTTCGGCAGAAAATTAAATACTAATCAAAATGTTAAGTCTTTAATTAACCGGCGCGTCGTGCACGTGCAAAGTGCTAAGTGCTAGTCTTTGATTAGAAATATACAAGTATATTAATAACCCAAATACAAGCACATCCAAGCCCAATGCTCACTTTGGCCCAAGTAGTTAGACCATCATCCAATTTAATATAACTATCACATGGGTTAATATAAAGACAACAACAACACTCTATTCCTTCCATGTGGGACAAACACCCACACACAAACTCTCCAACTACATATTGAAGACTATAATCCAACAATCCCCCACTTAGTCTTCAATATAACAGAATGTGCATACATGAAAGAATCTTTCGATTTGAACTTTCACTTAGTGAAAGATCTTCAAGACTCTAACGAAATTTATGGCAAATAAAGCTTTTGAGCCAAAATTTCTTCCGTTAGAATCGGAAGAACTCCACACACACTCGACCATAACCATGTTCATAAACAAGGTAGCACTAATATGGCCATGTGCTCATCCCGGTTCATAGACACTTACAAAAGTTTTGACCCAAAACTTTGTTAGAAGCGGCACCACTTCTCATGTCTATATAGGTGAAATTCTTCAAACACTAGAATTTCATTAAGAGTAACAACTCACCCTAAAATACACACTAGAAGAAATTAAGCTAGTGTGACCGCACGCTTATCAACAATTTGTTATTACCACGTTGAACCTTCTAATTATAAGGATCTATAAAGAAAAGGTTGGGTTTCCATCGTTGCCGATCAATTAAATGGGTCTTAAGCCCATCTCTCGCTTGTTCCATAAACCATATCCCTTGGTAATCCTTTCGTAAAAGGATCTCGCCAAGTTATTGCAAGATCGTACATAAATAACGCTTATAATCCCGTCGGATATCAACTGTCTCACATATGCATGTCTTAAACCGATATGTCTAGACTTACCATTATAAATCTTATTGTAAGCTCTAGACAACGTTGCCTCACTATCGCAAAGGCAAAGAAATGGTCGGCATAGGTTGTGGCCACAACTTTATATCCAATAACATATTTCTCAACCACTCGCTTCTTTGCTCCGCCCCCTAAAGCTAAAAATTCAGCTTCCATTGTAGAATGAGTGATGCAAGTTTGTTTCTTTGAGGCCCAAGAAACAAGCACCACCACCGAGCATGAAAATCCAACCACTTGTGGACTTATTATCTCCATCACTTGATATCCAACTAGCATCCGTATACCCTTCTAGTACAGCAGGGAAATTCCCATAGTGCAAAGTATAACCTTTGGTTCTTTTCAAATAGCCAAAAATCCTTCCAATTGCTTGCCACAATGACCTCGCACCGGATTACTAGTGAATCTCGAAAGTTTGCATACCGCAAACGCAATATCGTCTAGTGCAATGCATAGCATACATCAAACCGCCTATTGCACTAGCATACTCTAACCGAGCTACGGCCTCTTCCACTGTTCATACTAAGTTTACACGATGTATCATACGGGGTGTTAGCTTCCTTGAAATTCAAATGCTCAAATTTCTTAAGCATCTTATCAACATAATGAGACTGACTTAAGGAATAACCCCCACTATTTCTTCTAACTTTGATACCTAAAATAGTATCAACTTCATTTAAGTCCTTCATTTTGAAACAAGAACTCAAATAAGTTTTGGTTTCGAGTTATGCCTTTCATGTTTGTTCCAAATATCAACATATCATCAACATAAAGACATAAAATGACTCCATAATCTTTTGTAAACTTAGAGTATATACATCTATCGCCAGAAGTTGTGTATAAAGCCATGAGATAGAACAACTAGAATCAAATTTTTCATGCCACTGTTTTGGTGCTTGCTTTAAACCATACAATGACTTTATTAGTTTACAAACTTTATTCTCGTGACCGGGTAGTACAAAACCTTCAAGTTGTCTCATGTACACCTCTTCATCTAAATCACCATTTAGAAAAGCGCTTTTACATCCATTTGGTGTACATACAAACTATATAAAGAAGCTAAAGCTATTAACACTCTAATGGATGTAATCCTAGCCACCGGAGCATAAGTATCAAAATAATCTACTCCTTCTCTTTGTCTAAACCCTTGACAAACAAGTCTAGCTTTGAAAACTTTAATTGACTCATCATCCACATTTCTTTTTACCCTAAAAACCCACTTACATCCAATGGCTTTAGAGCCAGGAGGCAAATCTGATAAAACCCAAGTCTTATTAGCCATCAAAGACTCCATTTCATCATCTATTGCTTCCTTCCAAAAGGCAGAATCTCTAGAAGCCATTGCTTCTCGAAAAGTTTTTGGTTCATTGCTTTCATCCTCAACATTGAGAAGTAATGGGATTTTCCTGGTTACCACTTCTCTATTTCCTTCAACAAGAAAAGCAATAGCTTGTGAATTTATAAAGTCTCGAACCCAAATGTTTTTCCTTTCTAGCTCTTACACTTCTCCTAGGTTCAATATTATCATTAGGATTTATTCTCACATTACTAGAAGAAGGATGATGACTCGATTCCGGGTTGGAATTAATTTCCGTTTGTGGTATTTGCAAAGACTCATCAACATTTTTAGAATCACTTCGAAATTTGTTCTCAAAGAATTCAACGTCTCTAGACTCTACAATCACATTTGTATCTAGATCCAAAAGCCTATATGCTTTAGAGTTTTCTCGCATATCCCACAAATACACTTTTTAAAGCTCTTGGACCCAACTTAGTTTTCTTAAGATCCGGGACTTTGTAAAAAGCTAAACATCCCCAAACTCTAAAATAACTAATATTAGGTTTTCTTCCTCTCCAAATTTCATAAGGAGACAATTTTAACTTCTTTGAAGGAACTCTATTGTGTACATGACATGCGCTAGTAAGGCTTCACCCCATAAATTCAAAGGTAAATTGGAGTTAACAATCATGGCATTAACCATATCAACCAAGACTCCATTCTTCCTTTCAAAGAACCCCGCTTTTGTTGAGGTCTATAGGGAGCACTAACTTGATGAACAATACCATTATCCTCACAAAAGGAAGTAAATTCAGTAGGGAAATATTCCCCACCCCTATCACTTCTTAAAATTTTCAATTTCTTACCCTTTTGAGTTTCTACCATGGTTTTGTAAATTTTAAACATATTATATGCTTCGATCTTTTGATTTCATTAAATAGACATAGGTAAATTTAGAACAGTCGTCGATGAAAGTAATAAAATACCTACATCCACCTCTAGTTAAAACGCCATTTAACTCACAAATATCGAATGCACAAGTTCTAAAATTTCGGATTGTCTATCAACTTTTGGGAAAGGTTTTCTTTTCATTTTTGCTTGTACACAAACTTCACACTTTTCTTTATGTTCATTACTATAAGTAATAATTCCGTTTTTGCACATAAATTTCATTGTTTGATAATTAACATGTCCCAAGCGACTATGCCAAAGATTAAAGCTTGTACATTCTATATTAAAACCGGAATTAAAGGATCGCACACAAGAGTAACTAGAACTATCTTCTTTATTGATACTTAGTTTAAACATACCATCGTATACATAACCTTTTCCAACAAAGGAACCAACTTTAGACAGAATAATTTTATCGGACTCTATAACAGCTTTGAGTCCTTTCTTACACAAAGACAAAACCGTAAAACCAAATTCTTCCTAATTAAGGAACATGTAATACATTAGTAAGAGTAACTTTCTTTCCGTAAGTGAATTGGAGTATCACACTTCCCTGTTCCAAGAACCTTGTTAGTGTGATGATCTCCCAACAGAATTTCATGGCCATCCACGGCCTCAACATAATCCTTGAAAAGTGAGCGATTATTGCAAATATGTGTGGTAGCACCGGAGTCATACCACCAATCATCACCAACAAAGAACCGAAGCCATGTGCAATTCTTGGATCATACCAACATGCATTTCGTAAATCATGGCAACAATTTGATCATTGTCCTTTTGTTCAACAACATTTGCAATCGCCTTCTCTTCATTATTCTTCTTCCGGTTTTGGTTCCGATTTTGCTCCTTGTCCTTCTTGGGGTTCCTACGTAAACGCTTTCATATGGCCTTTCTTGCCACAATTATAACATACAATTTCGAAAAATCCTTCTTACCCTTTTTATTCGGGTTAGTATTAGAGTTATTATTTGCCTTTCTTTTACCCTTCCGATTCTTCCGACTAACATAATGCACTTTAGAACTTGAAGCAATGTTCAATTCCTTTTCCCTACTACGTGTTTCTTCTTCAATTCGTAGGTGTTTCGAATTTGTTCTAGAGTGAATTCCTCGAGGTATGCAAAGAACTTTTTCCCCGTAATCATTCCAGGATGGTGGTAGTTTGGCAATAATTCCCCCCCACAATTAATTTTTCCCGGGAACAGCTTATGTTCAAGTCCTTAAATTTGGAGATTAAAATAAGGAATTCATGCACTTGATCTAGTATAGAAGTGCCATCAACCATAGAAAATTCAAAAAACTTAAAAGTAACAAACTTATCTCGCCCTTGCTTTTCCGCATCATACTTGAACTCCAAAGTGATTTCCACATCTCTTGTGCAGACTTAATTGGAGTGTAGAGATCATACAAAGCGATCGAGAGAGAATTCGAATGTATCCTCTCGCACAACATCTCATCCTCAAGCACGTTTCTTGCGTTCGCAACCATTCCTTCGGTGTCCTTGTCCGATGGTTCTCGGTAAAGTACCCAACTTTGGATCCGTAACATAAAAAATTTTCGTAGCAAAGTGAGTAAGAACGACATCTTCTCCTTCCAACGCGTAAAATTGGTTCCATCAAAGCGATCTAGTTTCACAAGATCATTACCGAACATCTTCATGGTGTTTTCCATATAATATTATCCTAAGATTGTTAGAAACAAAGTAATTGAAAACAAAATGAAATTACGTAAAACTAGACTAGGACGAGTAATTCTCCCGTCCTTAGGATAATATTAGCCCCACTATTACGCCGACGGGATTAATGCTAATTTACCCCCAGGATTTCCTAATCTAAGGATGAATTTACAAGCAATTAAGTCATCCTCCATGAACATGGTCGAGAGAGTTTTTGAGAGAAAAACGTTCGCGGAAGAAGAAGAGAAATTGAAAACCGATTGTAAAATAACGTTCGCCAAAAGTATATATTGGGATAAAATCATATGGCGCTTATAGGAAACTGTCAATAAAATATTATCCCAATATCCGAAAATTAATTAAAAAAAAATATTTCCGGCAAAAATTAAATACTAATCAAAATGTTAAGTCTTTAATTAACCGGCGCCGTGCACGTGCAAAGTGCTAAGTGCTAGTCTTTGATTAGAAATATACAAGTATATTAATAACCCAAATACAAGCACATCCAAGCCCAATGCTCACTTTGGCCCAAGTAGTTAGACCATCATCCAATTTAATATAACTATCACATGGGTTAATATAAAGACAACAACAACACTCTATTCCTTCCATGTGGGACAAACACCCACACACAAACTCTCCAACTACATATTGAAGACTATAATCCAACAATCCCCCCACTTAGTCTTCAATATAACGTAATGTGCATACATGAAAGAATCTTTCGATTTGAACTTTCACTTAGTGAAAGATCTTCAAGACTCTAACGAAATTTATGGCAAAAAGCTTTTGAGCCAAAATTTCTTCCGTTAGAATCGGAAGAACTCCACACACACTCGACCATAACCATGTTCATAAACAAGGTAGCACTAATATGGCCATGTGCTCATCCCCGGTTCATAGACACTTACAAAAGTTTTGACCCAAAACTTTGTTAGAAGCGGCACCACTTCTCATGTCTATATAGGTGAAATTCTTCAAACACTAGAATTTCATTAAGAGTAACAACTCACCCTAAAATACACACTAGAAGAAATTAAGCTAGTGTGACCGGCACTATTATCAACAATTTGTTATTACCACATTGAACCTTCTAATTATAAGGATCTATAAAGAAAAGGTCGGGTTTCCATCGTTGCCGATCAATTAAATGGGTCTTAAGCCCATCTCTCGCTTGCTCCATAAACCATATCCCTTGGTAATCCTTTCGTAAAAGGATCTCGCCAAGTTATTGCAAGATCGTACATAAATAACGCTTATAATCCCGTCGGATATCAACCGTCTCACATATGCATGTCTTAAACCGATATGTCTAGACTTACCATTATAAATCTTATTGTAAGCTCTAGACAACGTTGCCTCACTATCGCAAAGGCAAAGAAATGGTCGGCATAGGTCGTGGCCACAACTTTATATCCAATAACATATTTCTCAACCACTCGCTTCTTTGCTCGCTGCCCCCTAAAGCTAAAAAATTCAGCTTCCATTGTAGAATGAGTGATGCAAGTTTGTTTCTTTGAGGCCCAAGAAACAAAGACCACCACCGAGCATGAAAATCCAACCACTTGTGGACTTATTATCTCCATCACTTGATATCCAACTAGCATCCGTATACCCTTCTAGTACAAACAGGGAAATTCCCATAGTGCAAAGCATAACCTTTGGTTCTTTTCAAATAGCCAAAAATCCTTCCAATTGCTTCGCCAATGACCCCGCACCGGATTACTAGTGAATCTCGAAAGTTTGCATACCGCAAACGCAATATCGTCTAGTGCAATGCATAGCATACATCAAACCGCCTATTGCACTAGCATACTCTAACCGAGCTACGCCTCTTCCACTGTTCATACTAAGTTTACACGATGTATCATACGGGGTGTTAGCTTCCTTGAAATTCAAATGCTCAAATTTCTTAAGCATCTTATCAACATAATGAGACCGACTTAAGGAATAACCCCCACTATTTCTTCTAACTTTGATACCTAAAATAGTATCAACTTCATTTAAGTCCTTCATTTTGAAACAAGAACTCAAATAAGTTTTGGTTTCAGCTTATGCCTTTCATGTTTGTTCCAAATATCAACATATCATCAACATAAAGACATAAAATGACTCCATAATCTTTTGTAAACTTAGAGTATATACATCTATCGCCAGAGTTGTGTATAAAGCCATGAGATAGAACAGCAGAATCAAATTTTTCATGCCACTGTTTTGGTGCTTGCTTTAAACCATACAATGACTTTATTAGTTTACAAACTTTATTCTCGTGACCAGGTAGTACAAAACCTTCAGGTTGTCTCATGTACACCTCTTCATCTAAATCACCATTTAGAAAAGCAGTTTTTACATCCATTTGGTGTACATACAAACTATATAAAGAAGCTAAAGCTATTAACACTCTAATGGATGTAATCCTAGCCACCGGAGCATAAGTATCAAAATAATCTACTCCTTCTCTTTGTCTAAACCCTCGACAAACAAGTCTAGCTTTGAAAACTTTAATTGACTCATCATCCACATTTCTTTTTACCCTAAAAACCCACTTACATCCAATGGCTTTAGAGCCAGGAGGCAAATCTGATAAAACCCAAGTCTTATTAGCCATCAAAGACTCCATTTCATCATCTATTGCTTCCTTCCAAAAGGCAGAATCTCTAGAAGCCATTGCTTCTCGAAAAGTTTTTGGTTCATTGCTTTCATCCTCAACATTGAGAAGTAATGGGATTTTCCCCGGTTACCACTTCTCATTTCCTTCAACAAGAAAAGCAATAGCTTGTGAATTTATAAAGTCCGAACCCAAATGTTTTTCCTTTCTAGCTCTTACACTTCTCCTAGGTTCAATATTATCATTAGGATTTATTCTCACATTACTAGAAGAAGGATGATGACTCGATTCCGGGTTGGAATTAATTTCCGTTTGGGTATTTGCAAAGACTCATCAACATTTTTAGAATCACTTCGAAATTTGTTCTCAAAGAATTCAACGCCTCTAGACTCTACAATCACATTTGTATCTAGATCCAAAAGCCTATATGCTTTAGAGTTTTCTCGCATATCCCACAAATACACTTTTTAAAGCTCTTGGACCCAACTTAGTTTTCTTAGGATCCGGGACTTTGTAAAAAGCTAAACATCCCCAAACTCTAAAATAACTAATATTAGGTTTTCTTCCTCTCCAAATTTCATAAGGAGACAATTTTAACTTCTTTGAAGGAACTCTATTGTGTACATGACATGCGCTTAGTAAGGCTTCACCCCATAAATTCAAAGGTAAATTGGAGTTAACAATCATGGCATTAACCATATCAACCAAGACTCCATTCTTCCTTTCAAAGAACCCCGTTTTGTTGAGGTCTATAGGGAGCACTAACTTGATGAACAATACCATTATCCTCACAAAAGGAAGTAAATTCAAGAGGGAAATATTCCCCACCCCTATCACTTCTTAAAATTTTCAATTTCTTACCCTTTCGAGTTTCTACCATGGTTTTGTAAATTTTAAACATATTATATGCTTGATCTTTTGATTTCATTAAATAGACATAGGTAAATTTAGAACAGTCGCCGATGAAAGTAATAAAATACCTACATCCACCTCTAGTTAAAACGCCATTTAACTCACAAATATCGAATGCACAAGTTCTAAAATTTCGATTGTCTATCAACTTTTGGGAAAGGTTTTCTTTTCATTTTTGCTTGTACACAAACTTCACACTTTTCTTTATGTTCATTACTATAAGTAATAATTCCGTTTTTGCACATAAATTTCATTGTTTGATAATTAACATGTCCCAAGCGACTATGCCAAAGATTAAAGCTTGTACATTCTATATTAAAACCGGAATTAAAGGATCGCACACAAGAGTAACTAGAACTATCTTCTTTATTGATACTTAGTTTAAACATACCATCGTATACATAACCTTTTCCAACAAAGGAACCAAACTTTTAGAGAATAATTTTATCGGACTCTATAACAGCTTTGAGTCCTTTCTTACACAAAGACAAAACCAAAACCAAATTCTTCCTAATTGAAGGAACATGTAATACATTAGTAAGAGTAACTTTCTTTCCGTAAGTGAATTGGAGTATCACACTTCCCGTTCCAAGAACCTTGTTAGTGTGATGATCTCCCAACAGAATTTCATGGCCATCCACGGCCTCAACATAATCCTTGAAAAGTGAGCGATTATTGCAAATATGTGTGGTAGCACCGGAGTCATACCACCAATCATCACCAACAAAGAACCGAAGCCATGTGCAATTCTTGGATCATACCAACATGCATTTCGTAAATCATGGCAACAATTTGATCATTGTCCTTTTGTTCAACAACATTTGCAATCGCCTTCTCTTCATTATTCTTCTTCCGGGTTTTGGTTCCGATTTTGCTCCTTGTCCTTCTCGGGGTTCCTACGTAAACGTTTCATATGGCCTTTCTTGCCACAATTATAACATACAATTTCGAAAAATCCTTCTTACCCTTTTTATTCGGGTTAGTATTAGAGTTATTATTTGCCTTTCTTTTACCCTTCCGATTCTTCCGACTAACATAATGCACTTTAGAACTCAAGCAATGTTCAATTCCTTTTCCCTACTACGTGTTTCTTCTTCAATTCGTAGGTGTTTCGAATTTGTTCTAGAGTGAATTCCTCGAGGTATGCAAAGAACTTTTTCCCGTAATCATTCCAGGATGGTGGTAGTTTGGCAATAATTCCCCCCACAATTAATTTTTCCCGGGAACAAGCTTATGTTCAAGTCCTTAAATTTGGAGATTAAAATAAGGAATTCATGCACTTGATCTAGTATAGAAGTGCCATCAACCATAGAAAATTCAAAAAACTTAAAAGTAACAAACTTATCTCGCCCCTTGCTTTTCTCGCATCATACTTGAACTCCAAGTGATTTCCACATCTCTTGTGCAGACGGAATTGGAGTGTAGAGATCATACAGCGATCGAGAGAGAATTCGTAATGTATCCTCTCGCACAACATCTCATCCTCAAAGACGTTTCTTGCGTTTCGCAACCATTCCTTCAAAGTGTCCTTGTCTCGATGGTTCCCGGTAAAGTACCCAACTTTGGATCCGTAACATAAAAAATTTTCGTAGCAAAGAGTAAGAACGACATCTTCTCCTTCCAACGCAGAAAATTGGTTCCATCAAAGCGATCTAGTTTCACAAGATCATTACCGAACATCTTCATGGTGTTTTCCATATAATATTATCCTAAGATTGTTAGAAACAAAGTAATTGAAAACAAAATGAAATTACGTAAAACTAGACTAGGACGAGTAATTCTCCGTCCTTAGGATAATATTAGCCCCACTATTACGCCGACGGGATTAATGCTAATTTACCCCCAGGATTTCCTAATCTAAGGATGAATTTACAAAGCAATTAAGTCATCCTCCATGAACATGGTTGAGAGAGTTTTTGAGAGAAAAACGCTCGTGGAAGAAGAAGAGAAATTGAAAACCGATTGTAAAATAACGTTCGCCAAAAAGTATATATTGGGATAAAATCATATGGCGCTTATAGGAAACCGTCAATAAAATATTATCCCAATATCCGAAAATTAATTAAAAAAAAAATATTTCGGCAGAAAATTAAATACTAATCAAAATGTTAAGTCTTTAATTAACCGGCGCGTGGCACGTGCAAAGTGCTAAGTGCTAGTCTTTGATTAGAAATATACAAGTATATTAATAACCCAAATACAAGCACATCCAAGCCCAATGCTCACTTTGGCCCAAGTAGTTAGACCATCATCCAATTTAATATAACTATCACATGGGTTAATATAAAGACAACAACAACACTCTATTCCTTCCATGGGGACAAACACCCACACACAAACTCTCCAACTACATATTGAAGACTATAATCCAACAATCCCCCCACTTAGTCTTCAATATAACAGTAATGTGCATACATGAAAGAATCTTTCGATTTGAACTTTCACTTAGTGAAAGATCTTCAAGACTCTAACGAAATTTATGGCAACAAAGCTTTTGAGCCAAAATTTCTTCCCGTTAGAATCGGAAGAACTCCACACACACTCGACCATAACCATGTTCATAAACAAGGTAGCACTAATATGGCCATGTGCTCATCCCGGTTCATAGACACTTACAAAAGTTTTGACCCAAAACTTTGTTAGAAGCGGCACCACTTCTCATGTCTATATAGGTGAAATTCTTCAAACACTAGAATTTCATTAAGAGTAACAACTCACCCTAAAATACACACTAGAAGAAATTAAGCTAGTGTGACCGCACCAGCTTATCAACAATTTGTTATTACCACGTTGAACCTTCTAATTATAAGGATCTATAAAGAAAAGGTTGGGTTTCCATCGTTGCCGATCAATTAAATGGGTCTTAAGCCCATCTCTCGGCTTGTTCCATAAACCATATCCCTTGGTAATCCTTTCGTAAAAGGATCTCGCCAAGTTATTGCAAGATCGTACATAAATAACAGCTATAATCCCGTCGGATATCAACCGTCTCACATATGCATGTCTTAAACCGATATGTCTAGACTTACCATTATAAATCTTATTGTAAGCTCTAGACAACGTTGCCTCACTATCGCAAAGGCAAAGAAATGGCGGGCATAGGTTGTGGCCACAACTTTATATCCAATAACATATTTCTCAACCACTCGCTTCTTTGCCCGCTGCCCCTAAAGCTAAAAAATTCAGCTTCCATTGTAGAATGAGTGATGCAAGTTTGTTTCTTTGAGGCCCAAGAAACAAAGACCACCACCGAGCATGAAAATCCAACCACTTGTGGACTTATTATCTCCATCACTTGATATCCAACTAGCATCCGTATACCCTTCTAGTACAACAGGGAAATTCCCATAGTGCAAAGCATAACCTTTGGTTCTTTTCAAATAGCCAAAAATCCTTCCAATTGCTTGCCAATGACCCGCACCGGATTACTAGTGAATCTCGAAAGTTTGCATACCGCAAACGCAATATCGCTCTAGTGCAATGCATAGCATACATCAAACTGCCTATTGCACTAGCATACTCTAACTGAGCTACAGCTCTTCCACTGTTCATACTAAGTTTACACGATGTATCATACGGGGTGTTAGCTTCCTTGAAATTCAAATGCTCAAATTTCTTAAGCATCTTATCAACATAATGAGACTGACTTAAGGAATAACCCCCACTATTTCTTCTAACTTTGATACCTAAAATAGTATCAACTTCATTTAAGTCCTTCATTTTGAAACAAGAACTCAAATAAGTTTTGGTTTCAGTTATGCCTTTCATGTTTGTTCCAAATATCAACATATCATCAACATAAAGACATAAAATGACTCCATAATCTTTTGTAAACTTAGAGTATATACATCTATCAGCAGAGTTGTGTATAAAGCCATGAGATAGAACAGCAGAATCAAATTTTTCATGCCACTGTTTTGGTGCTTGCTTTAAACCATACAATGACTTTATTAGTTTACAAACTTTATTCTCGTGACCAGGTAGTACAAAACCTTCAGGTTGTCTCATGTACACCTCTTCATCTAAATCACCATTTAGAAAAGCAGCTTTTACATCCATTTGGTGTACATACAAACTATATAAAGAAGCTAAAGCTATTAACACTCTAATGGATGTAATCCTAGCCACCGGAGCATAAGTATCAAAATAATCTACTCCTTCTCTTTGTCTAAACCCTCGACAAACAAGTCTAGCTTTGAAAACTTTAATTGACTCATCATCCACATTTCTTTTTACCCTAAAAACCCACTTACATCCAATGGCTTTAGAGCCAGGAGGCAAATCTGATAAAACCCAAGTCTTATTAGCCATCAAAGACTCCATTTCATCATCTATTGCTTCCTTCCAAAAAGGCGAATCTCTAGAAGCCATTGCTTCTCGAAAAGTTTTTGGTTCATTGCTTTCATCCTCAACATTGAGAAGTAATGGGATTTTCCCGGTTACCACTTCTCTATTTCCTTCAACAAGAAAAGCAATAGCTTGTGAATTTATAAAGTCTCGAACCCAAATGTTTTTCCTTTCTAGCTCTTACACTTCTCCTAGGTTCAATATTATCATTAGGATTTATTCTCACATTACTAGAAGAAGGATGATGACTCGATTCCGGGTTGGAATTAATTTCTGTTTGTGGTATTTGCAAAGACTCATCAACATTTTTAGAATCACTTCGAAATTTGTTCTCAAAGAATTCAACGTCTCTAGACTCTACAATCACATTTGTATCTAGATCCAAAAGCCTATATGCTTTAGAGTTTTCTCGCATATCCCACAAATACACTTTTTAAAGCTCTTGGACCCAACTTAGTTTTCTTAGGATCCGGGACTTTGTAAAAAGCTAAACATCCCCAAACTCTAAAATAACTAATATTAGGTTTTCTTCCTCTCCAAATTTCATAAGGAGACAATTTTAACTTCTTTGAAGGAACTCTATTGTGTACATGACATGCAGCTAGTAAGGCTTCACCCCATAAATTCAAAGGTAAATTGGAGTTAACAATCATGGCATTAACCATATCAACCAAGACTCCATTCTTCCTTTCAAAGAACCCCGTTTTGTTGAGGTCTATAGGGAGCACTAACTTGATGAACAATACCATTATCCTCACAAAAGGAAGTAAATTCAGTAGGGAAATATTCCCCACCCCTATCACTTCTTAAAATTTTCAATTTCTTACCCTTTTGAGTTTCTACCATGGTTTTGTAAATTTTAAACATATTATATGCTTGATCTTTTGATTTCATTAAATAGACATAGGTAAATTTAGAACAGTCGTCGATGAAAGTAATAAAATACCTACATCCACCTCTAGTTAAAACGCCATTTAACTCACAAATATCGAATGCACAAGTTCTAAAATTTCAGATTGTCTATCAACTTTTGGGAAAGGTTTTCTTTTCATTTTTGCTTGTACACAAACTTCACACTTTTCTTTATGTTCATTACTATAAGTAATAATTCCGTTTTTGCACATAAATTTCATTGTTTGATAATTAACATGTCCCAAGCGACTATGCCAAAGATTAAAGCTTGTACATTCTATATTAAAACCGGAATTAAAGGATCGCACACAAGAGTAACTAGAACTATCTTCTTTATTGATACTTAGTTTAAACATACCATCGATACATAACCTTTTCCAACAAAGGAACCAACTTTTTAGACAGAATAATTTTATCGGACTCTATAACAGTTTTGAGTCCTTTCTTACACAAAGACAAAACCAGAAACCAAATTCTTCCTAATTGAAGGAACATGTAATACATTAGTAAGAGTAACTTTCTTTCCGTAAGTGAATTGGAGTATCACACTTCCCGTTCCAAGAACCTTGTTAGTGTGATGATCTCCCAACAGAATTTCATGGCCATCCACGGCCTCAACATAATCCTTGAAAAGTGAGCGATTATTGCAAATATGTGTGGTAGCACCAGAGTCATACCACCAATCATCACCAACAAAGAACCGAAGCCATGTGCAATTCTTGGATCATACCAACATGCATTTCGAAATCATGGCAACAATTTGATCATTGTCCTTTTGTTCAACAACATTTGCAATCGCCTTCTCTTCATTATTCTTCTTCTCGGTTTTGGTTCCGATTTTGCTCCTTGTCCTTCTTGGGGTTCCTACAGAAACGTTTCATATGGCCTTTCTTGCCACAATTATAACATACAATTTCAGAAAAATCCTTCTTACCCTTTTTATTCGGGTTAGTATTAGAGTTATTATTTGCCTTTCTTTTACCCTTCCGATTCTTCCGACTAACATAATGCACTTTAGAACTTGAAGCAATGTTCAATTCCTTTTCCCTACTACGTGTTTCTTCTTCAATTCGTAGGTGTTTCCGAATTTGTTCTAGAGTGAATTCCTCGAGGTATGCAAGTAACTTTTTCCCGTAATCATTCCAGGATGGTGGTAGTTTGGCAATAATTCCCCCCACAATTAATTTTTCCGGGAACAGCTTATGTTCAAGTCCTTAAATTTGGAGATTAAAATAAGGAATTCATGCACTTGATCTAGTATAGAAGTGCCATCAACCATAGAAAATTCAAAAAACTTAAAAGTAACAAACTTATCCGCCCCTTGCTTTTCCCGCATCATACTTGAACTCCAAGTGATTTCCACATCTCTTGTGCAGACGGAATTGGAGTGTAGAGATCATACAGGCGATCGAGAGAGAATTCGAATGTATCCTCTCGCACAACATCTCATCCTCAAGACGTTTCTTGCGTTCTCGCAACCATTCCTTCAAGTGTCCTTGTCCGATGGTTCCCGTAAAGTACCCAACTTTGGATCCGTAACATAAAAAATTTTCGTAGCAAAGAGTAAGAACGACATCTTCTCCTTCCAACGCAGAAAATTGGTTCCATCAAAGCGATCTAGTTTCACAAAGATCATTACCGAACATCTTCATGGTGTTTTCCATATAATATTATCCTAAGATTGTTAGAAACAAAGTAATTGAAAACAAAATGAAATTACGTAAACTAGACTAGGACGAGTAATTCTCCCGTCCTTAGGATAATATTAGCCCCACTATTACGCCGACGGGATTAATGCTAATTTACCCCCAGGATTTCCTAATCTAAGGATGAATTTACAGCAATTAAGTCATCCTCCATGAACATGGTTGAGAGAGTTTTTGAGAGAAAAACGTTCGTGAAGAAGAAGAGAAATTGAAAACCGATTGTAAAATAACGTTCGCCCAAAAGTATATATTGGGATAAAATCATATGGCAGTTATAGGAAACCGTCAATAAAATATTATCCCAATATCCGAAAATTAATTAAAAAAAAAATATTTCGGCAGAAAATTAAATACTAATCAAAATGTTAAGTCTTTAATTAACCGGCGCGTCGTGCACGTGCAAAGTGCTAAGTGCTAGTCTTTGATTAGAAATATACAAGTATATTAATAACCCAAATACAAGCACATCCAAGCCCAATGCTCACTTTGGCCCAAGTAGTTAGACCATCATCCAATTTAATATAACTATCACATGGGTTAATATAAAGACAACAACAACACTCTATTCCTTCCATGTGGGACAAACACCCACACACAAACTCTCCAACTACATATTGAAGACTATAATCCAACAATCCCCCACTTAGTCTTCAATATAACAGTAATGTGCATACATGAAAGAATCTTTCGATTTGAACTTTCACTTAGTGAAAGATCTTCAAGACTCTAACGAAATTTATGGCAAAAAAAGCTTTTGAGCCAAAATTTCTTCCTCGTTAGAATCGGAAGAACTCCACACACACTCGACCATAACCATGTTCATAAACAAGGTAGCACTAATATGGCCATGTGCTCATCCTCGGTTCATAGACACTTACAAAAGTTTTGACCCAAAACTTTGTTAGAAGCGGCACCACTTCTCATGTCTATATAGGTGAAATTCTTCAAACACTAGAATTTCATTAAGAGTAACAACTCACCCTAAAATACACACTAGAAGAAATTAAGCTAGTGTGACCGGACCAGCTTATCAACAATTTGTTATTACCACGTTGAACCTTCTAATTATAAGGATCTATAAAGAAAAGGTTGGGTTTCCATCGTTGCCGATCAATTAAATGGGTCTTAAGCCCATCTCTGCTTGTTCCATAAACCATATCCCTTGGTAATCCTTTCGTAAAAGGATCTCGCCAAGTTATTGCAAGATCGTACATAAATAACGCTTATAATCCCGTCGGATATCAACTGTCTCACATATGCATGTCTTAAACCGATATGTCTAGACTTACCATTATAAATCTTATTGTAAGCTCTAGACAACGTTGCCTCACTATCGCAAAGGCAAAGAAATGGCTGGCATAGGTTGTGGCCACAACTTTATATCCAATAACATATTTCTCAACCACTCGCTTCTTTGCTCGCTGCCCCTAAAGCTAAAAATTCAGCTTCCATTGTAGAATGAGTGATGCAAGTTTGTTTCTTTGAGGCCCAAGAAACAAAGACCACCACCGAGCATGAAAATCCAACCACTTGTGGACTTATTATCTCCATCACTTGATATCCAACTAGCATCTCGTATACCCTTCTAGTACAAGCAGGAAATTCCCATAGTGCAAAGCATAACCTTTGGTTCTTTTCAAATAGCCAAAAATCCTTCCAATTGCTTGCCAATGACCCGCACCGGGATTACTAGTGAATCTCGAAAGTTTGCATACCGCAAACGCAATATCGTCTAGTGCAATGCATAGCATACATCAAACCGCCTATTGCACTAGCATACTCTAACCGAGCTACAGCCTCTTCCACTGTTCATACTAAGTTTACACGATGTATCATACGGGGTGTTAGCTTCCTTGAAATTCAAATGCTCAAATTTCTTAAGCATCTTATCAACATAATGAGACCGACTTAAGGAATAACCCCCACTATTTCTTCTAACTTTGATACCTAAAATAGTATCAACTTCATTTAAGTCCTTCATTTTGAAACAAGAACTCAAATAAGTTTTGGTTTCAGTTATGCCTTTCATGTTTGTTCCAAATATCAACATATCATCAACATAAAGACATAAAATGACTCCATAATCTTTTGTAAACTTAGAGTATATACATCTATCAGCAGAGTTGTGTATAAAGCCATGAGATAGAACAGCAGAATCAAATTTTTCATGCCACTGTTTTGGTGCTTGCTTTAAACCATACAATGACTTTATTAGTTTACAAACTTTATTCTCGTGACCAGGTAGTACAAAACCTTCAAGGTTGTCTCATGTACACCTCTTCATCTAAATCACCATTTAGAAAAGCAGTTTTTACATCCATTTGGTGTACATACAAACTATATAAAGAAGCTAAAGCTATTAACACTCTAATGGATGTAATCCTAGCCACTCGGAGCATAAGTATCAAAATAATCTACTCCTTCTCTTTGTCTAAACCCTTGACAAACAAGTCTAGCTTTGAAAACTTTAATTGACTCATCATCCACATTTCTTTTTACCCTAAAAACCCACTTACATCCAATGGCTTTAGAGCCAGGAGGCAAATCTGATAAAACCCAAGTCTTATTAGCCATCAAAGACTCCATTTCATCATCTATTGCTTCCTTCCAAAAGCAGAATCTCTAGAAGCCATTGCTTCTCGAAAAGTTTTTGGTTCATTGCTTTCATCCTCAACATTGAGTAGTAATGGGATTTTCCTGGTTACCACTTCTCTATTTCCTTCAACAAGAAAAGCAATAGCTTGTGAATTTATAAAGTCTCGAACCCAAATGTTTTTCCTTTCTAGCTCTTACACTTCTCCTAGGTTCAATATTATCATTAGGATTTATTCTCACATTACTAGAAGAAGGATGATGACTCGATTCCCGGGTTGGAATTAATTTCTGTTTGTGGTATTTGCAAAGACTCATCAACATTTTTAGAATCACTTCGAAATTTGTTCTCAAAGAATTCAACGTCTCTAGACTCTACAATCACATTTGTATCTAGATCCAAAAGCCTATATGCTTTAGAGTTTTCCCGCATATCCCACAAATACACTTTTTAAAGCTCTTGGACCCAACTTAGTTTTCTTAGGATCTGGGACTTTGTAAAAAGCTAAACATCCCCAAACTCTAAAATAACTAATATTAGGTTTTCTTCCTCTCCAAATTTCATAAGGAGACAATTTTAACTTCTTTGAAGGAACTCTATTGTGTACATGACATGCAGTTAGTAAGGCTTCACCCCATAAATTCAAAGGTAAATTGGAGTTAACAATCATGGCATTAACCATATCAACCAAGACTCCATTCTTCCTTTCAAGAACCCCGTTTTGTTGAGGTCTATAGGGAGCACTAACTTGATGAACAATACCATTATCCTCACAAAAGGAAGTAAATTCAGTAGGGAAATATTCCCCACCCCTATCACTTCTTAAAATTTTCAATTTCTTACCCTTTTGAGTTTCTACCATGGTTTTGTAAATTTTAAACATATTATATGCTTGATCTTTTGATTTCATTAAATAGACATAGGTAAATTTAGAACAGTCGTCGATGAAAGTAATAAAATACCTACATCCACCTCTAGTTAAAACGCCATTTAACTCACAAATATCGAATGCACAAGTTCTAAAATTTCGATTGTCTATCAACTTTTGGGAAAGGTTTTCTTTTCATTTTTGCTTGTACACAAACTTCACACTTTTCTTTATGTTCATTACTATAAGTAATAATTCCGTTTTTGCACATAAATTTCATTGTTTGATAATTAACATGTCCCAAGCGACTATGCCAAAGATTAAAGCTTGTACATTCTATATTAAAACTGGAATTAAAGGATCGCACACAAGAGTAACTAGAACTATCTTCTTTATTGATACTTAGTTTAAACATACCATCGGATACATAACCTTTTCCAACAAAGGAACCAACTTTTTAGACAGAAATAATTTTATCGGACTCTATAACAGTTTTGAGTCCTTTCTTACACAAAGACAAAACCAGAAACCAAATTCTTCCTAATTGAAGGAACATGTAATACATTAGTAAGAGTAACTTTCTTTCCGTAAGTGAATTGGAGTATCACACTTCCTCGTTCCAAGAACCTTGTTAGTGTGATGATCTCCCCAACAGAATTTCATGGCCATCCACGGCCTCAACATAATCCTTGAAAAGTGAGCGATTATTGCAAATATGTGTGGTAGCACCAGAGTCATACCACCAATCATCACCAACAAAGAACCGAAGCCATGTGCAATTCTTGGATCATACCAACATGCATTTCGAAATCATGGCAACAATTTGATCATTGTCCTTTTGTTCAACAACATTTGCAATCGCCTTCTCTTCATTATTCTTCTTCTGGTTTTGGTTCCGATTTTGCTCCTTGTCCTTCTTGGGGTTCCTACAGTAAACGTTTCATATGGCCTTTCTTGCCACAATTATAACATACAATTTCAGAAAAATCCTTCTTACCCTTTTTATTCGGGTTAGTATTAGAGTTATTATTTGCCTTTCTTTTACCCTTCGATTCTTCGACTAACATAATGCACTTTAGAACTTGAAGCAATGTTCAATTCCTTTTCCCTACTACGTGTTTCTTCTTCAATTCGTAGGTGTTTCGAATTTGTTCTAGAGTGAATTCCTCGGAGGTATGCAAGTAACTTTTTCCCTGTAATCATTCCAGGATGGTGGTAGTTTGGCAATAATTCCCCCCCACAATTAATTTTTCCCGGGAACAGTTATGTTCAAGTCCTTAAATTTGGAGATTAAAATAAGGAATTCATGCACTTGATCTAGTATAGAAGTGCCATCAACCATAGAAAATTCAAAAAACTTAAAAGTAACAAACTTATCTCGCCCTTGCTTTTCTCGCATCATACTTGAACTCCAAAGTGATTTCCACATCTCTTGTGCGAGACGGAATTGGAGTGTAGAGATCATACAAGCGATCGAGAGAGAAATTCGAAATGTATCCTCTGCACAACATCTCATCCTCGGCACGTTTCTTGCGTTCGCAACCATTCCTTCGAGTGTCCTTGTCGATGGTTCTCGGTAAAGTACCCAACTTTGGATCCGGAACATAAAAAATTTTCGAGCAAAGTGAGTAAGAACGACATCTTCTCCTTCCAACGCAGAAAATTGGTTCCATCAAAGCGATCTAGTTTCACAATAGTCATTACCGAACATCTTCATGGTGTTTTCCATATAATATTATCCTAAGATTGTTAGAAACAAAGTAATTGAAAACAAAATGAAATTACGAAACTAGACTAGGACGAGTAATTCTCTGTCCTTAGGATAATATTAGCCCCACTATTACGCCGACGGGATTAATGCTAATTTACCCCCAGGATTTCCTAATCTAAGGATGAATTTACAAGCAATTAAGTCATCCTCCATGAACATGGTTGAGAGAGTTTTTGAGAGAAAACGTTCGTGAAGAAGAAGAGAAATTGAAAACTGATTGTAAAATAACGTTCGCAAAAAGTATATATTGGGATAAAATCATATGGCGCTTATAGGAAACCAGTCAATAAAATATTATCCCAATATCCGAAAATTAATTAAAAAAAAATATTTCGGCGAAAATTAAATACTAATCAAAATGTTAAGTCTTTAATTAACCGGCGCGTCGTGCACGTGCAAAGTGCTAAGTGCTAGTCTTTGATTAGAAATATACAAGTATATTAATAACCCAAATACAAGCACATCCAAGCCCAATGCTCACTTTGGCCCAAGTAGTTAGACCATCATCCAATTTAATATAACTATCACATGGGTTAATATAAAGACAACAACAACACTCTATTCCTTCCATGTGGGACAAACACCCACACACAAACTCTCCAACTACATATTGAAGACTATAATCCAACAATCCCCCCACTTAGTCTTCAATATAACGAATGTGCATACATGAAAGAATCTTTCGATTTGAACTTTCACTTAGTGAAAGATCTTCAAGACTCTAACGAAATTTATGGCAAATAAAGCTTTTGAGCCAAAATTTCTTCTCGTTAGAATCGGAAGAACTCCACACACACTCGACCATAACCATGTTCATAAACAAGGTAGCACTAATATGGCCATGTGCTCATCCTGGTTCATAGACACTTACAAAAGTTTTGACCCAAAACTTTGTTAGAAGCGGCACCACTTCTCATGTCTATATAGGTGAAATTCTTCAAACACTAGAATTTCATTAAGAGTAACAACTCACCCTAAAATACACACTAGAAGAAATTAAGCTAGTGTGACCAGACCAGTTATCAACAATTTGTTATTACCACGTTGAACCTTCTAATTATAAGGATCTATAAAGAAAAGGTTGGGTTTCCATCGTTGCTGATCAATTAAATGGGTCTTAAGCCCATCTCTCGGCTTGTTCCATAAACCATATCCCTTGGTAATCCTTTCGTAAAAGGATCTTCACAACTTCCTATGCGAAGTTCCTCAATAACTTAGTAAGCAATCTTCACAACAACTCCTTTGGCGAGCTTTCCAGCAACCCTTTGGGTAGATATGGATGCAACAATATATACAAGTGATTATTTTAATATATGCAAGTGATTATTTTAATTTTTACTAAATAGAACGGATGTCAAATCTTTCTTTATAAGAAACTTTGTGAAATAATTTATCTTACCTATTTATTATTTGATGTTATAGATATAATAATACAATTTTGCTTTCTAATTACTGTTGCACGCATTGTGATTTGTGCATATTCTAACATCATTTAACTGCATATTTACGGTTCATTTTCATGTAGTATTAGAGGATTTACATTGCGTTTATGCATATTTAGGCCCCTTTTTATAGGCTACGATGCTTTCACGGGTTGTTTGGTCTTTTAATATTATCTTAGGTATGAAAATACTATTTGAGGACATGATGATTAAGGCACTTGGATGACCTCCAAAATGATATATCATTTGCCCAAAATGGATTGGAATTGAAAAGATACAAAGCGTTTTTTGTAGTTGTGCGAAATACGATATATCTTCACTATATTGATCATAACTTTTTGGAAAAAAATGATAATTAGGTATTGGGTTGTAAAGTAAACTTCAAGAGCTTTCCAACAATATATTACATGTGCTAAACAAAGCTCCTGATCAAAGTTTATAGCTATTCAAAGTTGAGGTGAAGAATATGATGATTACAGGCCAACACGTCCATGTCGTTATTGACACGTCCGTGTTGCCTTGATTCCTTTGAAGCATTAGCTTTCCTCTGTATGATATGTAGTTGCAAGTCAACACATGTGTGTCATTACTGACACGTCCATGTTGGTCTGTTCCATTGTACAATTTATTTTGTAGGTTTTGTTATATATATTATTAGGAAGTTATAAATACTCTTTTATTCATTTTATGACGGGATATGTTTATTTTTGTACTTTTTAGGGTTTCTAGAGAGAAGTGAGAGAGAGAGAGAGAGAGAGAGAGAGAAACTTGTAGATCTTCATTGTTTCCATGACTACCTTTCTTCCATTAATTCAAGTATTTTTTCTTTTTTTTATTTTCTATTTGTTTTCTATTATGTAGTTTAACTATTGTACGTCGTTCTCTAGTTTGTTTATATTTGTATTTCAATTATGCTTGTGTAACAACACGCTCCAAATAGCATCTTAATTAATACCTAATATTGCTAAATACGGAGTTAAGCTGCTAATTAGAAAGACTGTTACGGCGGACTTTCGCACCTTCCGTACTAAGGAAAATTAAGAAATCCTGACATATGGTACACTCAAATGGTAAGAATCATGAATTTTTTATATTAATATTTACTTTTTATTTGTTCCACGTTGACTTTTGAACTATATATGTACCTCACGTTGATCACCATTTCAAGTAATTTATAAAATAAAAATTATTATGCAAAACATTATTGGATTTGTCTCAATATATTATCATTATATCAATTTAATGTAATTTTCACTAACCTATATATATGTATGGTTATAAATTGTCAAATTAAATTATGCATTAACAGAATTTGAAAAAAATTGGAACAACCAAATATATAATGAACTAAGATTATATATTACATATAGGACATTATAACTATATCCCTGTATGAGGTTTGATATCTTACATACACCACCTCCTGTTTCTGTTCCCATAAGGATTTGATCTAGGGTCATGGCCCAGATCATGATCATGTGAGGTGCTCATCATCCGAGCTACACAACTCGGGAAATTATTTAGAAATTCTTATCATACATAAACAAAAGGGCTGCATAACTTTGCTAGCCTAGGTGCAAGCACAGGAGCTAGCAGTGAAACCCTATGTCTTGTTGTACCATACTTCATTAGAAAAGGAAAACACACACACACATATGACACACAGTACACAGCAAGTAATTAAACGCTATCATATTAGGAATGATAATGTTTTCAGGGCTTTTGATTGATAATTTTTTGAATGTCTTTCAAAGCATTAATGGCAATCCGAAGGTAGTGGTCAAGTGATGGTGTGATAGCAGCAAGAGGATCAGCCGCGAGTTCTTGCTTCCCATCATCAGCAGCCGTGGGAAGCTCTTGTGTAGGATCCTTCTCGAATGACTTCGCCTGTTCGAGGTATTTATCCATGCGCGGAGTAGCATAGCAACGCATTTTTTCACCACCACCTCTAGACGCGAAACGCTGGCATTCGTGTGAAGTCTTTGAGCAATAAGTATAAGAACGTCCTTTGTTTTTGTAGGTTTCTTCAGTTTGCATAAACTTCACCATCTCGCCTAACTCATGCTTCAATGTCTCAATAACCGAGTTAGGCCTTTTGATATCAAGATCCTCGAGCGAATTCCGGGCTTTCACAACCTTATTTAGAGCCTCCTCCAGATTGTTTTGGTCGGCCAGGTCCCTTGCTTGTGTCATCAGTTCTATAGTTGCCACCCGTTTTATTTCAGCTTTTGTTGCATCTTTCTGTTCAATGCTTGGTGTGCTGTTTCGGTTAACACTAAACTTTTCTGGGTTTGTCCAGGCTACTCCCCCTCCATCACTTCTGCAATTTTCAATTTCCATATAGAATTTATATTTTGGTTGGTATGTATTGTGAAAAAGCAAATGTACGTTTCAACAGAGATAAATAAAAAAAGGTTACGTATATGCTGTACTCTCTCCGTTTCTTTTAATTTACTCACTTCACTTTGGAGGAGAGCCAATGAGGAAATACAAAAGTATGAGAGATTAAATGAAAAGGTAGAGTGAGAACCCGAAAAGTGAGATAAAAACTGAAAAGTGAACTAAAAGATTAAAAAAGTCGATGACATGGGTGGAAAAAGAGGACAAAGTAGATGGGACATGTTATCATGAATAGAAAAAGTAACAGTGCGTAATTCGGAAAGAAACAAACCAAAAAGAAAGTGTATATATTAAAAAGAAACGGAGGTGGTAATAATCAGTAATGTAGGATCAATAATCAGAAATGTGTTACCACAAACCTGTAGGAACAACTGATTTCAAGAGCATCGATTTGGATGTCGTCCTCATCTCCTAATACTGCAGGGAGAAAAAGGTCGACGAGGACGGTACGTCGCTCTTTCTGGTAGAGATTGCCAAATGGAACAGTTACAGAACCAGTTTTAGGATCCGTTCTTGGCGTATAGTTTCCTGCGTAAACCTTGTTGATTTTGGTTGTGATAATGTCTTTCTTACTCACCTTATCTGTGAGTGGTTTGACAACCAGTTCCACGTCCTGAACAAGCACGCTAAGAAGCCCACCCAAACATTGGGCGAACACCTCGCTTAACTTTCCATAATCTGCCAAAGAAAATGTTCCTCCCTTGCTTTCATAGGCAATGTCATTAAGGACCTTTATTTTGAACAAACACATTATGTGAATAGTCAGATGATGATAGGTTTTCTACAATTTTTTTTGGCAATGTTATTAAAGGATATACTTCATAAGTATATTGTTCTATTTAATTAACTACTCATAATTATATAAAATAATATAACAATATATAATTCCAAATGCAAAGCATTTAATGTTTTTCCCTTTCCTATTCGAAAACATTAAATGCTTTGCATTGTAACTATATATTGTTCTATTATTTTTATATAAATATGAGTAGTTAAATAGAATAATATGTTTCTTATCTAGTGACCCGGGGTATCCGTTAGCAGATTAGAAGTCATTATTTTCTACCAACTTTTACTACATCTATCCTTTTTTTTAAAAATAAAGACAACTCTTTGGTTTTGTGAACAGACGTTACAAATTTTCATCATTTTATCAACTCCCTATGTGCTCAAGTTATAGAAAATCATTAAATTGTCATCAATGATTTCTGTAAATCTATTTCATCGCATACTTTCCATGTATTAACTTCCAAAATATTAAAAGCTACTCCTATTATCCATGTTAGAAAATTTGCACCCTAGATCAAATACGAAGAAAGTCAAATTGATGCATTATGAAAAACAAAAGAAATAATATACTTCTCCGTTTTTTTCTATTGCAACAATTGAGTTTTCACATTTGCCAATGCAGAACTTTAACTACTGGTATCTTTTATTATTTTTTAGTAAAAATTATAAAAATTTGATAATTTAAAACTATATATCAAAGAGATGAATCTAATAGTGCAAGACCCCACATGACTATAACTTTAATTATATAAAAATTACAATAGATAGTGAAAAGGTGACGGCTGGATAGTGTAAAAATCCAATTATTGTGCAATAGAAAAGAACGGAGGAAGTAATAATTAATACCTTGGAGTCATACTCTGCACCCGTCCCAAAACCAAAAGTGAAGACAGAATAGCGATCCACTGAAATCTCAGTTGGATCGCCAAATCCCTCGCTTTGAATACCATCAGACATAAGCATGATGGCACTAGAACGCCTATCAGTGTGCGTGCGATCATCAAGCACTTTTAAGGCCCTTTGAAGGCCAGAAGTAATGTTTGTATTGCCATCTGCTTTTAAATTTTGGACCAAGAAATCAACCTTTTCTTGAGCTTCTGGTGTCATCTGTCGCAAATTGCATATTCTTTCAGAATCTGTTGAGAAGGTGATGATCGATAAACGATCGGACGGACTAAGTTTCCGAATGACGAATTGCATGGCTCGTTTCATTTCCTTAAGCTTGTTTCCTCCCATGCTCCCACTCACGTCTAATACCACCACAATATCAGCTCCTAGTCTATCATTGCCGGTTCCTCGTCCCGAAAGCTCCAACAACAGTTCATATTTCGTATCTTCTAGTGGTACCTCTGGTTCATTGTCAAAGTCCACCGGAACTTTTCCCAATTGTGATACAGCACCTAGTGTCTCATTCCCTAATGTAAATATATTTACGATACGTTATGACAGAGCCTAAATTAACTCGACAAAAAAATACTTTCATTTTCTTTTTACTTGCAATGTTTTGATTTTCACGCTTAGCTTATCGATATACAACTTTGACCATTAACATATCTAATTATATATTTGTGAAAATTATAAAAAGTCAAATCTTACAAATATATATTGTAATAAATAATCTAACAACATTGTACGTGCTTAAATTTGTATTGATATTATTAAAAAGTTTCCGTCTAAATAAGTGTAAAAGTCAAAACATTGCAAGTAAAAAAAAAAGGGGAGAAATTAACATTTAATGTATTCGCAATTGAGTTACAATTATTTATGGTCATATATATATATACACTTTGAAATTCGATAGATTCGAGTTAGAATGATACATAGTCTAATTTTTAAAATCTACTTTATGTTCGTGATCGCGAATCAAGGACGGGGAACATATTTGTCTTTTATTTCACTCTTAATTACTTTAACCCTTTTATATTAAATTATAGTGTCTTTATATTCATTTTTCCTCGTGGTAAAAGTTTTAAATTTTATACCATTTCGTATAATACTTCCTCGGCTTTTATTAGTCAGTGATGCTTTGATTTTCATATTTGCCAATGTACAACTTTAACTAGAGATATCTCTAGCTTAATATTAGTAAAAATTATTGACGAAATTATATTTGGTAAATAGAAATTTAATATAAATCCCAACAACATTTTTATATGGAAATTAGTTTCATATACGAGCCAAAACATTCTCATCAAAGTTAGTATATGAATACATTAAAATTAAAATCGAGTGTTGCAACTATAACAAAAATCAAAAGACATATATATATGTAAGAAAAACAAATTACAAAAAAACAGTTACCTTGACAAATAATATGGAAATGGAGAATTTTACAGGACCTTGTTTGCTTAAGCTAATAAAAATTAGTTTAGTGAAAATTACTCTATTTAATGCGTAAACTAATTTTTAGGCCCGCACTATGCCGCGGGTATTTAAAAATATCATTTATTAACATTTTACTTCAAAATTATAGCACCAAACATAATTTGGTTTAATGGTTAGGACTTTAGTATATATGTTTGAAGTCATGGGGTCAAATCTTATAGCATGCATTTTTTAATTTTTTTTATTGTATGTGGGGTACATGAAGTAAACACTCTAAGGCAGAGCGCCACGTGGCACAATTCCTTGTTTAGGAACGTCTTTTAATATATTAACTAGTTTTTAAGCCCGGGCTACGCCCTAGGTAATTATACCTAACATTTATTAATATTTTACTTTAAAATGATAACATCAAGTATCGTTTGGCGTAGTGGTTAAGACTTTAATATATATGCTTGTGATCATGTGTTGGGTTTATGGTTAAACTTTCACTTTTCATTTCGAAAGTCACGTGTTCGATACCTTGTAACTACACTTTTTTTTTATTGAGGGTTTGACTTGGAAATAAAGCATTTGCATTAGAGCCTTAAAGGAGAGTGCCACGTGGCACACAAACTTTCTTAGGGACACTAATATATTAGTATAGATATATGTATTTGATTAGTAAAGTGTCAAGCAAGAAACACATTATCATTGCATCCTAATGATTAAATTAAGATTGTGCAAACGATGTCTTACCTTCTTCCCCGGGAGAAATTTGCATAGATGAAAATTGCAAATGGTTACAATTTACATACATCACAACGCAACCATTTTTTTATTTAAGAAAAAAGTAAAAAGGATACCAAAACTCAACTCAGAAATTAAAAGTGTATCTTGAACAAAATATTGTTGAAATTAATGCTTCAAATTATGGTTCTAATTTCTAGTGACAATTAGTCTAGAATGTTAGTATTACGTGGTCAATTTAGCCTGGTATGACTCAATTAGTTAGTTCCTATACTAAAGTGTAAACTATGTCTGACATGAATCGTGGGCAATGGCCCTTAATGTTAGCATTGTTATATATGTACTAGTTGCTTTCTCTATTTAAAGATTGCTTTAAACACTTTATTAATTGGATTGAAAACAAGTATGTTCTTGTTTCCCTTTTTTCACCTTTTCTTATATAAATTCAACAAATATTGTGAATCGAAATACGAATTTATTTAAACCCCAATAGAATGAATATATTTTCTTATATATTTACAAGTTAGACAATTTAAGGAAAAACATAGAAAATGAACTTGTAAATACCTGAGCCGACTACGACCTCATCGTCATCATATATGACCGTCATCTTGGCAGGACACTTGAAAACAAATTGATAGCTTTGTTATCTCTCCTCCTACCTTCTTGCGTCGGAGCAACGTCCTTCTTCCAATATATAGAGGCCTGAAAATTGATTTTTTCTTCTTCTTCTTCTTCTTTTTGCCTCAGTTACCTTTATCTTTTTAAAAGGTTGCCTCAACTTGAGTGATGCATGTTGGACCGACGTAATAATGTCTAGTAAGTTCTTTAGAGGATTTGATGACGACGCATCATATCACCTCAATGTCTTTAAGGAGCGAATAAGAGATAATTGTTGATTCTCTTTTTTGAGATAATTAGCTTAATAATGAATCTAATGCATGTGTAGTACAAAGGTAAATTAAATTAATACTATCACGTTAAGTTTTGGCCGCGGGAGAAAATAATAAGAGTTTATAATGTATATTGGTGCATGTTCAATAATGAACTATAAGTACGATATATATAGGAGTATAAAGGGACTCCTACTAATATATCCTAACATACTAATATATCCTAAAGATATTATTATATCTTTGTTATCCGTAATAATCCTAATACCATCCCGCAATCGTGACGGCGGTAAAATGAACATTACGATAGGAGAAATAAAAAACATTAAAATTAAAATCAAATAGACATGTATCGATGAGGTCGCCATTCTTTTCGAACCCACCAAATGTCACGCTAACAGGAGCATGTTTCTTATTGAACCTGTTAGATATCTTATACGGGGGAACACCATTCTTTTCGAACCTCTTGTTACATTTATCAATTAAACGAGAACATCATTCTTTTCGAACCCGCCAATTTTTTCTTCTTCTTTTTCATGGGAAGACCATTCTTTTTGAACTCACCAAATATTTTAGCAAAGCAGGAGTGTCATTCTTTTCGAACCCGTAATTTTCTTCTAGCTTGATGAGAACATCATTCTTTTGGAACTCACCAGACTAGACTGAAAAGCAAGTTAATTAGGTTTTCCGATCAATCACTTCTCTAAACTCTAATACTCTAGCTACAAGTACTGTCTTCATCTGTAGAAAAAAAAAATCAAGCAAATAGAAACCAATTACTGTAATTAGTCACAAATTTGGTTAATATCAACCAAATCACATCTCACATACACGTTGCATGTCCATCTTTATTTCTTCTTGAATGGAATATTATTCCATAAATTCATTAGGATCAATTCACAACCAACTCCAATGTCACTCGAAGTAAATAACACCGATCACACCGCCGGCAGAACAACACTTCTAAGTAATAATTTGTATTTTGATATAGGTAAGTTCGTTTCGGCCGGTGGATTTTCATGAACACCCGCCGACCGTTAAAATTTTATGCGGAAGCACAAGATTTAATCCAAAATTTTGAAAAACTCTGATACCATGTTAAGTTTAGGAGAGGGAGAAAATAATAAGAGTTTATAATATATATTGATCCGTATTCAATAATGAATTATAAATACAAATATATAGGAGTACAAAGGGACTCCTTAGGGAACTATCTCAAAAAGATATCTCATTCTTAATACTAATCAAACACTTATTGAAAATATTCCCAAGATAATAATATATTCTAAAGATATTATCATATCTTTATTATCCGTAATATTTCTAATAATACACTACCCCTCCGTCCCAAAATATACTTCCTGTTTCATTTTCAATGGTCAACTTCAAAACATTTAACCAAATATTCTCATTGGTAAATGCAAACAAACATAATCATGTAGGACCTTGTTAGATTTGTCTCAATGTGTAGTTTTATAATATCAAATTTTTATATTTTTATTAATAAGTACAAATAAATGTCAACTCCGATTTTCAAAATGAAGATTGTTATAGTGACATTAATACTGATTGTAGGGAGTTGCGGCATTACTTCAACGAGTTAAACCTTATCTTCATTAAGCGGACATACAATCAGGTTGCAAACAAGCTTGCTAAAGAGTGTAGGGAAAACGAGTTCCCCATCAATGTAATTAGGCATTTTCTCCCCTGATTATTGTACTAAACATTTTGGCTTCGGATTGTACCGGGCCTTTTGCCATGAATATTTAATCTACAAATTCCCTTTTCACCAAAAATAAAAAACGTTAGCTTGTACTAAACATATATAATAGCTTGTACCTTTCACTAGATTTGTTACTAACCCTACTTCAAAGCTTATGAGATTTGATATCATGTGGCTTGTCGTTCATTAAACATACTAGCTTCTACTTTGGCTAAATAAAAGGAGCCGTGTCTTGGGTGAAATATTTATATTACACCATAAGTTATGGTCCGTGTAATAAAACCTCACACTTACATAATGATACAGAGTCAACAAAGATGACATGGACTTCACAAATAATAACATGAATCTAATGTTATTTTGTCATTTATTTCGTGTATTTTAGTTTTTAATACAAAAGAAACAACGGTTTTGAGTTGTTACACCATATAAGTCATTGTGTAATAGTCTATATCCAATAAATTTTCAAATAGAGTTGCTGTAACTATCATATCTCAAGTGGATAAGTTCTTTACTTGATGATTCCTTCAATTGATACGTACGTACCACCTACGGTACCATTGAGAGTCACAGAAACGGACCAGCTGTTATAGTGTAAGATTTACTAAAACAAAAATCACAATAAGATAAGTTCTTTTTTAAAGGTGATAAATCACAAGTCGATAAGTTCTTTAAAAAAGGTAATATATCACAAGTAGATAAATTCTTTTCGAAAGGAGATAATTCTTTTCCTTCTTTTGGAACAATTAACTGATTAAGCTAAGGTAAGTCTATTCTTTACTTCGTTTGGAAGAAGATAAGTTCTTTTACATCTTTCGGAAATTGGAAGGAAATAGTTCAATCAACTTCTTTGGGGAGGAGATAAGTACTTTTACTGGCTTATATAAATAGCATATATGGAACTGTCGTAAAGATTTCAAAGCAAAGAAAACAGAAAAATAGAGACAAAAGACAAAAGAAAAGATGGAAGAGAGAAGTGAGGAGAAGAGAGGTAGTATTGCCTTCTTCGCAACCTATAGACCACCTGTGCCTTTAGAAATATACTCAGCCAAATATCCACCAACATCGCCCCAAGATGAGGTGCGCATGACCGACGGAAAGTCCTACAATTACAATGGTCAAGTCATCCCACCACGGGCTCTCAAGATCATTCTCAAGCGTCCACTGTTGGCTCCTCACGGTACTGACAACGACGTCGATTCAGGTCGACTCTCGGGGCTTATTTTTGTGTCCGAACGAACAGAAAGCCTCGAGACGCTTCACATAGCTCTCCTCTCCCACGAAGAGAGGCAATCACCCAAAGTGTTCAATTTCGCGGAAGTTTACGACACTTTTAAGGGTGTTCGCATGGAAGATAGCGGCTGCATTGCTGGTGACTACCTCATCTATGTCTCCACTATGCAGCCAGTTCCTGAGCCTCATCAGCCTTGGACTGCTGTCTATAAAACCAATCTCTACGACGGTAAAACTGAGCGCCTTACCCTACAAGGTATGCAAAAATACAACAATATAATATATTTCCTCCATCACTAAATAAGTGTTACATTTACTTTTTTCACGTAACTTAGTAATGCACTTTTTGATCATTAATATCTTTAATTGCGCACAAATAAAAATTATAATAAGTTAGTATTTTTGAAAATATACATTGGGACGAATCTAACAAGATTAGGTGATGAGTAGTGACTTGACTACTATTGGCCTTGACTCTCTCGCCTTCACATGCCTAATAAACAAGTCTACTTGAGACTGAAACCACCAATGTGTTTTGTAGAGGGCAGGGTAAATGTAACAGGGGCTCTGTGCACTTTCTTAAGACTGTACCCTTGATATGTAGTTCAAACCAAATAATAGATTCTTAATTTTGATAAAAGAAAATAATTTAATATTTAAAATAATATCAAGTTACATCCTATTAAAAAAACTATATCTACTTAAAAGTATGGAGTAAACAATTAAAGAGATATTCCATTAAAATATAAAAAGCCAAAAGTAAAATAAATTGAAAAAAGTAACGAAGATTACCAAAAAAATTTACTGTGGTCGAGCGCTCCTTTTTTTTTCTTACAATGTCATCGATCAAATTAAGTACTTGTTAAGCCTTGTTAAGTAATGAGTTCACTTTGTAAGCCACAAATGCTTAGGCCTTTTACTTACTGCATATATATATATATATACTCACCTTGTGATTAAGTCAACTAATGGAAAATATATTCCTTACAATACTGGGTATTGTTTAGAATGAAATAGGTATTGTTTATAAAGGTACATGAGAGAATAGGAGCCATTAATGCACTAATTAAAACTTTAAAATTTGGGAAAATAGGAGCTATTAATGAGATGACTTCTAGTATAGAAATATGAAGAGGAATTAATGAGTTCCATTAAACAATACAACTACATGCTTATTGCTGATGGACAACTTTTCAATTTCCCAAAAAGCAGAAATTTAATACTTTAGGTTAAGCGAATTTGAGCTCGTTACCTGATGTTCATTATTTACACGGTCTTACCACTGCTCCAAACGTTTCCTTTTGTCCGTTCAATCAATACAATAACATATATTTGGGGCCCCTGCTTTTCATGGGCCCTATGCGGTCGTCGTTATCGCATGGGCTAAGAACCGCCCCTAGTGTTTTGAGCTAATAATAAAAAATAGAGAATATTTTTAATATATCGAGTGAAAGTCAGCAATATAATAATCCTCTTAATCTAAAAAAATAATATTAAACACCATGCATAATTTAAATGTGTGTCTTCCTTATTAGTCCCATATTAGATTTATCTACACATTTATCCCTAATCATGAAATACTGGCCTTTACTTTATTGGTATCAATTAGAAGTTGATCAATGTAGGGCCTACGAGTCCACCTACAACACAACAATTACTATGATATTGTCCGCTTTGGGCCTAGCCCGCGCTAATTTGTTTTTTGGGCTCCTTCCCAAAAGGGCTCATACTAATGTAGTTGGTGAACTCTTATAAACTAGGTAACTCCAACTTATCTCTCCGATGTGGGATTTGGGATGTATACCCAACAATTCTTCCCTCAAAACAAGGACCACAAGCCTCCCCTCCAGCGATAACCCATCTAATCATCTTGTACTGCTGCCAACTCGCAGCACACGTCGCCTGGCCACCACAATATCAGGAAGACTTTCGACACAAAGCACAGAGCATAGATTTCCCATCGCGAGATCACACTAAGAGCCTCCCACATCTCCTTAGATCTCATGCACCATGACTCCTACCTATGCCTGCAACCAACATGTTTAAACTCTATGCTTCCAGGTTGCACCCCTGGCATATTCCTATTGTATGCTTGTTCTCCCAGCCGAAACGTTGACTCTCATATCATTTGTAGGGCCCACGAGTTCACCTACAGCTCCACCATTAGTATAATAATGTCATGCTCTGTGCCTAGCCCGTACGAATTTGTTTTTGAGCTCCTTCGCAAAAGGCATCATACTAATGTAGTTGGTGATGAACTGTTATAAACTAGGTACCTCCTTATCTCTCCGATGTGAGACTTGGGATGTAGACCCAATAATTAATTCTACTTCTCATCATTTCATGCTTTGATTGCCTGTAATATCTTGATTGATGGAATGATGGAGTGGCATGAGAAGAATGAGATTAGGACAAAAAAAGAAAAACCGAGAAAAATGTAACATGTGACACAGGTATGTCACAAGAGAGCAATATATATAGGTCGGACACTCCAATAATTAGGATTATTAATATATACTAACCTCCATATCTGAATAAGTGACACACTTCTTCCTTTTATGTGAGAGTTTTTCGTGAGAAGTGTGGATCAATATGATAAAGCAACCCAAACTTCAGATTTTATGGTGTAATTTTTTTAATTCACATTAGTTCATTGCATGTTAATTTATAACCTTGGATCGACAGGAGAAGCGGATTTGAGCCCTTCAGTGTCACCCGATGGAAAGAGGATAGCAGTGGCATCTTTCCAAAGAAAGGCTGGTTGGGACGGCGAGATCGAGGATCTAAAGACTAGCATTTTTGTTATGAACGTAGAGCGACCCTTAAACCGTGACTTGGTTGTTGTAGATGGTGGTTGGCCAACTTGGGGAAGTGATAATGTCCTGTTCTTCCATCGTAATATTGAGAAGGTAAAGTTGCAAAAATGTTGGAGTGTATTTCGAGTCGACCTTATTGTGGGTTCAACATCCGTGACTCGTGTGACCCCTGAGGATATTAGTGCGATGACTCCGGCAGCGATCGACGAGACGAGAGTAGCGGTTGCCACTCTCCGTCGAAGGTTCACATTTAATGAGCAAGATGAACGTGATGAAGATCAATACCGACACATTGAGATTTTTGATATAAACCAACCAAAAGAGCAATCTCTAGAAATCACCCGAAAAACGAAACCCAAAGCCGACCATTTTAACCCCTTCATGATAGAGGATAAAGACGGGGGAAAGCGAATAGGTTACCATCGTTGCAATAGTGACAAACTTAACACGGTACGTACCCGAAATTTCTTCAAGTTCAATCCTTGTGATTTTTTTTCTTCTTTCGTTCAAAAGTAGATATAGTGGATATGTTTCTTTTAACGAAAATAATATGATATGAAATATTATGTTTAATTTTGGTCTTAATCTTGTTGTTTGAACATTAATTTTTTGTCAGATGGAGTCTAGAATTTAAATATTTTGTTTAATTAATTCTTTTAGCCGAGTATCCAATTACTGCAATATTAACGAGATTAATCTAAAACTATTTGGGACAAACAATAAAGGTTAAGAAAAACTCAAGCTTATTGCTAGGGATGGCAATCCATTTCGGATCCGACCCTAGTTCGCTACGATACGAAGGAAAAAATTCGAGCAGACTCCGACAAAAAATAATCCGAATCTGACTCCGAGTCGGATCTCATAAATAATCCGACATCCGATTCCGACTCCGACATTAAGTCAATTAATCCATTTTTCTTACTAGTGTTAATGTATGATTTATGTATAACCTGACTTCGACTTTCGAGCAATTGTATTATATAAGATTTTCCCATTGAAAAAATGATTGTTAAAAATAATTGTAATATATAGATTATTTGGACTATATAAGATTTCCATATGATTATTAGAAAAAATTGTAATGATTAGATTATTGTATTATAGAAGACTTTTCTATTATAAAAAATGGGCAGAAAAATATGTCGGATCGGGTTTGGAGTCGGATGTTCGGATTTTAATTCGGATCGAAGTCGGATTTTCGGAGTAGGATGTCGGACTCGGACTAGGATTGAAATCCGACTTCTTGTATGGTCGGAATCGGATTATGCATAATCCGGTCCTAGTCCGATCCGTTGCCATCCCTACTTATTGCTAAACATAAAGAGTACATGGTGACGAAATTCTATTGCTTTTTTCAAATCTAATGAGTTTACGAGATTGTAAATTAACATAGTTACTTGTGAATTATAAAATACATGACACAGTATAATGTAGTTGAAAAAGATTTCTACAAGCTTCAATCTCCGGATCCGGATGTAGGAGTTTTCAGGGTGTCAGGAGTGTTCCCATCAATCTCGAAATGTGGCAAAAAGCTTGCATTTGTTGACAACGAGTTTAAGGCCGTCTGGGTTGCCGACAGCAACGGTTTGCATATGGTTTACAAGGTACATTCGAGATGTTTATAGTACTACATATATTTTTTAAATATTTCTTTGTGTTGAATTTCTCTCTAACAACCGATACCAATATTAATATTGGTCAAACCTTTTCTCATTAATCTATCACGTATATATACTACAAGTTTAGGAAACCTTACTAAGCACTAACTAATAAAATATATCCAACTAACTATATATCCTAATTCTATCTTTAACTTTAATCATATCTCTTAATACTATACTTCTACATATTCCATCAACTAGGATAACTACGTTATCCTCAATATCTTGCCATGATATATTGATATATACTAATTTGTATATACTTGGGTTCCTTACTAATATTAAATTAAAGATTCATCTCTATTATATAAGCCAAGGGGGAGCTATGGTGTCCCCCTATGAAAATACTTATATACCCTTAATCTCACAAAAAAAATTTAAAAAATAATTTCTTAATTCTTTCCTCATTTACAAATATGGGTAATAGGGAAAGTTCTACATCACCAAAAAGAAATACATAAAAATGTGTAAAAAGAGCAAACTCGCAAGTGAAAACATAAACTGATGACTAAATCAATTTTCAAACAATTATAAAAGCAAATATTTACAGAGTTTCTTACTATATAAATTCTGAGTTGCAATAACAATTTTAGATAATATGCATTAACAAACCATAAAAGAATTAAGAAAATATTCATTTGTTTATTTATTGGGAATCACAATCAGTTGGGATAATAAATAATTATAGAGATAAACATACATCATCAGATAATATCAAGGGATATTATCTCAAATAACCCTGACATATAGGCCTTTTTTCCAATTAACTCCCACATTTTCACCCCTATTGCGGATAACCTTAAACTTGTAATTCGTCATTAAACTTGAAGGAGTGTTGAACGGTTAACTTTTTGACATTTATAATTAAAAACCTATTTTTTAAAAGAAAAAAAAATTGAAAAAAAATTATGTTCTTCATCCTCTCTCTTTTGTTCTTCATCCATCATGTCTTCATCTCCTCTCTCTCTCCAAATCCAGATAAAGTTCAGCTTTATTCTTGCAAATTAATGACAAACCAACTACAAATTTCCTTCAATACTAGCAGTTAGCACAAAGAGAGCAACTGGGGAGAGAGAAAATTCATGACTTCCCTCCAATTGTTTGATTTCTTGTGGGTTATTGTTCAATTTTTTGGATTCAATTTGTTCGAATATCCCCAAATTGATTTTGCTCAACCTTCGCCGCCACCACCAGCACCACCGCCAGTCCTTCACCTCCATTAGATTTCTACTCATCTCAAGCTCTTAAATCACCTTTTTTTTTATCTCCCTTCTCGCCACCAACAACACCACAACCACTCCCTCTCTCTCCTCTGTCTCGCACCACCGCCACTCTCTCTCTCTCTCTCATCTGCCTCGCACCACCATTCTTCTGGGTTCGAACTAGCTAGATTTCTTGTGGTTGAATTATGTCGCAGCTGTTGTTTTTGGCTACTTGCTGGTTTCCTTCAGTGTAGTTGCTGGGGCAATTTCATGGTGCTTCGCAAATCCATCGCCGTTGAATTGTTGTTGTTGCTGGTTGTTGATGTATGTCGTAAAGAATGTATATTTACTTGCTGTGCAATTGAAGAGAGAGAAAAAAAATTCGATTCAAAAAATCTACATATAGCTGTAACAAGAGCAAATTATAGAGAATTTATATGTTCACGTCTAGATCCCAAATTTCGTCCATTATTGTTCTTCAGCTATACAATAAATCTACATCTCACCACCCAACTGCTTTGTTATTGTGAATGTGAGGGTGGGGGTTTGTTGTTAATTTGCAAGAATTTAGTTTTCATGACATTTTTCTCTCTTATTTGATTTGTCTTTTTTTCAACTTTGGGTGCAAATTTCTCTTTTGAATTATAGATTTTTTATTAATTTACAAGAATTTAGCTGAATTTTTATCTAGATCAAGAGAGAGGGTGGATGGAGACATGATAGGGAATGAAAAACAAAAGAGAAAGGATGAAGAACAAAAATTGTTTTTTTTTTTTTAAAAAAAAAATAGGTTTTTAATTATAGATATCAAAATAGTTAACGGCGTCCAACATTCTGTTAAGTTTAATGACAAAATATAAGTTTAGGGTTATCCGTGATAGGGGTGAAAATGTGGGGGTTATTTGGAAAAAAGACCTATATGTCAGGGTTATTTGAGATAATATCCCTAATATCAATTAATAATTATTTTTTATTGAAGCACTACCCGCCATAGTATGCCTAAAAATCTCAATTACCCATTGAAATTAAATTGAACTACTACTCATAAAATACGCCTATATAATATATCTATTTTTAAATAAATAAATAAAAACCTAGATCATTTTTTAAAAGAAGAGTTGTTGAATTATCTACCAAATACAAGATAACATATCCTACCTCGACATAGTCCTTGTTTGAAAACATTACTCTTTACACTAGAGCAATGTAAACAAAAAACCATAACGCTCATCACTGTTCACCATAAATATTACACTCTTTAGTTTTTTAACACTTTCTGATGTTACTATTAATATTAATATATTGTCGCACGCATCGCGTGCATATAGTTCTAGTATTAGCCAGATAGAATCGTTTTATACTCATAAAATAGCCAAAGATGTAAATCATTGATGCATGATTAACAAAAATCTATGTATATGATGCAGACTAATGCCGCGAACAGCGTATTTACGTTCGTGTGGAACCCCGAAAAAGACACACTTTATGTATGCCGAGGACCTTCTTTCAAGGCAAAAGAGACCGTTCAAATATTGGCGATCAATAACGTGTGTCAACGAAGAAGACGTCAAGTACTTTTGACGGATGAGGGTTACAATAGTGCTTTCCCATCCACTAATCCTGATGGTATCCTACTTCGTACTTGAATATTTTTGAATGTTGCTATGTCCCAATTCCAGCGCTATATTTTCTTACTATCGCCCTATATAATAATGAAAATAATATACTCCTTGTCCCTGGATTTCCTTTCCCTTTTCTTATAAAACTCACCATCAGACCAAATCCAACCCCAATAGGTACACCACCATCGGACAACCCCAATTGAACCATTACCATCCCCACACTATCTGCTAGTGGAAAAATTCTCAAATGCTCCGGTTAAAAAGCTTACAAATTAAATGCTCCGCATCTGACCAATAGCAAACGTCATAATACGAGCATTTAAGCATTTTACAAATGCTAGCATTTATTTTCTTTTCATTTTACACTGACTATACTCTAACTACAACTTCTTTTTCTCTTCTTTCTCTATCCTCGAAGGACACCACCACCTACTCTTTCTCTCTCCGTGTCAGACAAATAAAATGGATCAATATGAGAAAGACACCCTCGAACTTAGAACTATTACTAGTATTACTTTTTGAAAACATTATGACCTAATTGTTTTTTTTATATAAAATGCATATTCCTCTTAAGCCTTTGTTGTGAAACTCAGAAATTTGTCAAGTAGAAATAGTTAGAACTTACGCGGAATTGTAGTAGCAAGTAAACAATATAAAAAAAAAATCTAAGGAGTGAAAATTAAAGCAATGACAAACACAAATTAAACGTGGAAACCTCTTCCTTAACAAGTAGAGGAAAAACCACCAATCGTTGCGCTAATCCTTCAACTAATATTAGCAAAACCCTAGATTGAGAAATTCCGTGAGCTACAATCTCTCTCAAGAACTCTAGCTAGAAACCTAAGAGTCTTTGTAATCTCTAGAAATCCCGTGAACTACAATCCCGTATTTGACGAGCATACAAAATAATGATCCCGTTCTCCCTTTATATAGAGGATGAAATCCTATCACTAGCAGAATTAGTATATAACAAGATCTAATCTAACTAGACTTAGAAAACTAATTATTTATCTTCCTAATATAATTATCTATCTATTAGAAAATAAATAATATCTAAAGAATCGTAACATAACAAGAGTTAGGAAAAAAAAAGACGAGAAGAGAAAAGAAACGGCAAATCTCGTGGGCGCAGGTTTCCACCCCGTGGGTAAATAGAAACTTTTCAATTTATCTACAATTTTTCCTTGAACACCCCCGAAATCCACAATGTGTCTCAGGGACCTACTAACCATGTTGGACTATTGAGCTTGCATAACTAACAAAAATGAGCAATTTGAATTATATTGGCATCAAATTAGATTAACTAGGAGTACTTTATAAAATTCTTCTTTAATTTAATATTAGTTCTAACTTCCATAACGTTGAATTTTGGGTTTATTAATTGGGTAAAAAAATAATTTTAGAAATAGTATTTAGGGTGTGTTCTTTTCACCATTAGGAAAAACTTTTAGGTCTAATCAGGTCTAGTTAGATCTAACCAATGTTAATGTAAGGCGGAATCAGGTTAATTAGGTCCAATAAGATCTAACAAGTTCTATTCAGATAAATTAAGGTGAAGAGAATGCATTTTTGGTACTTGTTGAAGAAATCTCCTAAATAAATATAATACAATATGGGGTTTAATTTAAAAACACATCTATGGGTTGGAATTTATATTGTGAAGTTGTGTTTCCCAGGGGACAAAATTAGTTTATCGATCTACTAAGGGAAATAAGGATGGGCACAAGAATCTATACATAATGGAAAATGCAGAATTAGGAGAATTCAATGAAGCCCCAATAACAAGGTTAACAGAAGGAGAATGGACAGACACACACTGCCATTGGTCTCCCAATGGAAAATGGATAGCATTCTCGTCCACTCGTTCTAATCCAACTGCGAAGAAATTTGAAGACCTTCCTGATGCTGGATACTTTGAGGTTTACCTAGTTAAGGCTGATGACAAAAATGTGGTGGTGAAAGTCATAGACAGTGGATATACTTATTCCGGAGGATTATTTCCCGGACATGTAAATCATCCGAGTTTTTAGTCCGGACGGGAAGAGTCTTGTTGTTACGGCAGATCTTGCTGCAGTGTCGTGCGATCCGGTGTCGATGCCGCTTTTCATGAACTCAGTTAGACCATATGGAGATATCTTTGTGGTCGACATCGACCCAGATGATATACACAAGAATGAAGATTTAAAGAAGTTCACCCGCATCACACATAGTCGGTATGAGAATGCTACTGCTACTTGGACTATGTCTTCATCTAAGGACTTGCTTAAAAAATGGAATGTACAGTTAGCTGGGAACAATGCCTTACGTTATAAGCCGCAATGCCCTTATGTGCATCAAGGTGGAGGAGAAGGCATTCATATGACTGGCCATCTTTGCATCTCAGACAAACGTTGTTGTTGACTTCACTTTGATGGATGGCAGTGAGGCCAGTTTGTGTGTGTTTGTTTAAGGACGATATGCATTAAAACCTTCGAACTTGTTGAATTGAAGTTTGTTTGTGTTCTATTAATGTTTGCATCAAATGTGAGGTTTATTGTGTTGGTGTGTTTGTGTCTAAAGTTAACAAAATAACGAAAGGTATACTCCCTGTTTGGTTGGCTTGCATGCAAGGTATGCCTAGTCTTATGTTTTCGTTTTCTTTTGCTTTTGTTTGGAGATGGGGTATTGTACACTTTATATGGCATTTCCTTTGTACTTTTTGAGTTTTCTTTGCAATAAAATCTTATGGTTTCTTAAAGAAAATTATATTTTGGCCAAACTTGTTGCATAAGTTGATTAACTATATATATATATATTAGTACTATAATTTGTTAATGTTTTTGAATAGTAAAGTAACAACATAAATACTAAAGAATTATAACTCAACTTATATGTAAAATACCTACGTTGGAGAATTTGTATTTTCCATAAATAAATATGAAATGAATATCTTTAAACCTATCATATTATGCGTAGAAACCGTCATAATAAAAAAAACTAAGATACTTATAACATATATCAACAAATCATCTTCTAGCATGCACAATTAACATAAAACACAATATATTATTGAAACAACATGAACCTATAATGTGTTCATAAAAATCATAAAAATACTCCCCCCAAAAAAAACACAAAAACAAAAACATGAAAATATTACAGTAAAGCATAGGTGACATAGAAAGATTGGAAATTTAGGAGAAAACTAGTTGTTCACCAGGCCGGGATTATTTTATTTACTGATATGTGAGGTTAGATTTTATACCATTATAAAATAATCCTGAAATATCACATATTCTGATAGTTGTAGTAATGAAATAGAGTAACTTGAACCAATTAGTCATCTTCCATTACTAATTAAAATCGGATCCTAGTTTTACGGGAGAATCATTAAACTAAAACCTCCATTTATATATTTTTTGTTAAAGCCAAAACAAAACCCTTTTTCTTTCGAGAAAAACCAAAATAAAGCCTTTCAATAACAAAGAAACGACGATAAATCAATTTCATACACATGTAGCTTAGTCAATTTGTGCGTGACTTGTATAATTGTAGTTAAAAAACATTTGTATCTTATAATGTATCCATTTTTTTTCGACTGATCTAGCAAATACAATCAAATATTATACATGATGGTAAAAGCTAAACATACGATTGATGGTCATTTAAAATTAAAGAACGGTTGTCATGCAAGAGATCAAAGGTGTCATTATACTTTCATAAGAAAAAGGATTCATCATAAATTTAGCTTATTCAAATTATTTGGTTTGTGTTTTAAGATATGAAATTGTCAATTTGGGATAATGGGATGTAATTGTGAGTTTTCTATTTGTTTACCAGATACTGAATTCAATAATTGTGGGGTGTATCATGTTATCTTGTCTTCATATACATTTTTTCCCACAAAGATCAAAATAAGATTATAGATTAGTTGGTTAGTGTCTTTGTTTGTCAAATGAGAGGTTGTAGATAGGTTCGAGTCTGTCCACGTATATTTTTATTGTTTAAATTGTGTTACTTGTTTGGGAGGGTATATATACATACATACATACATACATACATACATACATACATACATACATACATACATACATACATACATACATACATACATACATACATACATACATACATACATACATACATACATACATACATACATACATACATACATACATACATACATACATACATACATACATACATACATACATACATACATACATACATACATACATACATACATACATATAACCCAAGAAACAAATGGCAGGCTGCCACATGTATCCACCCTCCCAAACAAATGATACAAAGTAATCAACAAACCAAATATATGTGTGAAGACTAGAACATGCAATCTCTCATTTGAAATACGAACACATTAACCAACTATTCTAGAGCATCTTTTTGGTTTTTATGGGGATAAAAAAAAGTGTAACATACATCTAAGAAAAGTATTTAAAGATATGATAACTTACAACCTCCAATATAATAGCTTTCAAAAGTTTTAGAATTCCCTCTATTAATAACGTCGTTTTAATTTCCTTCTCTACTAACTTATATAACTGATTTTCCGCCTCTATTCAACCTTAACCACTAATTCTACTATGGCCTTGCATTTCATTCATTCATTTTCCATAACTGAAGCCTCCTCCATTCCATCGTCTATACTACCATCCTTTGTAACTGATGTTGATCCTATTTCCTTCTCTACTAACTTATGTACATGATCACAATAAGACAAGTTCTTTTTTAAAGGTGATAAATCACAAGTAGATAAGTTCTTTAAAAAAGATAATAAATCACAAATAGATAAATTCTTTTTCAAAGGCGATAATTCTTTTCCTACTTTTGGAACAATTAACTGATTAAGGTAAGTCTATTCTTTACTTCGTTTGGAAGAAGATCAACTTCTTTAGGGAGGAGATAAGTACTTTTACTTGCTTATAAATAGCATATATGCAACTCTCGTAAGATATCAAAGCAAAGAAACGAGAAAAAGAGGGAAGAGAAAAGACAAAAGAAAACATGGAAGAGAGAAGTGAGGAGAAGAGAGGTAGTATTGCCTTTTTTGCAACCTATAGACCACCTGTGCCTTTAGAAATATACTCAGCCAAATATCCACCAAAATCCCCCCAAGATGAGGTGCGCATGACCGACGGAAAGTCCTACAACTACAATGGTCAAGTCATCCCACCACGGGCTCTCAAGATCATTCTCAAGCGTCCACTGTTGGCTCCTCACGGTACTGACGACGACGTCGATTCAGGTCGACTCTCGGGGCTTATTTTTGTGTCCGAACGAACGGAAAGCCTCGAGACGCTTCACATAGCTCTCCTCTCCCGAGAAGAGAGGCAATCACCCAAAGTGTTCAATTTCGCGGAAGTTTACGACACTTTTAAGGGTGTTCGCATGGAAGATAGCGGCTGCATTGCTGGTGACTACCTCATCTATGTCTCCACTATGCAGCCAGTTCCTGAGCCTCATCAGCCTTGGACTGCTGTCTATAAAACCAATCTCTACGACGGTAAAACTGAGCGCCTTACCCTACAAGGTATGCAAAAATGCAACAATATAATATATTTCCTCCATCACTAAATAAGTATTACATTTACTTTTTCACGTAACTCAACAATGCACTTTTTGATCATTATTATCTTTAATTGCGCACAAGTAAAAATTATAATAACTTAATATTTTGAAAATATACATTGGGACGAATCTAACAAAATCCCACTTAACTATATTTCTTTTTATATAGTACTAGTAGTAGATAGAATTAGAGGCAAAATTAGGTGATGAGTAGTGACTTGACTACTATTGGTCTTGACTCTCCCGCCTTCACATGCTTAATAAACAAGTCTACTTGAGACTGAAACCACCAATGTGTTTTGGGATAATAATAAAAAATTGAGATTATTTTCAATATACCAAGTGAAAGTTAACAGTAATCCTTTCAATTTTAAGGGAAAAATACTAAAAACCATGCATAATTTAAATGTGTGTCTTCCTTATTAGTCCCATATTAGATTTATCTACACACTTATCCCTAATCCTGAAATACTAGCCTTTACTTTATTGGTATCAATCAGAAGTTGATCAATTCTTCATTTGACACAGGTAGGTCACATGAGAGCAATATATATAGGTCGGATACTCCAACAATTAGGATTATTAATATATACTAAACCTCCATCCATATCTGAATAAGTGACACAATTCTTCTTTTTATGTGAGAGTTTTTTGTGAGAAGTGAGGATCAATATTGACAAAACAACCCAAACTTCAGAGTTTAGATTTTATGGTGTTAATTTTTTTAAAATTCAAATTAGTTCATTATTGCATGTTAATTCATAACCTTGGATCGACAGGGGAAGCGGATTTGAGCCCTTCAGTATCACCCGATGGAAAGAGGATAGCAGTGGCATCTTTCCAAAGAAAGGCTGGTTGGGACGGCGAGATCGAGGACCTAAAGACTAGCATTTTTGTTATGTACGTAGAGCGACCCTTAAATCGTGACTTGGTTGTTGTAGATGGTGGGTGGCCAACTTGGGGAAGTGACAATGTCTTGTTCTTCCATCGTAATATTGAGAAGGTAAAGATGCAAAAATGTTGGGGTGTATTTCGAGTCGACCTTAGTGTGGGTCCAACATCCGTGACTCGTGTGACCCCTGAGGAGATTAGTGCGATGACTCCGGCAGCAATCGACGAGACGAGAGTAGCGGTAGCCACTCTTCGTAAAAGGTTCACATTTAATGAGCAAGATGAACGTGATGAAGATCAATACCGACACATTGAGATTTTTGATATAAGCCAACCAAAAGAGCAATCTCTAGATATCACTCGAAAAATGAAACCCAAAGCTGACCATTTCAACCCTTTCATGATAGAGGATAAAGACGGAGGAAAGCGAATAGGTTACCATCGTTGCAATAGTGACAAACTTAACACGGTACATAATATTCAAATTAAACATTGTGTTTTTTGTTCTCTTGCGACAAACCTGAAATCATATATTTGATAAGTTGTTGGGTGTGTTTCGCAATACTTGCTGAAAAGAAGCAGAAACTGATAAGGTATAGTTGAAACTAATAAGGTGCTGAAATTAATAAGGTAAATTTTTTTTTTTTGAAAGGATAAGGTAACTGATTAGCTTAATAGTTTGGTATAACTAGGTGCATAAGTTGATTAATTATTTAATTATTAATATATATTATTTCAAACACTAATTTTTTAATTTATTACACAATAGAATAACAACATAAATATCTGTAAATTTATAGCTCACTCTATATGTAAAATACCTACATTGGGAAACTAATTAAAGGATATTTTTACAATTATAGCTCACTTTATATGTAAAAGTAGAGATTGCCCTATTTCACTAGAAAAAATTGCAAGAAAAAAGAAAATATTTGTGGGACAGACCTGAATCTATTTACATGCAAGAAGGAAATTCGAGATCAGGTCCCGATTATCAATGGCAAGAAGGAAGATTGAGAAATAATGGGGGAACAGAGGGAACAACAACTGCAGCAGAGAAGAAAAAGAAGGGACGGAGATAGAAACAAAGTTAAGATAAATGAAAAATATTTTCATAGATTTCAAGTAGCTGATTTTGAAACCTTAAAATTTTTACCTTATTAATTTCAGACATTTTAACTACCTGAAATTTTATTATAAGTACTACCCAAACACCCTAATCCAATATAACACCTTATTGTTTTAACACCTTATTATTTTAGGCACTTAGAATTCCTCCCCAAATAGAGTTGTCTAAAACTTGTTGATCTGGTCTTAATCTTTTCTGATTTGATCTGGTTTTACACTTTCTTGTTTATACTTAATCTTTCTGATCCAATCTAATTAGCCCTAATTCTTCTTTTTACCTAAAATTGTTTTAATATTAACAAAATATTTCCAATATAAATGCGAGACAAACATGGAAGTGCAAAACATAAGAGATAAAAATCTAACTCTTGCAAATCCAACACTAGCTACATTACGAGGTTACTAGAGTTTGATTAATATAGTTACTTGTGTAATATGTATGAAATACATGACACAGTACAAAATGTTTTTTTTTTTTTTTTTTTTTTTTTTTTTTTTTTTTTTTTACCAAAAATACAGTACAATATGGTTGAGAAAGATTTCTACAAGCTTCAATCTCCAGATCCGGATGTAGGAGTTTTCAGAGTGTCCGGAGTGTTCCCATCAATCTCAAAATGTGGCAAAAGGCTTGCATTTGTTGACAATGAGTTCAAGGCCATTTGGGTTGCTGACAACAAAGGTTTGCATATGGTTTACAAGGTAAAGTCAAACATACTCTAAGGAAATAAAAGATCTAGAATTTTCTTTATAAAAAGATTAATTAAGAAGTAAGAAGAAACTAGATGGGAAAAGGACGAGCGACCTTTTCGCTTTATATTCTAAAAAATATAGGAATCCTATGAAAAATAGGAGACTGATGACCCTGTGGAGTTACAGGCACACCATATAAACTTATACTTCATTCATAAATAAGTGTTATATCGCATAATCTGATACTATGCTTAATCATTAATATTTTTAATTGCATATAAGTAAAAATTATAAAAAATATATATACTGAAAGTATACATTAAGTCGAATCTAATAAGATCCCATTTGACTATGATTTTCTTTATATATAGTGAGAAAATAGTGTCAATTTACTCAATGTAACACTTATTTAGGATGGATAAAGTATTTAATTAACAGATTTTTCACCAGTTACCCCTGAATTTTACGAAAATGCACAGGGTAACCTCGCAATTTTAAAAATGCACAAGGTGTCCTTGAGGTTTTGAAAAAAACATGACTTGACCCTGCTGTCAAGTTTTTGTTAAATACCATATTTAGAAAAACCCAACTGAAATCTACCACCTTCCTCTTCCCCACCCATTTGAAACCCCTATCTACCCACCACTCCAGCCACCCCCTCCTTAGCCCCACCATTGACCCATCCAGCGAACCCCAAGATTTCTCTCTCCAACAATCCCATCTTCTCTAATAACAGCATGAAGAATCGAACCCTCGACAGTGATAGCATTAGAAGCAGACACCAAGATCGATCTCTATCTCTCTTCAAGGTTGGGTTTGTGAGTAACAGGGCAGGGGTACGGAAGGGGAAGGTGGTGGTTGGGCGGTTTTCGGGGTGGTGGTTGAGTGGTTTTTGGGCTAGGGGAAGGGGAAGATGGAGGCTGGGGAGTTTTCGAGGGGTGGGGAAGTGGAGTGGGGTTGTTTTTGAGGGTTGAGGGGTGGGTGGAGTCTTTTTCGAGGGTTGGGTTGTGAGTGGGGGTGTTTTCTAGGGACTGGGTGGTGAGTGGGGGTTGTTTTTATGGGGCTGGTCGGGTGGTGAGTGGGGGTTGTTTTTCTAGGGCTGGCCGGGTGGTGAGTACAGGTGGTTTTTAAGGGCTAGGGTGGTCGGTGGGGTGGTTATCAAGGTCAGGGTCGGTGGGTGGTTTATCAGGGTCTAGGGTATGTGGTGGGTAGGGTGGTCTTTTGTGATGGGGAAGGGGAGAAGGTTTTTTTTTGGGTGGTGGAGGATGGGCGTGGGTGGCTGGGTAGTGGTTGGGGCCACTGGTTGGGGTAGCTGGGATGGTATCTGGGTGGGGGTTTAATTAACTAGGGGTAATTATGATTTAATTAGAGTTAATAAGGATTAATTATAATTAATTAATTTAATTAGGGTTTTTTTTGGGTTAATTAAGGTGATTTGACCCTCATGATTAACGTAGTTGACGGAAACTTGACGGTAGGGTCAAGTTATGTAATTTTCAACACACCAAGGGCACCTTGTGCATGTTTGAAACTGTGAGGGTACCCTGTGAATTTTTGTAAAATTCAGGGGTATATGGTGGAAAATCCATTTAATTAAAATGTTAAATACATACGATTTATTTTTTCTTTTTATACTAGTTATAGAGTTATATCATTATTTATTGCTATTTCATTCATAATTGACGAATTTGTAATGTTTATATGATTTAGACTAATTCCACGAACAATGTATTTTCGCCGGTGTGGAACCCAACAGAGGACACACTTTATGTTTGTCGAGGGCCTTCTTTCAAGGCTAAAGAGACTGTTCAAATATTGGCAATCAAGACAAAAATGGACGTGTCATCGTCCAAACTTAGAAGGCGCTACGTATTGTTGACAAAGAAGGGTTACAACAGCGCTTTCCCATCCGCCAATCCTGACGGTATCTAATTAAATATAACCCTCACGGTTACAACTTTTATTTTACCCTCGCATTTTATATAACTTCTTTTATGTTTACAATTATTTTTATGTCTCATATGGTTTTTAATCTTATCTGCATTACTAACATTTAATGCATCAAAAATTGTTAAAAATTTCAAATAAGCTGCTAACACATAGAAAATCTTATGTAAGAAACTGCATTACCATAATTTATGGTAACACACGGATAACTTGTTATCCTAAAGGAGCCATTTATCGTGGAAGTGACCCATTTATAGAACAAGTAACTCGTAATCTAAAAGTAACCCCTTTAACTTATAAGTGACCTTATATAATGACCCATTTGGAACACAAAGTGAGGTTATTTTACCCTAATTCATTTTATCGGAACACAGTTTTAAACAATACTTTATTATGCGTGGTACACAAAAGATGGACATATATGAAATTAAATTTTGTGTTTTTCAGGGACTAAATTAGTTTATCGATCTACAAAGGATGGTCACAAGAATCTGTACATAATGGAAAATGCAGACTTAGGGGAATTTAATGAAGCCGAAATAACAAGGTTAACAGAAGGAGAATGGACAGACACACACTGCCACTGGTCTCCTAATGGAAATTGGATAGCATTCTCCTCAAACCGTTCTAATCCAACTGCAAAGAAATTTGAAGACCTTCCTGACGCTGGATACTTTGCGGTGTACCTAGTTAAGGTTGACGACAAAGATGTGGTGGTGAAGGTGATCGACGAGTGGATATACTTATTATGGAGGATTATTCCCGGGTCATGTAAACCATCCATTTTTTAGTCCCGGATGGAAAGAGTCTTGTTGTTACCGCAAATCTTGCTGCAAGTGTCGTGTGATCCGGTGTCGATGCCGCTTTTCGTGCACTCGGTCCGACCATATGGAGATATCTTTGTAGTCGACATCGACCCGGATTATATATATAAGAATGAGGATATAAAGAAGTTCACCCGCGTCACACATAGTCGATATGAGAATGCTACCGCTACTTGGACCATGGCTTCAACTAAGGACTTGCTTAAAAAATGGAACGTACAGATTTATGGAAATATTGGTACCAAGAATTATAAGCCACAATGCCCATATATGCATCAAGGTGGAGGAGAAAGCATTCATATGACTGGCCACCTTTGCATCGCAGATAAACGTTGTTGTTGAAATCACCGATGCAAGTGGATATTAGCACGTTTATATGATTATGAGGGCAGTTTGCATTGTGTGTTTGTTCATGAAGGATTAAGGATGTTACCTCTTTCAAAAAGAAAAACACTTTTAAACTTGTTGAGTTGAAGTTTGCTTATGTTTTTATAACGTTTTGATTTGTGCGGTTGGTTGTCAAATTGTGATAGTCTATATAGGTGTAAAGTTAATTCCCAAACAATAGAAAAATCAAATACCTATATACTCAATTATGGGTAGTAATTGGATTTGCTTCAAGTGGTGAACTTTCTCATTTTCCTTGCGAGATCTAAGGTTCAATTCCTACCCCAAGCATTTGCTTGGAATTTAAAGGGTTGCGGAAGGGGGGGGAGGATTGGGACTTGTATGGTTGTAATGGGCCTTTGGGTGGGGACCCATCGCGAGAGTAGCGCAAAAGTTTTCTTGTTTTATATATATAAAGCAGAGTTCCACGGGCCAGCTCAGGAGGTCGCGACATTTAATAAGATACATTGGGAAATTATATTATTTAAATAGTAGTTCAGAAAATTATAATTTTTGTGCCCTTGGAAAGTGTTTAAAAACTAGTTTAAAATAAGATTTATATATATATTTAAAATTTTATATTAAAGTAACGTAACTTATAAAAAAATTGACTATACTAATGTGTTACAGTAATAAACTTCTATTTGAAATTCAATTAGAATTAGTGCTTTTCTACAAAACCTATTCATGTTAGAATTAGAATATTCATAGTTATTACATCATAACTTTTGTTATTGCATGTCAGAGAAAAATACGTTCAAACAGGGTATGCGAAAATTTCAAAAGTCTACATCTTCTCCGTGAATAGAACAGATATTTGTCCGGGTCCCAAATACTAGTATATATATATACACAAACACATGTACACGCACTCAATTATGGGTGGTCTAACAAATGTATACCCAACTGTGAAAAAGTACAAATACTTCCTCCTAGTTTTCTTAATTGCACCATTTTACTTTTGGGTACTATTCATCAACCAACATAGAAGTGACTTTTTTACCATTATATAAGAAAAAATATAGTTAAACGGGATCTTGTTAGACTCATCTCAATACGATATACTCCAAATATCAACTCTTTATATTTTTACTTATACACAATTAGAGATATTGTTATGGGGTGAATTATTCTTACGTGGCAGCATATTATATGATCATATTGTGTTAGTTTGTTCGAGTGAAGTGGCAGCGTCAAAGAGGATGATTGAGGGATGGGCGGAAGGATGATGTGGCTAGGCAGTTTGGGGATTCCTACTCCTTAGGAAGATGTGCGCGTTGTTGAAGAAAACATGATAAAAGTTCAACTGCTTGGAGATATATTCTGGGCAATCCCATCAAAATAGGATCTCCACCAATGAGAAGCGAGGAAGAAAACGGCTATAGCTGCAACGTTAGTGTTGTAAATTAGTATAAATAGTTCATTAGCTCATGGCTTGTAAATCACTACTCACTGCTCTCTCAACTCTCTCTATAGTTAATACTTGTACTCTCTCACAAACTCAAGCAACTTAGTGGATTGGCAGGATACAGATCCTCCCGTGGTTTTTCCCTCATTTCCCAAAGGGTTTTCCACGTAAAAACTTGTTGTGTTCTTTCTATTATTTCTCGTAACTTTACTTTGTGCAATTTATTTCCATTCGCAAGTTAATTATCAACCCCCTCTCCAAACAAATTAGCCTTAGTGTGAAATTTGCCCTAAACAATTTGGTGCCCATCGTGGGGCTAGTAATTAAAAAGCAATCCTAACACTCTACCAATTTGTCACGAAATATGTCTGGAAACAATGCTGATGAGTCGCCCGCAACTCTTACGTCACTCGTTGATGTGCCAGGGCAAGAAGCCATGGACCAAATCATGGGGACCATTGACAAGATGAAGCAATCTCTCAGAGATGAAATTGCGGCTCAAGGTGTCTAATTCAGAAAGGAAACCGAGGAGCTCCGGTCCCAAATGCTGTCCAACGCGTCCAACTTTTGCAAACATCGGAGTGATATTGGCAGCATAGCCAAACAACTTGATATGGAGGATCCCATCCATGAAAATGACGAAGATACCGTGCCAGAGCAAGGAGCGCCACCTGTCGGCAAGTATCCTAGCTTAACCGCCATGCCGCCTATGAATGGGTCTGCCCGTTCGAAGAAGATGCTGGCAAGATGCAAGATCAGCCCATCTTAGAAGGAGTCGTCATCCAAAGTAGCCGCGGAGCGCCTTCCGGCGATGCAAGATGCCCGAAGCAACCAACCTCGTGCCCAACATGCCACGTACCACCCCTGCAGCTGTCAACGCAGATCCCTTGTACGAGCGCCTCAGGTAGGTCGAAGAGATGATCCTAAAGATTTCTGGAGTGCCAAGACCCGTGGAGAAAGCTGCCTTGACCAGCTATGCTGACTCGCCATTTGCTGATGACATCGCCTTGGTCGAGACCCGGAAGAGCTTTACCATTCCCGCTATGAAGTTGTACGACGGAACGACGACGGGTACCAGCGAGCATGTCGCCCAATATAAGCAGAGAATGATCACCATCCCGGTCCCACGCGAGATGCGTGAAGCTTGCATGTGCAAGGGCTTTGGGTCAACTTTATCAGGTCCCACTCTTCAATGGTTCATTAATCTACCTAATGGTGCTATTTTAAGTTTTGCAGGTTTGGTAGACATGTTCAATCTCCAGTTTGCCAGCAGCAGGCGCCTGGAAAAGCAAACCCAGCGATTTGTACCATGTCGTACAAAGATATGGCGAACCACTGCGAGACTACCTTAACAGATTCAACCGCGAAAAAGTCTCCATCCCGAGATGCGATGCTCGTACCGCCATCGAAGCTTTCCGAAGAGGTTTGCTAGAAGAGTCGGAGCTGACGAAATATCCTTGCCCAACCTTTGAAGATGCCCAAGTAAAAGCCCTCGCGCAAATCAGATTCGAGGAAGATGTTGATACCAGAAAAGGTGCAGCAGAGTTAGATCGAGGCAGTAAGAAGGGCCCAAGTAACAACAATCGTCGGGACAACCGATATCAACCATATCACAAAGATGCTGTGCAAAATGTCAACGTCCCAAATTCAAATCATCCTCCAGCGATCCTAGAATACAACTTCAATGTCAGTCCAACAAGACTAATCAACGACCTTTGCAAGTTAGGAGATGCGGTCAGGTCGCCCAAGAAGTCGACAAGCCCTCGGACAAGAAGGATTCACCAAGGTGGTGCGACTTCCATGCGGATATTGGCCATACAACAGACGAGTGCATTGCCCTCAGGAGAGAAGTTGCTCACTTGCTCCGGAAAGGATTCTTGAAAAATCTAATGACTGACAAGGCCAAAGTAACCATGCAGCGCGAGTCGCCAACTTTAGAAAGGCCACCAGCTCCCCCTCACCCTTCTAGAATTGTCAATCTTATTTCAGGTGGATCGAACGTGTGCGGCCTAACATATTCAGCTGCAAAGCGTCATGCCAAAGAAAGTGCCATAGAAAAGCCCGTCGGCCCATGCAGAAAAAGCAAAGGCGATTCCATGCCTATATCCTTCGATGAAAAAGATGCAGCAGAGACTTGGCGGATCCGCACCATGACGGACTCGTTATCTCACTTACAATTGGAAACTACCTCCCGAGAAGAGTGCTCATGGACAATGGCAACTCGGCAAATATCATCATGTTAGATGCCCTCAAAGACATGGGGCTAAGCGAAAGCGACATCACCAAAAAAATCCACGATGCTCGTAGGATTTAGTGGCGAGGCTAAACATACACTTGGCGAAATCACTTTGCCCACTTATGCGCAAGGCGTTAATATCCAGTTAAAATTCCTAGTTATTGATTGCTTGTCATCTTACAATGTCATTGTTGGCAGGCCATGGATCCATGATATGAAGGCGGTGCCCTCCAACTATCACCAAACCATCAAGTTCCCCACCAAATGGGGAGTGCAAGAGATAAAAGGCGACCAAAAGTTGGCGAAGGAATGCAACAAAACAGCCCTTGAAGCCTTTGGCAACTCGCAAGATGCTCGCATAGCAACTACAAAGAACGACGGACCATCGAAGAATATGCTGAACCAGAAGCTTAATCAATTGATGAAATCCATCCTTGATCCGTCTAAACCTAAGCAAACTGTCAGGATTGGAGCAGACTTGCAAGGCAAATTGCGAGAGTAATTGATCGAATTCTTGAGGCAAAACGTCGACTGCTTCGCTTGGTCCCATGAGGACATGGTTGGCATCAACCCTGAGGTAATAACGCATAAATTAAATGTTAATCCTGATCACTTGCCTGTCAAGACGCAGGAAGTTTGCACCTGAGCGCAACCAAGTTATCAACGAAGAAGTGCAAAACCTTCTAGAAGCAGGCAAGATACGAGAAGCAAAATACCCCGACTGGCTTGCAAATGTGGTAGTGGTGCCAAAGAAGAATGAGAAGTGGCGAGTTTGCATTGACTTCATAGATCTCAACAAAGCATGCCCAAAGGATCCATTCCCACTACCTCACATCGACGCCATGGTGGACGCAACTGCTGGTCACGAGATGCTCACCTTTATGGACGCATTTAGTGGGTACAACCAGATCCTTATGCATCCTGAAGATCAAGAAAAAACCGGCATTCATCACAGATTGAGGCATCTACTGCTACAAAGTAATGCCCTTTGGCTTGAAGAATGCTGGCGCAACTTATCAAAGGTTAGTAAATAAAATGTTTGAAAAATAGATTGGGGACACCATGGAGGTGTACATTGATGACATGCTGGTCATGTCCAAAAAAGCCAACGATCACATTCAGCACATTGAAGAAGCATTTGAAATCCTAAGGCGCTACCAAATGAAGCTGAATCCCAAAGAATGTTCCTTCAAGGTCACCTCCAAAGAAATTCCTAGGGTATGTCGTAACCTAGAGAGGCATCGAAGCAAGTCCGGAGAGCAGATCAAAGCCATTGTCAATTTGCGCCTCCAAGACGCGTCAAAGATGTGCGTAAGTTGACCGGGCGAGTTGCGGCCGCATAATTGATTTATATCCAAGTCGTCATATAGATGCAAACTGTTCTATGATGTGCTAAGAAAGAACAAATCATTCGAATGGACCAGCCAGCATAAAGAAGCATTCCAAAACAAGAAGACCTACATGATGATGCCACCACTTCTCACAAAGCTAAAGGACAAAGAAGAGCCGCAACTTTATTTAGTCGTTACGCAGCAACCGTAAGCGCCGTTTTGGTAAGAGAAGAAGATGGAATTCAATTTCCCATATAATATGTAAGTAAAACTCTTGTAGACGATGAAACAAGGTACATTTCATTAGAAAAACTTATACTTACCTTGATTATGGCCTCTACTAAGTTGCGCCCTTACTTTGAAAGTCATTCTATTTGCGTTAAAACTAACTATCCTATAAGATGTGATGAACAAACCCGAGTTGTCGAGCAAAATGGCCAAATGGCTAGTGCACCTAAGTGGCTACGAAATTAGGTACGAACCAAGGACAACCATTAAGTCGCAAGCTTTGGCGTACTTTGTGGGCGATTTCAATCCAAATTTGCAAACCGAAGCCGACGAAGAACTCTTGCGGTTGTTGAAACAAACCGCAAGTCCCACATGGACACTATGCACCGACGGAGCATCAAACACAAATGGATCGGGACTTGGATTTGTACTAAAATAGCCACAAGGGGGCATCATAGCCCAAGTCGTGCACTGCGAATTCAAAGCAACCAACAATGAGGCGAAATACGAAATTTTGATCGTTGCCCTCAATGAAGGCAAAGATAACTCAAAGTAAAGCGTATCGAGGTAAGTTGCGACTCTTTACCGATCGTCAACCAATTTAATGGATCTTATGCAGCAAAAGATCGAAGATGGCGAAATACTTGGACATAGCAAAAAATGTTGGCAACAAATTCGATGAGTTTACCATAAAGCAAATACCAAGGGAGCATAATGTAGAAGTGGACACCCTAGCCAACCTAGGCTTAGTTTCAACAACACTCAACTTGAGTATTATTCCTATTGTACATATCCTGCAACCTACAATAGACAGACACCAAGTAAATAAAACAAGCACGTAGTTGCCTCGCGACGACACTGATCGGACAGAGGAATACATTCAATGGCTAAAGGAAGGCATCTTACCCCAAAGAACTCGGAGATCCTCGGACTTTCAAGGTAAAGGCATCCCACTTCATCTTAATCGATAGCGTACTATTTCGCAAGTCGGTTGCGGTCCCTACTTAAGATGCCTCAAAAGGCAAGATGTACCCATTGTCCTCGCGCGAGCTACATGATGGCGAGTGTGGCAATCATGCTGGAGGCAGGAGTTTATCTAATAAAGCACTCAGGATAGGCTATTTCTGGCCTACTATGAGAAATGATGCCATGGAGTATGCTAGAAAATGTTACGCTTGCCAAAGACACGCTGCAGCTTTCACACCAAAGATGCCGAGCAACTTCACCCAATCCCGGCACTCGGCCGTTCATGAAGTGGGGAATGGATATCGTAGGCAAACTTCCGCAAGCTCCAGGGCAACGCGTATTCATGCTAGCCATGACAAATTACTTCTCCAAATGGATAGAAGCAGAAGCATATCGGAACATCACCGATACCGAGGTAATATCTTTCATAAAAACGAAACATATTATGCAGGTTTGGCATCTCTTGAGAGATAAATTGCGATAAGGATCGCAATTTATAAGCGACAAGACGAAAAAGTTCTCGCCAAAAATGGAACATCGAGCTAGACAATTCAACGCCAAGATACCCGTAAACAAATGCGTAAGCTGAATCTAGCAACAAAATAGTCGTCAACAACATCAAAAAGCGAATCGACGAAGCGGGTGGCGAGGTGGGATGACGAGTTGCCTCTAATCGTGCAAGCGACAGGGATAGCGCCCAAGAACGCAACTAATCAAACTCCTTATGCTTTAGTTTTTGGTTGTGAAGCGCTTATCCCAGCTGAAGTGTGCATGCCAACTGCAAGGTTTGGTCTCATGACAGAAGGCAGGAATGATGCAAAATTATCACATAACTTGGATACCATCGACGAAATCGAGAGATCGCTCCAAGGTAAGAATGGCAACTTATCGCCAGCGGTTGCTAGAAGTTACAGCAAGCACATCAAGGTCAAGCAATTCCAAGTTGGAGATTGAGTCCTCAGAAAGACATTTCAAAATACCAAAGATCCAAAGATAGGCAAACTCGCTGCAAATTGGGAAGGGCCATACCAAATCGAAAAGGTAATAGGTAACGGAGCGTACATGTTGGTCACTAGAAATGGTGTGCAAATTCCATGCGGTTGGAACGCAACTCACCTAGAACAGTATCACTTCTAAACTTATCATTTTACTTTTCTCGCAATTGATTTCTTTTCCTCCATAAACACATACTGACTTAAGCATCGGAGGGCCGTTAGTGAAACGCCAAGGGTCTAGGTCTAACAAACCATTTTGCAAGGGGCTGGCACATCAGGAGCAACTTCCTAGGCAACTTCTCCAGCAGCTTCCCCATCAACTTCCTATGCGAAGTTCCTCAATAACTTAGTAAGCAATCTTCACAACAACTCCTTTGGCGAGCTTTCCAGCAACCCTTTGGGTAGATATGGATGCAACAATATATGCAAGTGATTATTTAAATATATGCAAGTGATTATTTTAATTTTTACTAAATAGAACGGATGTCAAATCTTTCTTTATAAGAAACTTTGTGAAATAATTTATCTTACCTATTTATTATTTGATGTTATAGATATAATAATACAATTTTGCTTTCTAATTACGTTGCACGCATTGTGATTTGTGCATATTCTAACATCATTTAACTGCATATTTACGGTTCATTTTCATGTAGTATTAGAGGATTTACATTGCGTTTATGCATATTTAGGCCCCTTTTTATAGGCTACGATGCTTTCACGGGTTGTTTGGTCTTTTAATATTATCTTAGGTATGAAAATACTATTTGAGGACATGATGATTAAGGCACTTGGATGACCTCCAAAATGATATATCATTTGCCCAAAATGGATTGGAATTGAAAAGATACAAAGCGTTTTTTGTAGTTGTGCGAAATACGATATATCTTCACTATATTGATCATAACTTTTTGGAAAAAAATGATAATTAGGTATTGGGTTGTAAAGTAAACTTCAAGAGCTTTCCAACAATATATTACATGTGCTAAACAAAGCTCCTGATCAAAGTTTATAGCTATTCAAAGTTGAGGTGAAGAATATGATGATTACAGGCCAACACGTCCATGTCGTTATTGACACGTCCGTGTTGCCTTGATTCCTTTGAAGCATTAGCTTTCCTCTGTATGATATGTAGTTGCAAGTCAACACATGTGTGTCATTACTGACACGTCCATGTTGGTCTGTTCCATTGTACAATTTATTTTGTAGGTTTTGTTATATATATTATTAGGAAGTTATAAATACTCTTTTATTCATTTTATGACGGGATATGTTTATTTTTGTACTTTTTAGGGTTTCTAGAGAGAAGTGAGAGAGAGAGAGAGAGAGAGAGAGAGAGAGAGAGAGAGAGAAACTTGTAGATCTTCATTGTTTCCATGACTACCTTTCTTCCATTAATTCAAGTATTTTTTCTTCTTCTTATTTTCTATTTGTTTTCTATTATGAAGTTTAACTATTGTACGTCGTTCTCTAGTTTGTTTATATTTGTATTTCAATTATGCTTGTGTAACAACACGCTCCAAATAGCATCTTAATTAATACCTAATATTGCTAAATACGGAGTTAAGCTGCTAATTAGAAAGACTGTTACGGCGGACTTTTGCACCTTCCGTACTAAGGAAAATTAAGAAATCCTGACATATGGTACACTCAAATGGTAAGAATCATGAATTTTTTATATTAATATTTACTTTTTATTTGTTCCACGTTGACTTTTGAACTATATATGTACCTCACGTTGATCACCATTTCAAGTAATTTATAAAATAAAAATTATTATGCAAAACATTATTGGATTTGTCTCAATATATTAACATTATATCAATTTAATGTAATTTTCACTAACCTATATATATGTATGGTTATAAATTGTCAAATTAAATTATGCATTAACAGAATTTGAAAAAAATTGGAACAACCAAATATATAATGAAGTAAGATTATATATTACATATAGGACATTATAACTATATCCCTGTATGAGGTTTGATATCTTACATACACCACCTCCTGTTTCTGTTCCCATAAGGATTTGATCTAGGGTCATGGCCCAGATCATGATCATGTGAGGTGCTCATCATCCGAGCTACACAACTCGGGAAATTATTTAGAAATTCTTATCATACATAAACAAAAGGGCTGCATAACTTTGCTAGCCTAGGTGCAAGCACAGGAGCTAGCAGTGAAACCCTATGTCTTGTTGTACCATACTTCATTAGAAAAGGAAAACACACACACACATATGACACACAGTACACAGCAAGTAATTAAACGCTATCATATTAGGAATGATAATGTTTTCAGGGCTTTTGATTGATAATTTTTTGAATGTCTTTCAAAGCATTAATGGCAATCCGAAGGTAGTGGTCAAGTGATGGTGTGATAGCAGCAAGAGGATCAGCCGCGAGTTCTTGCTTCCCATCATCAGCAGCCGTGGGAAGCTCTTGTGTAGGATCCTTCTCGAATGACTTCGCCTGTTCGAGGTATTTATCCATGCGCGGAGTAGCATAGCAACGCATTTTTTCACCACCACCTCTAGACGCGAAACGCTGGCATTCGTGTGAAGTCTTTGAGCAATAAGTATAAGAACGTCCTTTGTTTTTGTAGGTTTCTTCAGTTTGCATAAACTTCACCATCTCGCCTAACTCATGCTTCAATGTCTCAATAACCGAGTTAGGCCTTTTGATATCAAGATCCTCGAGCGAATTCCGGGCTTTCACAACCTTATTTAGAGCCTCCTCCAGATTGTTTTGGTCGGCCAGGTCCCTTGCTTGTGTCATCAGTTCTATAGTTGCCACCCGTTTTATTTCAGCTTTTGTTGCATCTTTCTGTTCAATGCTTGGTGTGCTGTTTCGGTTAACACTAAACTTTTCTGGGTTTGTCCAGGCTACTCCCCCTCCATCACTTCTGCAATTTTCAATTTCCATATAGAATTTATATTTTGGTTGGTATGTATTGTGAAAAAGCAAATGTACGTTTCAACAGAGATAAATAAAAAAAGGTTACGTATATGCTGTACTCTCTCCGTTTCTTTTAATTTACTCACTTCACTTTGGAGGAGAGCCAATGAGGAAATACAAAAGTATGAGAGATTAAATGAAAAGGTAGAGTGAGAACCCGAAAAGTGAGATAAAAACTGAAAAGTGAACTAAAAGATTAAAAAGTCGATGACATGGGTGGAAAAAGAGGACAAAGTAGATGGGACATGTTATCATGAATAGAAAAAAAGTAACAGATGCGTAATTCGAAAAAAAACAAACCAAAAAGAAAGTGTATATATTAAAAAGAAACGGAGGTGGTAATAATCAGTAATGTAGGATCAATAATCAGAAATGTGTTACCACAAACCTGTAGGAACAACTGATTTCAAGAGCATCGATTTGGATGTCGTCCTCATCTCCTAATACTGCAGGGAGAAAAAGGTCGACGAGGACGGTACGTCGCTCTTTCTGGTAGAGATTGCCAAATGGAACAGTTACAGAACCAGTTTTAGGATCCGTTCTTGGCGTATAGTTTCCTGCGTAAACCTTGTTGATTTTGGTTGTGATAATGTCTTTCTTACTCACCTTATCTGTGAGTGGTTTGACAACCAGTTCCACGTCCTGAACAAGCACGCTAAGAAGCCCACCCAAACATTGGGCGAACACCTCGCTTAACTTTCCATGATCTGCCAAAGAAAATGTTCCTCCCTTGCTTTCATAGGCAATGTCATTAAGGACCTTTATTTTGAACAAACACATTATGTGAATAGTCAGATGATGATAGGTTTTCTACAATTTTTTTTGGCAATGTTATTAAAGGATATACTTCATAAGTATATTGTTCTATTTAATTAACTACTCATAATTATATAAAATAATATAACAATATATAATTCCAAATGCAAAGCATTTAATGTTTTTCCCTTTCCTATTCGAAAACATTAAATGCTTTGCATTGTAACTATATATTGTTCTATTATTTTTATATAAATATGAGTAGTTAAATAGAATAATATGTTTCTTATCTAGTGACCCGGGGTGTCCGTTAGCAGATTAGAAGTCATTATTTTCTACCAACTTTTACTACATCTATCCTTTTTTTTAAAAATAAAGACAACTCTTTGGTTTTGTGAACAGACGTTACAAATTTTCATCATTTTATCAACTCCCTATGTGCTCAAGTTATAGAAAATCATTAAATTGTCATCAATGATTTCTGTAAATCTATTTCATCGCATACTTTCCATGTATTAACTTCCAAAATATTAAAAGCTACTCCTATTATCCATGTTAGAAAATTTGCACCCTAGATCAAATACGAAGAAAGTCAAATTGATGCATTATGAAAAACAAAAGAAATAATATACTTCTCCGTTCTTTTTCTATTGCAACAATTGAGTTTTCACATTTGCCAATGCAGAACTTTAACTACTGGTATCTTTTATTATTTTTTAGTAAAAATTATAAAAATTTGATAATTTAAAACTATATATCAAAGAGATGAATCTAATAGTGCAAGACCCCACATGACTATAACTTTAATTATATAAAAATTACAATAGATAGTGAAAAGGTGACGGCTGGATAGTGTAAAAATCCAATTATTGTGCAATAGAAAAGAACGGAGGAAGTAATAATTAATACCTTGGAGTCATACTGCACCCGTCCCAAAACCAAAAGTGAAGACAGAATAGCGATCCACTGAAATCTCGGTTGGATCGCCAAATCCTCGCTTTGAATACCATCGGACATAAGCATGATGGCACTGGAACGCCTATCGGTGTGCGTGCGATCATCAAGCACTTTTAAGGCCCTTTGAAGGCCGAAGTAATGTTTGTATTGCCATCCGCTTTTAAATTTTGGACCAAGAAATCAACCTTTTCTTGAGCTTCTGGTGTCATCTGTCGCAAATTGCATATTCTTTCAGAATCTGTTGAGAAGGTGATGATCGATAAACGATCGGACGGACTAAGTTTCCGAATGACGAATTGCATGGCTCGTTTCATTTCCTTAAGCTTGTTTCCTCCCATGCTCCCACTCACGTCTAATACCACCACAATATCAGCTCCTAGTCTATCATTGCCGGTTCCTCGTCCCGAAAGCTCCAACAACAGTTCATATTTCGTATCTTCTAGTGGTACCTCTGGTTCATTGTCAAAGTCCACCGGAACTTTTCCCAATTGTGATACAGCACCTAGTGTCTCATTCCCTAATGTAAATATATTTACGGTACGTTATGGAAGAGCCTAAATTAACTCGACAAAAAAATACTTTCATTTTCTTTTGGATTTTTTAACTGGAATAATACAAACTTTGGCCCGTTCTCTCGCAATAATACAAACTTTTGATTATTTTTTAATAATACAAACTTTAGGCCAAAATTCCTCCAGTAGGTCATGACCGGTTCTTAACTTGTTGTGGGAGGTCACTAGCTGACGTGGCACTAATCAGGACACATGTTATAATTTCATTGGTTGTTTTAAAAAAAAAATTAAAAAACAAAAAAAACTTTTCCTTTTTTCCTCCTCCCCTCCACTGATCTCTTTCCCCTTCCCCACCATGGCCCCCGCTGCCGCCTCGCCTTTCCCTCCCCCCCCAACCCCAATCCCCACCCCGCTCATTTACTTCACCTAGTGATTTTCTCCTTCGCCGCCATTAACTACCAAGAAATCTCCATTGATCAAGAAATCAAATTCTCTCTCTTCTTCTTCTTCCTCATTCTCCATTTCTAAACCTCTCGATTTCACTCTTTGATGTTGTCGTAGCAGCAATTTCGTCCGATTCCGCCTCGTCGTCGTCGTCTTTATCGCCATTGCGGCAATTTCTCGGATCTGCTGCTCGGGGATTGAAGATTTTACGAATTATTTGTTGAATTCGTCGCCGAAAAAAAGAAGAAGTTGTGGTGAGAGATAAATTGGAGGAAGGAAATTTTTATTGTAAGCCTAACCGGTGTTACTATAGAAATTTCCGCCATTGATGAACAAAGTTCGACAATTAAAGCCCTAATTTCGTGTGTGTTTTTAATTTCATCTTTCGAAGTGTTTTTTGATAATCGGGAATTATGTTGTTGGGGTTGGGGTGATTCGGGTAGGTGGGATTAGAAGCTTCTCAAATGCCTACAAGAACATCATCACCGCACATTACACAATCAAACTTTCGTTTACAAAATCAACACTAAATTGCTGATTGTAGAAACCAAGCGAGATAATTCTGGCACGAAAGTGCAAACATGGGAACAATGATGCGCTCTCCGGACGCCGATGAAGTTTTCCGATGAAGGGGTGGTGGTTTTTGGTGGCGAAGGGTCGGGGGGGTGATTTGAGGGAGGATAGAGGGTGGGGAAGTGAATTAGAAGAAGAAGGGAGGAGAGAGAAATCTGCTGGTGGATAGTGAAGAAGGGTGGCGATGGGTTAGGGAGGCGCCAGGAGGTGATTTTCGGTTGGGGGAGGTGCTAGGTGTGGTGTTTCAGGTGGAGATGGGGGTTGGGGGTTGGGCTAGGTGTGGTGTTTCAGGTGGGGGGAGGAAGAAAGTGATTTGAGGTTTTTTTATTTTTTTAAAAAAAATCTTAACCTGTTTTACAGGTTTCAAGTCAAGTTGACCTACTCTAGGAATTTTGGTGTAAAGTTTATATTATTCAAAAATAATTCAAAGGTTGTATTATTACGAGCGAACCGCCGAAAGCTTGTATTATTCTAGTTAAAAAATCCTTTTCTTTTTACTTGCAATGTTTTGACTTTCACGCTTAGCTTATCGATATACAACTGTTTAGCTTCTCTAATTAATTACATATTTGTGAAAATTATGAAAAGTCAAATCTTAGAAATATATATTGTAATAAATAATCTAACAACACTGTACGTGCTTAAATTTGTATTGATATTATTAAAAAGTTTTCAGTCTAAATAAGTGTAAAAGTCAAAACATTGCAAGTAAAAAAAAAACGGAGAAATTAACATTTAATGTATTCTCAATTGAGTTACAATTATTTATGGTCATATATATACACTTTGGAATTCGATAGATTTGAGTTAGAATGATACATAGTCTAAATCTACTTTATGTTCGTGATCGCGAATCAAGGACGGGGAACATATTTGGCTTTTATTTCACTCTTAATTACTTTTTTTTTTTTTTTGAAATTAACCATTAATTCATTGATTCAAAGTCATACGACATCTACAATAGAAGTAAAAACTAAACAAATACATATCAAAATGAAATAAATACAATTCTAATATGACAAACCCACTATCGTTGAGTAGATCTAACACTTCTGAAAACCCTTGTCTTTCACATCGCTGTCTGATGCAACCTTCTGCAAGGGGGTCTATCGATCTTTTGTAGTTTTGAAGTAGAACTAGATCCATTTCAAGTGATTATAAACGAAGTAATGACATCTGTTGCAACCCCGTACAAATTTCAATCAACAAGTCAACCTCTTGAATTACACAAAAACCCAAAAAAAAAGTCTCCAAACTCTCACATGGAGAGAGATAAAACCCAATATATGGGTAGATATAACCCAATAAATGGGTAGAAAAACTCTCCATTAGAGAGAGACTGAAGTTTATTAGAAACATTAACATCAAAAACTAGTAACAAAAGGAGAAAAAAGGGCTTACCACCGCCCAAAAGGGTGGCGGTAGCCCCTAGGTTGAAAATTAGGATTTTGTGGGAGAGGAGAGAGAAAAGAGAAAAATTGTGTGGTTTTATATGGTTCACTCTTAATTACTTTAACCCTTTTATATTTAAATATATGGTCTTTATATTCATTTTTCATGTGGTGAAAGTTTTAAATCTTATACCATTTCAGATAATACTTCCTTTGGCTTTTATTAGCTGTGATGCTTTGATTTTCATATTTGCCAATGCACAACTTTAACTAGAGATATCTCTAGCTAAACATTAGTAAAAATTATTGACGAAATTATATTTGGTAAATAGAAATTAAATATAAATCCCAACAACATTTTTATATGGAAATTAGTTTCATATACGAGCCAAAACATTCTCATCAAAGTTAGTATATGAATACCTTAAAATTAAAGTCAGAGTGTTGCAACTATAATAAAAATCAAAAGACATATATAAGTAAGAAAAACAAATTACAAAAAACAGTTACTTAGACAAATAATATGGAGATGGAGAATTTTACAGGACCTTGTTTGCTTAAGCTAATAAAAATTAGTTTAATGAAAATTACTCTATTTAATGCGTAAACTAGTTTTTAGGCCCGCACTATGCCGCAGGTATTTATAAATATCATTTATTAACATTTTACTTTAAAATTATAACACCAAACATAATTTGGTTTAATGGTTAGGACTTTAGTATATATGTTTGAAGTCATGGGGTCAAATCTTATAGCATGCATTTTCTAATTTTTTTATTGTATGTGGAGTACATGAAGTAAACACTCTAAGGCAGAGCGCCATGTGGCACAATTCCTTGTTTAAGAACGCCTTTTAATATATTAACTAGTTTTTAAGCCCAGGCTACGCCCCGGGTAATTATATCTAAAAAAATTTCATTTATTAATATTGTACTTTGATATGATAACACTCAATACAACTTGGTCTAGTGGTTAAAACTTTAGTACATGAACTTGAGGTCACGGGATCAAAACCTATACTATGCAATTTCTAATTTTTTTTTATTGTACATTGATTACATGAACTAAAACTCCCTACGGAGAGCGCCACGTGGCACCGTTCCTGGTTTACGCACGCCTTTTAATATATTAGTATAGACTAGTTTTTAAGCCCGGGCTACGCCCGGGTAATGATAAGTGCATATTATAATATATTTATATCCCTTATTTTAATATTATATGTGTGTTTATATTATTATTTTGATGCATTTTATATACTTTTAATACTATTAGATATAATATGTTAGGTTTTTATTTTTATTACTAATATTACTTAATTATACTATTTTTGTTTAATGAGGTCAATTAGTCCAAGAATAAACAAAAAGGCAAGCCCATTCATATTCAAAATCAGCCCAAAAAGAAAAGAAAAGGAAAAGAAAAGCAGAAGAAAAAAAAGGAAATAATAACGAAAAAAAAAGAAAGAAAGAAACAGATTAGAGGAACGGTTTCCTCGTTCTTCCTTCTTCCCCTTCGAACCATCATCATCATCCACCGCCATCATCATTCACCGCCACAATCCTTCACCGCCACATCATCTCCACGAAACAGCCACAACTCCACATCAACTTGCAACCAATCACGAAGCACAGCCGCAATTCAACGCCGCAAGTCAGCGCCGCAATTCACGACATTCAAAGGCGGTTTTAAGGGCTGAAACTTGGAGCCCAATTCTCTTGCTTAATTGGTCGAAAAAATCACCACTTGGGCGGCGAATTGGGTATAAATACCCAATTAAGGGTCCGAAAATCAGAATGCAACAATTCCACATAAATTTGAGAGAAAAAAATCAGAGAATTTCGTGGGTGTGTCGAGCCATTTGGGGTGCTCGAGTCCGACGTGAAGACAGCTTCGGGTTGGAGTCTTAGCACACAACCGATGTGTGTGAAGTTCAACCTTGAACGTAGGTGCGAAACCCGACATTCAAAGGCGAATTTCCGGGCAAATACATAAGTTCTTCTCTTCTTTCTCTTGTACTTTCAAATTGGATTGATATATCTCGATTATATTTTTGGATTTCATTGTTGGTTTGAATTTATATATTAGATTGAATTATTGAATTATGTTGGATTATATGGTTTGAATTCAAAATTTGTTTGTGATGTTCGAATCAAGTTCGAATTATGGGGTTTGAAGTATGCTTGGATTGTGGAGTTGAATTTTGAATTGAATTCAAGATTGTTCGTAGTTGGATACTCAAGTTATGTTTGGTTGTAATGTTCAAATTCCAATTTTATGCCTAGTTTGTTATCTTATTATATATAAAGTTGAAACCTTTGCTAGTTATATGGTTAAGCTTAGTCTAAATTGTATAACAACAAGTAGCAACTAGTTTAATTTAGGTCTGCAAAGATGGTTTTAAGTTCAAACTAGAATATAACTTGAACTAGTTATTTAAACATAAAGATATGATATGTTTAGAATAACTAGGGATTAATGATGTACTTCTAATTCTATAATGCTTCTAGTTTAATCATTGTAAGTTGCGAAATACTTGTAGTGATTAGATTAGTTTAGAATCAATGTTAGGCTTAGTTCAACGTTGATTAAAAGTAAGGAAGTATAGGGGAGTTTGGTTACTTGAATTCCTACAATTAATCTATCTAATTAAATCTTGGATTTATGAAATTGGAAATATAATCAAGGTTTGAAGTTTGTAAATCTCTAAAAGAAATATGAGCTTAAAAAAGGGATTGTTTGTCATCACTTGTAAATATTAGGTTAGATTTATATTTAATAGTATTTAGATTTTTAGTATTGTCTTGTAAACACCCCCCCAAAACAATGTGAATATGTACATATTAGTAAATAACATGTATATACTAGTTAGATTCTCTTAATTAGTTGAACTTGGATTTTAGGAATATATAAACCTCTCCGTGGGATCGACCCTTATTTATCGCTGTACTAAACTTAAATAATACTAATGTGGATGAAATAAGGTTTTTAATTTGTACGCATAACGACACGTACCAAATTTTGGCGCCGTTGCCGGGGAAGTTTATGATATTCTTTCCATAAAGTTTAACTGAGATACTAATTTTTGTTATAGAATTTATTTGATAAAATGATTACCTATTATCTTGGTATTCTAAAGAAAGCTTGGCTAGGTTGAGTTTTTTTAGCTTATAGTATGTTTCTTAACTTCTTTTTGCATACTATGTGCTTAGTTATTTCTTTCTCGTTGACTTTTATTTGGATTAATCAAGGTGATAAGGGTAACTTTGAACATTCTAATAGTACTTTTGTAACACCCCGTCCTTCTACTAATAGGATACTAAACCTTATTAATTCAAGAAATACTAAAATGACGTTAGCGGAAATAACGTCGGGACGGTATGCTACTCTATAACAATAAATAAAGATAATAACTCAAAATTCATAGCTTAAAAAGGGAATAAATCTCCAAGTAACATCATGGTTCCAACATAAAAGAAGTATCCCAAATTATATCATACTAACAAATCCAAAATACCATGAGACATGCAAGTCTCCCAAAATAAACTTAAATAAAACTAATATCCTTGAAAGCAATCCAAAAATAAGTCTCCCTATGACCTATATAAAGTTCATCTACCAAAAACAAAACTAAAAGCTTCTTCTCACAACCAACTCTCACACTGCTAGCCCAGGCAGTCACAAGCCTAGCAATCATTTCCATCTGCAAGATTATAATACATATTTCCACGAGTCGGTGGGGAGTAACTAGCAGTTCTCCCGAACAATAGCAATCAAAGCACTATTCAGAGGTAGATTATTAAGAAAGGAATAACATGCAATTCATTACATCATATCATGCACATAGAAATCATAAAGCTCATAGATAAATCAAGAGATCATTTACAATAAGTAAACATAATATAGTGAGTGACATAATTCAAATATAAATAAATACTAATAATAAATCAAAAATACAACAAGTTATTGAGTCAGAAACCGAACGCCAGTGATTCGCAAATCACTTCCTAAGGTTTGTCAGATCGCAATCTCCAGGTCAGTCTATGGGCTTACGTTCCCCACTGCCTGTGTCTAAGAATGGCCAAACTCCCGATGCAGGGTAGAACACGCAGAACCCCCTGACCTCTCGGACGACAACAATTAACCTGGTGTACCCCTAGTTCGCAAACCAGGTGGTTGGCATGTTCTTAACCGGGGACTACATCTATCCCACCGGATATTCTTATCTCAAAATACAATCATGCATACAAACTAAGTATCATTCATCAAAAATATTCGTCAAAAAGGGATGCCACCCTACCTTATACCCACAATTCATCAAACAGTTCTTCATAATTCCTCAAAATAAATCACTTATAAAATATTCAACAAATAACTCTCACAATAACACTTGAACATTCCCAAACATCAACAATGACAATATACTGGTTTTTACAGCAACCACACTCAATCACAAATACATCACCAATTAACTCTAAATCATAATTCATTAAAAGAGTAATAACAATTAAATCATTTTATTCCATAAATCAAACCTAAACATGTGGTTACTCAAATGATGCATACTGTATACTACTGAAAATCAGCAACCCAGAATATATTAAATTATAAATTATATCTGATTTACAAGCCCTCAAACAATTTAATAGTGTGTCCTCAATTTCATCACAAAAACACCATAATAATTATGAAACTAACAAATTCGAGCAGTAAAATCACACAAAAATTATCATATAACCCTAATATCTCTACTGACATGGTACAATTTTTATTTATAATTTTCGGACTCAAAAGTATTTTTAACAGTTAATATACAGATTCCTCAAATAAGCCATTATAATAATTAAAAATATAAACAGACGCCCAAAAATTACCAAAAATTCACATAACATGTAAAAACTCACGGAAATACATATTATCCAAATAAATTAATTTTTCTGCCAATATAATAATTTTCATGAATTATATACTGACTGAACAGAATTTACAAAAACAGATATATCAATTAATTAAAACAGTAAACAGTAGATAAAAATTATTCCAAGGCATGGAATACATTATACGCATGTAACATGATCTAATAAAAATAATTTCATCAATTTTAACAGTCGTTCAATAATTATTATGAAATTTAGCCAAAAACGCACAAAATACTAATTAAATCAAATAAATATTAAAAATCATGCAAAAATTATTTTTCTCTACACAGTATTCACATAGCATATGTCACGTATGTTCATGTAAAATTTCATCAAAAATATCATTCAAAAAGTATTTTAGATAATTCCTAACGTATTAATCTAATACCGAATACTACTCTAATCACTATGATTCTAGGATAACAACTAGTTACCTGGATCGTCGGAGGCGAGCTGAAAACTTTTGGAAATCCCCACAGTAGGCGTGTGACCCTCTTCTTCTTCAAATTCCAAGCACGAAGTATAAGGAAAAAGCCACAAAAACAATTCACGAACAATTATCAAAGAGAAGAAATGAAGAAAATTTGAGAGAATGAAAATGGTGATGATGGTGATGATGATGGACGAAAATGTTGAAGAATGACAGCCAAAAGTTCTGATTTTCTAATCAGAAATTGAAGTGAATTAAGAGGTTTAATGAGGTTTAATTAAAGAAATCATTAAGGGGGGGTTATGGGGGTTATAAGGCATCAAAGAGTCTTAGGAAAACAAAAGAGAAAAGAAAAGGAGAAAGGTCTCCTAATTCCTTCACTTGGCCGGCTGCCCCAAGCCCACACACCCACAAAAACTTTCGGCCCAAATTCAACAACGATCCATGCTCCGAAAGCCCGATACGCGATAAAACGGTTAATTCCTAAATCGCGCCTAAACTTTGAAAATACTTAATAATAAAAATAATTCTAATAAATTATATTATAAATATAAATGAAATAAACACATTGACACGCCATAAAAATAAAAATAATAATTCGGCTCCCAAAATTATAACATAAAAATAATTAATTTAGAGAAAATAATAGTTTTTAGAGAAAATTCTTGCGAAAAACTAGGAGCAAAATTATGGGTTGTTACAATCTCCCCTCCTTAAATAAAGTTTCGTCCTCGAAACTTCGAAAACACAAAAACAAGACAAGAACACAAATAGTACCCGAAACGAATAGTTCCGGGTATTTCGATCGCATTGACTCTTCGGTTTCCCAGTAGCTTCTTCGTACTTTTGACTTCTCCAAAGTACTTTAACCAAGGGAATCACCTTCCTTCTCAGGGCACGGTTCTGACGGTCCAATATACGAACAGGTCGCTCTTCAAAAGTCAGATTCGGCTCAACTGACACCGATTCAACAGGGATTACATGCGAAGGATCACTACGATACCTGCGCAACTGCGACACATGAAACACATCATGAACCTTCGACAGCTCTGGCGGCAAAGCCAAACGATACGCGACCTCCCCGATCCTTTCAAGAATCTCATAGGGACCTACGAACTTCGGACTCAACTTGCCCTTCTGACCAAACCGCATCACTCCCTTCATAGGAGAAACCCTCAAAAGCACCTTATCCTCCACCTCAAAAGAAATAGGTTTCCGACGCAAATCGAAGATACGACTTCCGCCTATCTTGAGCAGCCTTCATCTTCGCTTGAATTACTTTCACCTGCTCAACTGTATCCTGAATTAACTCCGGGCCTAAAATCAATGAGTCACTGATGTCGCTCCAACAAGTAGGACTACGACACTTCCTTCCATAGAGAGCCTCATACGGAGCCATTTGGATACTAGCTTGATAACTGTTGTTATAAGAAAACTCCACCAAGCTAAGAGACTTGACCCAAGACTGCTGAAATTCCAAGGCACAAGCACGAAGCATATCTTCCAAGGTCTGAATAGTCCTCTCAGTCTGACCATCGGTAGCTGCATGAAATGCAGTACTCAGCTTCAACTTCGAACCAAAAGCCTCTTGCAAAGCAATCCAGAAATGGGATAGGAATCGCGGATCACGGTCGGAGACAATGTCTTTGGGAACCCCATGAAGACGAATTATCTCATTAGCGTAAGCTTCAGCTAACTCTTCCATAGACCAAGTGTTCTTCATCGCAATAAAACGAGCCACTTTAGTCAATCGATCCACAATCACCCACACAAAGATTCAATCCACCGGCGGCTCTAGGCAAACCCATCACGAAATCCATCGAGATCGAGTCGAACTTCCAAGCGGGAATAGGCAAAGGTTGCAACAAACCACCGGGCCTCCGATGCTCAATTTTCACCTTCCGGCAAACCAAACACCTAGCTACGAACTCGGCAATCTCTCTTCATACCAGGCCACCAAAAATTAGCCTTCGGATCCTTATAGAGCTTGTCACCCCCAGGATGAACGGAATAAGGAGTACTATGAGCTTCCTCGAGAATCTTTCTCTTAAGCTCACCATCATTGGGCACACACCAACGCCCCATAAACCTCAAGCTATCATCGGCACGAGATCTCAAAATTCTCTCGCACGACCTTGCATCTTTGCTTCACGGATCTTCTCCAGCTTTGGATCACCCTTTTGCTTGCTTCTTAACTCCCGGAACAACTCGGGCTCAGCACTCATGGAACCCAACAAAGCGGATACATAACCCCGAGGAACAACCTCGATATCAAGCTTGCGAAACTCTTCACACAATTCACGAGGCACAACCATAGCGGCGTTTAATGAATGCTTACTCTTGCGACTCGAGCATCCGCTACTTTATTCGCCTTACCCTCTTGGTAATCCAGGGTCGATCATAATCCTTGATCAATTCAAGCCACCTTCTCTGCCTCATGTTAAGATCACGCCGAGTGAAGATGTACTTCGGGCTCTTGTGGTCGTATACACCTTACACGGAACACCATACGGATAGTGTCGCCATATCTTTAGTGCAAACACCACGGCCGCTAACTCCGGATCATGGGTCGGGTAATTCCTCTCATGCACTTTCAGTTGCCTCGAACCATATGCTATCACTTTCCCTTGCTGCATCAAAACACAACCCGACCATTCTTCGATGCATCACCGAACACTTCGTACCCAACGCCCTCGGATGGCAAGGTAAGAACAGGGAGCAGAGGTCAAACTCTTTTCGCCTTCGAAATGCCTCTTCACAATCCTCGGACCGATGAACTTGCAGTCCTTGCGCATCAAGCGAGTCGAGGTTGAGCTATTTTGGAGAAATTTTGAACGAACCTCCTATAATAACCAGCCGGACCCGGAAAACTCCGAATCTCGGTCACATTCTTAGGACTCTCCCACTCGACAACAACCTTGATCTTAGCGGGATCTACCTTGACTCCTTCCTTGCTGATTACATGCCCTAGAAAAGCAACTTCCTTCACGAACTCGCACTTAGACAAACTTTGCGAACCACTTTTGCTTGCGCGAGAACATCCAACACCGGTCTCAAATGCTTCTCATGCTCCTTCTCATCCTTAGAGTAGACGAGAATATCATCGATGAACACGACCACACAAGTATCCAAGTACTCGTGGAAAGAGCGATTCATTTGATCCATGAAAATCGCGAGGAGCATTCGTGAGACCAAATGGCATCACTTCAAATTCATAGTGCCCATATCCGGTGCGAAAGGCGGCTTCGGAATATCCTCCTTCTTCACGGGAATTTGATGATATCCGGATCTCGAGATCGATCTTGGAAAATACCCCAAAGACCTTTTAACCGATCAAACAGGATCCTCGATGCGAGGCAACGGATATTTATTCTTGATCGTTACCTTATTCAGCTCACGGTAATCGATGCACGTACGCATACTCCCGTCTTTCTTTTTGACAAACAGAACAGGGGCACCCCAAGGAGACACACTAGGCCTTATGAAGCCCTTATCTATCAACTCTTGCAATTGAGTCTTCAACTCTTGCAATTCGGACGGCGCCATTCTATACGGAGCCTTGGATATAGGAGCGAGTACCGTACTAAATCAATGCGAGAACTCCACATCTCTTTCGGGAGGAATACACGGCAACTCTTCAGGAAATACATCGGGATAATCCCGAACTACGGAATACTCTCGAGCCGATCTTCGGATGACAAATCCTTCACCATGCAAAGGTATACCACATCACCTTTTGACGCATCTTCCGCATTCTCGGAGCGGAAACCCACTTAACGCCCTTCTTCACTACAACGCCCGAATAAGAAATCCTTTTCCCCTTAGGATCTCACGAGCACCACCTTCCGATCACGGCACCGAATGCGAGGCATGATACTTCGATAACCAATCTATTCCAAGGATCACATCAAACTCGACATAGGAAACTCCTTAAGATCGGGCTGGCAACTCGGAACCCGGAATGCGACGGGCACGCCCTTAAACTCGAATGACGGGGATAATTCTCACCGGACGGAAGAGAAATTAGGGACTTAATAGGAGATCTAGAGGAAAGATTAGCTTTTCGAACAAAGGAACTAGCAACAAAAGACACCGTAGCACCGGTATCGAACGAAACAAAAGCAGGAGCATTATTTACAAGAAAAGTACCGGAGATGACATCGGGATGAACATCGGCTTCGGCTTGCGTCATCACATAAATCCTGTTCTTCGGAGGAGCGGAAGAACTAACCGGCTTAGTAGGACCAAAGAGAAAAGACGGAGCTCTAGGATTCTTAGCACATTGAAAAGAATTGTGCCCCACTTCCTTGCAATAGAAACAGACAACGGTCGATCCATCACGATTCTTCCCCGGATGAGCAGCTTTACCACAGTATTCGGCACTTGCTCGGATCAAAACTCGGACGAAAACCGCATCCGTAACCCCGTTGATAACCCCCTCGACTAGACGGCTCATACCTCGGCTTCTTAGCCTGGGAACCGAACATAGGTAGCAACGAGGCTTCTTAGCGGCAGCAGCCTTAGCGAGAATCTTCCTCTTTCAAAGAGGCATGAATACTCGAGCTATTTCATATGCTCCCCGGAAAGTCGAAGCTCCCGAACTCGAGAACATGGGTCCTCACCCTAGGATCCATTTTCTTGATGTACCTCTTTACACGCTCAGCTTCGGTAGGTACAACTGAGGTAGCAAACCTGGACAGCTCGGTGAATTTGTCGGTGTACTCCTCGCACACTCGTAGTACCCCGAGACAGAGTTAAGAACTCTTCCCCGCTTCGCTAACGGAGCTCATCGGGATAAAACCTCTCCTTCGACTTAACACGGAACTCATCCCATCCAAATCCCGGTGTAGCCATGCGGCTTGCACGAACGATACTCCACCGTTATCGGCTTCCATCTTCGGATAGTAGGTACCAATAGGCACCATTTCAAGAATAGGGGCATCCAGTAGCAGCAAAGACTTCTCCATCTCCCTTAACCACCCTTCCAGCACAACAGGATCAGAAGTCCCGTCAAAAGTAGGCGGACGGTGACGGTCAAACCGATCAAAAACAGATTGCCCACTAGGCGGAGCAGAAGACCGGTTAGCCATAGCTATAATGGCGTTCTCCAGTGCTTGGCGCCTTTTCCCGGGCAGCCTCCTTTCTAGCACTAGTCATACCTCGAGGCGGCATTCTACAAACACAAGTTAAACATTCGTTATTGAACACGTTATTAGTTGTAAATTAACAACTTATCACATCAAAATAAGAAAAATATTTTCCCGTGGTTTCCTACCCAAGTGACCCTCTCACCACTACTTTTCTTGAAGCCTAAGATTCTAATGACCCTATTTACTTCAACTATACATTTCCCGGGAGTTTCTTAGTGGCTAAGTAAGGGTCTCGGGTAACTTTGCTCTGATACCAACTGTAACACCCCGTCCTTCTACTAATAGGATACTAAACCTTATTAATTCAAGAAATACTAAAATGACGTTAGCGGAAATAACGTCGGGACGGTATGCTACTCTAAAACAATAAATAAAGATAATAACTCAAAATTCATAGCTTAAAAAGGGAATAAATCTCCAAGTAACATCATGGTTCCAACATAAAAGAAGTATCCCAAATTATATCATACTAACAAATCCAAAATACCATGAGACATGCAAGTCTCCCAAAATAAACTTAAATAAAACTAATATCCTTGAAAGCAATCCAAAAATAAGTCTCCCTATGACCTATATAAAGTTCATCTACCAAAAACAAAACTAAAAGCTTCTTCTCACAACCAACTCTCACACCGCTAGCCCGAGCAATCACAAGCCTAGCAATCATTTCCATCTGCAAGATTATAATACATATTTCCACGAGTCGGTGGGGAGTAACTAGCGATTCTCCCGAACAATAGCAATCAAGGCACTATTCAGAGGTAGATTATTAAGAAAGGAATAACATGCAATTCATTACATCATATCATGCACATAGAAATCATAAAGCTCATAGATAAATCAAGAGATCATTTACAATAAGTAAACATAATATAGTAAGTGACATAATTCAAATATAAATAAATACTAATAATAAATCAAAAATACAACAAGTTATTGAGTCAGAAACCGAACGCCAGTGATTCGCAAATCACTTCCTAAGGTTTGTCAGATCGCAATCTCCAGGTCAGTCTATGGGCTTACGTTCCCCACCGCCTGTGTCTAAGAATGGCCAAACTCCCGATGCGGGGTAGAACACGCGAGAACCCCCGACCTCTCGGACGACAACAATTAACCCGTGGTGTACCCCTAGTTCGCAAAACCAAGTGGTTGGCATGTTCTTAACCGGGGACTACATCTATCCCACCGGATATTCTTATCTCAAAATACAATCATGCATACAAACTAAGTATCATTCATCAAAAATATTCGTCAAAAGGGATGCCACCCGGCCTTATACCCACAATTCATCAAACAGTTCTTCATAATTCCTCAAAATAAATCACTTATAAAATATTCAACAAATAACTCTCACAATAACACTTGAACATTCCCAAACATCAACAATGACAATATACTGGTTTTTACAGCAACCACACTCAATCACAAATACATCACCAATTAACTCTAAATCATAATTCATTAAAAGAGTAATAACAATTAAATCATTTTATTCCATAAATCAAACCTAAACATGTGGTTACTCAAATGATGCATACTGTATACTACTGAAAATCAGCAACCCAGAATATATTAAATTATAAATTATATCTGATTTACAAGCCCTCAAACAATTTAATAGTGTGTCCTCAATTTCATCACAAAAACACCATAATAATTATGAAACTAACAAATTCGTGCAGTAAAATCACACAAAAATTATCATATAACCCTAATAGCTCTACTGACATGGTACAATTTTTATTTATAATTTTCGGACTCAAAAAGTATTTTTAACAGTTAATATACAGATTCCTCAAATAAGCCATTATAATAATTAAAAATATAAACAGACGCCCAAAAATTACCAAAAATTCACATAACATGTAAAAACTCACGGAAATACATATTATCCAAATAAATTAATTTTTCTGCCAATATAATAATTTTCATGAATTATATACTGACTGAACAGAATTTACAAAAACAGATATATCAATTAATTAAAACAGTAAACAGTAGATAAAAATTATTCCAAGGCATGGAATACATTATACGCATGTAACATGATCTAATAAAAATAATTTCATCAATTTTAACAGTCGTTCAATAATTATTATGAAATTTAGCCAAAAACGCACAAAATACTAATTAAATCAAATAAATATTAAAAATCATGCAAAAATTATTTTTCTCTACACAGTATTCACATAGCATATGTCACGTATGTTCATGTAAAATTTCATCAAAAATATCATTCAAAAAGTATTTTAGATAATTCCTAACGTATTAATCTAATACCGAATACTACTCTAATCACTATGATTCTAGGATAACAACTAGTTACCTGGATCGTCGGAGGCGAGCTGAAAACTTCTGGAAATCCCCACAGTAGGCGTGTGACCCTCTTCTTCTTCAAATTCCAAGCACGAAGTATAAGGAAAAAGCCACAAAAACAATTCACGAACAATTATCAAAGAGAAGAAATGAAGAAAAGTTGAGAGAATGAAAATGGTGATGATGGTGATGATGATGGACGAAAATGTTGAAGAATGACAGCCAAAAGTTCTGATTTTCTAATCAGAAATTGAAGTGAATTAAGAGGTTTAATGAGGTTTAATTAAAGAAATCATTAAGGGGGGGTTATGGGGGTTATAAGGCATCAAAGAGTCTTAGGAAAACAAAAGAGAAAAGAAAAGGAGAAAGGTCTCCTAATTCCTTCACTTGGCCGGCTGCCCCAAGCCCACACACCCACAAAAACTTTCGGCCCAAATTCAACAACGATCCATGCTCCGAAAGCCCGATACGCGATAAAACGGTTAATTCCTAAATCGCGCCTAAACTTTGAAAATACTTAATAATAAAAATAATTCTAATAAATTATATTATAAATATAAATGAAATAAACACATTGACACGCCATAAAAATAAAAATAATAATTCGGCTCCCAAAATTATAACATAAAAATAATTAATTTAGAGAAAATAATAGTTTTTAGAGAAAATTCTTGCGAAAAACTAGGAGCAAAATTATGGGTTGTTACAACTTTCATTGATTTTGTTTCATAATATTGTTTAGTGAATTTCTTATATGAACTTGAGTCTCTGAGTAACTCTTTAATTTAGATGTCATGCTATTACTTGAAGAGAATATCACTTGCTATTACTTGTTATACTCCATGTTATACTATACTAGGCTATGAAATCTACCTAGGCATGAGTCTAGTGATTCTAATGAACCTGAACTTACTTTGTTTTGATTTTCATTACGAGTAATCACCTACATGCCAATCTAGTGATATCTTGTTGTATTACATGGAGCTGTCTAACTAGAGTTTATGGAGGCATTACTTGATTTTATCTGAACTATTAGGCCATCCAAAAGTGGCTACAGTATTCTTATTATATCTTTTGTAATGCTATTGGATAAAGTTTCATAGTCACTCTTTTATTATCATTTTCAATGAGCTTTCTTGATAAGATTTAATTATCTAGAATGATAAAAATTGAATCTGCAGCTGTGAGTTAGTAGTGTTAGATCTAAATATTTTAGAAACATGAACATAGGTTTAAACTCGGTCATGGGATTGCTTGATTGTGCTTAAATGACGTGCTGAAATTTGTTCTGTAAGTAATCTAGCTGATGGATATAAGTTTGTTCATGTTTAAGCCACGAAAGTTATACTATTTTAGACGAAGATCGTATAAGATAAAAACAATCATCACATGAGTGGTTTGTTTAACGATATTAAATTATATACTTGTTTATTTGGCATTTCTAAGCTTAACCATAGTGCATAACATGTTGACTATTGATCATAATATAAGATTATATATGCTAGTGAAACAAGTAAACAATGTTTATGACACCATCTCGTGGTATTATGTGTTACAATTATGTAGAAAATATGTCATACGATGTGAAAAGCTAATGTTAGATGGATACATGTATGGATTGAAAACATGAATCCCAAGAAAGGAATGAAATTTAGTTGCATATATTATATGAGTTTATATAGCCCTGTTTTGAGCTTAAGATGTTAAGAATGGACTTACTTTGAACATGGAATTTCTAGTGAAATTATGAACTTTAAAGATAGGGCTAAAAAAGAGTAGATGATTGGTTTTCAGAAGGTTCCATAGATTTGAACTTTCTTTTCTATAGAGTAATGTGGTTTCACATTTTATACACTTTGATTTATATACACATCTCATGAGATGAAAATGATTAATTAGAACCATCTTCTTATGGACTGTAAGTAACACTTCATGTTGGAATTTTTATGCTAAGTTCTTGTTTCTGAATTTATTTGTTTTGTGTTACAAGTATGGTTCTACATTTTTAGGTTATTGAAATGTTATTACTTGTCAGATTCCTATTTAGCACTCTTAAAATTTCAAAAGGTTTGGAAGTTATGTAAGAAGAGTGATCAACTTCTTACAATCCTATATTTCTATTTTGTGCTAGCTAGTTTGAATCTTGGTTAACTCATGATTATAAAAAAAAGAACAAGATGATTATTATGAAATTACATGTCAAATTTGGAAAGAAGAAATATACTTGAGTAAGTCTCGGTGAAGAAAACATATATGTCTTACCTAGTTATACATTACTTGAATTTTGAGCTTCGAGTTAGATGCTTTTTATAGCTAAAGTAGTTTTTAAGTGACTGCTCTTATGCTTTATTTGAGAAATTGAATGACTGAGATAACATTTTCTGAAAAGTATAAAAAATCCACTCTTGCTAAGAAAGAGAAGGATCATTTAATGTTTGGATTTTTTATATGCAACTGTGTTTTCATATTCTGTGATCAAGCTAATATATTGCAGTTTAAAGAATATATTATGAGGAGCTACATGAAGCTTGATCTAGAGGTGAAAATGTCGAGCCAATGACGTAAACCAAGGCGCTACTTGGGAGGCAACCCAAGAATCAGATTTGCTTTTTTAAACTCTTTCTTTAGTTTGCTTTTATTTAGTGTGTGTGTTTTCAATTTGTTTTTAGTTTGTGAATTATTTTTGAAAACTCTCATGATAACTTCCACATTCTAAATGTTACATTGAGGACAATGTAAGGCTTAAGTGTGGGGAAGAGGTTATTGTTTGCTGTTACATGAAGTATGTGGAATTTGATGAAATTTTTTCGAATTGAATTGCTATGGATGATGGAGAATATTGTAGCTGGAGTTGAACGTTGGTATTTTTGAGGAGAATTGAGAATGTTGGTGTTGGAATATTATATGGATAGTATATTGTACTGAAACAGGTTGAATTGGATGCGTAAAATTTTTGATTTGTCCATATTATAAGGGAAATGCTGCCGAAATTTCTGTAGAAATTTCTGAATTTGGACTAAAAATAATTATTGAATTGTTGTTTGCATTATATAAAAAATCATGAGCATGTAGTTTATAGGTGCATTATAGTTTTTTATGTGTGTTATGCATTAGTTTCTAGTAAATAAAACCAACCTCTTAGTTTCTTTTGGAAAACATTGAATAAATGAAGAAGTTCGTCAAGAAACTCTAATCTAACTATGTTTTGAAATAAAATATGTTTTCGAAAATAAAAAGTTTTGGGAATTGTTAACATTTTTAGTTCAAGAATAGTCAAGTTTGAAGGATTCATAATACGATTAGATAAACAATCTCTTGTTTATAGCTAGTTAGTGTAGTCATTCCCTTGGTTGTAACTATGACTAGATGGATAGACCAAAATAACCTGTAAAATTCCGAGCCTAATAAAATGAGATATACATATCAATCTCATATATTTTTTCATGTGTGATGTTCTTCCATGGTAATTTCTCTCTAGAACTTGCATTGATACTCTTCAAAATTATATTGACTCATGTTGACATGAAGAAAAAGGTTAACAATTCCCAAAACTTTTTATTTTCGAAAACATATTTAATTTCACATAAATTTCTAAGCTTAACCATAGAGCATAACATGTTGACTATTGATCATAATATAAGATTATATATGCTAGTGAAACAAGTAAACAAAGTTTATGACACCATCTCGTGGTATTATGTGTTACAATTATGTAGAAAATATGTCATACGATGTGAAAAGCTAATGTTAGATGGATACATGTATGGATTGAAAACATGAATCCCAAAAAAGGAAAGAATTTTGGTTGCATATATTATATGAGTTTATATAGCCCTGTTTTGAGCTTAAGATGTTAAGAATGGACTTACTTTGAACATGGAATTTCTAGTGAAATTATGAACTTTAAAGATAGGGCTAAAAAAGAGTAGATGATTGGTTTTCAGAAGGTTCCATAGATTTGAACTTTCTTTTCTATAGAGTAATGTGGTTTCACATTTTATACACTTTGATTTATATACACATCTCATGAGATGAAAATGATTAATTAGAACCATCTTCTTATGGACTGTAAGTAACACTTCATGTTGGAATTTCTATGCTAAGCTTAGGAATGCCAAATAAACAAGTACATAATTTAATATCTTTAAACAAACCACTCATAGGATGATTGATTTTATCTTATACGATCTTCGTCTAAAAGAGTATCAGCTTTTGTGGCTTATACATGAACAAACTTATATCCAACAGCTAGATTACGTACAAAACAAATATCAAAACGCCAGTTGAGCACAATCAAGCAATCCCATGACTGAGTTAAACATATGTTCATGCATGTGTCTAAAATATTTAGATCTAACTCTACTAACTCACAGCTGCAGATTCAACTTTTATCATTCTAGATATTTAGTAAATCATATCAAGAAAGCTCATTGAGAATGACAATAAAAGATTGACTATGAAACTTTATCCAATAGCATCACAAAAGATATAATAAGAATATTTTTGAATGGCCTAATAATTCAGATAAAATCAAGTAATGCCTCAATAAACTCTAGTTAGACAGCTCAATGTGATATAACAAGATATAACTAGATTGGCATGTAGGAGATTACCCATAATGAAAATCACAACAAAGTAAGTTCAGATTCATTAGAATCACTAGACTCTTGCCTAGGTAGATTTCATAGCCTAGTATAGTATAGCATGGAGTATAACAAGTAATAGCAAGTGGCATCGTAACTCAGAAATCAACCACCATTAAAATACCATGAAGACACTATACTCCAACTTTTTTTTTAGTAAATCAATGATATTCAGCTTAAGAGTCATATTCTTGTTTTAAACTTTCATTATAGAAGATAGCATGAAATAAATATCAAAAGCATGTGATCCACCATCCACAAAATAGTAAGTTACACGTTATAATTATGTTGCACACAATGAAGAAAAGTTTATGCCATTGAAGCTGCCAAAAAAATTCATGCAACTATAAACATTAGGAATTTAGGATAAAGGTGGATATTGAAATGTAATTCACATATAATATAGCATATCTTTTATTTTCTTTTGAACTCAAGCTTTCCATTGTTTTGCAGTCCATTTTACTCATCTAAAAGTTATATTTCACTAATCCGAATGCATAACACAACATTGGAAAGCAAAAATTACAGAAGTATAGTAGTACATATAATGTTTTTGTATAGGAAAAAAAAAAAACTACTCATGGCCACAAGCTAAGTACAAATATGAAATTCACTAAGCAATAGTACAAAACAAAACAAAATCAATGAAAGCTACTATGAGAATGTTAGAAGTTATCGTTGCCACCTTGATTAATCCAAATAAGACCCAACAAGAAAGAAATAACTAAGCACATAGTATGCAAAAAGAAGTTAAGAAACATACTACAAGCAAAGAAATTTCAACCTAATCAAACTTTCTTCAGACAACCCAAGATCACAAGTATAATTAGCTCATAAATTACAAAAGATAAGTTAGTACATCAGTTGAACTTTGAGAACGGAAAGAGTATCATAAATCTCCCCGGCAACGGCGCCAAAATTTATGTGAAATAAAATATGTTTTCGAAAATAAAAAGTTTTGGGAATTGTTAACATTTTTAGTTCAAGAATAGTCAAGTTTGAAGGATTCATAATATGATTAGATAAACAATCTCTTGTTTATAGCTAGTTAGTGTAGTCATTCCCTTGGTTGTAACTATGACTAGATGGATAGACCAAAATAATCTGTGAAATTCCGAGCCTAATAAAATGAGATATACATATCAATCTCATATATTTTTTCATGTGTGATGTTCTTCCATGGTAATTTCTCTCTAGAACTTGCATTGATACTCTTCAAAATTATATTGACTCATGTTGACATGAAGAAAAAAGGTATTTATTTTGTTATAAACTACATAACCAAATAGCCACCCTATATTATATTACATCCTTTCTGAACCCTTTTGAGCCTAAAACACTATTATTTTGTTTATCCTTCATTATAAACCATAAAAAAAAATCAAATAAATTCATGACCCAACATTTTGAGCTGATGGAGCATGGTTGTTAATGGAGTAAAAGCTAAGTGTGGGGGTGTTTTCATAAAATGTGTTGTTATAGCAGTTGAAGTGTTGATCGTCCATGTTGTATAATATATTGTAATCTTGATATTCTAAAAAAAAAATGAAAGAAAAAGTGAAAAAAAAAAGTTGAAACAAAAAAATGATGAAATAATTGAAGAAAAAAAATACGTATCAAGTGTGATATGTAGCTACAAAAGATGATGTAAATGGGCGGTTTTTTATATCAAAGTCAAAATACAGGAAATTGTGCTGATTCGCAATGACAGAAGGTTGAAGTACTCTGTGAGAGTTATTTTTGCTCCCTCTTATCCGGAAAGGGAGGAGTTATTAAGTTTTTGCTCCATTTAGTTCAAAGCAATCTAGTCCACATATCTTTAAAAATTTCCTACCTTTAACCATAGCCCTCGTTACAACCTACCTAAAAAGTCCTTTTGATTTATGTGTGGCATGTTGTCTAATAATAGTGGAGAATCGAGAAGATATGTAAGCTTATGGCAGAGTTTTGGCCATCGGAATTGAACCTTGAGTGAAATACATAAATCATTTCAAACACATGAGTGACGAGTGATTATTTATCCTGCGAGGGTCTATTTATTAAAATCATGGTTCTATCAAGTGAATACTCGCTGATTCTTATCAAATGTCGAGAGAAGTATATCTATGATAGGTTATGAGTTTTGATTATTTGATTGTTCTAAATTGATAATGTGACATTCCTGTTAACATCTTACTTGAGTTTTTACTAACTAATATAAAACGTTTTAGTTTCTTGTTCGACTTTTCATTGATTCAGTCTTAGAGTTAAGAAATAGAGAGGTGGTGTTATGTGTCTTAGTTGCATACACTTAGACTTTGATCGAGGATGATCAAGAGCTAAGTGTGGGGGAATTTGATAAGTGCATATTATAATATATTTGTATCCCTTATTTTAATATTATATGTGTGTTTATATTATTATTTTGATGCATTTTATATACTTTTAATACTATTAGATATAATATGTTAGGTTTTTTATTTTTATTACTAATATTACTTAATTATACTATTTTTGTTTAATGAGGTCAATTAGTCCAAGAATAAACAAAAAGGCAAGCCCATTCATATTCAAAATCAGCCCAAAAAGAAAAGAAAAGGAAAAGAAAAGCAGAAGAAAAAAAAAAGGAAATAATAACGAAAAAAAAGAAAGAAAGAAACAGATTAGAGGAACGGTTTCCTCGTTCTTCCTTCTTCCCCTTCGAACCATCATCGTCATCCACCGCCATCATCATTCACCGCCACAATCCTTCACCGCCACATCATCTCCACGAAACAGCCACAACTCTACATCAACTTGCAACCAATCACGAAGCACAGCCGCAATTCAATGCTGCAATTCAGCGCCGCAATTCACGACATTCAAAGGTGGTTTTAAGGGCCAAAACTTGGAGCCCAATTCTCTTGCTTGATTGGTCGAAAAAATCACCACTTGGGCGGCGAATTGGGTATAAATACCCAATTAAGGGTCCGAAAATCAGTATGCAACAATTCCACATAAATTTGAGAGAAAAAAATCAGAGAATTTCGTGGGTGTGTCGAGCCATTTGGGGTGCTCGAGTCCGACGTGAAGACAGCTTCGGGTTGGAGTCTTAGCACACAACCGAGGTGTGTGAAGTTCAACCTTGAACGTAGGTGCGAAACCCGACATTCAAAGGCGAATTTCCGGGCAAATACATAAGTTCTTCTCTTCTTTCTCTTGTACTTTCAAATTGGATTGATATATCTCGATTATATTTTTGGATTTCATTGTTGGTTTGAATTTATATATTAGATTGAATTATTGAATTATGTTGGATTATATGGTTTGAATTCAAAATTGGTTTGTGATGTTCGAATCAAGTTCGAATTATGGGGTTTGAAGTATGCTTGGATTGTGGAGTTGAATTTTGAATTGAATTCAAGATTGTTCGTAGTTGGATACTCAAGTTATGTTTGGTTGTAATGTTCAAATTCCAATTTTATGCCTAGTTTGTTATCTTATTATGTATAAAGTTGAAACCTTTGCTAGTTATATGATTAAGCTTAGTCTAAATTGTATAACAACAAGTAGCAACTAGTTTAATTTAGGCCTGCAAAGATGGTTTTAAGTTCAAACTAGAATATAACTTGAACTAGTTATTTAAACATAAAGATATGATATGTTTAGATTAACTAGGGATTAATGATGTACTTCTAATTCTATAATGCTTCTAGTTTAATCATTGTAAGTTGCAAAATACTTGTAGTGATTAGATTAGTTTAGAATCAATGTTAGGCTTAGTTCAACGTTGATTAAAAGTAAGGAAGTATAGGGGAGTTTGGTTACTTGAATTCCTACAATTAATCTATCTAATTAAATCTTGGATTTAAGAAATTGGAAATATAATCAAGGTTTGAAGTTTGTAAATCTCTAAAAGAAATATGAGCTTAAAAAAGGGATTGTTTGTCATCACTTGTAAATATTAGGTTAGATTTATCTTTAATAGTATTTAGATTTTTAGTATTGTCTTGTAAACACCCCCCAAAACAATGTGAATATGTATATATTAGTTACTAGTTAGATTCTCTTAATTAGTTGAACTTGGATTTTAGGAATATATAAACCTCTCCGTGGGATCGACCCTTATTTATCGCTGTACTAAACTTAAATAATACTAATGTGGATGAAATAAGGTTTTTAATTTGTACGCATAACGACACGTACCAGGTAATTATATCTAACATTTATTAATATTTTACTTTAAAATGATAACATCAAGTATCGTTTGGCGTAGTGGTTAAGACTTTAATATATATGCTTGTGATCATGTGTTGTGTTTATGGTTAAACTTTCACTTTTCATTTCGAAAGTCACGTGTTCGATACCTTGTAACTACACTTTTTTTTTATTGAGGGTTTGACTTGGAAATAAAGCATTTGCATTAGAGCCTTAGAGGAGAGTGCCACGTGACACACAAACTTTCTTAGGAACACTAATATATTAGTATAGATATATGTATTTGATTAGTAAAGTGTCGCAAGAAACACATTATCATTGCATCCTAATGATTAAATTAAGATTGTGCAAACGATGTCTTACCTTCTTCCCCGGGAGAAATTTGCATACATGAAAATTGCAACTGGTTACGATTTACATACACCACAACGCAACCATTTTTTTATTTAAGAAAAAAGCAAAAACGATACCAAAATTCAACTCAGAAATTAAAAGTGTATCTTGAACAAAATATTGTTGAAATTAATGCTTCAAATTGTGGTTCTAATTTCTAGTGACAATTAGTCTAGAATGTTAGTATTACGTGGTCAATTTAGCCTGGTATGATTCAATTAGTTAGTTCCTATACTAAAGTGTAAACTATGTCTGACATGAATCGTGGGCAATGGCCCTTAATGTTAGCATTGTTATATATGTACTAGTTGCTTTCTCTATTTAAAGATTGTTGTAAACACTTTATTAATTGGATTGAAAACAAGTATGTTCTTGTTTCCCTTTTCTCACCTTTTCTTATATAAATTCAACAGATATTGTGAATCGAAATACGAATTTATTCAAACCCCAATAGAATGAATATATTTTCTTATATATTTACAAGTTAGACACTTTAAGGAAAAACATAGAAAATGAACTTGTAAATACCTGAGCCGACTACGACCTCATCGTCATCATATATGACCGTCATCTTGGCAGGACACTTGAAAACAAATTGATAGCTTTGTTTTGAGATAATTAGCTTAATAATGAATCTAATGCATGTGTGGTACAAAGGAAAATTAAATTAATACTATACATGTTAAGTTTTGGCCGCGGGAGAAAATAATAAGAGTTTATAATGTATATGGGTGCACGTTCAATAATGAACTATAAGTACAATATATATATATATATATATATATATATATATATATATAGGAGTATAAAGGGACTCCTACTAATATATCCTAACATACTAATATATCCTAAAGATATTATTATATCTTTGTTATCCATAATATTTCTAATACCTTCCCGCAATCGCGACGACAGTAAAATGAACTTTACGATAGCAGAAATAAAAAACATTAAAATTAAAATCAAATAGATATGTATCGATGAGAACGCCATTCTTTTCGAACCCACCAAATGTCACGCTAACAGGAGCATGTTTCTTATTGAACCTGTTAAATATCTTATACGGGGGACGCCATTCTTTTCGAACCTTGTCACATTTATCAATTAAACGAGAACATCATTCTTTTCGAACCCGCCAATTTTTTTCTTCTTCTTTTTGATGGGAAGACCATTCTTTTTGAAATCACCAAATATTTTAGCAAAACAGGAGTGTCATTCTTGCTTGATGAGAACATCATTCTTTTGGAACTCACCAGACTAGACTGAATAACAAAGTTAATTAGGTTTTCCGATCAATCACTTCTCTAAACTCTAATACTCTAGTTATAAGTACTGTCTTCGTCTGTAGAAAAAAAGGAAGCAAATAGAAACCAATTACTGCAATTAGTAACATATTTGGTTAATATCAACCAAATCACATCTCACGTACACGTTGCATGTCCATCTTATTTCTTCTGGAATGGATTGTTCCATAAATTCATTAGGATCAATTCACAACCAACTCCAATGTCACTCGAAGTAAAATAACACCGATCACACCGCAGCCAAAACAACACTTCTAAGTAATAATTTGTATTTTAATATAGGTAAGTTCGTTTCGGCCGGTGGATTTTCATTTACACCCGCCGACCGTTCAAGTTTTATGCGGAAGCACAAGATCTAATCCAAAAATTTGAAAAACTCAGATACCATGTTAAGTTTAGGAGAGGGAGAAAATAATAAGAGTTTATAATATATATTGATCCGTATTCAGTAATGAATTATAAGTACAATATATATAGGAGTACAAAGGGAATCCTTAGGGAACTATCTCTAAAAGATATCTCATTCTTAATACTAATCAAACACTTATTGAAAATATTCCCAAGATAATAATATATCCTAAAGATATTATCATATCTTTATTATCCGTAATATTTCTAATAATACACTACCCCTCCGTCCCAAAATATAGTTCCTGTTTCATTTTTAGTGGTCAACTTTAAAACATTTAACCAAATATTCTCATTGGTAAATGCAAACAAACATAATCATGTAGGACCTTGTTAGATTTGTCTCAATGTGTAGTTTTATAATATCAAATTTTTATATTTTTTTTAATAAGTACAAATAAATGTCAACTCCGATTTTCAAAATGAAGATTTATATAGTGACAATAATACTGATTGTAGGGAGCTGCGACATTACTTCAACGAGTTAAACCTTATCTTCATTAAGCGGACATACAATCAGGTTGCAAACAAGCTTGCTAAAGAGTGTAGGGAAAACGAGTTCCCCATCAATGTAATTAGGCATTTTCTCCCCTGATTATTGTACTAAACATTTTGGCTTCGGATTGTACCGGGCCTTTTGCCATGACTATTTAATTTAGAAATTCCCTTTTCACCAAAAATAAAAAACGTTAGCTTGTATTAAACATATATAGTAGCTTGTACCTTTCACTAGATTTGTTACTAACCCTACTTCAAAGTTGATGAGATTTGATATCATGTGGCTTGTCGTTCACTAAACATACTAGCTTCCACTTTTGCTAAATAAAAGCAGCCGTGTCTTGGGTGAAATATTTATATATTACACCATAACTTATGGTCCGTGTAATAAAACCTCACACTTACATAATGATACAGAGTCAACAAAGATGACATGGACTTCACAAATAATAACATGAATCTAATGTTATTTTGTCATTTATTTCGTGCATTTTAGTTTTTAATACAAAAGAAACAACGGTTTTGAATTGTTACACCATATAAGTCATTGTGTAATAGTTATACCCAATAAATTTTCAAATAGAGTTGCTGTAAGCCTGTAACTATCATATCTCAAGTGGATAAGATCTTTACTTGATGATGCCTTCAATTGATACGTACGTACCACCTACCGTACCATTGATAGTTACAGAAACGGACCGGCTGTTATAGTGTAAGATTTACTAAAACAAAAATCACAATATGTTAAGATTTGACAGATTTGTGGAGAAAACGGCTTACCTTTCATTAGCATAATTACAGAATATATAATACAAGGGAACAACCCTAACTTGCCTAAAACTCCTCAACCGAAAACATATCAGAATATACACAAAAATAGGAAACTATAACAAACTAGGAAATCCTACTAACAATCGGATTTCCAAACAGCTGACGACGACGTCGATTCTGGTCTACTCTCGGGGCTTATTTTTGTGTCCGAACGAACGGAAAGCCTCGAGACGCTTCACATAGCTCTCCTCTCCCGAGATGAGAGGCAATCACCCAAAGTGTTCAACTTCGCGGAAGTTTACGACACTTTTAAGGGTGTTCGCATGGAAGATAGCGGCTGCATTGCTGGTGACTACCTCATCTATATATGTCTCCACTATGCAGCCAGTTCCTGAGCCTCATCAGCCTTGGACTGCTGTCTGTAAAACCAATCTCTACGACGGTAAAACTGAGCGCCTTACCCTACAAGGTATGCAAAAATGCAACAATATAATATATTTCCTCCATCACTAAATAAGTGTTACATTTACTTTTTCACGTAACTCATTAATGCACTTTTTTATCATTATTATCTTTAATTGTGCACAAGTAAAAATTATAATAAGTTAATATTTTGAAAATATACATTGGGACGAATCTAACCAAATCCCACTTGACTATATTTCTTTTTATATAGTACTAGTAGTAGTGAGAATTAGAGGCAAAATTAGGTGACGAGTAGTGACTTGACTACTATTGGCCTTTGACTCTCCCGCCTTCACATGCTTAATAAACAAGTCTACTTGAGACTGAAACCACCAATGTGTTTTGGGATAATAATAAAAAATTGAGATTATTTTCAATATACCAAGTGAAAGTCAACAGTAATCCTTTCAATTTTAAGGGAAAAATACTAAAAACCATGCATAATTTAAATGTGTGTCTTCCTTATTAGTCCCATATTAGATTTATCTATACACTTATCCCTAATCCTGAAATACCAGCCTTTACTTTATTGGTATCAATGAGAAATTGATCAATTCTTCATTTGACACAGGTAGGTCACATGAGAGCATATATATATATATAGGTCGGATACTCCAACAATTAGGATTATTAATATATACTAAACCTCCATCCATATCTGAATAAGTGGCACAATTCTTCATTTTATGTGAGAGCTTTTTGTGAGAAGTGGGGATCAATATTGACGAAACAACCCAAACTTCATAGTTTAGATTTTATGGTGTAATTTTTTTTTTTAATTCAAATTAGTTCATTATTGCATGTTAATTCATAACCTTGGATCGACAGGGGAAGCGGATTTGAGCCCTTCAGTATCACCCGACGGAAAGAGGATAGCAGTGGCATCTTTCCAAAGAAAGGCTGGTTGGGACGGCGAGATCGAGGACCTAAAGACTAGCATTTTTGTTATGTACGTAGAGCGACCCTTAAATCGTGACTTGGTTGTTGTAGATGGTGGGTGGCCAACTTGGGGAAGTGACAATGTCTTGTTCTTCCATCGTAATATTGAGAAGGTAAAGATGCAAAAATGTTGGGGTGTATTTCGAGTCGACCTTAGTGTGGGTCCAACATCCGTGACTTGTGTGACCCCTGAGGAGATTAGTGCGATGACTCCGGCAGCAATCGACGAGACGAGAGTAGCGGTTGCCACTCTTCGTAAAAGGTTCACATTTAATGAGCAAGATGAACGTGATGAAGATCAATACCGACACATTGAGATTTTTGATATAAGCCAACCAAAAGAGCAATCTCTAGATATCACTCGAAAAATGAAACCCAAAGCTGACCATTTCAACCCTTTCATGATAGAGGATAAAGACGGAGGAAAGCGAATAGGTTACCATCGTTGCAATAGTGACAAACTTAACACGGTACATAATATTCAAATTAAACATTGTGTTTTTTGTTCTCTTGCGACAAACCTGAAATAATATATTTGATAAGTTGTTGGGTGTGTTTCGCAATACTTGCTGAAAAGAAGCAGAAACTGATAAGGTATAGTTGAAACTAGGGGTGGGAATGAGCCAAGCCTGCTCGCGAACTATTCGAGTTCGGCTCGGTCAAAGCTCGGCTCGAGTGGGCTCGACTCGAGTTCGGGTTCGGCTCGATATATTAACGAGCCAAGCCCAAGCCATCTATGGCTCGGCTCGAAAGCTCGTGAGCAGGCCCGAAAACTTCTTACTTAGGTAATATTTATGCAAATTATTAAGTGTCCCACATCGATTCAAAGACAGACAACACCCTTATTTTCCCTTACTTATTGTTTGCCATGTCTAACTTTTCTTGATGAAGGCTATTTATACTTTGACAACATTTGACAATTTATTGGTTGCACAAATTGTATAAGCTTCTAACAAATAACTCTTACCCAACTCAAGCTTAAACCGAAACCAAAGAAGAGTTTCTCTCTCACATAATTCTATTTTTTGCTATATCCCTCTCATTTAGTGATAAATATGCGGTAATGTAAACAGCTTTATATTTTTTCATAACAGTACATCTTTAACTAGTGGACATCCTCAAAATTAATTTCCTCAATCATTCATATTTTTCTCATTCACAACAACGAAACTAAGAGAAGCAATCATATTCTCCAAAACACATCAAAAGGCGCAACGAAAAGGAATACACGATTGCCATTCTAGCATCAAACTTCTAAGTGTAATTTTTACATTGAATATTCTTCCGAATAAAAAGAACTTGTAACAAAAAATAAAATGAAGAAAAACTTTACCCCCATTCTTTAATCCACATGCTGTTAAAATGTGACTTAACTAATCATTGCTGAAATGCAACAATATATTTATCATTCAACTATTCTTCTTCTCTATTCTCCTTATAGGCCGTTTATGAATTCAACGTGTACTCTAAGTCCAGAAAATATGGAAACACATTGCAGGGCATGATACATTTATTCTCAACCGACTTTGACACTTGTTATCGTACCATTTCGTAATCCTTATCATCCGAAATCACAAGCTGTCCGAAATCATTGAGCCCAGAAGCATAAACACACCCAAATTCTTGATGATTTTGATATGTCCCACATCGAAGGAATAACAAGTGTATTGAGAATTCAACATTATAAATATGGGTGTATATGCAAATGTTTAGATAGTTTTAGATGTTGGGCCTAGCTTAGTTGTTGGGACTGACTCTTTAGCATTTAAATCTTTAATGAATAAAAGATTTGAGTTTACAAGATTAAGTTGGGCCGTAAAATTTTAAAGCCTGATTTTCTAAGTTCAACCAAGTCAGTTTCGACCCGAGCCTCGAGCCGAGCCTCAAACGAGCTTGAGTCGAGCCTCAAACAAGCTCGAGCCAAGCCTCACATTCAAAGACACGAGCCCGAGCCGAGCTCCGTTTTTGAGGCTCGACGAGCCTCGAGCTCGAGCCGAGCCTCGTCTTCGAAACTCGAGCTCGAGCCGAGCCTAACACTATTCGGGCTCGGCTCGGCTCATTCCCACCCCTAGTTGAAACTAATAAGGTGCTGAAAATAATAAGGTATTTTTGTTTTCGGCATAACTAGGTGCATAAGTTGATTAATTATTTAATTATTAATATATATTATTTCAAACACTAATTTTTTAATTTATTACACAATAGAGTAACAACATAAATATCTGTAAATTTATAGCTCACTCTATATGTAAAATACCTACATTGGGAAACTAAAGAAAGGATATTTTTACATTTATAGCTCACTTTATATGTAAAAGTAGAGATTGCCCTATTTCACTAGAAAAAATTGCAAGAAAAAAGAAAATATTTGTGGGACAGACCTGAATCTATTTACATGCAAGAAGGAAATTCGAGATCAGGTTCCTGATTATCAATGGCAAGAAGGAAGATTGAGAAATAATGGGGGAACAGAGGGAACAACAACTGCAGCAGAGACGAAAAAGATCTGGTCTAAAACTTGTTGATCTGGTCTTAATCTTTTTTGGTTTGATATGGCTTTAAAATTTCTTGTTTGGACTTAATCTTTCTGATCCGATCTAATTCACTCTAATTCTTCTTTTTACCTAATTTTTTTAATATTAACAAAATATTTCTAATATAAATGTGAGACAAACATGGAAGTGCAAAACATAAGAGATAAAAATCTAACTCTTGCAAATCAAACACTAGCTACATTACGAGGTTACGAGATTTTGATTAATATAGTTACTTGTGTAATATGAAATACATGACACAGTACAAAATGATTTTTTATTTTTTTACCAAAATTTAGTACAATATGGTTGAGAAAGATTTCTACAAGCTTCAATCTCCAGATCCGGATGTAGGAGTTTTCAGAGTGTCCGGAGTGTTCCCATCAATCTCAAAATGTGGCAAAAGGCTTGCATTTGTTGACAATGAAATTCAAGGCCGTTTGGGTTGCTGACAACAAAGGTTTACATATGGTTTACAAGGTAAAGTCAAACATACTCTTAAAACAAATAAGGAAATAAAAGATCTAGAATTTTCTGTATAAAAAGATTAATTAAGAAGTAAGAAGAAACTAGATGGGAAAAGGACGAGCGACCTTTTCGTTTTATATTCTAAAAAATATACGAATCCTATGAAAAATAGGAGACTGATGACCCTGTGGAGTTACAGGCACACCATATAAACTTATACTTCATTCATAAATAAGTGTTAGATCGCATAATCTGATACTATGCTTAATCATTAACATTTTTAATTGCATATAAGTAAAAATTATAAAAAATATATATTCTGAAAGTATACATTGGAGTCGAATCTAATAAGATATCATTTGACTATGATTTTCTTTATATATAGTGAGAAAATAGTGTCAATTTACTCAATGTAACACTTATTTAGGGATGGATAAAGTATTTAATTAACAGATTTTTCACCAGTCACCCCTGAATTTTACGAAAATGCACAGGGTAACCTCGCAATTTCAAAAATGCACAAGGTGTCCTTGAGGTTTTGAAAAAAAATGACTTGACCCTGCCGTCAAGTTTTTGTTAAATACCATGTTTAGAATAACCCAATTGAAATCTACCACCTTCCTCTTCCGCACCCATTTGAAACCCCTATCTACCCACCACTCCAGCCCCCCCCCTCCTTAGCCCCACCATTGACCCATCCAAACGACCCCAAGATTTCTCTCTCCAACAATCCCATCTTCTCCAATAACAAGATGAAGAATCGAACCCTCGACGGTGATAGCATTAGAAGCGCAGACACCAAGATCGATCTCTATCTCTCTTCAAGGTTGGGTTTGTGAGTAGGCGGGCGAGGGTACGAAAGGGGAAGGTGGTGGTTGGGCGGTTTTCGGGGTTGGGGTTGGGGATGGGGAGGGTGGTGGTTGAGTGGTTTTTGGGTTAGGAGAAGGGGGAAGATGGAGGGTCGGGGAGTTTTCGAGGGGTGGGGAAGTGGAGTGGGGTTGTTTTTGGGGGTTGAGGGGTGGGTGGAGTCTTTTTCGAGGGTTGGGTTGTGAGTGGGGGTGTTTTCCGGGGACCTGGGTGGTGAGTGGGGGTTGTTTTTCCTGGGCCGGCCGGGTGGTGAGTACAGGTGGTTTTCAAGGGCTAGGGTGGTGGGTGGGGTGGTTATCAAGGTCGGGGTCGGTGGGTGGTTTATCGTGGTGCGGGGTATGTGGTGGGTAGGGTGGTCTTTTGTGATGGGGAAGGGGAGAAGGTTTTTTTTTTGGGTGGTGGAGGATGGGCGTGGGTGGTCGGGTAGTGGTTGGGGCCACTGGTTGGGGTAGCCAGGGTGGTATCTGGGTGGGGGTTTAATTAACTAGGGGTAATTATGATTTAATTAGAGTTAATAAGGATTAATTATAATTAATTAATTTAATTAGGGTTTTTTTTGGGTTAATTAAGGTGATTTGACCCTCATGACTAACGAAGTTGACGGAAACTTGACGGTAGGGTCAAGTTATGTAATTTTCAACACATCAAGGGCACCTTGTGCATGTTTGAAACTGTTAGGGTACCCTGTGAATTTTTGTAAAACTCAGGGGTATATGGTGGAAAATCCATTTAATTAAAATGTTAAATACATACGATTTATTTTTCGGATTTTTCACCAGGTACCCCTGTGGTTTGACGAAATTCACCTGGTACCCTCGCGTTTTCAACAATTCACCTGGTGCCCCTAAGGTTTTGAAAAATACCTGACGTGCCCCTACCGTTAAGTTTCCGTTACAAACTTTATTCACCATTTACCCCTCTGGTTTTTGAGAATTTAGGATTCAACAATTGCCAACATTTCCACTCGTATTTCATTTCTCTCTCCACAACAACAGCACAACACCACCACCCCTACCTCCCACTGCTGCATCACCACTAAAACTGCCACCCTCATCCCACTATTTCCACCCTCATCGCAACAATCCGCAACCCCGATGAACGAAGCAACAAGAACCAACGACAATAATACAGGGAGGGACGACAGAGGAGATAGCAGAGTAGCGTCGAGCCACGACAGACCAGTAGCAACAGCAACCCAGAAGCAATGGCACAACCACATTGAAGTGTTTGAATCCATTGAAGTGTTTGAATCCATATCTCACTTTGCCTTAATTTCTCTCTCTTCAATTTTTTCACTGTTGATCTCAAACCCATTGAGGTGTTTGAATCCAATTTGTTACTTTTATCTTCACTTTGGTCCATATTTAGGTGCATTAATGTCTGAGAAAGGTGTCCATATTTAGGTGCAGTAAATTCGAAATTTTTAGAATTCATAAACAGGTGGAGTAGCAGCACAACCGTGGCAGTACCACGAGCAGACAATCCAGCGCGACGAAGAGAGAAGGAGAAACGGTGCACGAGCACCACCATCGAACCAAAAGGAGAGACAGTGCAGCAGCACTGTCGACCCACATCAACCACAACAACAACGAGAGGAAGGAACGGGAAAGCAGCGAAGAGGCCCGTCTCCGGCGAGCTTAGGTAAACCAATCAGCGCGGTGTTGGGTTGACGGTGAGGTCATTAAGAGTTGACGGTGGGGTCGGGGCTGGATGGCGGTGCTGGGTTGACAACCGCCGCGGGGGCTGCGAGGGGTGGGTGAGGGAGGAGGTGGTGGGGTTTGGGTGGTTAGGACATTAGGGTAGGGTGGGGTGGGTTTGGGGTTAGGGAGAGATATAGGTTAATTAGGGTTTAAAAGTATTAATTAGGTTTAATTAGAGTTAATTAGGATTAATTAGTATTAGTTAGGTTAGTTAGGGGTTAATTTAGTTGATTTAACCTTAATGACTAACGGAGTTGACGGCCGTTAGTCATTAAGGGTATTATGATGATTTTTCAAAACCTCAGGGGCACCAGGTGAATTATTGAAAACGCGAGGGTACCCGGTGAATATTCGTAAACCTCAGGGGTACCTGGTGAAAAATCCGTTTATTTTTTCTTTTTAATACTAGTTATAGAGTTATATCATTAGTTATTGCTATTTCATTCATAATTGACGAATTTGTAATGTTTTTATGATTTAGACTAATTCCACGAACAATGTATTTTCGCCGGTGTGGAACCCAACAGAGGACACACTCTATGTATGTCGAGGGCTTTCTTTCAAGGCTAAAGAAACTGTTCAAATATTGGCAATTAGAGGTGGGCATGGGCCGGGCCAGCACGCGGGCCGGCCCGGTTTGGGCCCGGCCCAGCACGAGCCCGTTCAAGGCCCGGCCCGTTGTCCGCTCCGTGGGCCGTGGGCCTGCCACGGTCAAGAAATTTTATTTCAGGCCCACACCGGCACGATCCTGCGGGCCGAACGCTCCTTTCCTTTGTGTTTTTAGCCTAAAACTGTCAAAAATACAAAAAAACAACATAAAACACGGGCCAGGCTCGCAGGAGGCACGAGCCCGGCCCGTGGTGGGCCTGGGCCGGGCCGTGGACAAAACCTGAATATTTCAAGCCCGGCCCGGCACGGCCCGCCACTCACGGGCTCGGGCCCAACCCGACCCGCCATTTCCCCAAGCCCGCGGGCCGAGCCCGTGAACAGGCCCGGCCCGACCCATGCCCAGGTCTATTGGCAATCAAGACAAAAATGGACGTGTCATCGTCCAAACTTAGAAGGCGCTACGTATTGTTGACAAAAAAGGGTTACAACAGCGCTTTCCCATCCGCCAATCCTGAAGGTATCTCTATTATATAAGGCAACTAAGGGGGGACACCAAAATATAGAAACCCCTATTCTGCCCTCACTAAATATTGAAAATTACAACAAATCTTTTTTAAAAAAAACACGGCAAAAAAAAAAACTGTAATTCACCCCACATCAACACCACTCCAACTCCCCGCAGCGCTTAGCCAAATTCTCGCGCAGTTTCCTTAAATCTTCCGCTTCTCCCTTCTTCCTCTACTCCCATTCATCCTCTGCATATTATCCCATTCCTTACCTGCAAAATTCAGTATACCAAAATTCATTATATACCAGAATTCATTATACCAATATTAGGTAAATACATAATTCATAAAATTTGTTGTGTTGTTCATAATTCATAAAATTTGTTGTGTTGTTTATAATTAATTTTTGGTTTGATTTCATAAGCACTCCAACCACGTAAATAACAAGCGGAGAACAAAGAGCAGCCTCAATTACTACGGGCGATCTCAATTTCAACTTCCTAGGACAATCTCAAGTTAACAAGAGGAGAACAAAAGAGCAAACCTCAAGGTATTTCTTTTACACATAGTAATTGAGCAACATTCAGAATTAAGTCATTCTATTTGATTGTGTTATAATTTTAGGATACAACACTATAATTTTGATAATACCATTCTTTCCATATAATAATTTGTGTTTTTTTTTCATATAACTCGAGTGTTTTTCTTTTCATCATACTAGCTCGAGTGATTAGAATGAAAACACTAACTATTATAAAACCACTGCAATTATAAAACCACTATAAAGCACTGCCATTATAAAACCATGGTAAATCGACTAAAGCACTGTCATTAAAAAACCATTGTAATTTGTGAAGATTAATTTTTCATATAGAAAAGATAATTCGTAAAAGAAAAATTGAACATTTTTTAAGAAAGAAAAGTTTCTTCTCCCATTCTGAAGAAATAATAATTCAAAAATAAAACTTAACAATTCGAAAATAATTGTAATTTTTTAAGATTAATTTTTCATGTAGAAATAATAATTCGAAAATAAAACTGAACACTTTGAAGAAAGAAAAGTTTCTTCTGCCATTTTGAAGAAATAATAATTCGAAAATAAAACTGAACAATTCGAAAATTATACTAGCATGCAAACAAGCAAGTTAAGAGATTTCAAACTCACCTCCTTAATTGCAATCATAATTTTCCACTTCTTCTTTCATTTTTCCTTCCTCCTCCTTCAATTATCTCAGTTCTTCTCCAAAAATCAATTTATTTCTCCAATAATTCTTCCTCCACCTTCAATTACTACAGTTCGACGATGGTGGCGTGGTGATAGACGAGATTACAGGGGAGGTTTATAGACTGAAAGAGAGAGAGGGGCGGCGTGGCTTGGTGTTAGACGGGATTACCGACTCGACGGTGACTCGCAGCTTCAAACGCTTCAACGACCTCGCGTTAATCACCGTTGATGATAACAAACAGATAAAGCTTAGATCTAGAGTTAGGTAGTTTTATATCTTAGAGAGAAAAAATAAGGAGAGAGGAAGAAAATATAAATAGAAGATCAGCAAATCTAGACCCCCACTGATCTTTTCCACGGTGCATCTCACCAATATATTGGTGAAATGAGCTACTAAATGGACTTTATTATTTAGGGATCTAGACCATTTGGGTCCAATTGTACATTTTAATATCTTTTTTCACTTTCATTTTTATGAGATTCATGTTCAACGTTAAGCAAAAGAACAAAACATAAGAATCCTCAATTTCATTTTAGAGTTAATGTTTATTTATAAACTTTGTAATAAATATTTCCCAATAAATATCAAAACTATTATTTCGATTACCTTAAAAGCCATTCTTTTGTAATGTCTGTGGCTCCTTTGTTAAAAGACGTTATTTTATGTTTATAGTGTACTTTGGTGTAACGTTGTTGCATTATTGATACTTTTTTCAATACAATAGGGATGATATTATATTTTAGTTTGCGATATTTGTGCTCAAATCCAACTTCATCTTCAAGTTTAATTCCAATAACGATTTACGCACGCATATACATAAAACTTAGAACTTATATAGAAAGAGCTGGATGTAAGTATGCAATAATTTAACTTCAAAAATGACTTCGCACGCATAGCGTGCATATAAGGCTAGTCTAATTAAATATAACCCTCACGGTTACAACTTTTATTTTACCCTCGCATTTTATATAACTTCTTTTATGTTTACAATTATTTTTATGTCTCATATGGTTTTTAATCTTATCTGCATTACTAACATTTCATGCATCAAAAATTGTTAGAAATTTCAAATAAGCTGCTAACACATAGAAAATCTTATGTAAGAAACTGCATTACCATAATTTATGGTAACACACGGATAACTTGTTATCCTAAAAGAGCCATTTATCGTGGAAGTGACCCATTTATAGTACAAGTAACTAATAATCTAAAAGTAACCCCTTTAACTTATAAATGACCTTATATAATGACCCATTTGGAACACAAAGTGAGGTTGTTTTACCCTAATTCATTTTATCGGAACACAGTTTTAAACAATACTTTATTATGCGTGGTACACAAAAGATGGACATATATGAAATTAAATTTTGTGTTTTTCAGGGACTAAATTAGTTTATCGATCAACAAAGGATGGTCACAAGAATCTGTACATAATGGAAAATGCAGACTTAGGGGAATTTAATGAAGTCGAAATAACAAGGTTAACAGAAGGAGAATGGACAGACACACACTGCCACTGGTCTCCTAATGGAAATTGGATAGCATTCTCCTCAAACCGTTCTAATCCAACTGCAAAGAAATTCGAAGACCTTCCTGATGCTGGATACTTTGCGGTGTACCTAGTTAAGGTTGACGACAAAGATATGGTGGTGAAGGTGATCGACAGTGGATATACTAATTATGGAGGATTATTCCCAGGTCATGTAAACCATCCATTTTTTAGTCCGGATGGAAAGAGTCTTGTTGTTACTGCAAATCTTGCTGCAGTGTCGTGTGATCCGGTGTCGATGCCTCTTTTCGTGCACTCAGTCAGACCATATGGAGATATCTTTGTAGTCGACATCGACCCAGATGATATATATAAGAATGAGGATATAAAGAAGTTCACCCGCGTCACACATAGTCGATATGAGAATGCTACTGCTACTTGGACCGTGGCTTCATCTAAGGACTTGCTCAAAAAATGGAACGTACAAATTTTTGGAAATATTGGTACGAAGAATTATAAGCCACAATGCCCATATATGCATCAAGGTGGAGGAGAAAGCATTCATATGACTGGCCACATTTGCATCGCAGATAAACGTTGTTGTTGAAATCACTGATGCGAGTGGATATTAGCACGTTTATATGATTATGAGGGCAGTTTGCATTGTGTGTTTGTTCATGAAGGATTAAGGATGTTACCTCTTTCAAAATGAAAAACACTTCAAACTTGTTGAGTTGAAGTTTGCTTATGTTTTTATAACGTTTTGATTTGTGCGGTTGGTTGTGAAATTGTGATAGTCTATATACGTGTAAAGTTAACACCCAAACAATAGAAAAATCAAATACCTATATACTCAATTATGGGTAGTAATTGGATTTGCTTCAAGTGGTGAACTTTCTCATTTTCCTCGCGAGATCTAAGGTTCAATTCCTACCCCAAGCATTTGCTTGGAATTTAAAGGGGTCAGCAGGGGGGAGGATTGGGACTTGTATGGTTGTAATGGGCCTTTGGGTGGGGACCCAACGCGAGAGTAGCGCAAAAGTTTTCTTGTTTTATATATATAAAGCAGAGTTCCACGGGCCAGCTCACGAGGTCGCGACATTTAATAAGATACATTGGGAAATTATATTATTTAAATATAGTTCGGAAAATTATGATTTTTGTGCCCTTGGAAAGTGTTTAAAAACTAGTTTAAAATAAGATTTATTTATATATTTAAAATTTTATATTAAAGTAACGTAACTTATAAAAAAATTGCCTATACTAATGTATTACAGTAACAAACTGCAATTTGAAATTCAATTAGAATTAGTGCTTTGCTACAAAACCTATTCATGTTAGAATTAGAATATTCAAAGTTATTACATCATAACTTTTGTTATTGCATGTCGGAGAAAAATACGTTCAAACAGGGTATGCGAAAATTCGAAAAGTCTACATCTTCTTCGTGAATAGAAGAGATATTTGTCCGGGTCCCAAATACTAGTATATATATACACACAAACACATGTACACGCACTCAATAATGGGTGGTCTAACAAATGTATACCCAACTGTGAAAAAGTACAAATACTTCCTCCTAGTTTTCTTAATTGCACCATTTTACTTTTGGGTACTATTCATCAACCAACATAGAAGTGACTTTTTTACCATTATATAAGAAAAAATATAGTTAAACGGGATCTTGTTAGACTTATCTCAATACGATATACTCCAAATATCAACTCTTTATATTTTTACTTAAACACAATTAGAGATATTGTTATGGGGTGAATTACTCTTACGTGGCAGCAAATTATAAGATCATATTGTGTTAGTTTGTTCGAGTGAAGTGGCAGCATCAAAGAGGATGATTGAGGGTGGGCGGAAGGATGACATGGCTAGGCAGTTTGGGGATTCCTACTCCTTTGGAAGATGTGCGCGTTGTTGAAGAAAACGTGATAAGAGTTCAACTGCTTGGAGATATATTGTGGGCAATCCCATCAAAATAGTATCTCCACCAATGAGAAGCGAGGAAGAAAACGGCTATAGCTGCAACGTTAGTCTTGTAAATTAGTATAAATAGTTCATTAGCTCATGGCTTGTAAATCACTACTCACTGCTCTCTCAACTCTCTCTATAGTTTATACTTGTACTCTTTCACAAACTCAAGCAACTTAGTGGATTGGCAGGATACAGATCCTCCCGTGGTTTTCCCCTCATTTCCCAAAGGGTTTTCCACGTAAAAAGTTGTTGTGTTCTTTCTTTTATTTCTCGCAACTTTACTTTGTGCAATTTATTTCCATTCGCAAGTTAATTATGAACCCCCTCTCCAAGCAAATTAGCCTTAGTGTGAAATTTGCCCTAAACAATTTGGCGCCCAGCGTGGGGCTGGTAATTAAAAAGCAATCCTAACACTCTACCAATTTGTCACGAAATATGTCTGGAAACAATGCTAATGAGTCGCCCGCAACTCCTACGTCACTCGTTGATGTGCCAGGGCAAGAAGCCATGGACCAAATCATGGGGACCATTGACAAGATGAAGCAATCTCTCAGAGATGAAATTGCGGCTCAAGGTGTCCAATTCAGAAAGGAAACCGAGGAGCTCCGGTCCCAAATGCTGTCCAACACGTCCAACTTTCGCAAACATCGGAGTGATATTGGCAGCATATCCAAAAAACTTGATATGGAGGATCCCATCCATGAAAACGACGAAGATATCGTGCCAGAGCAAGGAGCGCCACCTGTCGGCAAGTATCCTAGCTTAACCACCATGCCGCCTATGAGTGGGTCTCCCCGTTCGAAGAAGATGCTGGCAAGATGCATGATCAGCCATCTTAGAAGGAGTCGTCATCCAAAGTAGCCGCGGAGCAGCTTCAGGCAATGCAAGATGCCCGAAGCAAGCAACATGTGCCCAACATGCCACAGCCCGCCCCGCGCACTGTCAACGCAGATCCCTTGTACTAGCGCCTCGAGGCAGATCGAAGAGATGATCCTCAAGATTCCTAGAGTGCCAAGACCCGTGGAGAAAGCTGCCTTGACCAGCTATGCCGATTCGCCATTTGCAGATGCCATCGCCTTGGTTGAGACCCCAAAGCGCTTTACCATTCCTGTTATGAAGTTGTACGACGGAACGACGGATACCGGTGAGCATGTCGCCCAATATAAGCAGAGAATGATCACCATCCCGGTCCTACGCGAGATGCGTGAAGCTTGCATGTGCTAGGGCTTTCGGTCAACTTTATCAGGTCCCGCTCTTCAATGGTTCATTAATCTACCTAATGGTGCTATTTTAAGTTTTGCAGGTTTGGTAGACATGTTCAATCTCCGGTTGCCGCAGCGGGGAGCATAGAAAAGCAAACCAGCGATTTGTACCATGTCGTACAAAGATATTGCAAACCGCTGCGAGACTACCTTAACAGATTCAACCGCGAAAAAGTCTCCATCCCGAGATGCGATGCTCGTACCGCCATCGAAGCTTTCCGAAGAGGTTTGCTAGAAGAGTCGGAGCTGTATACGGAGCTGACGAAGTATCCTTGCCCTACCTTTGAAGATGCCCAGGCAAAGGCCCTCGCGCAAATCAGATTCGAGGAAGATCTTGATACCGTAAAAGGTGCAAGCAGAGTCGGATCGAGGCAAGTAAGAAGGCCCCAAGTAACAACAATCGTCGGGACAACCGATATCAACCATATCACAAAGATGTTGTGCAAAATGTCAACGTCGCAGATTCAAATCATCCTCCAGCAATCCTAGAATGCAACTTCAATGTCAGTCCAGCAGGACTAATCAACCGCCTTTGCAAGTTAGGAGATGCAGTCAGGTTGCCCAAGAAGTCAGACAAACCCTCGGACAAGAAGGAGTCACCAAGGTGGTGCGACTTCCATGCAGATATTGGCTATACAACAGACGAGTGCATTGGCCTCAGGAGAGAAGTTGCTCACTTGCAACGGAAAGGATTCTTGAATTAAAAATCTAATGACTGACAAGGGCAAAGCAACCATGCAGCGCGAGTCGCCAACTTCAGAAAGGCCACCAGCTCCCCCTCACCCTTCTAGAATTGTCAATCTTATTTCAGGTGGATCGGACGTGTGCGGCCTAACATATTCAGCTGCAAAGCGTCATGCCAAAGAAAGTGCCATGGAAAAGCCCTCGGCCCATGCAGAAAAGCTAAGGAAGATTCCATGCCTATATCCTTCGATGAAGAAGATGCAGCAGACTTGGCGGATCCGCACCATGACGGACTTGTTATCTCACTTACAATTGGAAACTGCCTCCTAAGAAGAGTGCTCGTGGACAATGGCAGCTCGGCAAATATCATCATGTTAGATGCCCTCAAAGACATGGGGCTAAGCGAAAGCGACATCACCAAAAAATCCACAGTGCTCGTAGGATTTAGCGGCGAGGCTAAACATACACTTGGCGAAATCACTTTGCCCACTTATGCGCAAGGCGTTAATATCTAGTTAAAATTCCTAGTTATTGATTGCTTGTCATCTTACAATGTCATTGTTGGCAGGCCATGGATCCATGATATGAAGGCGGTGCCCTCCACCTATCACCAAACCATCAAGTTCCCCACCAAATGGGGAGTGCAAGAGCTAAAAGGTGACCAAAAATTGGCGAAGGAATGCTACAAAACAGCCTTGAAGCCTTTAGCAACTCGCAAGATGCCTGCATAGCAACTACAGCAACGACGGACCATCGAAGAATATGCTGAACCAGAAGCTTAACCAATTAATGAAATCCATCCTTGATCCGTCTAAACCTAAGCAAACTGTCTGGATTGGAGCAGACTTGCAAGTCGAATTGCGAGAGCAATTGATCGAATTCTTGAGGCAAAACGCCGACTGCTTTGCTTGGTCCCATGAGGACATGGTTGGCATCAACCCTGAGGTAATAACGCATAAATTAAATGTTAATCCTGATCACTTGCCTGTCAAGATGAAGGAAGTTTGCACCTGAGCGCTACCAAGTCATCAACGAAGAAGTGCAAAACCTTCTAGAAGCAGGCAAGATACGAGAAGCAAAATACCCCGACTGGCTTGCAAACGTGGTAATGGGGCCAAAGAAGAATGGGAAGTGGCGAGTTTGCATTGACTTCACAGATCTCAACAAAGCATGCCCAAAGGATCCATTCCCACTGCCTCACATCGACGCCATGGTGGACGCAACTGCTGGTCACGAGATGCTCACCTTTATGGACGCATTTAGCGGGTACAACCAGATTTTATGCATCCTGAAGATTAAGAAAAAACGGCATTCATCACAGATTGAGGCATCTACTGCTACAAAGTAATGCCCTTTGGCTTGAAGAATGGTGGCGCAACTTATCAAAGGTTAGTAAATAAAATGTTTGAAAAATAGATTGGGGACACCATGGAGGTGTACATTGATGACATGCTGGTCATGTCCAAAAAAGCCAACGATCACATTCAGCACCTTGAAGAAGCATTTGAAATCCTAAGGCACTACCAAATGAAGTCGAATCCCAAAGAATGTTCCTTCGGCATGACCTCCAGCAAATTCCTGGGGTATGTCGTAACCCAGATAGGCATCGAAGCAAGTCCAGAGCAGATCAAAGCCATTGTCAATTTGTAGTCTCCAAGATGCGTCAAAGATGTGCAAAAGCAGACCGGGCGAGTTGCAGCGCATAACAGATTTATATCTAAGTCGTCAGATAGATGCAAATTAAATTGTTCTATGATGTGCTAAGAAAGAAGAAATCATTCGAATGGATCAGCCAGCATAAAGAAGCATTCCAAAACTTGAAGACCTACATGATGACGCCAACACTTCTCGCAAAGCCAAAGGACAAAGAAGAGCTGCAACTTTATTTAGCTGTTACGCAGGCAATTGTAAGCGTCGTTTTGGTAAGAGAAGAAAATGGAATTCAGTCTCCCCTATAAGATATGTGATGAACAAACCTGAGTTGTCAAGCAGAATGGCCAAATGGCTAGTGCACCTAAGTGGCTACGAAATCAGGTACGAACCAAGGACATCCATTAAGTCGCAAGCTTTGGCAGACTTTGTGGCTGATTTCAGTCCAAATTTGCAAACTGAAGCCGACGAAGAACTCTTGCAATTGCTGGAACAAACCGCAAGTCCCACATGGACACTATGCACCGACGGAGCATCAAACACAAATGGATCAGGACTTGGATTTGTACTAAAATCGCCACAAGGGGACATCATAGCCCAAGCCGTGCACTACGAATTTAAAGCAACCAACAATGAGGCAGAATACGAAGCTTTGATTGTTGCCCTCGATGACGCAGCAGAACTCAAAGTAAAGCGTATCGAGGTAAGTTGCGACTCTTTACCGATCGTCAACCAATTTAATGGATCTTATGCAAGAAAAGATCGAATATGGCGAAATACTTGGACATAGCAAAAAATGTTGCCAACAAATTCGATGAGTTTACCATAAAGCATATACCAAGGGAGCATAATGTAGAAGCGGACTAGCCAACCTAGGCTTAGTTTCAACAGCACTCAACTTGAGTATCATTCCTATTGTACATATCCTGCAACCTACAATAGACAGACACCAAGTAAATAAAACAAGCACAGAAGTCGCCTGCGACGACACAGACTGGACAGAGGAATACATTCAATGGCTAAAGGAAGGCATTTTACCCCAGCAACTCTGAGATCCTCGGACTTTCAAGGTAAAGGCATCCCACTTCATCTAATTCGATAACGTACTATTTCGCAAGTCAGTTGCAGGTCCTTACTTAAGATGCCTCAAAAGGCAAGATGTACCCATTGTCCTACGCGAGCTACACGATGGCGAGTGTGGCAATCATGCTGGAGGCAGGAGTTTATCTAATAAAGCACTCAGGATGGGCTATTTCTAGCCTACTATGAGAAATGATGCCATGGAGTATGCTAGAAAATGTGAAGCTTGCCAAAGACACGCTATAGTTTCACACCAGCATGCTGAACAACTTCACCCAATCCTGGCAATCTGGCCGTTCATGAAGTGGGGAATGGATATCGTAGGCAAACTTCCGCAAGCTCCAGGGCAACGCGTATTCATGCTAGCCATGACAAATTACTTCTCCAAATGGATTGAAGCAGAAGCATATCGGAACATCACCGATACTGAGGTAATATCTTTCATAAAACGAAACATATTATGCAGGTTTGGCATCCATTCAGAGATAAATTGTGATAAGGATCGCAATTTATAAGCGATAAGACGAAAAAGTTCTGCCAAAATTGGAACATCAGGCTAGACAATTCAACGCCAAGATACTCGCAAACTAATGGGCAAGCTGAATCTAGCAACAAAATAGTCGTCAACAACATCAAAAAGCGAATCGACGAAGCAGGTGGCAGATGGGATGACGAGTTGCCTCTAATCCTCTGGGTAGACAGGATAACGCCGAAGAACACAACTAATCAAACTCCTTATTCTTTAGTTTTTGGTTGTGAAGCAGTTATCCCATCTGAAGTGTACATGCCAACTGCAAGGTTTGGTCTCATGACAGAAGGCAGGAATGATGCCAAAATTATCACATAACTTGGATACCATCGACGAAATCAGAGATCACGCCAAGGTAAGAATGGCAGCTTATCAGCAAGCAGTTGCCAGAAGTTAGAACAAGCACATTAAGGTCAAGCAATTCTAAGTTGGAGATTGGGTCCTCAGAAAGACATTTCAAAATACCAAAGATCCAAAGGTAGGCAAACTCGCTGCAAATTGGGAAGGGCCATACCAAATTGAAAAGGTAATAGGTAACGGAGCGTACATGCTGATCACTAGAAATGGTGTGCAAATTCCATGCAGTTGGAACGCAACTCACCTCAAACAGTATCACTTCTAAATTTATCATTTTACTTTTCTGCAATTTATTTCTTTTCCTCCATAAACACATACTGACTTAAGTATCGGAGGGCCGTTGGTGAAACGCCAACGATCTAGGTCTAACAAACCATTTTGCAAGGTGCTGGCACATCAGGAGCAGCTTCTTAGGCAACTTCCTAGGCAATTTCTCCAAAGACTTCCCCAAAGAACTTCCTATACGAAGTTCCTCTACAACTTAGTAAGCGATCTTCACGACAACTCCTTTGGCGAGCTTTCCAAAGAACCCTTTGGGTAGATATGGATGCAACAACAAAGAAAGCATTTTGATTTGGATCTTAGTCAAATATGTGCAATCAAAGGCCAAGCGACTTTAGAGTGGCAACTTGAGGAACAAGATGCTAGATTGACTAGACTGTGATTCCTAACCAAGGCACTTCGCCATTACTTTTGAAGAACATTCTTTGTAAGCAAGTTATTTCTTTCATCCATTACTTGTAATTTTTGAGTTCTATTAATAAAACGCGCAATTCATTCAAAATTGTTCAAATCCAAATTATTGTCTTCTTGCAAGTTATGCCAATTATTGAAAAGGTTATAACACGGCAGTTGCAAAACAGCTGATTTCAAAAAGCAACTTCAAAACGGGTCGACGTTTTAGTTTGCTACAACATGCATGCATGAGACAAAACCAACCAAACACAAACTATTCTCAAAAGCATAATGGCAGTAAGCAGAGAAAGCACGCAAATTAAAGTTGCTCCTATGAGCAAATACCAAACACACTAATGTCTTAAACCTTGCTCCCATGAACAAGTAAAAGCAACATGCAACATAAAATACTGCTTTTAAATCCTAAGCAAAAGGCGGTAAATATCAAGCAGCATTATCCAGGGGCTTGTCGGCATCAACATCTATAGGTCGGGAATGTGCGCCAACAACATAAGCCGATGCATGAGTGGACGCATCATCAGCAATGTCTTCGAGAATGGCTGTAGTCTTTACATTTTGGCTCTTTTTGGCCTCCTCATAGGACAACCTATCCGCAACAAGTATCTACTCCAAGTGCTTGCCGGCGGCATACTCCTCCATAGCCTCAATCCTGGCCAACTACAGTTGGATGCCAGTGTTGTCAAGAAGTTCGTAAAATTTCACCTCGGCTTCCTCAGCAGCCTTCTCCACCTCTACCTTCAAACGCTGCACTTCTTCTTGCTCCTTCGCCAGCTGGTCCAACCAATGTTGGCATCTTCCCTCAGCTTCTTAATTCTCCTTGGTAAGAGTGGCGACTTTAGCGGTCAAATCAGATAGGTTTTGGTGCGTGGCAATGAAGGCTTGCATGCACTGAAAGCAATATGCACCAGAAGTCATTATGCAGAGAAAACAAGGAAATAGTCAGAGATGGGAGTAAAATTAAAGTGGACAGATAAGCTGATGCCCTCCGATAGGAGTAAATACAAGTTTTTGGCACTTGACCATATTGGAGTTACTTCGGCAGAAATAGAGCAGAAGTCTTTAGGAATTTCAATTTCCATGTTCTTTCTCCTCTGCCCAGCCAGCGCTGAAGCTGCAGGCGTTGCAATTGAGCGAAGGATCTGAGGAGCAGGTGGGCGGATCGTTGCAGAAGGCGCAGGAGGGATAGCAAAAACTCCACTTCTGTTGCGCATCCTTAAAATCAGTTCGGAGTTTAAAATTGGAGCAGTTCACTGACATGCAAAAGTTTCTACCAACGAGAGAAGAAAAAATAAGCAACTTATGAAGGAGAATTGTGCAATGAAATAAAATGTTGCTTGCATACCAAAAGACATGTTAGAGGTCGAGCGAGGTATGGTACTTCTTCTTCTTGGAGAGTTGGATGAGCCTGCTTGTGTAGGCAAGTTGGCACCAGGATGCGAGGGAACAATAGGGAAAGTTCTATCTTCAACGCTGAGAGCCAAGATTAAGTCCGTAAAGCCGACCGATTGTTCACGCCTAGAAGCGTGCAGAGAAACGCCTGCCCAACAAAACGTGTAAGCAAATTGTCAAAAATCGGTATACAAAATTCACAACAAATTAGGCAAATTACCTTCAGATCTCCAAGCATCCTTGAAAAACCACCAAAGTCACCCACAAAGTCTGCTCTTACAAAAAAGTATCTTGCGGCCCAGTCCCTGTCTCGACCCTTGTCGGTTTTCTCTACCAGTGCGTCTTTGCCTTTGTTAGTTTGAGGGCGAATTTCCCCTTCCCAAATGTTTTGATTTGGTAAGGGAAGGCCAAATCATCTATTGTGAAGTAAATACCCAAATTCTTGCTTAAAGTTTCTATACTAGTCAAAACCCTCCATGCCCCATGGAGAAGTTGGTAAGGTGCCATGTCAGTTGCAGCAAAGAATTGGCGGATAAAAGGCGAAAAGGGGAATCTCTCTCCTAATTTGGTTAAAGGGTAGTCATAGAAAACCAACCAGCCTGAGCAAACCCAATCCATTCTCTCTTGATTTATTGGCAACCTAATCACAGCGCCAGAGGGAAAACCATAGTTCTTCCTAACGGTTTGTAAATCAGTCGCAGTCAGCACACTAGGGTAAAGGTTCTTGTCTTCAAGAATTTCTAAAGGGCGAAAGATACTTGCCCCTTCAGGGGAGGAAATGTTTCTTGAAGAAGACCTAGGATTTGCTCTAGTCATGGAGAAAAAGGAAGAAAAAGACAACAAAGGCAAAATTTTGCAAAATCGAAAAAATAAGGAAAAAAACACAAATAAAATCAGAAGAGAAGATGAGATTTTACCTGGATGAAGGAAGAAGTTGAATTGTGCAAGAAAGCTAAAGAAACTTTATCTTGAAACGATGTCCTGCATTTATAGAATAAGGGAGAAGTTAGATGTCTAATCAAGCCATGCAAGTAACCGTCAAAATTGTGCACGTTCTTCAAAGCAATTTTCTTTTTAAATCTTGAAATTTTTCCGTCCTCAGTTTGCCGCCTAAGTAGAAAAAATTTGGGGCTATTGTTATGGGGTGAATTATTCTTACGTGGCAGCAAATTATAAGATCATATTGTGTTAGTTTGTTCGAGTGAAGTGGCAGCGTTCAAGAGGATGATTGAGGAATGGGTGGATAGATGACGTGGCTAGGCAGTTTGGGGATTCCTACTCCTTAGGAAGATGTGCGCGTTGTTGAAGAAAATGTGATAAGAGTTCCACTGCTTGGAGATATATTGTGGGCAATCCCATCAAAATAGGATCTCCACCAATGAGAAGCGAGGAAGAAAACGGCTATAGCTGCAACGTTTGTCTTGTAAATTAGTATAAATAGTTCATTAGCTCATGGCATGTAAATCACTTCTCACTGCTCTCTCAACTCTCTCTAGTTAGTACTTGTACTCTCTCACAAATTCAAGTAACTTAGTGGATTGGTAGGATACAAATCCTCCTGTGGTTTTTCCCTCATTTCCCAAAGGGTTTTCCACATAAAAACTTGATGTGTTCTTTATTTTATTTCTCGCAACTTTACTTTGTGCAATTTATTTCCATTCGCAAGTTAATTATCAACCCTCTCTCCAAGCAAATTAGCCTTAGTGTGAAATTTGCCTTAAACATATATTTATGTTCAAAGAAGGAGACTAAGTCATATTATAGGAATTAATCACTTGTGTTAACTAAAACTCTCTTGTATATTAGCATTTTTTAGTTTTTGCTTTACTTATCTTAGCTTCTTTTTCTCTCTAGGATAGCTTTCATGTTTTAGTTTTAAACCCTAGTTTTCTCCCTATTCATTAATTAACGGATTTCAATAGCTTAATTGATTGAGGTATAAGTAATTCTTTTTCTTTTATTTATTTATTGTTTTTAAATTCATTTTTCTTTTTAGATCTAGTTTTTATTCTTTATTTTATTATTGAGTACTTATTTCTAGGGTTTAATAATTATTGTTTAAGCTATGAATCGTATTGATATATTAATGGTTTGATTCGTCATTCACAGTGGCGGATCCAGGATTTCAAGTCAGGCGTAGCGTAATTTTATGATAATATCGTATACCCATAAATACTATAACTATTAAGTTCAAAATGTTACAAAATTCAAACACTGAATGACAATTGTTTACCAGGCGCTCTCAAATTTTGGAACCAATTTACAATCATATCATCTTTTACCTCCGAAAAGTATAATTTCTCAAGATAAGTAACTAACTATCTTCAACCATTCATTTCTTCATTTTTAACTTGGTTAAGTTGGAGGAAGATTTGGACTTGGATCGACTTCATTTTCTTTACGTGTTCCTTTTAAAAAAAAGCTTGAGATATTCAATTCTTATTTTCTCATCATAACTTTAAAATACATATATACACTTATTACAAAAATTTACTAATCAATTCAACTAGTATCTTCTTACTCCTATGGGAATTATAAATTTCTAGCTAATCAACACTAGAACACTAAAAATAAAAAAAAATTCAACAACTCCCTTGACAAAATCATAATTCACTAAGTCATTAATAATGAGTTTAATTTATTCATCATACACCCGAGTGTACCATGTTCATGGTACACCCAAGACTAATTTTGCTCATTTTCTCATTTGAAACTCTCTTTTTTAGTACATTTTGCTGATTTGTATTATTTCAAACGAGCAATGAGTAAAAAAATAGCCTTGGGTGTAAATGCTCATGGTACACCCCGGAGTATGATAAAATTTGTGACTAACTTTTTACACATAATAATATACTTGTTCAAAATTCAAAAAAGAATTTTGTGACATGAAAGTGGTAACAGTTTAGGTGCGCCATTGATTTAGGCCATAATCACCTAAAAATCACAATTAGTTTAACTAGTTTAGGCAGTGGATAAATAGAAAATAACAACAAATTCGGTCTGTTAAACCATAAAATACTCTAACAATCAAAAAAATTGAGAACTCTTCAAACAATTTTGCTAAAGTATCAAGAAAATTCATCAAATAATTAAAATTTTCACCATAAAAATGAGATAAAAGCATGACTAACCAAGATGTAGATAAAAGTGACTCTTCCAGAAATCCCAATTCAAGAATCCCATGAGACAGAAGGTCTCGGGGATTGGCCCTATTGCGAGTTCCTAATCTCGCTTTTATTTTGTTCCCCCGATCGTGAAATCAATCCACTCCCTCCACTCCTTTTATTAGGTTTTTGGCAATCGTCATCTACCAGCAGAAGAGCCTCACTACAGTTCTTTCACAACACAAACCTCCAGATCGGACAGTGTTATCCAAGTTTACGTTTTTTATGTTAGATTGTTATGTAAGAGCGCGTAACGCTCAGTTTAGTTTCTTTGTTTTTGTTTGGTTGTATTAGCGTTAGGTTGTACTTCCATTTTTACTTAATGTAAATTTTCCCTTACCCTAATTTATTCAAAATCCAACAATTTGTTGGAGAAAAAACCACCACGACAATGGCCTAGCACTTGGCATCGGAAATCGAAACAAAAGAAGACAGGGTCAAATTCCCTTTTCGCTTCAAGATCGGAGCTTGCCGCTAGGGAAATCACTGCTCTCGACTCCAAACTAGCGACCCGACATGATTGCTCCAGGAATCTTGACCTTATGATAACAACTAAAACAACAGAATGAAGTGCGTGAAAGATTCCTTGTTAAGGGTCCAACCTAGTTGGTTCGTTAGCTTGGTCTGACTTAGTTGTAAACTTTGATGAGCAATGAAATTTACAAAATTAGCAAAAAAAAAAGAGGGTGAAAGAAAGGAGGATAGAGAGAGAGGCGGAAAGGAGTTAGGGTTTAGCTGACTTATTGCACACTTTCGGCTTTCCCTCATTGTTTCTCTTCCTTTTTCGAAAAAAAGAACAACTCAATTTTTTCAAAAAAAAAAAAAAAAAAACAGGGTTAGCACGTGCTACCCCTTGTTAATTACTATGTGGCTCCGCCACTGGTCATTGATGTTTCTAATTGATTAGTTTTTTTATATTGTTAACATTGCAATATGATCAATTATTTAATTTGATTATATCTTACTAATAACAAGTCATTGATCGAGTCATAGATCGAGTTATAGTACTCCTTAATTAGAGGCTTACCTACAATAAATGGAATGAATATGAATGCAAGAGCGTCATTAGGAAGTTCGAGCTAGAGTGTTAGGGCTCGAGAGAGACTACGTCATATCTATATCAAACAGACACAATTGAACACCCTTTCTTTGCTTAGCTTGCAAATACAAATGGGAGATGCTATACTTACTAATCAAGCAATGGTTATGATTTGCAATAGCGCGCTAACGTGAGACCCTGGTTTCATGAGATTGATCCACAAATCTAATATGTATGTGCATACCAACTAATTTTTTTTTTGGATAATTCGAACTAAATATAACTAAAATAGGAGATTACAAACAAAGCATTCAGCCATGGTCATCAGAAGACATGGTTGACATATTACAAACTTGAATGTCTTCAACTAAAAATTTAATACAATCCGGGGGAGGGGAAGATAGTTCTTGCAAAATATTTAGACTTGCTCTTTCCCCTTGCGCATGTTTTGCTACTGCATCCGCAAGCCTATTTGAATTTCTTCCTTCATGCCGAAGTTCAAGTCCTACGGTTCCTTGGAGCAACACCCTACAATCATGAATAATGTTATACAAGTTACTTCTAACAGTTTAATTTTTACCAATCTTTTCCACGGCATTTTTGCAATCGGATACTACAATGCCCAAATTCCAATGGTGATGCTTAGCCCATTGAAGTGCCATTAGGATAGCACGGGTTTCAGCCTCAAGAGCACTTGAACAGAATGTAGTCATGGTAATCCCTCCTAGCCACGAGCCAAAGGAATCCCTGCAAACAGCTGCTAAACCGGTCTCTTTTGATTTGATAACGAAAGAGCCATCCACATTTATTTTTAGATGTGACAAGGGAGGGGGGCCGAGATTGGGTTCATAGGGTTAGAGATGCTCGGGTCGGAACCGGAGGAAGAGTGACGAGGGGTGGGAGTGGGTTGAGATGAGTAGGAGGGGTGAGGGGGGGAGATGAAAAAGAGGAGAGAGAGGGGAGAAGGGGGGAGAGGTGTTGGGAGCTTTTCCCACTTTAGGTTGGCTCTTGGAGTAGAACCATTCAGTGGCGGCCCAACGGGAGTTTTTTATAGAGGAGGAAGAAGAGATATTCTTCTTGTTGAAAACCCAAGCATTCCGTCTTAACCAAAGACCCCAAATCATGAAAATAAATTCGACATTAGAAGGGACTAGCGTAAGATTGACATGATAATGGGTAATGTTGCTTTTTAACCAATCCTTAAAGGAGGTGGCGGGGATGGTTTTCACATTGGCATTAGACCACACTTCCACCGCACGGTTACACCCCCTAAGAATGTGGTTCATGTTTTCCTCTTCATTAGGACAGAAAGGGCAATACTTAGTATAGGAATTAACACGATAACTTATATTACCATTGGTTGGCATTCTATTCCACCAAATTTGCCAAAGGAAGAACTGGTGTTTCGGGAGTCCCGGGGCTTTCCAAAGCCATCCCCACGAGTCCTCATCCCCTTCAGGGGATAAGAATCTCGTTGCAATTCTTGAGTTAAATTTCCCAAGATGAGTCCATAGTGAGTAAGTAAAGTCGGGGTTACGGGAGAAAACAACTGACCTAACTCTGTCGACTAATTCACGGGGGAGGTTTATGGAGGAGATATTCGTTATATCACAATTACTTATAACATTTGCTGTTAAGTTAAGCTCACTTTGTTGTAGAGGACCATGGATTAGGGACCTTAGACTTTCCCCATTAATCCAGTTATCATGCCATAAGTTAACATTTGCTCCTTCCCCAACAACCCAAGCTATGCTATGCTTATAGGTATCCCAACCAACACCAATATTTTTCCAAATGTGGGACCCCTTCTTAACACTAAGGAGTTCGTTCCTTTTATTGATGTATTTTTCTTTAATGATTTTTGAGGCCCACATGGTATCATTGTCCAGCTTCCAGCAAAGGCGAGCTAGGCTTATGTTATTAATGTTTTTGTGAGTTAAAACCCCAAGCCCCCCTACGCTTTTTTGGGTACAAATTTTTTTCCAAGCAATCCAAGTAATTTTTTTCCCACTATCCTTACTATTCCGAGAAAATTACTACATATTGAGTCCAGTTTATTCTTAATAGCTATAGGAAAGTCAATCATGTGCATATAGTACCTAGGAATTGCTTGAAGAGCAGCATTAATTAGAATGGTCCTCCCTGCCTTGTTGAGGCTCTTTGCTTTCCAAGATGCTAGTTTGGAAGCCACTTTGTCAATGATAAAAGTAAGTTTATTTTTTGAAGGTTTTCTATGACACAGGGGGAACCCAAGATAAATTCCTAGGTCTTTTGTGCTCGAGGTATTCATTTCTTGTTCAAAATCATCTTGCACATTAATGCTCGTATTAGGGGAGAAATACAACCTACTTTTAGAGTCATTAGATTTTTGGCCCGACAACCCAAAAAACTTGTGAAGGATATGTCTCATGGAATCTAAAGTTGAATTGTTAGCTTCTCCAAAGAATAGGATATCGTCAGCAAAGAGAAGATGTGAAATCTCCGTACTTCCCCCCTTAACCTTGAAAGGGGTCCAAATTTTAGAGGCACAAGCTTCGTGTATGGTAAGTACTCAAGGCAAATGATAAAAAGGCACGGAGATAGAGGGTCACCTTGTCTTATGCCCCTAGAGGGAGTGAAAGCATTTGTACGGTTGCCATTAACCTGGACACAAGTTTGGCCTGCGTTAACACAACTCATTATAAGCTTTATGGAATCGTATGTGAAATTTAGTCTTTTTTAGACAAGTGTTCTATGAAGGGCCATTCCAGTCTATCATAGGCTTTTTCTAGATCTAGCTTCAAAGCAAAGAGGCCTTTTTGCCTTTCTTTTGTTCATTGTTTGTAGGATCTCCGAAGCTATGATGAAATTTTCCTCCGACCCCCTTCCCCGTATGAAACTATTCCGGTTGGGTGAGATTATGTCCTTGAGATAGGGTCTTATTCTTTGAACCAAAATCTTTGTAATAATCTTATAAGAGGTATTAACCAGGCTTATTGGTCTAAAGTTATTAAGCCGCAAAGGGTTGCCAATTTTTGGTATGAGGGATATTAGGGTTGAGTTCATTGATTTGGGCATATCTAGAGAAGTGAAAATGTCTTTTACACAATTAAAGCAGTCCATCCTAATTGCCTCCCAAAAATGGTGATAGAAATGCGCATGGTAACCATCGTCCCCAGGGGCTTTGGACCTACCAATGGAAAAAATTGCTTCCTTAACTTCCATCATAGTCGGAACTTGGCTGCAGTTCAATTAGAGATGGCCAACAGTGCGGGCCAATCCAGCCCATCCAGCCCAGCCCGCCTCTTGGGCCGTGTGGGCTGAGCCCACGAAAAGCCCTGGCCCAGCCTACCGAACCGTGAAATTGAGCCCAACCCACGAAAGCCCGCTACTAAATCCGCCCGGCCTCGGTCCACGAAATCGGTCCAAGACGGCCCATGAACCGGATCACCCAACCCAAGTAATTATTCAACCAAATTGTGTATATTTTAATCAAATTGTACATATTTTAATCAAATTTCATATATTATAATTCAATCAAATTCAAAAAATAATGAAATTATTCATTAATATTAATAATTGTATATATTTTAATTAATTTTAAAGGTTTTATGTAACAATAATAAACGATTCTAATGATTAAATAATTCTGAAAAAAAAAATTCTCATGCCGGCCCGCTAGCCCAGTAGGCCCACAAACCGCCAAAACCGTTGTTCGAACCGTGAAAACCGGTAACAGACCGGTGTGGGCCAAGATTTTTTAGCCCGTGGACCAGGCCGCCCAAACCGTGAATTCCACAATCCGGTCCTGGGCCGTGAAATCTCAGCCCGGCCCACTAGGGCCCGCGGACCAGCCCACCCAACCCGCACTAGTGCCATCTTTAAGTTCAATGACTCATTTGAAATGATGTCGGGGGGAAGGAAGATGTTCAGACGAAAACAGGTTCTGGTAATGCTCCATTATAGCCTTATTAATATCATTAGGATTCGTAATACGCTTACCGAGATCGTCTTTAATCATGAGAATTTTGTTAGTTTTCCTCCTAAAAATGGTTGATAAGTGAAAGAAATGTGTGTTTCGATCACCATTCATAAGCCAATTGGTTCTAGAACGAATGTGCCAAAAAGCTTCCTCCTAGTCAAGAATTGAATTAAGCTCTTTTGTTAGATTCTCCTCCAGGTCGAAAAGGAAGGTATTTGTTGGGTCAGATTCTAAGGCCACCTGCGTGCCATGAATGCGGGCCTGGAGAGTTTTTTTTATTTTTAAAGATGTTATCCTCTCTATGGACCCAAATAGGAATCTCCTTACTAAGGACGCTAAGTTTGTTAGATAAGCTATTTGCATTCAAGGCCCACTGACCTCTCACCCAAGGATCAAACGGAGGGTTTTCGAGCCACATGGGCTCGAATTTAAAGAAACGAGTGCTAACATTTGGGCTGGGCTTTTTAAGACTTATGAGAATAGGATTGTGATCAGAAGACATTCTTGGTAAATTATGGACAATGGAATCAGGAAAATTAAGAGCCCAATCGGCACAGGCCCAACATCTGTCTAATCTCTCAAAAATAGGACAACTCTTTCTTTTATTAAACAAAGTATATTTACTGCCAATAAAACCCAAATCATGCAAACCACACTGAGCCATAGTATCTTTGTACTTACGCATTTTATACTCTTTAGGGGGTTTACCACCAAACTTTTCATGCACATAAGTTACCTCGTTAAAATCCCCAAGGACCAACCAAGGAAGATTTACATTATTACTCATATCAATCAGATTATCCCACATTCCTATACGGCCATTATATTTAGTATTTGCGTATAAATCTGAAATAAAAAAGGGAGGAAAATTTTGAACCTGTATAACACCGTGCATGGCTCTCGGTTCCTTTGTTATGGATGTGAAGGAGTGAAGTCCCTCATTCCATAGCATTAGGATGCCCCCCGAGTAGCCACAGTCTCAAAGGAGTTGAACGGCAAGCTACTCACTATCTCTTCAATACTTTCCCGGGCCACTTTCGTTTCAGTGATGATGATGATCATCGGGTCATGGTCCCGAATGAGTTGTCTTATATTCCTCCTAAATCCTTGCCGAGCCACCCCCCTAGCGTTCCATAGGAGGATTGACATCCCGGGGTTTAAGGGGGAAGGTTCATAAGCTCCGCACGAACTTCCGGGTGAGTGTAGTAATCCAACGTGACCATCCTTTGGGCTTTGGAGCTGTAGAGAATTTCGCCATTTATCTTCGTTTTTATCCCTGACATTACTCCCCCACCTTCCTTTGAGTACCCCCATGCCATCTTCAATGTGATTTGTGTGCAAACTTTTGTTAGACGGAGCCATTTGACGTTGTCGGTTTCGCTTCCCGCTTGCACCATTAGCCAGTTCTTGGTAATTGACAGGGCTTTTCGCTCTAGTGGAAGCACGGGTACGGGGTTGGAGAGAAACTGAAGCTCCCATGGAACAGCCTCGTCCGAGAATTCGTCTATCGTCTTCATCATCCACCATTTGAGAAATATCCCAACTATCTCCGAGATCTTCATTACATCAGCAAGACAAGGTAGATGAGCTGGCACTAACCTCCCCGGTTCTTCGGGATAAACCATCATCATGTTCTGCAGCATTGGGGGGGTGAGTGCAGGCTTGTGGATTATCTCTTTTAGCACTCGAGGGTAAACTCGGGACCAGTTCCCCATCATATCCATCCTGTAGTAAGGGTACCTGTTGACCCAAACCTCTGGGAAAGTGAGGTGTGGTCGAGTTTTCGTGGTTATGCAGGTTGCTCTTGAGAGGATTACATGAACTGGAGAGGGAAATTTGGGAGGAATCATAATAAACCCCCTGTTGTAAGTCGGGTCGGATAACAAGGGAGCAAGTGCTGGGTCTATCTCCTCGCATGGAAAGGGAGATGCCATGGTATTTTTTGTTAAGGTTTTCGATGAGAGAGAAAATAGAAAGGATTTAGGAGACTATGGAGACTGGAGAGTATGCAATGAAGTATGCAATGAAGTATACTATAACTGTAGAACATCAAGGTTGTACTTCTATAAATTAGGATGAGTGTGTTAAATACTCCCTCCAATTTTTATTAGTTTAACTATTTTCCTTTTTGGGTTGTTATCTATTACTAGTTTACCCACTTAATTTTTTTATGTTTTTGGAATGGTCCTTCTAATTTTGTATTATTATATCTTCACAATAAAGGCTCTCCTATTAATTTACAACAATTATTTGCTCCCTTCTATGATCTACATACCTATTTCTCCGAAAACTCTGTGTCCAAAGAAGTCGACAAACTAATAAAAACCGGAGGGTGTATATATAATGTATAGTGATGAACATAATTATTCAAGTTCTAGAGACAAAAGTCATGTTTTGTCGATCGATTAGCGTGCTTAAGAAAATCAAAGGGAACTCCTCCCTTGGAAGGTTTGCTCTCCCTCCTATATATTGTATAAGCTATATAGCAAAGTTAAAAGAAATGACATAGTAAGAAAGAAAAGTAGCTACTTTCACAAAGACAACCATAAATAACACATACATTCACTTAAGTATATGATTACACAAATCACACATAAGAGGCCAATCAGATATTGGCTTATTGGTAGAAAACACATGTAAAAGAGAAAGCGATAACACTAATATTAAGGCACACTGATCAGCATTAACACACATGACCGCTCCCATTTAGCTAGCCAAATTTGACCAGCTTCAATTCTTCAACATCTTAATAAGGTGAGATTTCCTGAAACTGACATGAGGTATATGGGTTAGCAACTAATATGAACTTCTTGCATGTTGGTTTATTGTTTCAAAACACACATGTAACCAACGTCGATATACTGACTAGTTTAAGATATGTTGATTATTATATCATTATGCTACAAGTATTTATATGCATATTATAAACAACTTATTTATTATTATGCCTAATAATCTAAAGATATTTTTGGGAGGCTGGGGCCATATGTACCCCAATTAAGATGCTCCGCTAATGTTACATCTTTTATAAGAAAAACGACGATTAAAAGACGCAAGAAAATTAAGTATAGTAAATTACTAGAAGTACAAATCACGTCTTACCCTTTTCTTCATGTAAATTCCAATGGAATCAAGAAACTTTCCTTGTCTTCCAAAAAATCCAACAATAGGATCACATGATGCTAGTGGAGTTGAAAAGCTACAAACATGTTGGACGTTCTTTGCCAACCCATAAGGTCCATATCCTCCTGGGCATAAGTTGGTGTGGATCCTCAGCGAGGTGATTCGACGTTCATAGCCGCTGCCCTTATGCTCTCCATGTGTCCCGCTTACTTGGATTATGTACTCGTTATGCTTGAGTATAATCTGCATATGTATAAGGTGGTTGATGTAACATTCAAGTAGTGTTCGATGGATTACATATTAATCAATATTTGAGTGATGGGTCTGAAGTTATTATTGACAAAAAAAAGTATGGAGGTTATTGTTTGATCCATTCTCAAAATAAATGTTTAACTTGATATTTTAGGTCAAACTTATCAATGTTAACCCATAAATTCTTAGGACTATAATATTTCAAAAATATGATGACTATGTTCTTGTTAAATTAATCTCAATGTATAATTTCAATATCAAAACTTAATTTTGTTTTTACTACTTTGTAAATAAAGATAATAAGGTCAATGTACGACAGACAATAATAGTTGGACTAGGACAATTAGTTATTTGAGGACACCACTTGTATTGGTCTATGATCAAATAAACCAAAGAAGGAGTATCTTCAGATAAAGAAGATCTATAGAACTAACTTACAACAACAACAACAAAAACAATATGTAGAAGGGATCGGAATAAGGCCAGTCCTGCGGATCATTTTGAGACATGGTTAGTGCTAATGGTACGAGGAGGGCTAAAAAAACAACTCTAAATTAAAATCAAATATATATATTGCCTACCAACAACAATTTCTTATTAGTGATATTATGAAAATAATATTTTTAATATAAACTTTAGTAAAGAGAATTTAAAAACTTACAATAGTTTCTTCACCTTTTATTTACAAATTCAATTATTTTTATGAATCTACGTATAATGAACCTTTTATCTTTTGTTTCACCTAGAACTTATTATATAACGTCATGACCAACATCATGCACATAAGGAGCGTAATTTATTGAATTTTTTTCAAGTATATGATCTTATAAGCATCATGATCAAGATGATAGAGGTTGATACCCTGGATAATTTTCCACCTTGGCCACCAATCGACTTAGTGGTGTTACACCCACTTGCATCAACTATGACAAACCCAATTCCATCAACAATATTTGCGTGCCTTATTATCACTTCTCTGATGCTGTCACATTCATCAAGCATCATGCACCAGTTTGTTGCACATTGAGAACCATATGGTCCGTACTTTTCGATAACCTGGTTCTGTAAATATAAAATAAAACAAGTACAATAATTGAAAAAAGGTAAAGAACAAAGTAAAATTTTCAATGGTTTAATAATTAAAGAACATATATGTCAAAAACAATTGGAAAATATATAGTAAAAGACTAGATATAAGGAGCATGTTCATACCGATGCCATTGCCTGAGCCATTTTCTAGGATAATTTGTGAGGTTACAGTTGATTACAAGTTTATATGGTGTTGCACAAGATGGTGTACTAGTTAACTGGTTATTAGGAGGACATATAAATACTAACTTTGAGAATTTCGGGAGGGTATCGAAACCTTTGTGATGGGTGATTGATTCTAAATTAGTGAGTGTGTCCCACACTTTACTATCCCTAAAAAGTTGTATACATTATTGTAAGAGCATATCATCTCCAACACCATCACTACGAACTTACTCTGTTGGCTTGGTGGGATGCCTTTAATCTTGCTCGTATTTTGGGTCAGTCCATTCATGTATTTTGGGAGTATTGCCAAAAATCATTTTATTTGGAAATTTGTACACTTCTCTCTAACCTAATAGAAAATATTTTCCCTTTCCTAGCCTGCCTGCCTAGACTAGTCAACACATTGTTCATGAACCCCGTATATATATTTGTGTGTCACTCTGTTGTACTTACTGTGTTCGTTGCAATCGTCGTACCATCTATATCACCACCTTATTTATAAAACTTGCCTTTTATTAATTAGCCATGAGCCAATAATAGAAATAAGAAAGCGTTAACTTATCATGAGTGATACTGAAAAGGAAAATTCTACATTATAAATCCGAAATTTGGATTGTATTCCGATATTTTCCCAGAATTTTATTTATTATAATATAATCACAAATTTAGGAATGTCCTTTTCCTGCTGGTCTCATGTGGTCTTTACCTATTTCACAAGTAAAGTTTTGCTAATTTTGCAGCTCTCCTCTTTGTCCTCTATCCTCTTTCTCTTATTTACAACCACCAAACCTTCTACTTCCTCCGTATTTGGCGAATCAAATACATGGTCTATTAACGAACCATTTTGATTAGTTGATAAAATTAATTGAAAATTGTTTTCATTTACTTGCAACAAAGGGGTATTATTTGTGAGATAAAAAAAAAATCCTTTGTTGCAACTAAATGAAAATGGAGGAAGTAATTAATTTACCTACTTCACTTTGGGGGAGGGGGAACCAAGGAGGAAGTCCAAAAGTGAGAAAGAGAAACTAAAAAGGTAAAGAAATAATTTACGTATTTTTCACCTTATACCCCCGAAAAATCACGAAATTCACCATATACCCTCAATGTTTCAGATATTCACCATATACCCCTGAGTTTCCGAAAAACGTTCACCAAATACCCTTTTCCTAACGGACGTTAACTTACCGTTTACGTTATTTACAATTTTGCCATTATTAACCCCTAACCCTAACCCCTAACCTCTAACCCTAACACTAATCCTAACCCCTAACCCCTAACCCTAACCCAACACCCTTCCCCCGCCCCCCACCCCTCCCCCCTCCTCCTCCACCCCCGCATCCCCTCCCCCCCCCGCTTGACCCCCCTCAGCCCAGCCCCTCACCTCCACCCCCCGCATCCCTCACCCCCTCCCCTTGCCCCACCCAGCCCCCTCCCTCATAGCGATCTCATGGCGGCAGGACCAACGCCACGACGGCGGCGGGGCCGCAACACAAAACACGAAGAGAGAAGAAAGGAGAACAAAGATGGAGAAAGGGGAAAGGACAGGAGCACCAGCTGCAGCGCGGCAAAGGGGCATCACGCAACGGCGAAACACGAAGTGTGAACAGAGTAAGGAGCAAACAGGTTCAGCACCGACTCACTTGCGGCGGCGAGCGTAGAGGAAGCTCCGACGAGGAGGGGTGACGCAGCAGCAGTGCAGAGGAAAAGAGATGCGGGAGAAGGGAAGGGTTTCACGGGGTTGGGGATTTTAAGTGAGAGAAGAGTTGTTGTTGTTGAGGTGGTTGCGTGGTGTTGTTACCGTCGTTGCTAGGTTGCGGGGGAGGGGAAGAGGGGGGCTGCGTGGAGGGAGGGGTTGTGGGGCTGTAGGGGGAGGGGAAAGGGATGGGGTGGGAGAATGCACGGGTGGAGGGGACGGGGAGTGGGTGGGGGCTCGGCTAGGGGGGTGGTGGGTTAGGGTTAGGGGTTAGGATTTTATAGGTCAGGGTTTAGGGGTTAGGGTTAATAATGGCAAAATTATAAATAACGCAAACGACAAGTTAACGTCCGGTAGAAAAAGGGTATTTGGTGAACGTTTTTAGAAACTCAGATGTATATGTTGAATATCTGAAATATTGAGGATATATGGTGAATTTCGTGATTTGTCGGGGGTATATGGTGAAAAAACCAAAGAATTTATAAGGTGGGTTATTATATTAAAAAGTCGACTACATGGGTGGAAAAAGAGGAGAAAAAAGATGGGACATGTCAAAAATAGAAAAAGCAACAATGAGTAGATCGATTAAAAAGAAACGGATCAAAAAAGAAAAGTGTATAGACTAAAAAGAAAAGGAGGAAGTATCTAAGTGATCAACTTATAGCATATTTACCATAGCTATTTAATGTTTTACTTCCTCCGTTCTGTTTTAAATGAAACATTGGGTGAAATGACACTATTAATTAATTAATTTTGACTCCAATTTATCGCCATTATATATAGAAAAACATAGTCAAGCGGAATCTTGTTAGATTCGTCTCGATGCATACTATCAAAATATAACTTTTTTATATTTTTTACGTGTGCACAACTAAAGATATTAATGATTAAAGAAGCGTGTTGGGTTGCGTGAAAAAGCAAACGTTTCATTTAAAACAGAACGGAGGAAGTATAAAATTTTGTTAGATTCACTTACATATTTATTTTCATCATATAGATTTTTCAAATTTTAAAAACATATAGTCCCTCGATTCTTTATTGATGTTCCTATATGAAATATTAACACTATTTAGAATCACATAAAATCTTCTAAATTTTTTCCAATATATAATACAAAACATAGTCACATGGGTTTATATTTGATTCGTCTCAATGAGTACTTCAACAATATCCAAATTTTATAACGTTTTGTTAATATGTAGTTACATATATTAATAGTTAAAAATATGCATTGATAAATGTGCAAGTCAAACTATATAAACATCAATAAGGAATGAGGGAAGTAATTAAATTAAATGTCTGTCAGATGATGCATTAAAATTGTGTAAAATGAAAATACATATAATATGTGTATAACACTTCCTCCATTCCAAAATAAGTGAAACACTTCTCTCATTTATGTGACAGCTTTTTGAGACAAGTGTTTCACTTACTTTGGAACGGAGGAAGTATATAAGTAAAGATATTACTTAAAGTTGTGCAAAGTTCGAGCATTAATTGGTGTGATTGGATATAGGAAAGAAATTCTAGTCATGATGTACGTAGTTTGTAACACTAGCTAAGATTTTTTTTTAAGGTAAGATGAAGGGGACACTTGAGGGTAGGGCTGGTAATGGATCGGGGATAGGGCGGATGGACCTTATTAACCCACTCCATCACCCGCTACTCAAATCCTCATCCACACCATCCATCACCCGCTAAAAAATTCACCCATTTCCTCCCCATCCATCAACCACGAATGGGTAGGTGGCGTGGGCGGGAAATGGATGATACTAAAAAAATTGTTTGTAGATTTAACAAATAAAAAGAAATTAAGAAATAAAAATTTAGCCATCGATTAACTGCAAAACAACTAAATTTTAATTGTCAATTCATAATACATGTCGAAAATTGATACTAATGATAATCTTATATACTAGTATATTATATATATTATTAGTATTTTATTAGTATATTATACATATTACATGGGTGGATGGATGGAGCGGGTGATGGGTCAAAAAAATTCCACCCATCTCCGACCCGACCCGCCACTAGCTCCACCCACCACCCGCCAGCCAACCACCTCATTGCGGGTTTTCACCTATTTATCTGGTGGGGATGAATGGATAATCCAATTACCCATGGATAATTGTCTCGCTGAGGGGGGATAAGGGGAATTCCTCAAATGAGTCCCATGAGATTTGATCCCTAGACCTCAAGGATATGAGATGGGAAGCGATACTACTACTCCACCACCTCAACCTCGTAACACTAGCTATGATAGCCACCATATTTTAGTGTGTTAAAGTTCGTATTGTTTTTAGCCAATTTTCCGTAAGTTGACACATATGATTTTCTCTACATAAATTGTAACTTTTAAATAAATTAACATGAATACTTAGAATATATGCCGTCCGTGAGCCTCATATTATTGTCAAGAGTTGGTCTTCTAAAAGACCGTCAACTTTTAATTTAAAATTAGGCAGCGACCCAAACCTAAAATTAAGTAGATTGAACAAACCACCTTTCCAAATATTGTGGCTAGTTTAATCTATTTAGTGACCAGTTTAACCCATTTAGTGACCATTTTAACCCATTTAGTGACTAGTTAAATTCTTTTGGTAAGATTGTTGGGTTAATTTTCAAAAATGTATGTTGTAGTTTGGGATTCAAAGGGAGACAAAGGAAGGAAAAGAGAAGAGACGACTAGGTTGGTGCGAGATGTCTAGTGATAGCGTTGGGTTAGAGTGATATAAAATTGACTTGTTGGGAGAATGTTGGTATGAGTTTGTCTAATTTATATTAAAATTAAACCGCCTATTCTAATAACTTTTGTATGGCCAAAGTTTGTATTGTTTAGATCAAGTTATTAACATGTATTATTTGGTGTATATTGGTGAAAGTTTGTATTATTTTTAGATAATATAATATTTTTTCTTTTAAATATGTAGTAGTTAATAGAATAAGGGGTCTTTACTCTTTAATACAATCAATATACAACTTTACAGTAATTATTCTTTTCAATTTAAACACTCAATTTATGTCTAACAAGCTATAAATTGGTGAAAGTATTGATGAGGAGTCGTTTGATTCTGTGACTGGTCCCGTTTGGACTTGATAGATGCTCTTAGATCATAATGTTATTCACTTGGTCCTCTGCGTGAAGTGAAGGCAGAATCCGATCCCCACTAAGCGTGTGCCCTCTAAATTATAGTATTCTAGTGATTGGCCATCGACCAAGTGCGTGCCAATGTCAAAAGTCTCATTATGTCCAAGTCCAACCTTCAAATTAAACAATTCTATGTTAACGACATGATGAAGAGAGAGGCAAAAATGTTGCATTTATCTAGAATAATTAAAAATGACAAGTTTCACATTTAATATATTTGAGAAGAAAAGTACATAATCAAGTATGCGATGTACGTAAAACCTATTAATTATGTAATTTAGTGGGTAATCTCAAACAATAACAGAGCAAAGAATCATAGAAATTAAGTAATATAAGTGCACACAAGGATTTTAAAGTGGCCAACATAATAGAGTACAGATAAACCAGCAAACTACTACTATGATTTAGAAATCAATATGTTCAATGATGTTTATAGAGCATTCAAAGACCTCTCTCAAAGCATTTATTTTTTATTATTTCTCTAACTCTGAATATAACGAGTCGTCTAAACAGTTCCAAGTTTCCGACAAGTATTTATAGAAGGGAAAAATCATAACCAAGGTTGGAATCGGAAAACCACAAAAAATGGAGTGTTTATCAATAACCGTACACCAGTCTACTTTAGCTTATTAACCCAGTGGTGCTGATGCTGAGTTTCCATGTTTATTGGGCTTGAGTACGATATGTACTCCTTTGTGAAGTCTCACACAAGTCACAACATAGATAAATTTTACAGATCGGTCCTTTAGAGTGGATAATATTTGACATGTCGTACTAATTAATATATAGTTTTTTTGGTGTATTCAGATTGTATTTTAGATAATTTAGGTTCATTAGTAGGCTCATATTGCATCATATACTCCACTTATGTTTTTTCTACTCTTTTTGTGCTTTTTCGGGGTTTTTATGAATTTTAATCGAGAACACATTTGGATTATCATTAGCTAATTAAGTATGAACATCAAGAGCATTTGGGAAGAAAAAAAATCACGAGAGTTTTAGCCAAAGCGAAGTAAAAAATCACTAGAAGGAATGCGAAAAAAGAAACTTGTCTACTCATTTGGCCAAAACTTCTAATGTGGTTAATTAATATAATTATGTGTGATTTTAATTTAGCTAAATACTGGACACAGAGAGCTTTCCATTAATATGTGGCATATCTCGAAACCACTTTTGGTTAGGGACTTATTATGACCTTCAGAAGTTTGTGCTGTTTTTGCTAAAATCGGACAGAGCAAGCAACTGACAGCCACGGCCGTGGCCCGTGAGACATGCAGATCCCTAGCTCTATTCCATCCATTTGATAATCGGCTCGACTTTTATAGCTTTGTGACGTATTTTTCCTATAAGTATTAGGAGTTTACTTATAATGAAGATACTTTCTTATTATTGTTTGTTTTTCTTTTTGGTCAGAAAGAGATGTATATTGAGGCTCAATTTTACAGCCTAAGTTCAATGGCAATCATCAAAAGAACAAACAGCCAACTATACAAATACCCACAGAACAAGCAACCAAAACAAGCCTAATGCATTATTGTTTTTACACCTTATTATTTTCATCTTCCCTCTCAAAGTCCCTCTATATCTTTATATCTTACTCACTCGGAATCTTGACACTATCCACAATTAGATAGAATCTTCTAAGTTCTTCTCAATATATAAGAAGAAAAAAATATGGTCATATGAGGTATTATTTGATTCGTTTCAATGAGTATTTTAGTAATATTCAATCGTTATAATTTTTACTAATATATAATGAAAGATATTTAAAGTAAAAGAAGTGCATTTAATTTGCGAACTTGTACAATACAAGTAGAAAAAGAAAAAAAAAACCAAGGGGATACTTTTTAGCTTTAGCTTTGTTATTCTCTATTGCAATCAATTGACGTAATTTTTCTTCGGAGTTTATATTTTTAAATTGTTCTTTCTTTATTTATTGTTCATCTTTATGAGTATTGTTCTTATTAGTTTTAGTTCTTAAATTCTTTGTATTTTATGTTTCTTAATTTTACTTTCTTCATTTAATTTATTGTTCATCTTTATGAGTAGGTTTGAATTCTATTGCCCAGTTTTCACGAGTTCTTCACTAGATTTAATTTGATTTTTCATAAGCTATATATGGTGAGTAGTGTTATTCTAGGGCTAGTAGGGAGCCATCTCTGTACTATGGTTTGATTTTGTAATAATTTTTTAAACGATTAAATTGGTAAAGTATTGATTCTAATTGAATAGGCTTCTAATTTTTTAAAAAAATTCTACGCGCTCCTCTCTCTAGAATTTCTCTTTGCGGACGATGAACGCAGAAAGCCATGGCCAGAAAATCTAAAGCTAAGATGAAGGCATATCAGGCGGAATTACATCAGGAGAAAGGGAAGGGGCCTAGCTCCGACTCTCAAGCGAAAAATGTTAAATCCATGTATATGATTTTTAGGGTCTCTTTACTGGAGTTTGAAGAAGATGTTCAGCTGGAGGTTCAGGAGGAAATTATCTCTCCTAGATCTTCGGTGTGAGATGTTCAGCAACAAGAACAACTGAAGGTGAACTTTTCATATTGAATGGAAACAATTAATAAATCAGCCGAGAAAATGGCGCTCGAACAGAGTAGGAGAATCAATCGAGTTGAAGGTACGATTGACCCATTGCCAATTTTATTTTCTCCTGATAATCCCGAAATTGGTAATGGTAGATATAATCATGTTACAATTGATGTTCCAATGATTAAAATTTATTTGGCTGATGTTGAATATGAAATTGACTATTGAAATTCTGCGATATACTGTTATATGGTGGGAGCTAATCCCCCAATTCATGTAATGGAGGGTTATATTTGAAGGTTTTGGTGGAATCATGGTGTTGATAAGGTGGCTATGGTGAAAAAAAGAAATCTATATTGTGAGATTTAGATGGAGGAGAAGAGAGATTTGATTTTAAAACTCCTATTTCATTCTTTGATAAAAACCTATGATTGTGAAGGCTTGGAATGCTGAAATTGATATTTGTAGGGACGTTCTTAAGACTATTCCAACTTGGATTCAGTTAAAGTTAGACTTCAAATATTGGGGGGAATCAAGTCTAGGAAAAATTGTTAGCAGCATTGGCAACCGATGAAGATTGATCGAGCTACTAGTAATCGAGATAAACCTGCAGTATGCTAGAGTAATGGTGGACCAAAGAGCTTACCCGAAATGATTTGATTTGTCAATGAACTTGATAAGGTAATTTCTGTTGATGTTCCTTATGAATGGAAGCCAGTGCTTTGTAGTTCATGTAAGGGTATGGGACATGAAGCAAAAGAGTGTGTGAAACCTGTTATAAGGAAGGAATGGAGGCCAAAACCTGTTGTAGAAGGGCAAGACAATGTTGAACATGTGTAGATAGGGGAGGAGGCTAAGGCAAGGGATGAAAATGAATTCAGGGTAGTTAGAAATCCAATTAAAGAATTTTGACAAGCCCAAGACCTGCTGATACACATAATGCTTTTGAGATTCTGAATGATAATGATGTTGTGGTTATAGGTGAGGTAGAATGTGTTCAAAATACTTAGGGGAAGCAAGGAGGTGGCCCACCTCCTAGTGCCATGGGTAAGATTATAATCTGGAATGTAAGGAGGATCAACAGTCAACATAAGCAACTTGATGTGAAGAAAGTGCTTGAACTTAATTAATAAAGTTGGCTTAGTTGGTCTCCTAGAAACTAAGGTAAATCCTCATAATATGGGATATGGGATTGCTTTACCAAAGAGTTTTTCAGGGATGGTATTTTAGCTCAATTCTGCATATCATCATGGAGGCAGGGTAGTTATTGCTTAGAATCCAGGTAGTTTCTCAGTATATATTCTATTTTGTTCAAGTCAGCTTATTCACTGCCATGCTATCCCTACTGGTGGTGGAGTGGGTTTTCTGCTCTTTCTTATATGCTTCTAATGATGCAAATGAGAGAGAATATGTTTGGAGGGATCTATGTTGGTTGAATGAAAGAATAGGAGAGCCTTGGTTAATTGCAGGTGATTTCAATTGTGTTTTAATCCTTAGGAGAGGATAAGGGTTGTAGTTAGAGCTCAGGAATATGCAAGTCTTCAGGCTTGTATGAATGAGTGTGGAATGAGCGTGGAATGAGTGATATGTGTAGTACAGGGAGTTTTTTCACTTGGAATAACAAACAAAGTGGGGAGAATAGGGTGTTCAGTAAAATGGACAGAGTCATGGTTAATCAAGCATGACAGGAGTCTTTTTCAAATGTAGTTGCTCATTTTATGCCAGAGGGTCAATTTGATCACACTATTGTTGTTGATGTTTACCCTACTATTGACCCAGGGGAAGGGGCCCTTTAAATATTTTCATATGTGGAGTGAGGCTCCAACATTTCAAGACATTGTCAAGGAAGGATGGAGAGATAATGTTAGAGAATGTAAGATGTTTAGCGTTGTGTCCAAGATGAAGAGAATGAAACTCAGTTTGAAAAAGTTGAACAAAGAGGGTTATTCAGACCTACAATGTAGAGATGTGCAAGCTCTAAAGCACATGCAAAGAATGCCAGGCTGAATTACAGGAGTATCCTATGAACTTAGATGTGAGAGATGCTTGAAGCCGATCAATAGAAGAGTGCACAAGGCTTATGTTTCTTTTCTAGCTCAGAAAGCTAAGATGAACCGGTGTAAACAAGGAAATGAAAACACATCTCTTTTTCATCAATCCATTAAACAAAGAAGGCTCAGGAATACTATATATGCTAGTCATGACTCTTCTGGTGTGTGGAAGGATTCTTTGAAAGATGTCAATGATGCTTTTTTGGAGTATTATAAGTCCTTGTTGGGTTCTAAAATGGAGCAGAGAGTTTCAGTGAAAGATGTTGTGATTGACATGGGTCCAAAGGTGAATCAAGATCATGTGCAAATTCTCAATTCCCCCTATTCTGTTGAGGAGGTGAAGAAAGCTCTATTTGATATCCCTGGTGAAAAATCACCAGGTCCTGATGGCTTGGGATCCCATTTCTTTAGGGATTCATGGTCTGTTATTGGTAATGAGGTGACCCAGGCTATTTTGGATTTCTTCAATACATGTAAGTTACATAAGGAACTCAATGTTACTATTCTTACTTTGATTCCTAAAGTGACTTGTCCAAATTATGTTATGGAATTTAGGCCTATAGCTTGTTGCAATACATTGTATGAATGCCTAACTAAAATGCTTTGTAATAGGCTTAGGCAAGTGTTACCTGACATAATCTTTGAAAACCAAGGTGCATTTGTTCAAGAGAGATATATCGTTCATAATGTAATGGTTTGTCAAGACTTAGTTAGACATTATAGCGAAATAATGTCAAGTCAAGTTGTATTATGAAACTTGACATGAAAAAAGCATATGATACTATAAAATGGGCATTCCTTGAGGAGATGTTACATGCACTGAAATTTCCTAGTCAGATTATCAAATTGATTATGACTTGCGTAACAACCCCTAAATTTACTCTTATGGTGAATGATGCTCTTCATGGTTTTTTTGAATCTCAAAGGAGTTTAAGGCAGGGGGATCCCGGCCCATTCCCCCCCCTGTTATTTGTCATTTGCATGGAGTATCTGTCTAGATTAATGAAGAAAATTCAAAGCAATCCAAGATTTACTTTTCATCCAAGATGCAAGAAGCGAGTTGAATCATTTGGTGCTTGTTGATGATATAATATTGTCTGTAGTGGAAATTTCCCTACTATTTATACATGCATGCTCCAAGCATTTAAGCTCTTCTCTGCTACTTCTGGGTTGCAAGTAAACGAGCAAAAATCAAACTTCTATACAGCAGGGGTTAATACTGAAGATATCAGCAGAATTCAGGAGGTGTCTGGGATTGTTCATAGCAGACTTCCATTTAAATACCTGGGGGTACCCATCTATTCTAGGAAGATTTCACAGGCTGATTGCAGTGGTATTGTGGAAAAAAATGATGGCAAGGATTAAAGTACGGAGTAGTAGAAACTTATCTTATGTTGCAGGGAGATTGCAAATGATTAACTCAGTGTTAATTAGTATTCATGTTTTCTGGGCACAAATCTTCCTTCTTCCGAAATATGCGTTGAAAGAAATTGCTCAATTATGTCGAGCTTTTCTCTGGAGTGGTAACTGATAGTAGTAAGCCTGGGAATGTAAAATGGGAAACTCTTTGTACTCCTAAGCAAACAAGAGGACTTGGAATCAGGGAAATTGTTAATTAATTGGAACAAAGCTGCACTAGCTGAGTATGTGTGGGCTATAAATGCAAGACAAGATAATATGTGGATCAAGTGGATAAATAAAGTTTACATTAAGGGTGCTGAGTGGTGGGATTATGTCCCTCCTAATGATAGTTGCTGGTATTGGAAACAGATTTGTAAGGTGAAAGAGGAAGTGAAAGGCTATTACTCACAGCAGGAATTTGGTGCTATTGCTAAATTTAGTATCAAAGAGATGTATAAGAAGATGATGGGAGAAACTAAAAGAGTTCAGTGGGATAAAGCAATCTGGAATAGGTTGTTTGTTCCTAAACATAGGTTAATAAGCTGGCTGGTAATGCATAGAAGACTGAGGAATGCTGATAAGCTACTGCAGATAGGGGTTATGACAGATGCTCAGCTGTGTGATAGTTGTATTGAATCACATGAGCTCCTCTTTTTCAGGTGCAAATATGCTGTGCAGATTCTAGAAAGAGTCAAAAGATTGCTCAGGCTTCATTACTTGGATGAAGGTTATGAAAGATTGATCATGTTCATTGAACATAGTAGAAGGAAGAATGTTATGGGAGCAGTTATGAATAGCTTGCTGTATTTTATGTGGTGGGCGAGAAATGAAGCAATATGGAACAAGGTAGTGTGGCAACCAGAGAGAATTTTTGAAAAGATAAAGGTGATGGCAATGAATAGAGTGCAATTGGTGATCCCTAGGAAAATTTCAGTTAAAGATAAGGAATGGTTAGATACATTGTGTTATACAAATGCATAGTTGTTGTTTTTGTCTTTCTCTTAGTTTTGGAGAGTCCAACCTAGTTGGTTTGTCCTACTAAGAGGAAGAATAGGTTGTAAATGTTTTTTTGGTGTGAATATAACTTCTTACTTAACAAAAAAAAAAAATAGGCTTTTAATTACTTGATTTGTGTAATTGGCCAAAATCTGACTGTAATTTGCAAATTAGTAACGAGTCAGAATGGAGAGTTCATACTCTTGGAGGCATGCCTATAATTAGCAGTATTGAATTTATGTACAAGAGAAATATCGGATTTCTAAGAACATCAATACTCGACAGAGATTGACTTATGCTTTAATTATATGACCAATTGAATTCTTATTGATTAAAATTGGGTTATTTATGATGGCATTGGCATGGTGGACTGAATTTGCATAAGACTTTTAGTTGATTTACTAATCTCCTATTTTCTGTGCTAGTTTAATATGTGTTTGTAATTGGTAATACATTTCCATTAACAATTTTTCTCTGAAATAGTTTACATCATGGGATTAAAAATTGATAGAGCTCCTCTCTTAGAAGAATCAACTCCTATGTGCCAAGTCTTTGCTACAACAAACACCGTGCGCTTACGATATGATCTTTTAGAACCCGTCAATATCAAAGTTTTAAAGTCAAATAATGTTGCTTGGCCCCCGAGTATATATACAAGGGATTAGAATGACATAGAGTTGAAAATCTAGTAGCTATGAGTATCCGCAGAGCCAAGTTCTTGATCAAGTGGGGTCATGATAGTAAAAAGATAAAGTCGGGTATAGAATAGTGGCAGCAGCTATTGAGATAGGGGGATCATTCATATTTTGGCAAGTATTCAAGTATGTCAAGGATTTTAGTTTTCTAATACTAGTAGAATTGTACGTAGGAAGGTAGATTTATTTTGAAATGCATGTATTATATATATTTTATCTAGGATTATTGTTATCTTCCGAGTAGGATTATGTTATTCCTACTTACTATATAAATAGGTGATCATGGGATTGGAATAATAGGTTTATTTGGAGAAAAGGCAAAGGTGTGGGAAACATGGGTTAGGGATTGGGAATTCGAGCTCTAGGATGATTAGGTTAGATTGGGGAAGATCTAGAAAGCCTTATAAGTCACCATGTCATACGCACATGGAAGGTCCTAGTGCATTGCTTGGTGAGTTTTTCTCGATTCTCGGGTTTAATTTCACTTAAAATCCTCTTGTGTGTACCTTATTGTTGTTTCCTGTTTTATTTCCGCATTATTATTATACATAATTGAATATGCCACCGATTCTAGCAGTAGTAGCCTCAAAAGAGTAGTAGTTGATATTGGTGTTAGGGTTTTATTTTAATACCGCAAGTGAACGGTGTCGTAGCACATGCGGGTCGAACTCAAGGAGGTGCAAGATTAAACACTAGTTGACTCTAGACTATGAAATAGCCACACATTCCAAATATCCAGAAGAATCTATAAACTAATAACAAAATATGACAATTAAAACACTAAGATTAAGTATCACCACTAATATGAATTGATCACAATATAACTCACATCCCAGTTATTCAATTATAGCTTAGGCGAGGTTGACATTCCCTTATGACTCAGTAATAAGCACAACTGCGAACCGAAACTAAATACTCGGTCATTCCTCAATACCTAGAGCTCACTTTCGTGATAGCAAAAGGCCTAACTAACATGAATGTCTCCTATTTTCATGGCTTACACACATAATTAGAAGCATTAAGAACCAATGTCAAATAATTCCCAATTCTAGTTCTCACCTATTTTCATGGGAGAATTCAAATCAATGACAAGATTATCTAAATTAAGACCCAACTTTCGTTGATGAACTCAATTCATAAAATAACAATTTAACACCAAACAAATATTCCTAATCTCAACTCCAACTTTCGTTGATAATATAAATTAGGGCTAAATCAAGATGTAAAATTGACAATAAGAACAATCTCATCAAACCCTAAACATACAATCAAATTACATGGGAATTAGAGAATAATTTACATGATCAATCCATACTAGGGCTCAACTCAATCCTAGATAAAAAGACTACTCACTAATCATGGCAAAAAGAGCAATAAACATAATAGAAAACATAATTAAAATATAATAAAGAGAAGAGAAGAGAATAAAACTTGATTAATATTGAAGATGAATATGAAAGCTTGAGTCTTGAATCTCCAAAGTAACCATAGAAATAAACTAGGGCATAAACTAGAGAGAAAACTAGAGAAACAAAATAACGTGAAATTGAAATGTCAGTAATAGCTGTCCTCCTCTAATTAGAAAACCTCTAATAAATAGTTATAACTCCCTATACTAGTAGGAAACCAAATTACAAGATAAGGAAACAAAATAAATCATTAAATGGTCGAAATTATTAAAACCGCGTGCGCGTAAGAAGTTTCTGGCAGACTGGGCCAACTTGCGAAGCCCATATCTGTCAAAATACAACTCGCCTTGGGCGGTGCAACATATCGTTGGAAAGAACGCGTGACTGGGGCCTCGCGATGATGGTGTGGGGTTGCTCTTGGTGTTGGTTCGCAGTCCGGTGTGAAGCAGTGTAATGTGGAGGCAGGTGATGTGATGGTGGTGGTGCGCTTGGTTGTTGCAGGATGGAGGCAAGTGATGTGATGGTGGTGGTGCACTTGGTTGTTGCAGGATGGAGGCAGGTGATGTGATGGTAGCCCGGTTTGGAATCGATGGTGGTGGTGCGAAGGAATTAAAGTGCGAAGGAAAGGGGGGGTAGGGGCTGTTTTTGGAGCACGGCGGCTGGACACGGCGGTGGTTGGTAACAAGTAGTGGGGAAGGGGATAGTCGGTGAGCATATGGGGGTGAGCCACGAGCAGCTTGCTGTGTGGGAGTGAAGACCACGATGAAGCCGTGGTATACTGTTGCTTGCTGCGACCAGTTCTTGTTTAAATCTTTCAACCTGTCAAAACGTGAGTCGTGGTATTCAACGCTAGTCGCGGTATTTGCCGCGAGTCGCGGTATGCTCTCGGCATTTATCCGTGAGCTGGGGCATTGTACCGCGACTCGTCTTTTTGAAGATCGTCTTCCAGCCTCTTTCTATAAACCTACAAACACACCAAAAACAAAACACCAAGACATCAATGTAATTAAAATCACATAATAAGGAAAAAACAAAGAAAATAAAAAGTAAAATATGTGTAAACTCGGGTTGCCTCCCGAAAAGCGCAAATTTATAAAGGTCCCGCACAACCATGTAAAATTAGTAGACTAATGTAGAACACTTCAATGCTCTAAGAAGCTTATCATATGTCCCTGCAAACATCTCAAAGCATGTTATATAAGAGTGAAAAGGAAAGAGGAAAAACACTAGTCCTAAAAATCTATTAAACCTAGAAAAAGAAAAATCAAAGGAGAAGTGATTTTTACAAGAGTAAGAAAAAGAAAATTTGTTAGTGGTTTTGCAAAACTCAAAAGGAGAGATAAACACTAACTGTACATCAAGTATATGGTCATAAGAGTCATTCATATTGGGAGAAATAGAGAACGATAGGGGGTATAATATAGGGGAAGAAGGAATAAGGTCAAGTTTTCGAGAGAAAAGAACATGAGACTCAAAAACAGTGGATGGAACCGATAAAGACTCATGAATAACTTCACTCTCATCTATAGACTTCTCCAATGAAGGATTTTCAACCAAGGGATGTTCCTCACTCAAAACGTCCTTCACATCAGTCTTCCTAGTAATTTGATAATCATCCCCATAATTTTCAAGTTCTTTCCAACCCTCATCATCATCATCATAAATATATGGGTGGAAACTATAACTCCGAGCAGATCGACAATCATATTGGGGAGAGGGGTCAAAATCATTTACTAATGTCACATCACATAAAGAAATGTCATGAAAAGTAGAGTGACAGTTAGAACTATATGGAGGTGTTACAATGTAGCTTTGAGGTGAAGAAGTAGAGGAATTTTCCTGGACTGGTCTAGCAGATAATGACATATCCCACTCATAATTATTCTTAGCCAACCACTTGATTAGATCCCAACAATAACCAAGTGATTGGGATAGAAATTGTCCATTAGACATAGACTCAAACACCGCTCTACTTTCTTCATTTAAACCCTCATAAATCACTTGACACATATCCCATTGTTCATATCCGTGATTAGGACCAATAAAGTCTCCAAGTCTACGATAGTATTTCCAAAACAATTCATTCTCATATTGAGGAAAATAGAAAACTGCTCTAGAATTACTAGCATGTATATGGGGATCACAACACATATTAGGTAATTGATTAGAACTCATGCAAAAATTGAAAGTATATTGACACGATGTATCAAAATAAGAAACATGAGAATCCAAAGAATTATAACCATTGTCCCTATCAATAGAATTGTCCCTATTATAGTGATAATATGACTCCATGAACAGTGAAAGGGAAGAAATTTACAAAAGTAAAAAAAATAAAAATTATTTACAAAAGAGAATAAAAGTATATACAATGTAGTCTATTAAATCTATAATTAAAACTAATTCTAATCCGTTACCTCCCCGGCAACGGCGCCAAAAACTTGTTAGGGTTTTCTTTTAATACCGCAAGTGAACGGTGTCGTAGCACATACGGGTCGAACTCAGGGAGGTGCAAGATTAAACACTAGTTGACTCTAGACTATGAAATAGCTACACATTCCAAATATCCAGAAGAATCTATAAACTAATAACAAAATATGACAATTAAAACACTAAGATTAAGTATCACCAGTAATATGAATTGATTAAAATATAACTCACATCCCAGTTATTCAATTATAGCTTAGGCGAGGTTGACATTCCCTTATGACTCAGTAATAAGCACAGTTGCGAACCGAAACTAATTACTTGGTCATTCCTCAATACCTAGAGCTCACTTTCGTGATAGCAAAAGGCCTAACTAACATGAATGTCTCCTATTTTCATGGCTTACACACATAATTAGAAGCATTAAGAACCAATGTCAAATAATTCCCAATTCTAGTTCTCACCTATTTTCATGGGATAATTCAAATCAATGACAAGATTATCTAAATTAAGACCCAACTTTCGTTGATGAACTCAATTAATAAAATAACAATTTAACACCAGACAAATATTCCTAATCTCAACTCCAACTTTCGTTGATAATATAAATTAGGGCTAAATCAAGATGTAGAATTGACAATAAGAACAATCTCATCAAACCCTAAACATACAATCAAATTACATGGGAATTAGAGAATAATTTACATGATCAATCCATACTGGGGCTCAACTCAATCCTAGATAAAAAGACTACTCACTAATCATGGCAAAAAGAGCAATAAACATAATAGAAAACATAATTAAAATATAATAAAGAGAAGAGAAGAGAATAAAACTTGATTAATATTGAAGATGAATATGAAAGCTTGAGTCTTGAATCTCCAAAGTAACCATAGAAATAAACTAGGGCATAAACTAGAGAGAAAACTAGAGAAACAAAATAACGTGATATTGAAATGTCAGTAATAGCTGTCCTCCTCTAATTAGAAAACCTCTAATAAATAGTTATAACTCCCTATACTAGTAGGAAACCAAATTACAAGATAAGGAAACAAAATAAATCATTAAATGGTCGAAATTATCAAAACCGCGTGCGCGTAAGAAGTTTCTGGCAGACTGGGCCAACTTGCGAATCCCATATCTCTCAAAATACAACTCGCCTCGGGCCGCGCAACATATCGTTGGAAAGCTCTCTTCAAGCCTACTTTCCAATGCCGTTGGAATCAACCCAATATCAGTATTGAGTCAAAAGTTACGGACAAAAGAGTGAACATGACTCGATTTCCATAATTCTTTCAATGAATTCCAACTCCAATTAAGCTCCAATTTGCACTCAAATACTTCTAAAGTGATCCTTATCAATGTAGCTTGCACCCAATTGCTCCTAAGTACTCAAGCTTGTCCAATAATAATGCAATTATGTTCTCAATACCTGAAATTCATCAAATAATACAAAAAACGCACAAGAGGAGTAATATTTTGCAGATTAGGTAATAGTATGCAATTATGAACTACGATGCATCTAAATGCTCCTACAATGCAACCTAAATGCACCTAAAATCTATATAAAAATACGACACATCAATTGGAAAAGAGTAATTAGTAATAAGGTAAAGGAAAGGCTCAAGTAGTATTACTCTGAATTTGAGTTTAAATTCAACTTTTTCATGCTCAGTTAAAAAGTATTTACCTTCATACTTTGAAAAATAATGGCAGTCCCTCAACATAAACATGATGTACACCTGTTGCTTAGGATCCAGAGTGCTTTGAAGATGTGTCTCTTAGGATTACTGATCCTTAAAATGAAAGGGTTCTAACTAACATACGAGTAATCTAGTTAGGAAAAGATTACCAAAAAAAAGGAATGAGAAATAATACTACTTCTAGCAACTCCAAAACATCAATTAAAGGAATGTTTTCACAAACCTAATACATGAGTAAAAGTAATTAACAAAGTCAAGCATAGTTTTTTATCCCACAAAATTAAGGCACACCCATTACTACTTGAAACTAAATTGAAACGACATTCGAACATGGGAAGCTTAACATGCTAGGTCTAGGTTAAGCTAGGCTAAGAAAACTAAAAAGAAATATGTTGTTGCTCGAGTCGTGTATTTTTGATGAATGGCTAGTCCGATCCTTCAATTTACGGAAAAAATGCATGGCAGTTGAGTCCAATCCACATTCATACATGAACTTCCTTCTTGGCGCCTTAGATAAATCATGCTCCACTTCCTGAGATTTCCATGCCTAGGAAATAACTTCCACACTCTTTGGAGCAAATTACCGTCCTAATCCGGAAAATATAACTAAAATGCTTCAATATTTCCCGTCAGAGTTATTAAGAGAAGATTCAATGTCGTTCTTCGTTGACTTGTTGACCTTCATTGAATTGACTTCTATTGACTTGACTTTTTTTGGACATCGTCCCTTGGGTTGGTTCTATTTAATGGGCTGGACCCTTAATTTGTGGGCCTTAAGGACCGTTTTATAAATGTTGGTTCATAATAGTTGATTGTTTGCCGTAGATGTTAGACAAATAACTTTAAGAAGTGTAACACCTCGACCCCTGATGGAGTCGAGTCTATCTTCACCAATGCGTATCTAGGGACAACAACTATTCTCACAAACAAATACAAATTCTCCCGACGAATTTTGTTCTCTCTCATGCGCATCCTAAGAAAGTTCCCAAGAAATTACCCATCCAAAAACTACCACCAACCAAGCATACCTAAATTTGGACTAACTTATTTATCAAACAAAAAGGATCTATATCTACAATGATGCATTAAAATATTTCATATCTTTTTTGGTTTCTATATAATAGCTATAGAAGTATAGGTAACGATAATTTTGAACATGAAACATAAAATTGAAATCATCACCATTTAAAAGCTTTTTATCATTTTTATTTCGTGGTATAGTACAACATAGTAACAAACCCCTTAATTAGAATCTAGATTACGTTGTGATAAATTTATTTGGCCATATTCTAGTATAATAGTATGATATGGAGCAAAAATAATTTTTTTTTATATGTTTATAGCATCGTGGCTAGCTATGGTAAGTCAGTGCCTTTTGGGTCTATTAACTTAACCATGGCTGACAAAGAAGTGAGAGGGTATTTCACTGTTGAACAAAGTTTAGCTGATTCTGCTGAGATCATCTTGAATGTCAAAGAATACCTCTCATCGCAGGACTCTTCGGTTATCATAATGGGTGGCTCATATGGAAGAAGGAAGTTAAATTACTTGATAGAATAATAATAATTATGTGAATTTTTTACTTTTATTAACATGATGAGTATGTATTGCTTTCTTAATTGCCGGTGAATATATATAAGGTTAGAGCAACTCCTTTTTTGGGAGACAATTCTATCAACTCTTTGAAAAATTAATAGTCAATTTAGGGTGCGTTCTCTTCACCTGAACTTATATGAACTGAACTAAACTAATTAAACCTGATCAAACCTAATTTTTAGTTGTTTTTGCACTTGATTAGACCTGATTAAACCTGATTGGACCTAGAACTTTAGCTCATGCAATGTGCAAAGTTTATGATATTTTGCCTTTTATTTTATGTACAAATATTAATGAATACCAATTTAGATGGTATAATTGGTAAAAAAAAAAAAAATTATCATATACCCGGGTGTACCATTATTCTCTTTATACACTTAAAGCAATTTTTGTGCTCATTGCTCATTTGAAATCATCCAAATGCGCAAATGAACATAAATTAGTTTTGGGTGTACCATGCATGCACATGGTACACTCGGGTGTATAATGAATTAACTCTATAATTGGTTTTATTCCATATTAATCATCAAGTATTAAAGCATTTAGGATTATTTGTCAGAAACCACCTTTTATAACCACTTTTTTGTGAGAAACCACCTTTAAAAAAATTGGGCACGCAACCACCTTTTTTGTTCTTTTTTTTGTTGGAAGCCACCACTTGCCGGAATCCGGTGGCTGACCTTAATTTTCCGGCGTTGCACGTGAAGTCATTAAACCCCCATTTTTTCCTCCTTCAATTCTTCTCACTTCTTTCTCTCTTCTTCATACATTAATTATGTCCCCTCCACACCACCACCCCCAACGCAGCACACCCCTCCTCCTCCCTTTTCTCTCTACTGCCTCCACATCACCACCATGACACTCCCCTTCTCCTGGTTCTTCATTTTATTTCTTACCTTCCAAATGTTGAAGAAAATTTTCACCATTAACAACAACAACAATGTAGTGACAGAAAAGGAGAGGAGTGAGAAAATGAGAGGAGAGAACGCAGTAGGTGGAGGGGTTTTTGCAATTTGGTGCTGGAGTAATGATGGTGGAGGCTATAGGAGTAGGGTTGTTCACAGTGCGGTCTGGATCGCACCAAACCGCAACCCAAACCGTTTTTTGTGGTTTGGGTTGGTTTGCGGTTCCAAAATTGCGGTTTGGGTTATGATTTCAAACAAACCGCGGGTTGCGGTTTGGGTTGGGTTTTATTTTTGTAAACCGAAACTGCACCGTCAACCGCAATTTTATATGATTTTTTTTTTATCTATTTTGATTTTTTTTAAATACACTTAAGAAGGTGACATACAAGTATACAACTGAAAAAAGAAGTTTGAGGTAAAGAACTTGGACACTTTTGATAAATTATTATTTATGTTTAATTATGAAGTCAACTTCATATATATTTGGACTCTTTATATTCATTAACAAATTTTTTTTATACTCTTATTTTATAAAATTAATGTCGCGGAGGAATAAATGGATAAATCGCAAACCAAACCGTTTTGCGCGGTTCAATTTGTATTGGTTTGGGCAAAAGTGTGGTGCAGTTTGGGTTGGGAAAATGTCAAACCGTATATTTGCGGTTTAGGTTTGGTTACATCCCAAACCGCACCAACCCAAACCGCGAACACCCCTAATAGGAGTGTGTGCACGCTGCCATTAATGGAGGAATGAGGAGAGAGGGGGGAATGCAGTAGTAAAGACTGAGAGGCAGTGGGTGTCGGCAGTTGGCACTTGTTATGTGTTGCATATGGTGGATGCATTTTTGGATGGGTGGTCGTGGTGTGCAACGACAGTAAGGGGGTGGGTATTGTAGGTGTTGGGACGCCAAAAATGGAGTGAGGAAGAAATGAGGAAGAAGAGATGGAGAAAAGAGAAAGAAATGAAGTTGATAATGCGGTCAATGTCGAAAAATCGAGGTCAACCACTGGATTCTGGCAAGTGGTGGCTTCTAACAAAAAAAAGAACCAAAAAGGTGGTTGTGTGTCCAATTTTTTTTAAAAGGTGGTTTCTCACAAAAGTGTTTATAAAAGATGGTTTCTGACAAATTTCCCAAGCATTTAAAATTTCCAATCGTGATTTTCAATTACTTATGAAAATATATGTTTCCATAATTCCATTGTATGTAGTAAGTAGTAGAAGATTTCAACTGAACCATTTCACCAGAAAAAGAAAGAAAAAAGTATTAGAAGGTTTTTGCTTGTTCGTTACTAGAAATTTAATTGATTGGTGAATTTTTTTTTTTGTGGGTTTGCATCTTCTAGTGTTGGCGGTTTGGTTTCGTATACCCACACATGGCAATAGGAGCATTGGCATCTTCATCCCCAATGCTGGATTTTGGAGACGTCCCTCCTAAGGATCAGTATTGCTCATTAGTAAGCAAAGACTTCTAGGTAGAATTAAACTTACCACTTGAGCCAACCCCAATTCCTATTATATGTACACTATATTATATGTACAATATATTGTATTTATATTGTACATATAATGTACATATTATATATATATATATATAAACGCATGTTTGCTGCTTTTCCTCTTCCACTCCACTTTTGCTTCCGCTTCATGGGATCAAGGTATGTTAGGTAAAATTTCCAACAATTTTATTTATTAAGTGAAAGTCCTTACTTTCTATCCCTTGCATGAAAATAAGGTTTTTTCCTCAAAAAAAGAAAATAAGGTTAGAATTATGTAAATGAACTTTGGATAATATAAAAATTACAACTTCACTTTACACAGTGGTGAAACCAGAATTTATATATGAGGTTGGCTAAAACTAAACACATTATTTGTATCTTCAAATATCATATGCATTTAAAATAGAATTACAACATATAATGGAAATAAATCGTAATAGTTTTGACAAAATTCTTCATCTTTCATAATTGCATGGACTAAGATTCCTTCAAAAAAGGAAGAAAAAAATAAACAAACATTTTTAGGAAAATAAACATCAAAAGTAAGAAATATAGAAAGCAAAAATAACTTGGTAGTGCAGAGAATCGAACATACGCTCAATGGAGGTTTTAAGCAACTTACTTAGGCCAGCTTTGTATGAGTTTCTTGTCAAATAAATTACTTATACCGTGCTTAAATCATGGGGTGGGCCATGGCCCAGGTAGGCCCGAATCTGCCACTGACTTTACGCGAATAGTTAATAAGGCGTTTCTATATGAAGAGAAGTGTTGCTCTTTCATTTGTATTTATTAATTATTCTTTATATTGTGAACTTTTTAATTAAGTCCTGGCACCAATTTTCTTTTGTGAGGGTTAGGTTTAGAATAACATTTTAAGTTACTAAACACTTAAAATTATTATATTGTTAGAATTATAAGTTGCATGTTATAGTAACTACCAAGTATTTATATTGCAGCTTCCGATCTTGGTTCAGTTTGTGCATATGTGTACTCCCAGGTGTTGGACCACTTTACCATTGGGTCATTTCATCAAACGCAATTTTCTCAAAAGATTTTATGTGGACACCACGTATTGGCTTAGGGCACAAGCTAAGGGCCCAATTTAGGTCTTCTTTGGGGGAGAATCATACGTTGCACAATGGGTAAACAACATGGGGATTGTCAATATTGCTGCTAAAGAGCTTGGAACTGCGATTGTATATATTGAGGTAATTAGCATACACACATTATTGGAGTATTAGTGAATTTATCATCATACAAGTAATTTTTTTAAATTTGCAGTTCTTAATTGAGACTAATAACAGTTATCAATATATTGCATAGAAATAATAAATGTTCTATGTAAAGACTAGCTAGGAATCAATTAGCATATCTGCAATCTGCACCAGTATATGTTTATGCTTGTTTTATTATTTTTATTTTATTTTCTTTTGTGGCGGATGAAAATCATGTTAAAATGATTACATATTGAGTTCAACATAAAAATTTTATATTTTAAGTCACTTATAATCGGTAGATTAATATTAATTTAAAAAATTATTATGAACAAAAATGTGTATAATATGAGTTGGAAGCCCTCAGTATTTCACTATTTTGTTTAAGCATATCATTTATCATCACAAATAGCATTACGACATTTGTGGTGTTATGTTAAAGTAGGCCTAAAGTTAGACGAAGTATATACTTTTATCCTTTGAATGATTTAGATCAAATGTTAGATTATAGTAGTATGTTGTATTGTTGTGGATGTCAAGGGAATGGTTAGAAAAATTTTAAGGGCTCTAAAGGTAAATATCATATAAACAGACTAATACGTACAATAGGCTTTAATCATATTATCAAACAAAAAGGATCTATATCTACGATGATACATTAAAATATTTCATATCTTTTTTTTTTGAAGGGATATTTCATATCTTTTTTGGTTTCTATATAATAGCTATAGAAGTATATGTAACTAGAATTTTGAACATGAAATATAAAATTGAAATCATCACCATTTAAAAGCTTTCTATCATTTTTATTTCGTGGTATAGTACAACATAGTAACAAACCCCTTAATTAGAATCTAGATTACGTTGTGATAAATTCATTTATTTGGCCATTTTCCAGTATAATAGTATGATATGGAGCAACAATAATTTGTTTTCTTTATGTTTATAGCATCGTGGCTAGCTATGGTAAGTCGGTGCCTTTTGGTTCTATTGACTTGGCCATGGCTGATAAAGAAGTGAGAGTGTCAAAGGAAACCTCTCATCGGAGGACTCTCAGCTTATCGTAATGGGTGGGTCATATGGAGGAACTAATAAGTCAAATTTAATTGATAGAATATAATAATTATGTGAATTTTTTACTTTAATGAACATGATGAGTATGTATTGCTTTCTTGATTTCCGGTGAATATTAGGTTAGAGCAACTCCTTTTTTGGGAGACAGTTCTATCAACTCTTTGAAAAATTAATAGTCAACTTAGGGTGCGTTCTCTTCACCTGAACTTATCTGGGCTAAACTGATTATACCTGATCAGCCCTGGTTTTTAGTTGTTTTTGCACCTGATTGGACCAACCGTGATTTTTTGCTCGTTGCTCATTTGAAATCATCCAAATGAGCAAAATATATTAAAAAGGAGAGTTCCAAATGAGCAAATGAGCATAAATTAGTTTTGGGTGTACCATGTACATGGTTCACTTGGGTGTATAATGAATTAACTCTATAATTGGTTTTATCCCATATCGATCATCAAATATTAAACCCTGAAATCTCATGAGCAGAAAGAATTGAAAAAAAAATCCAATCAATTAAAATTTCCGATCATGATTTTCAATTACTCGTGAAAATACATGTTTCCATAATTCCATTGTATGTAGTAAGTAATAGAATATTTCAATTAAACCATTTTACAAAAAAATATTAGAAGGTTTTGCTTATTCGTTACTAGAAATTGAATTGACGGCTATTTTTTATTTTTTTGTGTAGGTTTGCATCTTCTATTGTTGGTGGTTTTGTTTCGTATTCGGTACCCACACATAGCAATAGCAGCGTTGGCATATTCAGCCCCAATGCTGGATTTTGGAGACGTCCCTCCTAAGAATCGGTATTGCTCAGTAGTAAGCCAAGATTTCAAGGTAAAATTAAATTTACCACTTGAGCCAACCCCAATTCTTATTATATTTACAATATATTGTATATATATATATATATATACACACATATACACACACATCGATTCTCACCATTGGCAAGTTGGGATCCCTTTTATTCCCCCCAACTTGTTAAGGTTAATCCTTATCTTATTATAATATATTAATACATAAAATTGACAGTAATGCCGAATGGGTCCTCCGCTATTGATTTTATATACACAATTCAACAGAGATCAGTTCGCCAATAGCAATGCCGAACGGGCCCTACGTTATTGACTTTCAATATGATTTCTCTGTTCACATCTGCCTTTTGTATACTAATGACTTTCTTTTTTCTTCTTCAACACATCAACTAATCAAGGTATATATCTCTTGTTTTTTGTGGTAAACATATATTTAGGTGGAGATGAGAATAGATTACTCAAATAAATTAACGAATAGAGGTTGTTAGCTTAAGTAAGTGATGCTATAACAAGTGATAAAAACTGAGTGAAGTAACTTATAAAGACCTGTACTTTGATGTTTTGTTCAGCTTTACTTTTTCCTTGTTTTGTTAAGGACTTCAAACTTAGACCATTAATTTTTTTGTGGCTTGTTTTAACATTGAAGAAATTAAGCGATTAAATTTTTTTAGCATAAATATAAGTATTAGAATAAGATTGTTTTTTAAAAAAAAAACTAATTATTTTTTCTCCACTTTTAACTTCTCCCACAACATTCTTTTTTACAAGTCACTCTACTTTTTATTATTTGTTTCAAAAAGAAGGAGAACATAATAGGCATCGTGCATAAAGACCCATGACTATTAATTTGGACAAACAACAAAGTGGATGAGCATTAAGTGAGAACTTAGTTAGTGAACTACAATTTCTTTATTATGAGGTTGGGGATTTGATTTCGAATGAATGTCCCTACTTTAATTTCTATCCTCAAATACATAAATAAGGTTAAAAATTAGGTAAAGCAAGGATTTGATTTTGAATGTCCCTGCATAAAATAGGTTCCTACACAAGTAATTACATTAGTTTCTAGGTCCGACACCAATAATCTTCCTTAGTGAGATAGGTCAGGAATAAGTTAACTATTATACTATTAAAAAGATAAAACCTGCACCCGCTACCTTCTTAGGAGCGGCTCTACAAGATCTTCTATCGTTGATGGGAAGTTGGGCACAATGGAAGTAGCTATGAGCCACTTCAATGTAAGAATTACCTTGAACATTTTCCACATAGTTGGAACGTTAGGACGTACACGAACCCATGCAATATTAAACTTACGTTCATTTGTTCATCAATTTACATATGTGTTGCTCAAATGTAATTATTCCAATCTTGTTGAAAGCTAGGCTTTTCTACCTATATACTCCCTCTATTTTTTTTAACGGTTTTTTCACCAGGTACCCCTGAGGTTTCACAATATTCACCTGGTGCCCCTGAGGTTTTGAAAAATACATGGCTTGCCCCTGTCGTTAAGTTTCCGTTACAAACTTTATTCACCATATACCCCTCTGGTTTGTGAGAATTTAGGATTCGACGATTGCCAACATTTCCACTCGTATTTCATTTCTCTCTCCACCACAACAGCACCAACACCACCACCCCAACCTCCCACTGCTGCATCACCACTAAAACTACCACCCTCCAATCTTTGCTTCGCCGGCGCCTACGCCTCCAACTGCATTTCCTTCTCTCACTTTGCCTTGATTTCTCTCTCTTCAATTTTTCGTTGTTGATCCCAATCCCATTGAAGTGTTTGAATCCTAGCCCACCCCCTCTCCTTCCCCTCCACCAGCTCCCCACCCCCCCCCACACCTGCGCACCACCAAAACGCCAGCCCAGCCCCCCCCCCTCCCCCTCCCCCTCCCCTCCTTTTTATCGCTCATTCAGACTTTCACTGACTCTTACAGTGTGTTTGGTAGGGAGGAATTGGATGGAAAAGAAAGGAAGAGGAAAGAAAAAATAGACTTTCCTATGTTTGGTAAAAAAAAAAAAAAGGGGGATTCAATAAGAAAGGAAAGGAAGTGAGAGAAAAGAAAACCTTATAAATCTCCCCTTATCGTTCCTCCCAAAATTGGAGGAATTTGAGAGGAAAGAGATAATAATTCAAAATTGATTTATCTTTTCCCAAATTTTACTTCCCTCCATGACGTTATTTTTTCCTTCTCACACATAATTCTCCCTCCAAAAATTATACAGTATATAATAACCCTTTCTCTTCTCTCAACTCAATCACGTTCATCCATAGCCCTATCGTGCAACGGAAATCAGCATATAAGATCTGGTAACTCACGATCAGGTATTGTTTTTTTTTCTTTCTCTATATGTGGATTTGTTTATAGTTTGGTATAATTCGTGAGTTTCGCAATTGCAGAATTGGTAGATGATAGATTTTAATTGATCCATGTATTTTTTATCTTAAATTTGTTTCTCTAGCGCCTTTGAAAATTGCTAGCATTATCATTTGTTACTTGAACAACCATTCATATATTAGAATTATGTATAAGCATTTGTCATTGTGCGATATGTATTGGACAAATGTTAAACTACAATTGTATGAAGAAATATTGAGTTTCAAGTTACTGAAATACTGTAGATTAGTGGACGAGCTTGGCTAGGCATCCAACTGTTTGAGTCTTTTAGTGGACTCAAACAGGGGCTTATTGGTCATTTCATGTCCAATGCAAAGGAGTGGAAATTTGAACAATACACGCGTGTGTGGATTGGAAGCAACAAGAAATAAAACAAAACTCTCTCTCCTCTCTCCTCTCTCCTCTCTCCTCTCTCCTCTCTCCTTCTCCTTCTCCTTCCTCAATACGCTTCTTTCGTTCTCTCACTTCTCTTTATCTCTCTCTCTAAAAAAAACTACATTTTATTCAGAGGATTTTAGGATTTTGGAACATCAAAAAAATTGTTGAAGGGTCACGAAAATCGTGGTTAGGGTTTTGCAAAAATTGTTGAAGGGTCGCGAAAATCGTGGCTAGGGTTTTGGAATCGAAAAAAATTGGCCGAAGGATCTCGAAAAACTGGGGAAAAAATCTCACACCATCTTCTGATCTTCGTTAATTTCAAGCAAGTTTGGGCAATTTTGATTTTTATTGTGTACCAATCTGGGGAAAAAATCTGCTTGTTTATAAGATAATTTTTTTTGGCCATTTCTTGAATTTCGTAATTTGATAAGTAAATGTTTCTAATTTGTCTGCTTCTTGTAGATTTTTCGTCGACGAATTCAAAATTCTCTCGGAAAATCTGATTGTGGCTATGCATTATCGACATAACATTAAACCAGAACTAGCAATGTTGGGCCAAATCTCTTTAGAATTTACTATTTCTATTGAACCTTGTACTTCGAATAGGTCTAGTATAGTAGTATCAATATTTCATTCATTTTCACTAATTTTGGGTATGGTTGTTGAGAAGTAAGGAGGATAAACTATTTGAATACGTGACTGTGGATAGAATAATATGTGTATGTTGCTTTCAAACTAGATTTGTTGATCTTGGGCTGATGTGCTGTAACCTTTTTAGTGATTTTTCCTCTATTTTGCAATAGTTATGATATATGTTAATGATACCTAGAATCACAGAGTGAAAGTATTATTGTTATATCTACATTAGTTGGGTCACTTTGCCATAAAAATAAAATAAATAATCACAATATGAAAATGCTAAGAGTGTTCTTGAAATTTTTTATGATTAGTGGGTTCTTCTCATATAATAGTGAGTTCTTGAATTTTTTTTTTTATGCTACCGTATTGAACTCTATCATCATCATAAAAAACAATAGTCACCACCACAAAAAAAAAAAAAATCATTTTTGTTCACAAATCGTACCAAAATTGTTGATTATGTATACCAATGTATAATCACATAGGTACCAATCTTTTTAAACACTCATACCAAAGTTATAAATTGTTGATACTAATGTATGATGACTTAGATACCGAAGTGGTAAACTGTTGATACCAAGGTATGATCACATAGTTACCAACCTTGTGAAAAATTCGTACCAACATACTAAAATATTGATTCTGATGTGACCTCGTTTAAGATATTTTGCTTCATTTTCAGGCCCAGTAGTGACGTCGAAGGGATCAATGCTATCGTTTTAGTTGGAGGGATGGTGGTTGGGACCAAAGTATAATCATTTTCGCATTGCAGTCGAAGAATTTTGTAATATTGTAGTTAGTTTCTATAAGTAATATGTAATGTTGTCGGGAAACTCTAATGTACGGCGCTAAGTTTATGTTTTAGTAAAAAGAATTGTTGTAATAGTACAAAAAATAACTATTGTTTTATTCACTTGTCCAACAAGTGGTAGGCTTAGCTTCCTTGTCGAGCAAGTAAAGTAGTATATTGAGTGTTCTTCAGCTGGAGACTTATGCAACGATGTCTGAATCCTCTTAGCCCTTAGTCTTTGCTCTGCTCCCGAACCTGCACAAAGGGACCCACCCTGGAGGTTTGGGTGGTGGTTCCCCCTCCGATGCTTAAGTCAGTTATCAGGAGTAGTAAGAGAAAGTAGAGATAGAAAGAGAAAGTGAGCGAGAATTTTATCAGAGTAACTTTGCACTGTTTGCATTGAATGTGTTTTTCTCCTGATTTCAGGGGTATTTATAGTGATAGCAAGTTGACAGCTAACCTTAAAAACTGACCTACCATAACAGCATCTGATTGGCTGAGAAATAAGATTATGACACGTGGCTGACCATGACTGGTGAATGTCTATTAACCACTCTCCTTCAGCCATTTGGCACTGCTGGGCTCTGACTGTTGGGCCAGAATTTAAACCTTTTACCTCATATGAGTGTAGCCCAGAGATTCAAGGCTTTTCTCTTTTACTTGATACATTTTAAATGGGCATGGGAGGTATTATTATATAAATGACTTACATAAGGAACACTTGTGATTAAACAAAAAACAAAAAGTACATTTGTGGTTGGGGGACATATCACATTTAAGGCATTTATTAATTTCATTTAAATTTGGGGGAGTACACATACGTTATGTATTGGAGTGAAGCCACTAGATGTGGTTAGCCGAAGCATACGATACCATCAAAATAGACATTTGTAAAGACCTTATATTATATCATCCCGGAACCAAGGACCCTTGGGTCCAATGGTATGGCTTCCTATCTCCCGCATAGGAGACTAATGTTCTAATCTTGGTGGAAGCAAAATTTCAATATTGTTGGGGGGAGGGGGAGGGGGGGAGGGGGAGGGGAGGTTGGGGCTTGTTGGGCCTCTAGGTGAGTGGTCCCGTGCGAGGGCAGCCCAGAGGAAATTCATCTTACCATGGGTTTTCGAAAGGGAGCCCAAAAATATATCCACCCGGAAATAGGGTATTTCCCTTAGGCACGAAGTTAGTTGTTTGGAATGCAAGGGGAGTCACCCGGAAATAAGGTTACTAGCTCTTCAAAGAATTAAGGAGACTAAACCTCGTTATGAAGGAAATTTGATGTGTTAAAATACTGAAATTGAATTGGCCAGTGTCAAGGGTACCAATCTATTCATTAGAAGATACCAAAGTATGATGTGTAAGGTACCAAGTCCATGTATGAATCTCACTAATGGAGCCTAATACTTTATCGCATGCTTTTTTTTAGGATCAAATCATATGTTCGAAGTTTCCATCATAAAGGTGACCTTGAGAAAGGAAAATAGATGTGTTGGATTCAAATCCTGAAACAGGATTGACCACTATCAAGAGTACTAATCTGTTCTATGAAGGGTATCGAAGTCAGATGTCTAGGGTACCAAGGTTTGCATGATTTCATCAATAGAGATGGAGGGAATATTAAAGTAAGGTTACAAGCTCTTCAAGGAAGGAGAATAAACCTCTTTTTGAATGATTCAATGCCGATATTATATAATTTATTACGTTGTATATGAAAAAATTAATTAGCTAATTCAACATAATGAGGGTAATAAATCCATTTTATAAAGGATACTAAACCCTTCACACAAATATTTTATAAACTTCATAATCAACCTACCTTTATTTGGATTTTATTCAAGTTGGACTGGATTCAGATATGATTGATACTCGAATTTCATTTAGCAAAGACGAGCCCCACGAAGAAAAAAGTGATTACATTTTAGATAAAATGGATTAGTTGGTTGAAAAAGAGGATTACTTACTTAATGTTCTTAAAATCTCACAAGTAAAGTTAACCTACTGAAAGTCTTATTTGTACTAATGTAAGTGATAACATTAGTTAAAATAAGAGGTTTATTTAATAAGTTACGTAGCATGGATTATTAAATGTGATCTAATATAGTATATTAATATCGATTGGAGAATACATTTGTACACATGTAAGATTAAATTAATTAGCCATCAATGAAAGAGTAATTGGGTACCAAAGGAATAGTCTCTTGGTACCAATGGGAGAGTAGTTTGGTACCAAAAAAGGAGCATATTGGTACCAATGGATAAAGTGATTAGGTACCAAAAGAGGAAAATATTGGTATCAGTAAAAGTGTAATTTGGTACCGAAGGATGAATCTATGGGTACCATTTAGATCCTTAAATTACTATTTAAGCACATTGAATTACATCTTGATTGGTCTCATTGATGCCCTATGCTAGGAAAGATAATGGGTGTGATCGAGTTTCAAAAAATTCATTGTTTTAATCATGATATTTGGTGCTTGGTAATATTAAATGCAAATACAACTACATATTACGTCGAACTACATATTACATCGAAATTAAAATATAGAAAAAGAACCAAAAAATATAAAATAATATACAAGTAATTAATCCACCCTCTTTGATCTCTGCTTGTAAATCTTCCCTACAAAGGCAATCAAATCGAAAAAAAGAACAAGAGTGAGATATTTCGAAGCAACTACATGTTTTAGATTAATTGAAATCAAATCAAATAATAAGATCACATCTTAATTTATTCTAAGCAACAATTTCACAATTTTTAGTGAGAATCAAACTTTACAATCAAAAGCAAATTAAAATTTTGCAATAATACATGTGATATTCTCATAAAATTGTAGAACTAAACTAAAAACAAAAAATAAATAAATAAAGAACCCCATAATCAAATAACCCCATATAACCAAAACTTGATTTCAAATCTCACTGTATGTTGGAACCTAATTCAGAATTTGATTCATATCTTATAGAACTCAAAACTTGAATGTTTAGTTGGATTCAATGTAGTTATTCCAGAGTGTGAACGTTGCATACGGTGAGTATCACTCTTGTTCGGCGAGTGATTCAGTAATTCCTGGCACAATAGCAGAGGCGGACATTCAGAGGATTTCACAAGTGGTGATTAATCTTTTATTTATCATTAATTAGTTTTTATGCTATATTTGATTATTTGACATTGTACCAAGATGAGCTTGCTTTGGTACCACGTTTATGTTCTCTTGGTACCAAAGATCATCATATATTGGTACCAAGGTCACCATAGGTTGGTACCAATTCCAGTTATTGGTACCAAAGTAATGTTATCTTGGTACCAAAGATTATCATGTCTTAGAACCAAGGTTATCACATATTGGTACTGATTGCATGTAACTTTGATACTAACATCAATGTTCTTAAATTATTTTTACATTTTTATTCTTATAATTGTATTAACACTTCAAAATTTATCAGGTGGCCCGTTTAGTCACTCCTGCTCGATTTGGACTGACTTCGCAGGTGGTGATCCTAGTAAACTGACCTTAATCCATGAGAAGAAGGAATTAGACATGAGAGACTGAAACACTCTCTCTACTTTAGTGAGATTGGGATAGTAGCTGAGGAAATGGAGAGTTTTACACGCGCGTGGGGAGAAGAAAAACATGAGAAACTGAAACACTCTATCTCCTTCATCTTTACTATCGCCTCTCTCTCTAACACTACACATAAGACATAACTCTCTCTCTCTATCATCTTCTATTATCCATCCTTTTCACAGATAGACTCCATTTTCAAAGAACTGAGAGAAACTGAACTGCAGAGAGTAACTGAAGTGAACATAACTGAGAGAAACTAAATTGCAGATAGCAAACGAAACTGAACTGAACGTAACTGAACTGAATGGAACGGAACTGAACTGAACTAAATTGAACTGAGCAAAAGAAAATAATTCCAAAAGAACAGGGCCTAAGTAATTGAATTATGAACTTCTACGGATGTTGGCAGGCCGTACTAATTGGTCTACTCATACTATTTTGACATTTCATAGTTGCGTTATGTTTGATTGTATGGGTACTATTATGGATACTATTTCGTAAGAGTATCATTGAACTGAATCTTATTTACCTATGTTTATCTAAGATATACTATAACTTTTAGGTTCCTAACATACGAGTATCATTGAACTGAGAGCACACTCAGCAAAGATGATTTTAGCATCTTTTTAAACTTACTTTGGTACCAACATCATATTACTGTATTATAACATAACTTAGGTATCTTTCTAAAAAAATTTGGTACCAATATGAGACCACTTTGGTATTAATATAATACCACTTTGGTATCAATATAAGATCATTTTGGTACCAATATATATAAGATATGCAAATTATTACCTAGCTAACCCCCACGCAAAGCAAAATAAAATGAAAATGAATATGTTTTCCATTTTCAGTACTTTAAAAACACATACCAATCATGTTTTACTTGTTTGATTAAAGGGGTTAAAGTTATCTAAGTTTAGCCATTGAATTGATTTGCTAAACCAAAGTCAATAAAATAATCAATTTACAGTCATTGGATTATATTTGAAATTATTAAAGGCATAGTAGATCACAAAAGGTCAATATATAAGAGCATAAAAAATTTGTCTTGTGTGCATAATATATCCACAATTGTCATACAATACGATATATTATTTGACTATGTGAAAGAAGGTATTGAAGCTTTAACCAATTTTTGTATACTTTCAATCTCAAGCTTGACGCGCTTTTTCTAAAAAGAAGACACTTAATACAAAGAAATGGGAACTTGATGTGTTGTACTCAAATCGTGAAATATGATTAACGAATATCAAGGATACCAATTTGTTCTATGAAGGGTAAGGAAGTTAGATGTTTAGATACCAAGGCCTTGTGTGGATTTCATCTATGGAGTAATACTTTTTCATCACATAATCTATTTAAGATGAAATCATATGTTGTAAAGGTTTCATCCCTTAGATGGTACAAAGAAAGGGAATTTGATGTATTAGACTCAAATCTTGAAATACGGTTGACCAAAATTAAGGGTACCAATATGTTCCAAAGTCAGATGTGTAGGGTACCAATGCGGCAATGCCTTGTGTGAAATTCGTTAATAGGGTCTAATACTTTCTCTTATACTCTATTGAGGATCAATCGTATGTTTGAAAGATTTCATCCCTTAGATGGTATTGAGAAAGGAGAACTTGATGTTTTGGACTTTAATACAGAAATTGGATTTTTCATTGTCAAGAATGCCAATCTGTTCAATGGACGATACCAAAGAATGATGTGTCAGGTACCACGTCCTTGTATGAACTTAACTAATAAACCAAATATTTTCTCACATATTCTATTTAGGATCAAATCATAAGTTTCATATACCCCAAATTATTGATATGATGTCCAATTCGCCTCTTCCTTTTACATTATTGGCCCAAATATTTGCAACCCATGTAAAAATGAGAGGGTGCCAATATATAAAACATGATGTACCAATGTAACACCTGGTCCTCTCAAATCTCTCCTAATGATATCCTATTGTCATTCATAGATGGTGCCAAAAGGATATACCCCAAATAATTGACATGATGTTCAATTCACATATTTCTGTACATTATTGGCCCAAACGATTGCAACACATGTAAGAAGGGGAGGGTACCAATGTATGAAGCATGATGTACCAATGTAACACTTGGTCCTATCAAATGGACTCCAATATCTTCCAATGATATCCTATTGTTGTTCATAGATGGTTCCAACCCAATGATATACCCCAAATAATTGACATGATGTTTAATTGACCTATTCCTTGTACATTATTGGCCTAGATACTTGCAACTCATGTAGGAAGGGAGGGTACCAATGTATGAAGCATAATGTACCAAGGTAACCCTTGTTTCTCTCAAATGAGTTCAAATCTCTCCCAATGATATCCTATTGTTATTCATATATAGTGCCAACCAAATAAGATACTATAAATCATTGACATGTTGTTCAATTGGCCTCTTCCTTGTACGTTATTAGCCCAAACCCTTGCAACCCATGTAAGAAGGGGGGTACCAATGTAGAACCCTTGATGTATCAAGGTAACACTTGTTCCTCTCAAATGGGCTCAAATCTCTCTCAATGATATCCTATTGTCATTAATAGATAGTTCCAACCAAAATGATAAACTCCAAATCATTGACATGATGTACATTATTTGTCCAAACGCTTGCAACACATGTAAGAAGGGGAGGGTACCAATGTATGAAACATGATGTACCAAGGTAACACTTGGTCCTATGAAATGGGCTCCAATCTATTCCAATGATATCTTATTGTTGTTCATAGATAGTTCTAACCCAATGATATGCCCAAAATAATTGACATGATGTTCAATTGACCTATTCATTGTACATTATTGGCCCAAACACTTGCAAAGTTGCAACTTATGTAAGAAGGAGAGGGTACCAATGTATAAAGCATGATGTACCAATGTAACATTTGGTCCCTCTCAAATGGGCTCAAGCCTCTCCTGATAATATCCTATTGTCATTCATAGATGTGCCAACCAAATGATATACCCAAATCAAATCTCTTCCAATGATATCCTATTGTTGTTCAGAGATGGTTCTAACCCAATGATATACCCTAAATAATTGACATGATATTCAATTGACATATTCCTTGTACATTATTGGCCCAAACACTTGCAACTCCCCCCTATGTCTATGCTTGGCACACCGAGGACAGTGTTTTTGATAAGTTTGGGGGGTCGCTTTCACTTGTTATTGAAAGGGTGGGGATGTTTAAAAAGGGTAGTGAATGATTAAGTGTCTAGAGGGTAGGTTTATTTTTTGGGGTGTACTTCATGAGGGTTAGAATTTCTTGATGTTTAGTGTTGATATTTGATGGGTGATGTTTGAGTTTGATGATGTGAGTACCAAAAAAAAAAAAAAACGTAAGAATCAAGGCAAACTTCTCTTTTATTTATATCTTTTGCTCTTGAGTTGAGAACAATATCATTGAAACTCCACTCTTTTCAATGCTTTTATTCCTAGATGTTAAAAGTTTGCATGGTTTGAGATGTTTATGGTTGATTTTAGGACACTATATTCTAAGGTAGTGGTTAGAACTTTTGGAGAGCACAAGACCTTAATTCATGGATTGTGGTATGATGGTGTTGCTCTCTCTAGTGAATTTGAAACCTAAAAGAGTAGTATTTGCTTGATAATCCCATGTGAGGACTTTCAAAGAGCCCCAACATATATTTTGAGTGGCATGGATCCTCGACATTGCCTATTTTTATCTAGAACATGACTCCAATCTATCCAAGATCGCGACCGAGCCACTCTAGGGAAAGTTAAAATCGTTCTTTTCGGTGACCATTTTTTTTTATAGTTTTAGGCACTTTATTTTCGTTTTTTTATCTTGGTTTTGTTTTTATTTGCAATTGCCCTTCCTCTTAACCCTTCGAGCCTTATCCTTTTCTTTGGTTACCTCAATACAAGCCAATTGCCTCCTTATTTTATTTTTCACCCTTGTAGTGAATAGTGAAGTTAGAGCGTGTCTTGAGTAATATTTGAGAAAAAAAAGGGGAAAAGAAAAATGATGAGATTCTTATGGTATAGTGGAAATTTTGTGTATATATTCGAATAAATGCAATTTCAACTTCATATAAAAAGCCACCCAAAGTCAAAGAAGGCGGGGAAAATGAAAAGGATAAAAAAAAAAGAAGAAAATCCAAAAATAGTTCATTATTGTCATGTTTTTGAATAAGTTTGGGGGGAACTTTATCCCTAAATGGTTGGGTATGATTTGTTATTTATGGTTATTTAGCTCTTTATCTCCTACTAAGACTTCACTATTTTAGGATTCAGCACCAATATCCAAATTTATTCACACCCTTTACCCCTAGCCTACGTTACCACCTTAAAAAGTCCTTTTCACCTTAGAGGGTTGAGTCATTGTCGGTGGCGGAAGATTGGAATCAAGCCTATTGAGCGAGAGTGTGCCATGTCGAGATGTCGAGTAACCTTCTCCTATTCTATTTCTTGTTACATTTATCGGCTCCATTCTTCGGAGTTTAGAGAAGCTACTTTGAATGGCGAATTTGAAACTAGTTGAGAGAACGCGGTATGTATGGTTGTAGAATTTGAGGAAATGTCTCTATGCTTAGTGTATGGTATGTTTTAATCAACCTATGAACATCTTTGAGCATGCTCACTCTTAGTGTCTAGAAATTCTTGCATCCATTTGTGTTTGCTCCTTTTCAAAATCTCACTTAAGAACCTTTTTTTTTTTTTTTTTTCTTTTGGCTTCCTTTGGCTTATTTATTTTTGGTTTGCCTTGCATTTTAAGATCTAGAGTTATGGGTTAAACTCTTAGAAAACCCTTACGAGAGCATTACTCGTCCTCATTGGCAACTTTGGGGTTTAAATGGCTTGTCACTTGCGCTAAAGGTGACCGTGATTCATACGGAAATGAGTTAGTGTATATAGTTTCCTTTTTGCTTTGTGTGTACTTAGTTTTAGCAACTTTGTCTTGCTATCTTCTTTGTATCATTTCTTTCCCTCTTATGTCTTTTTTGCACTTTGCTTGAGGACAAGCAAACATTCAAGTTTGGGGGAAGTTGATGAGTGAGATTTATCTCACTCTTAGGGTAGTATTTTAGGCTATGTTAGTTGATTTATTTTGCATTTTAGTTCCCTTTTTCCTTAATTTCACCTCCTTTTCTATCTAACTCTCTTTTAGCACATGTGTACATGTATTCGCATCCCCCTCCCCTACTCTTCTATTTGGTCTTTGATGTCTAGAGAGGGGAGCAAAAAGGGAAGCAAGAAGAAGAAAACGGCCAGTGAGCCCGCTCGAGCGATCAAGCAGCCCGCTCGGGCGCTACATCAGGCAAACTTCCTAGCTTTTCCTGGAACTTTAGTGCACGCCCGGGGTGCAAGACCGGGCCCATTCACCCTGCAACGCCCGGGCCATCCAGCATGCCCGCCCGGGCTACTCTCACCTACTCGCCCGGGCCCTTTAAGCCCGACCGGGCTTGTTTTCGCTGGGCCTTTTTTCGGATTTCTTTTCTTTTACGACATGTGTAATTAGAGGGGGTATAAATACTCCTCTACCCTATTTTGGAAAGTATCTCAGATTTTTAGAACCCTAAATTTTGCTTACTAGTGTAGGAGAGAGAAAACTTAGCTCAAGAGGTGTAATTTGGAGATTGAAAATCAATGAAAAAGTTACAATTTCTTTGAAATTTCTTGTTTCCTTAGTAATCCTCTCAATCCTTTCTTTCTTTGTCATTGTTTTTATGCATTTCTACTTTGTTAGTTTCATGTTTTCATTGTTTAATCTTCATGCTTAGTAGTTAATCTAGATTAAAGTTTTCATCTATTCTTAGATTCTTCTTGTTTGCTCACTAGATATTGTTTTGTTTTTACTCTAAAGTGTTGATTTTTGGTTTTTGCTATTTTTAGATTGGTGATTTATTGCTAGTTTTTTCATGTTTAGGATGTTTGGTAGTATAATGGGTACTGAGTAGTTCATTAACTAGGATTGGGAGTAGCCCAATCATTGTTTGCATCCTATTTTCATGAGTAGAGTTTATTGGGTTGGTTATGTTTGGGATTTGTGCAATTTCAATCTTTGATGTTGATTGGTGACTTAGTTGATGTGAGCTCCATCATCTTTTGATCCTTTGTTGCCCATTTAATGGTTTACTTTTATGTGGTTGACCTTCATGATTGATTGATTAGTTGTTACACATCACTTATTGATTGGTATTAACTTGGGTTTGATTTCAATTCCTAACTTGGCCTAGTTAGGTGATAACACCTCGAAATATAGGTTTTGTTGCCATAATTAGGACTCTAAACTCCATAACAATGATTTTACAGGTGTTTAGGTTTGTTTATTCCCTTTGCATATCCCCAATGATTGTCAACCCCCTTATCTCTACTTGGTTGTTAGATGTGAACTATGATTGTGGTGATTTCCCATTCCTAGTGCTTTCGTAATTTGATTCCAATAGTTTTAATCACTTAATTCAACCAAAACTTGACGATTTCTTCGACTTAGCTTACTTGTAGCGACTCTACCTTGGTGTGACCTCCGATCCTTGTGGTTCGACCCTTACCTACCACTTGATTAGTTTAGGTGGATAGTTAGGCTTTTTATTTGACATTAGGGGAGTTAGTAACGACCTAGTTTTCCTTTGTTCAGGAGCACACTTGCAAACCTAGAAGTCACGGGTGAAGGATTTTGTCCTCGATCAAGTGTAATAAACTAAATGTATATGGACGAATTATATTGATAATATATTTAGTAATATTAGGTGACCGCAACGTTTTGCTAGAAGCTAATTGCGGCTAGTTGGGCTAGTATATTTAGGCCAACTACTAATATGTATTGGGTCCTATGAGGTCAGACAATGTGACAACCCTTGGATATTACCCAAATTCATTTGCGAAATGGGTTGGGCGGTTTTAAAGATGGATGGAAGAGTTGTAACTCATGAGGTTATTAGGCTCATAATGTATGACATTATGAGGCAAAATAAAGCCTCATGAATCACCTCTTTGTAACCACCTTATATAATGATATGGGGGTTACAAAGGAGTGGGTGATTACATCATATTGGTTGAGAAAATATGATTTTCTTTGCTCCTCTCTCTCTCCTCATTTTCGGCCATCACACCTCAAAAGCAAGAGAATTATTCTCTCTTCCGTACTAGCATACGTGATGATCTAAGGGTTGTTCGTGGACCAACACTAGAGGAACGGCGATTGACGTTCTAAAGGATCTCCACTAGAAGGCTCGAAGTGGAAGTGGAATTCACGCATCAAGAGGTATATTCTACACTCTTAGTTGATTCATGTTAATTTATGCAAAGATCTTGGTGTTAGATGTTTGAGTATGTGATACTCGTTTTCCGCATTAAGCATCTAAATTCCTACAGTGGTATCAGTTAGCCTATTGCATAGATTAATGTGATCATGTTGATGCATGTTTTCCTTTATTTTAATTCATTTAGGGGAGGGTATTAGCATGAGGATATTGTTTGCGTGATTAAAATTGGATTTTAATCTAGTGGGAGTATAAAAGTTGTTTATACATTTTTTTTGATACATATATATATACATATATAATTGTTATATTATTTCATGTTTTAGTTAAGTTGTTAATTAGAATATGATGTATATATATATGTATGATTCATGATTTGCATGCTTTGAAGTTTTTTATGCTTAATTTGATTATGTATAATTTCATGGCATGAATTCTTGAATATGAGGCCAAGTATGATTTAGTTATGCATAAAAGTATTTTAGTGTATAAAGAAAATCATACGTATTTTGATTAAAATTGCTTGAATTGAAATCGAAAAAGTTGAAGCAGTGAGCTTCTCGCGAGTCGCGACCCTGGTCGCGAGTCGCGACCTGTCTCGCGAGTCGCGAGAGGTGGTCTGCTTCTTCGGCTCGTCTCTCCTTCAACGGATAAAACTTTAAGATCCGTTTATCCCTTAATGCATATTAATGAGTTATTATGCATGGTATCCTATGTTAATACTTAAATGAATTAAAATTATGATGGGAGTTTCATTTTGTGACATTTAATTTTATGTTAGGATGTTAGTTTTAATAAGTTGATTAATTTTTACATGCTAGTGTTTGTGATTAAATGTGATGCAATGCTTTTATGTTTTAATATGATTAAAATATATGTGGTACCTTAAAGTGCTTATGTATTTTTCCTTTAAATTTAATAGTTGATTAAATTTGTTAGATTAATATTATAATGCCCTTGAGAGATAAATTCTAATATGATTGAATTTGTCTAGAGGTACTAACCATTTAATTTAATATGAGATTAAATTTGGTTGATGCTATTATGTTTTAAAGTTGTTGAAGCATAATAATTTATTTTAATAGTTGATTAAAATGCATGTTTTATATATATGATATTATAATTGCATGCGGTGACTAGTATGGCCCAAACTTGGATAGAAAATACGATCTGCGTATCGTTAATGTATTTTTGTAATCTAAATACGATCTATGCATCGTTGGTATTTTTGTAATATTAGTTTAAATTTTCAAAAATTATTCAAGTTGAAGTGATTCAAGGATGGAGATCCGATGTTTTTCATTTCCATGGAGCACAAGGATGTAGATCCAAGGTGGTTCAAGGATGGAGGCCTTAAAGAGTAGTCTTTAGGGTTAGGGGCCATACTAGGATCACATTTTATTTTATGCATTTAAATATTGTTTTTGAATGCTTTCTAAGTTTTATTATGCATGTGATTTATTTTTGCATCGAGTTCATAGTAATTAAATCACATAATAATTTACTTAGGTCCCTAAAGCTAATATTGGGTAATTGCTTTTCCAAATAAACATCTACTAAAATCTTGATCGTTAGTAATAGGTTCTGCCAAAGCAGAGTGTTACTTCCAATCTTGGGCTAAGTAGAGTAAATTTCTGAAATTTGCATGTTTAGTTTGGTTTGGCCCAACAAAATCATCAAAACGGTTTTGGATTTTGAAGCAAAGGGTTGGGTTTTTGTGTTTGGGTGACAAGTTCTGTCTAAGATTAGGAAGGCTTTCCCCAACGTTGTGGGTAACTTCCTTACCTGGGAACTTTCATCACCTTAGCAATCACCCATCAACTAAGAATTACAATTGTTGTAATTAGTAAAAGAGTTTACTTACCTTTTAAATTTGGTTTTAAGCTGAGGCCAAAGTCCACTTATAAATCATGTTTGATAGGATCTTAGAATCACTTGATTCAAAAGGGACACATTTAAGATTGGTCAAGTGCATAGCTTTTATTTTAAAGTGTTTAAAATTTGTTAAAAGCTATTATGATAAACATACTCATTACTTTTACATCTTCTATGTAGATATCATGTCTGGTAACAACAATAATTCACCTTTTAACTTACATTCAATCCTTGAAAAGGATAAGTTGAACGGGAACAACTTCCTTGATTGGGAAAGGAATCTGAGAATTGTTCTTAGATCCGAAGGTCGAGAGGTTGTTCTTGAAACCCCGATCCCGGTTTTAACGACCACCTCTACTGAAGCCGAAAAGGCGGCCCATAAGGCCATTGCAGAAAGGTCGGTAATTGTTACTTGCCTTATGCTCGCGGCTATGGAACCAAGCCTCGCAAAAGAGGTTTGCAAGCTTGGATGCTCGCAGTATTATCCGACAGTTGAAAACCATGTTTCAAGCAGCAAGCTCGGATAGAGAGGTATGAAACTCACAAGGCTATTCTTGAGTGTGCGTTAGTCGAAGGCAAGCCAGTCGCCACTCATGTCTTTGAAATGATTGGTTATTTCGAGACAATGGAGAGATTGGGCTTTCCTTATAGCCAAGAGTTGGCTACTGACATCATACTACACTCACTTCATGAAGGCTTCAAACACTTTAGGTTGAACTTCAATATGAATGGGGTGTCAAAAACCCTTGCTGAGTTACATGGGATGCTCATGACTGCCGAGCAAAACATCTCTGTTGCACCTAAGAAGGAAGTTCTTATGGTTCAAAAGGGAAAGGGTTTTAAGAAAGAATGGGCTGGCAAGAAAAAGCAAGACAAGGGCAAGCAAGTTGCCGCTAAGATCGCCGATAAGCCACAGGCAAAGGCAAAGCCAAAGGTGGCCGCAAATGCCAAGTGCTTCCATTGTGGTCAAATTGGCCATTGGAGGCGTAATCGCCCGAAGTATCTCGAATGATAAGAAGTCCGGGGCTTCTTCTTCAGGTATCTATGTCATTGACATTAATTTAGCAACATCTACTTCTTGGGTATTTGATACCGGTTGTGTTTCTCACATTACTTCGAATGTGCAGGGACTAAGAAGGAGTAGAACCTTGGCTAAAGGGGAGGTAGAACTGCGCGTTGGAAATGGTGCAAGGGTTGCGGCCGTTGCGGTTGGGACTTATTGTCTACCTTTGCCTTCCCGGTTTAATATTAGAGCTTAATAACCTGTTATTATGTTCCTCGCTATTACCAAAAACATTATTTCTATTCCAGTTTTGGATAATGAAGGGTTTTCATTTACAATTGAGAAAGGTTGTTTCTCTGTTTATTTGAATTCAATGTTTTATGCCATTGCTAAAAGGTTTAATGGTCTATATTTCCTAGAGTTAGACAAAGATGTCCTTAACATAGACAAAGAAAAAACATAGATCAAGCGATACTAATCCTACTTACTTATGGCATTGTCGTTTAGGACATATAAACGCGAAACGCATTCAGAAGTTACATAAAGATGGACTTCTAACATCTTTTGACTTTGAGCCATTTGATGTATGTGAATCATGTTTAATGGGTAAAATGACAAAGTCACCTTTTACTGGAAAGGGTGAAAGGGCCAGTGATCTATTGGGCCTAATACATACTGATGTGTGTGGACCAATGAGCACAAAAGCTAGGGGAGGGTTTGGGTACTTTATTACTTTTACTGATGATTTAAGTAGATATGGATATGTCTATTTGATGAAGCATAAGTCGGAATCGTTTGAGAAATTCAAAGAATTACATAATGAAGTCCAAAACCAGCTTGGCAAAACAATTAAAGCACTACGATCCGATCGTGGTGGTGAATATTTGTGCCAAGAGTTTAGTGATCACTTGAAGAGTTGTGGAATTCTTTCCCAACTCACTCCGCCTGGAACACCTCAGTTGAATGGTGTATCCGAGAGGAGGAACCGAACTCTACTTGATATGGTTCGGTCTATGATGAGTTTTGCTGATCTTCCCATCTCTTTTTGGGGATATGCTCTCGAAACTGCTACTTTCACACTTAATAGAACTCCATCAAAGGCAGTAGAAAAAACACCATATGAGATGTGGAGTGGAAAAACTCCAAGTTTGTCTTTTCTACGTATTTGGGGATGTGAGGTTTATGTAAAACGTTTACTTTCAGATAAACTCGCCCCTAAATCAGATAAGTGTTTCTTTGTGGGTTATCCCAAAGAGACCAAGGGCTATTACTTCTACCATCGGAGTGAGGGCAAAGTGTTTGTTGCTCGTCGTGGTGTCTTTTTGGAAAAAGATTTTATTTCCAAAAAGGCAAGTGGGAGTAATATATTTCTCGAAGAGGTTCGAGAAAAGCAACAAATGGACATAGTTCAACCTATGTTAGAGTCGAAGCACAAGTGCCACCGTGGTGCTTGAAGTAGTTCCTCCTTTGGAGGAATCTTCTCCCATAACTCGACCAAGTGTTGGAGGACGTGCATCCCGTACACGAACCTCCTACTTGTCCCACTCGAATCTAATTCGTGCGAAAATTCTCAAATTGTTGAGAAGAAAATTTCTCCCCTTGCGGCCCCTCGTAGGACTAGTAGATCAAGAATACCAAACAAGAAGTTTGTTGATTTCTTGTTAACCGAAAGTTCTGAGATAATGATCTTAGAATTTGAGGAACCTACTACCTACAAGCAAGCTTTGATGAGTGAAGACTCCGAAAAATGGCTTGAAGCCATGAGGTCCGAAATGGCATCTATGTCTGAAAATCATGTATGGGACTTGATGGATTTGCCCGATGGGGTTACACCTATTGGTTGCAAATGGGTTTTCAAAGTGAAAACAGACAAGGATGGTAACGTTCAGGTTTACAAAGCAAGATTGGTTGCAAAAGGGTTCAAGCAAGTTCATGGTATAGACTATGACGAAACCTTTTCACCAGTAGCAATGCTTAAATCCATTCGGATACTCCTAGCGATTGCTGCCTTCTATGATTATGAGATTTGGCAGATGGATGTCAAAACCGCTTTCTTGAATGGGTTCTTGAAAGAGGATGTGTATATGACACAAATGAAGGTTTTATGGATCCAGAATATCCTAGGAGGGTATGTAAGCTTCAAAAGTCCATTTATGGATTGAAGCAAGCATCCCGGAGTTGGAATCTTCGTTTTGATGAGGCAATCAAACTGTTTGGTTTTCTCAAAAACGGAGAAGAGTCTTGTGTTTATAAGAAGGAAAGTGGGAGTAACATAGTTTTCTTGGTCTTATATGTAGATGACATACTTCTCATAGGGAACGACATTCCCATGCTTGAGTCAGTCAAGGAATGGTTGAAGAGTTGTTTTTCTATGAAAGACCTTGGAAATGCTGAGTACATTTTGGGGATCAAGATCTATAGGGATAGGTCTAAGAGGATGATTGGACTTAGCCAAAGAACTTATATAGATAAGATCGTTACTAAGTTCAATATGGAAAACTCTAAAAGAGGTTTTCTACCCATGCAACATGGTGTTTCGCTTAGCAAGACTCGGTGTCCTTCCGGGACCCGATGAGATTAAGCGAATGAGTAATGTTCCTTATGCGTCGCCTATAGGGTCCATTATGTACTCCATGATTTGTACTCGCCCGCATGTTTCATATGCCTTGAGCATGTGTAGCGATTCCAATCAAATCCAGGTGACGCACACTTGGAGTGCAGCCTAAGAATATCCTAAAGTACTTACGAAGGACTAAGGATAATTTATTAGTGTATGGAGGTGAAAGTGAATTAATTGTTGAGGGTTACACAGATGCGAGCTTCCAAACTGACAAAGATGATTTCCGATCCCAATCTGGTTTCATCTTTTGTCTAAATGGAGGGGCAGTGAGCTGGAAAAGTTCAAAGCAAAGTACTGTCGCTGATTCTACAACAGAAGCTGAGTACATTGCTGCGGCGGATGCAAAGAAAGGAAGCCGTTTGGATGAAGAAGTTCATTCCGGAGCTAGGAGTAGTGCCTAGTGTTAGAAATGGTATTGTTTTACATTGTGATAACAATGGTGCCATAGCTCAGTCTAAAGAACCAAGATCACATCAAAGGTGTAAACATGTACTTAGGAAGTTTCATCTCATTCGAGAAATCGTTGAGAGAAAAGATGTAATAGTTAGCAAAGTTCATACGGATAGCAATGTCGCTGATCCTTTGACTAAACCATTGCCTCAGCCTAAGCATGAGAGTCATACTAGGGCTATAGGACTTAAGCATGTAGGAGAGTGGCTTTGATTGTGCACTATTTACTTTTAATTAGTTCACAGTTATAGTTACTCCTATGATATGTTTGGTTATGTTTATCAATAAAAGGTTATGTTCTTATTTAATCTTGGTTTAGTATTAAATAAAACGTTCAAAGTATTTTATAACGTTTGATAGGATTGTCAAATATGTGATTTGACGAATGAAACCCTATCCAGTGAACATGAGTTATAATTTACCTTTGTCCCTAGTTCGAATCATTAAAAATGAACGTAAATGATTCTATTTGATGGACTAGATTGCAAGTTGATTGATAGCGCAGTTTCATGGGCTATGGGGACATCGAGATGTCTAGTCATTTGCATAGGCGTGTGTAGTTGATACACGTTGGGCAGACCTAGTGGGAGTTATCTAAAAGGTTTATGAGAATCTCATTAATATATTTAGTGGATTCCTTAGACATGAGTATGACACTATTCTTACTTAAGGATTAGTATGTTTTTGACACTGCAAAACGTCGTGCCGTAAAAGGAGGCTATAAAAGCAGTGATCGAAACTGCTAAGAATTGAGTGGGAGTTTTGGTTATACAAGACTGGATAAAGTCCTCCTAAGAGTTAGGATTGGTGTCTTGGCCTCTTGAAGAGCGAGAACTGAAAATGCATGGCCGTGCTCAAATGGATTAAGGAGTTAATCATTTGTTTCGACAGTTCGAACTCGGATTTCAAGAAACAACTTGAATATTGGTATGGTTTACATACGATGTTACCATGTCATCAAGTTAGACATTAAGCGACTTAAGGAATTTGAAGGTTACACACTTGTTCTTAGACAAGTGGGAGATTGAAGGATTTTGTCCGCGATCAAGTGTAATAAACTAAATGTATATGGACGAATTATATTGATAATATATTCAATAATATTAGGTGACCGCAACGTTTTGCTAGAAGCTAATTGCGGCTAGTTGGGCTAGTATATTTAGGCCAACTACTAATATGTATTGGGTCCTATGAGGTCACACAATGTGACAACCCTTGGATATTACCCAAATTCATTTGTGAAATGGGTTGGGCGGTTTTAAAGATGGATGGAAGAGTTGTAACTCATGAGGTTATTAGGCTCATAATGTATGACATTATGAGGCAAAATAAAGCCTCATGAATCACCTCTTTGTAACCACCTTATATAATGATATGGGGGTTACAAAGGAGTGGGTGATTACATCATATTGGTTGAGAAAATCTGATTTTCTTTGCTCCTCTCTCTCTCCTCATTTTCGGCCATCACACCTCAAAAGCAAGAGAATTATTCTCTCTTCCGTACTAGCATACGTGGTGATCTAAGGGTTGTTCGTGGACCAACACTAGAGGAACGGCGATTGACGTTCTAAAGGTTCTCCACTAGAAGGCTCGAAGTGGAAGTGGAATTCACGCATCAAGAGGTATATTCTACACTCTTAGTTGATTCATGTTAATTTATGCAAAGATCTTGGTGTTAGATGTTTGAGTATGTGATACTCGTTTTCCGCATTAAGCATCTAAATTCCTACAACGGGGGCCTTGGATTTAGGTCTTTGGCGCACTGGAATAAAGCTATTGTGGGGAAACAGATTTGGGCTATTTCTATGAAGGTTGATAACTTATGGGTTAAGTGGATACATGATAGATACATCAAAGATGGTGCATGGAGCACCTTTTGTGCTCCGCAAACTCCAAGTTGGGCTGTGAAACACATATGTAAAGTTAAGCAGATGCTCATTCGAGCATGTGGCTCTGACTGGCTCACTAAGCCTAACTACTGTACTGCTGAAATGTACAAGAAGCTCTTGGATCCTGGTGTGAAGACTGATTGGTGGAAAGCCATATGGAATCAACATAATATTCCAAAGTTCCGTTTTATAACTTGGTTAGCAATGCTGAACAGGTTACAAACTAGAGCAAGATTAGCTAAGGTGGGGATTTGTCCAAGCAATTAATGCTTGTTGTGTGAAAATAGTATTGAAGATAATACACACTTATTTTTCACGTGTCAATTCAGCCAACAATGTCTAAGGAAGATCAAGAGTTGGCTGGGAATTAACGCAGTGACTCTGTCTTTCCCCCAGCTTATTGGTTGGATGAAAAGAAGATTCAAAAAGCAGCAAGTTCAGGAAACAAGTTTTTATAGCAGGTATTATAGCAACTGTATATAAGGTATGGCAAGAGAGGAACAATGCGTTATCGAATCAACAAATTCATACAATTGATAGGGTTGTAAAGGATATCAAAGATATAGTGATGTATAGGGTGAAATATAGACTCCCTCTTAGAATGACAGAGAGTGATACTCAATGGTTGTATAGATTGTGAGTTTGTGATGTGGGGTGTTGTGCTGTAATGGCCAACGTTAGTTTGTATTGTCTTGTTTGAGCTCAATATAATTACTTTCTTACCAAAAAAAAAAAAAGAAGAACACCATATTTGACAAAATAGCACCTCTCTACTGGCTACTGCCACCCCCTACAACCACCCACCACTCCCTATAGCCACCCTATGTTTGCAATGGTAGAAAATTGCTTCCTGTAGCACAAGTATGCTAACTTTGTGCTTCCCATTCTGATTTTGCATTAAATATGTTGTTGTAATAGTATTTAAACTAAGGTTATAAATAGCCATGGATGTAAATGACGGAAGGCAAAGTTGTTTTGTATCAAGAATTATCAAACACATTGAGTGTTGTTTAGGTTGAGTGTAATCTCCCTACCCTTTCTAGAAATTGTAGAGCTGTATCGCCGGAGTTGCCGACCGGCTTGGTGTTTTGGCTAACTTTATCCTACCCCTATCTAGTACGGTGTCAACTTGGTACCAGAGCAAAGGTTACTAACTTGTTGTGCACCTTCCTTAGCTTCTTTAGCCGAAACCTAAGCTGATATCCTCGTAGCTTCACACACACAAAAAAAACCACCAACTACACCATTGTTGCCGCATCTCAACACCACCAGACCACCATCACTGCTCTACCCCACTTCCACTACAATTCCATTTTTTGAAGCTTCATATTGTGACACAGCTTCTACCATTGATTTTGCCATGCTTTGGTATTTTTTTTTCTTTTCTCTCTCTTCCCTTATTTGTGTGTTTTGTTTGGTAGACCACAGTCCACATACTCTGTAAACCGTGACCTTGCTTAATATGAGGGATGAGTCTTTGACCCTTTGGCAAGTAGTGTGTTAAATTTTCAACTTTTCTTAAGATTCCAAAAAAAAAAAAAATGAAGCCTACAATTATTTCACCTACATCTACAACACTTGAAGGAAACAGTTCTGTTGTAGGTAAATGTTATACATGCCTTGGACCCATTGGCATTTGGCAGTTAGTGCTTTATTTCTCTTAAGATTCAAACACACAAAATGAAGCTATATTTTCACCTACATCTACATCATTTGTAGGTAAATGTTCTACACGCCATCCATGTTGTTGTTCATGCCACTTGTTATCTTGGTCACAACAGTATATATAGAAGTCTACCAAAATTATTGTCATTTAGTTATCGTGGTCTTGTAAAAAAAGAAAAAAAAGGAGAGTTTATTATCAGGTAAACAAGATGCCGCCAAGAACACGTCGTGGAGGTAATAATCAACCACGTTCTATTCGTGATACCATTATAGCTGATATGCAAAGAGAAATACAGAGGCTTCAACAACGGCTAGAATGTTATGAAGGTGAAAGAGGTCCATCCCATCAATCTGATGAGGAACGATTAGATGATGAAGATGAAGATGAAGATGAAGAGTTCAATCCATTTCACCAGTCTTATGGTGAATCATCAGTATCATCTATTGGTCGACGAAGTCATCATCCCCGACACCATGAGAAAGATTTTGGAATAAAAAATTGAAATTCTAGATTTTGAAGGAGGTACCCATCCAGATGAGTTCATTGAATGGCTCCACACCGTGGAATGTGTCTTTGATTTCAAAGACATTTCATATGACCACAAGGTTAAGTTGGTTGCTATCAAGTTTAAAAAGCATGCATCCACCTGGTGGGAGAACTTAAAGTGCCAATGAGAAAGAGAAGGTCGTAATAAGATTCGTACATGGGACAAAATGAAGCGTGAACTCAAATGCAAATTTTTGTCTAGTCACTATCGCCAATATATGTTTCTCAACTTCCATCACCTGGAACAAGGAAGCAAATATGTGGCAGAGTATGCTGCTGAATTTGAAGATTTGTCAATAAGTGTGATAATTCGGAGCCCGAATAACAAACCATTGCAAGATTATTAACAGGTTTGGATATGAATGTCTCTAAAGTCGTACAACTCCAGCAATATTGGACGCTCAACAATGTCATCAAACTAGCTTTGAAAGTTGAAGGGCAACAGTCAAAGGAGAAAGCAAGTTCAAAATCATTCTCCAAAGAAGCACCTTACCGTGGAAACACCTCAACAAGATCTCCGCTAAAGGCGAATCCTAGCACCACAACCTTAAAGAAGACTGAAAGTCCAGCTGGAACGAGCAAGCCTTTCAAGCAAGCAAATAGTCCTACATCAAGGGGATGTTTCAAATGTCAATGGTTTGGACACATTGCTTCAGAATGTCCAAATGCTAGAATATTCTCTTTTGTTGACGATGAAATTTTAGAGGAAGAAGAGCACGCTGAGGAAGAAAGTCAAGGAGATAACAATGACCAAGAAGTCCTACACGCAGATGAAGGTGAATCCTTGGTTATTCGTGTAGCAACCCATAATTTTGCTCCTAGTTTTTGGCAAAAATTTTCTCTAAAATTATTATTTTCTCTAAATTAATGATTTTTATTTTATAATTTTGGGAGGCGAATTATTATTTTTATTTTTATGGCGTGTTAATGTGTTTATTATATTTATATTTATAATATAATTTATTAGAATTATTTTCATTATTAAGTATTTTTAAAGTTTAGGCGCGATTTAGGAAGTTAACGATTTATCGTGTGGCGGACTTTTGTTGCATGGATCTTGATGACTTGGGCCGAATTTTTTTTGGTGATTCTTGGGCTTGGACACCTATAATGGGGTTTTCCAGTAATATACAGCTCGCCTCCGACGATCCAGGTAACTAGTACTCCCTCCGTTCTCTTTTGATCTTCCTATTTGGAATCAGGGGAGGAACCAATGCAAAATAGGGATTAGATTCTCCATTTTTATGTGAAATAGAAAATAAAAAAAGAGAAATTCTAAGGCTCATTAATGTCATCTTTCTAAATAAAAAATAAAAAAAATCAAGCCTACCTAATTTGATAATTAGGTGCATGGATAGCAGTGACATTCATTGATTACAGTTCATTGTTTAACGGAAGGAATCATAGTAAACCCAATTCAACTCATGATCTGAGACGTTATCTTCACAATCATGCATGGGACTAGGAAATCCTTGTGTTCTATTTTCGATTTTAAGCCAAACACAAATTAAATATGAATTCATCATCAGAGAAATTAATGAAACAGAGATAGACTAGCAATCAATTCTAAATCACAAGTTCATGCTTTCACATTCTCTCACTGACATGATATAAAAAAATTGAGCACAATCACTACCAATTAATCCAACAATCAAGAAGTCAAGGAACACATTCGAACTCATAATGTGATGGAAAAAAAACCATGAATTGTGGATCCCTAACCCAGAAAATAAACAGAGAATTCAAACAGGAACATACAATAATCCCTAACCACAATGTCGAACAATCAACACTTTTTTCACTCAAAATTTCAGAGGGGCTTAGATCACAAATGAAAGAGAACTACATCACCAAAAAAAATTTAGATGAAAAAGTGAAAGATGTAATGAAATCGTGGAGAGAGTGAAAGGTTTTTCATGTTATAATTTTTCGGTTCTTCAACTATTTTCAGAAAAAAAAAAAAAGAGAGAGAGGGTGTGTATGATATAATGAAGAAAGATGAAGAGGAATAAGGGAGCTTTTAATTTCTTGAGTTATGAGGAGAGAGAGTGAACATAATTAAATAAAGGGGTCCCAATAAGCTATAAACTAAGGACAAGGTTGGAACTAAAATTTTGTATGAGTTTCTTTATGTCCAAAATTAAGGCTTTATATAGGAAGATTCATAACAAGAAGAACATTATGAAATTTTCCAATGGGAAATACAGGAAGAACAAAAGAGAACGGAGGGAGTAGTTATCTTAGAACCATAGTGATTATGGTATTATTCGGTATTAGATTATTACGCTAGGAATTATTTAAAATACTTTTTGAATGAAATAATTGACGAAATTTGACATGAATATACTTGATGCATGCTGTGTGAATAATGTATAAATAAAAATAATTTTCGTCTGATTTTTAGTATTTATTTGATTTAATTGGTGTGTTGTGCGTTTTTGGCTTATTTACATAATAATTATTAAACGAATGTGAAAATTGCTGAAATTATTTTTCTTGGATCATGTTATATGTGTAGTATGTATTCCATGCCTTAGAATAATTTTTTCCTACTGTTTACCGGTTTATTTAATTGATATATCTGTTTTTACAATTTCATTTCTGTCAGTATATAAATCATGAAAATTATTTATGGAGGCCGAAAAATTCATTTCTTTGTATATTATGTATTTTCGTGAGTTTATGCATGTTATGTAATATTTTGGTAATTTTTGGGCTTTATTGAGTAATCTGTATATTAACGTTTAAAAATACTTTTGGAGTCCGAAAATTATAAATAAAAATTTTACCATGTCAGTAGAGCCATTAGGGTCGTATGATAATTTTTGTGTGATTTTACTGCTCGAACTTATTAGTTTAATAATTATTATTGGGTTTTTGTTGTGAAATTGAGGATACTCTTTTAAATTATTTGAGAACTTGTTAATCATAAATAATTTGTAATCTATTATGTTCTTGGTTTCTGATGTTCAGTAGGTTGCAGTAAGTATTATTGGGTATCCTTATGTTTATGTTTGATTTATGAAAGAAAATGATTAATTGTTACTACTCTTTTAATGAATAAGTTTTGGAGTTAATTGGTGATGTATTTTTGATTGAATTGTTGGTGCTGTAAAAACTAGTCTAATATCATTGTTGATGTTTAGAGATGTTCAAGTGTTTATTGTGGGAGACATTTGTTGAAAGTTTGTAAGTTATTAATTTTGAGGAATTATGAAGAGTTGTTTTGATGAATTATGGGTATAAGGCCGGGTGGCATCCCTTTTTGATGAATATTATAAGATGAATGATACTTTGATGATATGCATGATTTTATTTTGAGATAAGAATATCCGGTGGGATAGATGTAGTCCCCGGTGAAGAACATGCCAACCACCTGGTTTGCGAACTAGGGGTAAACCTGGGTTAATTGTTGTCGTCCGAGAGGTCAGGGAGTTCTGCGTGTTCTACCCTGCATCGGGAGTTTGGCCATTCTTAGACACAGGCAGTGGGGAACGTAAGCCCATAGACTGACCTGGAGACTGCGATCTGACAAACCTTAGGAAATGAATTGCGATTCACTGGCATTCGGTTTCTGACTCAATAACTTGTTGTATTTTTGATTTATTATTATTTATGTATTCTAGAATTGATTCACTCACTATATCTTGTTTACTTAATGTTGATGATCACTTGTATTACCTATGAGCTTTATGGTTTTTAGATGCATGTTATTGATATAATGATTGTATGCATTTCCTTTCTTATTAATCTATTTCTGAATTGTGCTTTGGTGCTTTTGTTCTGGGAGAACTGCTAGTTACTCCGCACTGACTGTGGAATTATTTAATATATATCCTTGCAGATGGAAATGACTGCTAGACTTGTGACTGCTTGAACTAGCAGAGTGAGGGTTTGTAGTGAGAAGAAGCTCCTGGTATTGTTTTTGGTAGATGAGTTCTATGCAAACCATAGAGAGTCCTACTTTTGGCTAGGTTTCAAGGACATTTAGTTTTTATCTAAGTTTTAACGGGAGACTTGCATGTCTCGTAGTTTTTGGATTGAAGTTATGATATAATTGGGATATTTCTTTTATTTAGAACTATAATGTTTTCTCGGATATTACTTTTCTTTTTGAAGCTATGAAACTTTGATTTGAGGATTATCTTTAATTATTGTTTTAGAGTAGCATAACCGTCCTGACGTTATTTCCGCTAACGTCTTTTTAGTATTTCTTGATTAGATATTGTTTAGTATCTTAGTAGAAGAAGGACGGGGTGTTACAATTCGTCTTATTCTCAATGCCACCCCTGCTCAAGAAGATGAATGGTTGAATAACAATATATTCCACACTCGATGCACATCCCATGGAAAGATATGTGATGTCATCATCGATACTGGTAGTTGCGAGAATGTGGTTGCTGCAACGATGGTTGAGAAGTGAAAACTGCCTACCAAAAACCGTCCTTATCCTCATAAGCTTGCATAGTTAAAGGAGGGAAATGATTTCAAAGTCACCAAGAGGTGTCTAATAGATTTCTCCATCGGCAAGAAATATCAAGATCAAGTATGGTGTGATGTCATTCCTATGGATGCTTGTCACCTACTCTTGGGTCATCCTTGTCAATATGATCGTCATACAATTCATGATGGCTTGAAAAACACATACTCTTTTGAAAAATATGGTGTTAAAATAGTCTTAGCACCACTGAAAAGGTCTTTGTTAGCCAGATCAAGTCCAGAGAAAAGTAACATTGTGTTTGAGTCAATGTTCGTCACGACACTAGAGGAATATGGAGTTGCGTGTGCTCTAGTATTTGTCGAAGAGAATAAAGAAGATCAAAAGCATCCTAAATATATTCAGTCGCTACTACATGCATACAGTGATGTGGTGCCAGACGAGATCCCTACTAGTCTACCTCCGATGCGTGATATTCAACATTGTATTGACTTTGTTCCTGGTGCAGTTATTCCAAATAAAGCAGCCTATCGAATGAGTCCGAAAGAGCATGAAGAACTTCAAAGGCAAGTCAGAGAACTCATGCAAAAGGGTTTAGTACGTGAGAGTATTAGACCTTGTGCAGTTCCAGCACTTCTTATTCCAAAGAAAGATGGATCATGGCAAATGTTCATTGACAGTCGCGCTGTCAATCGGATCACGATTAAGTACCGCTTTCCCATTCCTCGACTTGATGGCCTACTAGATCAATTGCATGATGCAGTGGTATTTTCAAGATTGATCTACAAAGTGGTTATCATCAGATTGGAATGCAACCTGGAGATGAATGGAAGACTGCTTTTTAGCCCAGAGATGGATTGCATAAATGGATAGTCATGCCATTTGGTCTCTCTAATACTCCTAGCACCTTCATGTAATTGTCATTGGCAAGTTTGTTGTCGTTTATTTCGATGACGACATACTTATATATAGTTGGAATTCTGAAGAGCACTTAGAGCATTTGCAACAACTTTTTCCAGTTCTTCGTGAAAAGAAGTTGTATGCCAATTTGAAGAAATGTCATTTCATGACAGACAAAGTTGTGTTCCTTGGGTATATTGTCTTAATTAATGGAATTGAGATGGATCCTAGCAAGGTTAAAGCCATCACCAGCTAGCCAACCCCTCAATCATTACATGATGTTCGCAGGTTTCATGGTCTAGCATCTTTTTATCGACAATTTGTCAAGAATTTCAGCACCATTACTGCCCCGATCACAGAGGTATTAAACAAAGAGAAATTTGAGTGGACCCCAGCAATGCAACGAAGTTTTGAAGAGCTCAAGGAAACAATCACAAGAGCACTAATTCTAGCCTTGCCAGATTTTGAGAAGCTCTTTGAAGTAGATTGTGATGCTTCAGGAGTTGGTATAGGTGCAGTTCTAAGTCAAGAAGGTCGACCAATTGCTTTCTTCAGTGAGAAACTCAATGATTCAAGGCGTAAGTACTCGACGTATGAAAAGGAATTTATCCCATTGTACAAGCCTTGGATCATTGGAGCCATAACTTGCTCGATATGGAGTTTGTGCTCTATTCTGATCATGCGTCACTTAAGCATCTTCATAGCCAACAAAACTCCAACGTCGTCATGCAAAGTGGAGTGAGTTCCTATCCCATTTTCACTTTGTCCTTAAGCATAAATTGGGAGTTCAAAATAAGGTTGCTGATGTTTTAAGTAGACGACATGCTTTGCTTTCCACTCTCCACCTTAAGGTTATTGGTTTTGAGGTTCTTAAAGATTTATATGAAGATGATGAAGACTATGGAGAGCTACGGAAAAAGTGTGTTGAGGGTTCCCACCGTCAGTTTCACCGACAAGATGGATACTTATTCAAGGAAAATCAATTGTGTTTACCAAGGTGTTCATTGCGTGAGATGATACTTAATGAGTGTCATGCTGGTGGTCTTGCTGGACATTTTGGTCGAGATAAGACATTGAGCATCGTTGCAGAAAACTTCTATTGGCCACACATGATTCGATATATTGATCGATATGTTAAGAGATGTCATGCATGTCATATTGCGAAAGCTCATGGTCGAAACAACGGTCTTTACACGCCATTGCCAGTGCCTAATGCCCCATGGGAAGATGTTAGCATGGATTTTGTTGTTGGATTGCCTCGTATCACTAGTAGAATTAATGCTTATTGCTGCGGTGATATTGCTGCGGTTTTACCCATACGCAGCAATATATAACGACAAAAAAAAGGTAAATTATAAAATAAATATATTGCTGCGGTTTTTATTAAAAACCGCAGCAATAATATGGTTGCAACATGATAGCTTTGGCCAAATAGTTGACCATTTGACCAACCATATTGCTTACGTTTTCTAGAGAAAACAACAAGCAATATATATCCAACGGATTTTTTCAAAAAAGTGTAATATTTTATTCTCGAAATATATTATCTGCGGTCTCTTTCGAAACCGCGAGCAATATATTAAAATAATGTTAAAAAAATATTATTTTAATATATTGCTTTGGTTTCGACAAAACCGCAAAGCAATATCCCCCGTACTCGGATCTAAAACACGGGTTTTTTTTTTTTTTTTGGCTTCACTGTTTCTCTACTTTCTCTCTCTCTATTCGCACTCTCTCACTCTCTCTCTCTCTCTCTTTACTCTCACACTCTCTCACCATCTTCAAATTTCCGGCGATAAGGTTTCATTTTCCGGCAACAAGGTTTCGGTTTCCGGCGACAAGGGTACCTAACTCGTTTTTCCGGTGGTTTTCGGCCTTTTTGGAGCGGTTTTCGGCCGTGTTTTCGCCCCTCTTTGGTGCGGTTTTCGGCCTTCTTTTGTGCGGTTTTCGGCCTTCTTTTGGTGCGGTTTTCGGCCGGTTTTGCGCTCCTCTACTCCGTTCCACGGCCGCTAGGGCCACCTTCCCCTTGTCATACGGTTAGTTTTTCATTAATTCTTATTAATTTTCAATTGTCTTTTTTCATTTATAAAAAAAATTGGCTTAAATTGTAGTTAAAAATGCTCAATATAATATATATATATATATATATATATATATATATATATATATATATATATATATATGATTACTTATGAGATTTAAGGATTAAAAACTAAATTTGTGATGATTTTGCTTAAGTTTTTGTATGCCCTAGAATGTTATACGGGATTGTTTTTGCATAAGTGTGGTGAATTGTTTGAAGTGATATATATAATGGGCTTATTTTTGCAATGCCTTCATATTAATAGACTCACCAATGGGAGAGGAAGGGAAATCTAAGGAATGGTTTGGTATTTGTTGTTTGGTTATGACTTGAAATCGCTTAAATGCGATTGTTTGTATGTATAATGCGATTGTTTTTTTGCAATGCCTTCATATTTATAGACTCACCAATGGGAGAGGAAGGGAAATCTAAGGAATGGTTTGGTATTTGTTGTTTGGTGATGACTTGGAATCGCTTGAATGCGATTTTTTTATGTACATCATAATGCCTAGATACCCGTTCAAGATTTACTCATTAGGAGTAAGTCTTGAATAGTCCCCGTTTTGGGACTGTTCTTAAACGTCACATCTCACTTAGGTAGTGAATGTGTGTTGATTCTTTGATTCTATGTGAAATACGGTTAATCATTTCCCTAATTTGTTCTCCGGGTGCATATAAGATAAGCAATTATCTTCATCGTGTACTTGGAGAACTGAAGGGAAATGCTGCCGAATTTTACTTAGAATCAAAGATGATACATGCATTCACTAGTGGGATGGGACGTTTAAGAATGGGTTAGGTTGGAGTGATAAGGACCCAAAGGAAGCATGCATTGAATATTAGTTTGTTGTGTTATATTTATGTGAATTTTTTAATTGATAATAAGTTTTAATGGATGTATATATGTGTGGGGGTTTTTAGAAATGAATCGAAGTTGGATGTATGGAAAGCGGAATACGTTGGAGTTCGTACAAGGTGTGAATGAGTTTTGTAAACGTGCTGTAGAGCATCAACAACTTACTTGCGAGGATGAGATATATTGTCCATGTGTTGATTGCTACAATGTGAATACGATTTCTGATATTAGGTTAATAAGAGATCATATTATTCGTCGAGGATTTAGAGCTGAGTATTATATTTGGTTATGGCATGGTGAGAAGGGAAAGTATACTCAGAATAGGGTTATTGTTGATGATGGCACTAGTAACTCATTAGAGATTGATATGTCGAATGTTGGGGCAGAGAATGAATTTGTGATTGAAGATCATGTTAGGATAGGAGGTGATGATGTTGTAGGTAATGAAAATGATCACGGAGATAATAGTGACACTGAGGATGAAGAGTTTGGTGATGATCGATTAGGTGAGATGTTGGAAGGGGCACGTGACCATTTTAAAGAGCGGTCACGAGTGTTTGACAGTTTGTCTGAAGCTGCTGGGAAACCCCTTTTATCCAGGTAGTACAAAATACACTCAATTGAGTGGGGTTTTAACCCTTTTCAACATCAAAGCGAAACATAATTTGACTGATGTAGGCTTCACAGAACTCTTAGAAGCTTTACAAGATATGTTTCCTGAGGGTAATTTATTACCAAAATCCACCTACTATGCCAAAAAATTAATGTGTCCTTTGGGTTTAGAATATGAGCGGATTGATGCATGTCCGAATGATTGCGTGTTGTATCGAAATGAGAATGCAGACCTTTATGAATGTCCGAGGTGTGGTAAGTCCCACTATAAATTGTCGGATGGGGTTGAGCCTGGGCCGGGCAATACGGGTCCTTCTGCGAAAGTATTGTGGTATCTTCCAATTGTGCCAAGGTTTAGGAGGCTATTTTCTATCAAAGAAGATGCAAAGAACCTAAGATGGCATGCTGATCGGAGAAAGAAAGATGGGATGCTTAGGCATCCAGCAGATTCTCCTCAATGGAAGGCTATAGATTCCAGATATCGGGAATTTGGTCAGGAAGTTAGGAACTTGAGACTTGCATTGTGTACGGACGGAATGAACCCTTACGGTACTTTGATTAGTCAACATAGTACTTGGCCTGTTCTGTTAGTGAAATACAATCTTCCTCCATGGTTGTGCATGAAGCGGAAGTATATTATGTTGTCTCTCTTAATTTCTGGGCCTAAACAGCCGGGAAATGATATAGACATATATCTTGCACCTCTCATCGAAGATCTCAAAAAGATGTGGGACGAAGGTGTTATGGTATTTGATGCGTATTCCAATGAAGATTTCAGGCTTCGTGCTATGCTATTCTCGTACTATAAATGATTATCCTGCTTATGGCAATTTGTCGGGGTATAAGGTCAAAGGAAAAAAGGCATGTCCCATTTGTGAGAATGGTATGGAGGCTACACATTTTCCACATTGTGGGAAACATGTCTATATCATTAATAGGCAATTTCTACATAATTCTCATCCATATCGAAATAAAAAAGCACCATTTAACGGGTTAGTTGAAAATGCTCCAACTCCTAGACCGTTGACCGGAAAAGAAGTTTGTAATCGTGTTAAGGGGATGGGCACAATATTTGGTAAGGGGGTTAAACCTTCGGAAGACGATGGTGTCATGTGGAAAAAAGAGTCTATATTCTGGAGACTTCCTTATTGGAAATACTTACCAGTTAGACATTGTCTCGATGTAATGCACATTGAAAAAAAATGTTTGTGATGCAATTATTGGTACTGTTGAATATGCCGGGAAAAACTAAGGATGGTCCGAAAGTTCGCAGAGATATGGAGAAATTGAAGATTCGGCCTAATTTATGGCCAAAGATTAAGGAAAAAACTAAGAAAGGAAAGGGAACAACAACATATTTGCCTCCCGGCTTGTTATACGTTGTCTAGGCAAGAGAAACGATTGTTACGTGAGTGTTTATACGGTATTAAGGCTCCCACTTGGATACTCATCTAACATGAGAAGACTTGTTTCTTTGAGTGATTTGAAATTAATTGGGCTGAAGTCCCATGACTGTCATGTGTTGATGCAAGTGTTTTTGCCGATTGCAATACGCGGGATTCTTCCAAAACATGTCAGGCTTGCCATCACGAGGTTGTGTTCATTTTTCAATACCATATGCAACAAGGTTCTTGACCCTGATAAGTTGGATGCTTTGCAAAATGAGGTGGTGATAACACTTTGTCAATTTGAGATGTATTTTCCACCTTCTTTTTTGACATTATGGTTCACTTAGTCCTTCATTTGGTAAGAGAGATTAAACCGTGTGGTTCTCGTGTTTTTAAGATGGGCATACCCTTTTGAGAGACATATGGGTTCTTTGAAAAAGAAAGTGAGGAACCCAAAGAAGACCAGAGGCGAGTATTATTCAAGGAACAATTGCCGAAGAGGTTGGAGGATATTGTTCTTCTCATTTTGCTAAGGGCGGTGACGATAGGCCTTCCAAAGTCCGGACACGAGGGAAGGTTAGAAGGCCAGGGTGGTGTCGAAATGCGACATATTTCGCCTTCATTGAGTGAGTTGAATAAAGCTCATCTTTTCATGTTGCACCATGTTACTGAAGTTAATCCATACTTAGAGAGACATATGCGTGAATTGCGCCACAAAAACCCGTCAAAAGGGGAGAGGGCGTTGATGAATGAGCATAACAGGTCTTTCATTGATTGGTTCCATAATAAAGTAATTGGTGAATTGTCCGCAAACGACCATCATGTACCCGATACAATTAAGTGGTTGGCATACGGTCCACGTGACAGTTTTAAATCGTATGAGGGGTATGATATCAATGGATTTACCTTTTACACCGAATGTCAAGACAAGAAATCGAAGGTGGTACAGAATTGTGGGGTTTCAATGGTTGCATCATCTAGGGAGTATGCGAGTGCAAAGGATAAAACTCCGATTGATGCTACACAATCATATTATGGGATCATTCGGGAAATATGGGAGCTCGATTATTGTGACTTCACTATGCCTATTTTTCAATGCAAGTGGGCGGATAATAGACGTGGTTTGCGAAAGGATGAGTGTGGTTTTACTCTAGTCGATATGAGTCGTCTGCGTGACACTGAAGAACCTTTTATCCTCGCATCACAAGCAAAACAAGTGTTTTATGTATCTGATCCTGTAGACACTCAGTGGTGCATTGTTGTTAATGGTAAAAGGCGAATTTTAGGAGTTGGTGATGTTGACGATGAAGAAGAATATGATAAGTTTGATGATATTCCCCCTTTCTCAATCCCAAGTGATGATATGATGGATGTGTATGATACTGAAAATAGTTACATGCGAGTGGATCACCGGGAGGGTATAACGGTCATCGAGCAACCTATTGACCAAAATTAAAGGTAAAAAATGTTCTATATGAGTAATTTGAATACTAAATTGATGTACTTATAATAGATTTCATTACAATAATGTGTTGATATATATTGTTTTAAATTTTGTTAACACTTTTTGTTGTTTCTATGTATATGTTACAGATATGGCTAGTGACGGTTCGAGCGATCAGTCATCGGATTCCGATGCACCATTTCACCCGGAAAAGGAGGCTGATCAGGGGGAGGACAGCGATCGTGCTTGCGGATGCGTTTGATGCCCGGATGGAAAGAATGGAAGTAGAAGGCGATAAAAATGCTTTACTTGACATTGAGGTGACATCCGATCCACGTCGCCCACCCCCTCGGGTTCGCGGTTATTGTAATATTGAATATGTCATTTATTTGTTCGTTCTCTAATTCATAGTTTCCTTATTTTGATTCTTAGATCCTCGTCGAGACCACTGCATATTATGGTGCACAAGGGAGGGGGAAGAAGTCGGGTGGGAAGACAAAGGCAGCTAAAAAGAGTAAAAAGAGGTCCCACGATGAATCTCCACAACACGTAAGATATGTTCTTACAGTTTGATGAATTGGGGAGACCAACAGGTAATTATTGATTGTAAGATAGTTATAATTTACCATGCTTAGGATTTAATGTTTGTATTTTGTAATTGATTTTTATATTAGGCACGTGGAGATCCAAGTATGGTATTTGGGTCGGTCTTTCTATACGCAGAGCTTAACATCAATTGGAAATGGAAAAACATTTCTCCTGCCTTGTTGGATTTGATGTGGACAGACACTATGGTAAGATTTGTTTCATTTACAATTTTGAGATTTATTGTTCTATTGTTGATCTAACGTGCTTATTTATTTGTTTATGATGGAAAACGAAATATGTTTCACCTTCCGGACGAGATAAGCTATAAGAGGCATTACTTGACTTTGTGAACTCCGGATGGAGGGATTTCAAGAGCAAATTGGTATCCGGTTGGATCACCATGACCGAGTCGAATCAAAGAAGGAGAAGCTAGGTGATACTCCGCCGAGATGTATACAAGCACATCAAGACGGAGGATTGGCTTACCTTCAAGGAGGCTATGACGTCGAGATGAGGCTATAGTAAGTTAAATTATATTCTAATAACTTAATGTGTTTTATTAAATTAAATTATATTCTACTAACTTAATGTGTTTTTTATTGCGAAAAAAGCGAGAAAAGGCGCTCGAGAGTGCAAAAAGAATACACATCATCACCACTTAGGGCAAAGGAACTATGGGGATGCTAGAGAGTTGTGGAAGCAGGAGAACTTTTCTCCACCTAGTTTTGATTCTGCAGGATCGTCATCTAGTACACCATCCTCCTCGGTGTCCTCTCATGTTACTCGGGGTGATGATCGGGTGGTGCGCGATGCATAAGAAGGATCCAGTCACCAAACAAGCGATTTATTCCAATTCGAGGAAACAAAGATTGCGGTCGACAAATACGTATGTATATCACTATATATAACTTTTAGTTTGACATGTATACGTTTTTTATTTATTAAATACATTTTTGTTATTTGGAACTTGTTTTTTGGCGGTTGGAGTACAAGGAGAAGCAAGCCAAGGGTGAGTTCACTCCGTGCGTAACAAAGATGCCCCGTTTATGGCTCTTGGAGAAGCCGGATCACTCGGGTCGTTGTTATGGTTTTGGAGGCTACAATGTTGGCTATAGGAAGGCTTTTGGTCTTCCACCTCCTAGGAACTATTGGAGCTCGAGTCGGGAACAAGAGGAAGCATTCATGCGAGAAAATGGCGAAAAGGTGGAGAACCCGACATTGCCACATATATGCGAGAATGTGGCGCTTTCACGCCCACTCAGCTACCTACTCCACCATTTGTTCCACCATTTGTTCCATCACCGCTTCACCATCTACTGGGCCAGCTGCTTTTCAGCCCACTCATCTACCTTTTCCGCCATTTGTTCCATCACCCGCTTCAAGCATCTTCCGGGCCACCGCTTTTCACCCCACTCACTTACCTTTTCCTCCATTTGTTCCATCACCCGCTTCAAAGATCTTCCGGTCCAACTACTTTTCAGCCTACTCAACTACCTTTTCCTCCATTTGTTCCATCACTTGCTTCACCGCTTGTTCCATCACTGCTTCACCATCTGCTGGGCCATCTACTTCACACCCCACTCACCTACGTACTCCACTATATTGGATTTGGAGACACTCATTCTCCTCATTCGAAGGTACATATATTTATCATATATACATGTGCTTTATACAAATAAGGATCATATATACATGTGCTTTATACAAATAAGGATCATATATACATGTGCTTTATACAAATAAATATCATAATTATTCATGCTTTATACAAATAATTATCATATATACATGTGTTTTATACAAATAATTATCTTATATATTAAGAACTTTATGTTATTGTTAGGACGAGACTCCCCGTCGATTGTATTTGATAGATCCAACTAGTGGAAAGACTTGTCTAGTGGCGAGATGCACATTCTTATGCTTTTGATGAGACCACTACAGTTCATGGGTCTAGAATGATGAATGATCACCTTCGAGTGAAAATTCATCGTTTTGTAGAGAAGTATGGTCATTTGCCACTACCTGTCCCCGTCCCTGCATATGAAATCGACACTACGGAAACTGCTTTGGGTACGTGGGTGCAATGGGCAAAAAATTTAGTGCAAATATTAGGTGATGAGGTAATTGTTCAAATTTTATCCATTTTTGTTCAAATAATAGGATTAAATGTAAAAATTACATAATCTTATGCGCGTTCTCAAAAATTATTATTAGGTTACACCGACACCTAAAAAACAAAAGGGGATTTCGGGGAGGTCGTTAGATGTCCTAGCCAGCGACTTTCAGCCGGTTCGGCTACTCGTTATAGTCCAATAGTTGATGATGTATCGTTCTTGGAATCACTCACTCGAAGACCGTAAGGAGTTAGCGATACGCTTGCCCTTGCCGTCGCAGACGATGATATTGTTGGTGTAACCTTGCCGAGCTCATTATTCCATTATACGTAAGATGCCACCGCTTATCCGACCAAGGAGGATATTGCTCGGTTCTTGAAAGGGGAGATGCTTAATATTTCTATTATCCAAGTGTACATGAGGTAACAATAATCAAAGTTATGATTTTTTTTTTACATTTCATTGTATGATATTTGTATTTTCCACATAAAATTTATGTTTATCTATTTTTTGTAGGGCAATACAGTCTGACTTGGATGGATTTGGGGATGCTGTTCGAGTTTGTTGGATGTGCCCGGAGAGTACCGCGGATGTGCATTCTTTGGAGAATCTAACGACTTACATTGAGTGTGCTTTGACCGGATCCGTCGTTGCTAGGTGCTAGTATCATCTTCGCGCCAATCTTTCAAGAGTAATATTCTATCTTAATAGTTTTACAAATATTGATTTTTGCATGACATGTGAATTTTTTAAGTAATTATTATTATTCAATCTTGCAATAGCCGTCATTGGATGCTCCTGGTCATACGTCCCATGCTCGGGATTATTTACGTCTTTGATTCCGCTAGCTATCACAAGGAGCGGAAGTTAAAGATTAAACCTCCTATGATAGCGTAAGTTGATCGCTTTGATATATTTTAAATGAATTTAAATTATAATATAAAGCAAATAAAGTGTAACTGATCATTTGATTTTGTTTTATGTAGTGCTTTTAGGAGGTTTCGGATGAGCTGCAACGAAGTTCGTCACAACAAGCTTAGTTGGAAATGTGTTAAGGTATAATAGCCTTATTTTATTCAATTAAAAGCATATGTTATGTCATTCTCATTATAAGATAAATTTACTCATTTTCTTAAAACTTTCGTTAAAGTGCCCACAACAACAAGGAGGCACGGAGTGCGGTTATTTTGTCATGCGCAACATTTTTGACGCACTCATTTTATATTCTAGTTCGGAGGATTTCGATGAAGTAAGTTTTTTGTTCACTTATTATTCATTTCATATTTTATATATATAACTATTGAAAGCTAACTTTGGTGAATTATTTTCAGGTTGCTTGTACTACCTTTTACCCGCGATCCTTATACTCGAAGATCAAATCAATGAGGTGAAAAATAAGTGGGCAAGATACTTTATTGATAATTGCATTGCATAGGTTAGGTTAGTTTATATATATAACTATTGAAAGCTAACTTTGGTTAATCGTATTGACTTAATTGATTGGATTTCATGATATATAAATATATATGTTGGATCAAATGATATCTATGTTTTATTGAATCTTATATATTTCTATTGTTAAACTTGGAATTTGGATTGTGCGTGGAAGTTGGATGTTGGATGAATTTGTGGATTAGGTGTTGTTTGTTGGATGATTTGTGGATGATGGATGGATGTTGGGATGAATTTTGGATGATGAATTGTGGATGATGGATGGTTGTTGCATATAATATTGTACGGGTTAATTCCCAATTATGGGTTTATCCAATTTACAAACGGAGCTCTGTCGAAATTTATGCGAGAAATTTGCTGCATCCCGCTTTGCACATCTTGCATAATGTAAATTATTTAAAAAAAAAAAAGGTATATTGCTGCGGTTTCTCCGACAAACCGCAAAGCAATATCCTTTTTAATAATAAAAAATATATAATATTGCTTTGCGGTTTCTCGACAAACCGCAGCAATATCCTTTTTAATAATAAAAAATATATAATATTGCTGCGGTTTTTCAGAGAAACCGCAGCAATATTATATATTTTTTATTATTAAAAAAGGATATTGCTGCGGTTTGTCAGAGAAACCGCAGCAATATATCTCATTTTTATAATAAAAATATCCATATTGCTGCTGTTTGTCTCAGAAACAGCAGCAATATGTTTGTTTTAAATAATAATAAACAGGAAATATTGCTGCGGTTTTTTCTCAAAACCGCAGCAATATGTTTTAATATTGCTGCGGTTTAAAACCGCAGCAACAGATTAATTACCTATTTCTGCGCCGTTAATTGCTGCGCGGTCAAAACCGCCGCAATAGGCCACTTAAAGACCGCAGCAATAAGCATTTATTCTACTAGTGTATCCAACAAAATAAAGATTCCATCATGGTTGTGGTAGATCGATTTTCGAAAATGGCTCACTTTGTTCCATGCAACAAGACTAATAATGCCACACAAATTGTTGATCTTATTTTCGCGAGGTTATACGTCTACATGTTATTCCAAAGACCATCACTTCAGATAGAGATGTCAAGTTCATGAGTCATTTTTGGAGGACTCTGTGGCGCAAATTAGGAACTAAACTACAATTTAGCTTTAAAACATATCCTGAAACTGATGGTCAAACTGAAGCAATCAACAGGACTCTTGGAAACATGTTGAGAAGTCTTGTCAATAAGAATCTCCGACAATGGGACGTGATGCTACCTTAAGCTAAATTTGCCTATAATTGCTCCCATAATCAAACTACTGATGAAAGTCCTTTCAAGATCGTATATGGTAAGAATCTAACTAGACCGGTTGATCTAGCTCCGTTACCTTCCCTTCACCACTTTAGTATTGATGTTGATGAACGAGCTAAAGAGATTAAGAGTTTACATGAGAAAGTTCGAGCCCAGGTCGTAAGACAAAATCAACGTTATAAAGCGCAATCGAATAAATTTCGCAAAACAACTGCTTTTAAGGACGGCGATTTAGTTTGGATTCAACAGAGAAAAGAAAGGTTTGCACGAGGAGCACATGGTAAGCTGAAACCTAGAGCTGATGGACGTTCAAGGTGTTAGAACGGATTGGAGAAAATGAATACAAGATTGAGCTTCCAGGGGAATACAATATTTCCGCAACCTTTAATGTTGCAGATTTGTCTGCATATTATGAAGATGGGGAAAGGCAAAGACTCGAGGACGAGTCTTCTCCAACAGGCGGAGTTCGACAAAGAAGAACACCATATTTGACAAAATAACACCTCCTTATTGCCACCCCCTACAACCACTTAGCACCCCCTATAGCCACCCTATGTTTGCAATGGTAGAAAATTGCTTCCCGTAGCACAAGTATGCTGACTTTGTGCTTCCCATTCTGATTTTGCATTAGTTATGTTGTTGTAATAGTATTTGGACTAAGGCTATATATAGCCATGGATGTAAACAACGGAAGGCAAGTTGTTTTGTATCAAGAATTATCAAACACATTGAGTTTTGTCTAAGTTGAGTGTAATCTCCCTACCCCTTGGTGGTGTTTCTGTTTCCAAAGTTTATTCTCCATAAATTTCTAGTGGTGTTTCTATATCTAAGAATTGTAGAGCTATATCGTCGGAGTTGCCGACCGGCGTGGTGTTTTGGCTAACTTTACCTACCCCTACCTAGTACGGTGTCAGAGTATTTTTGGCCCATTCTTCACCTTTTTTTTCCAGATTTTTGTGCATTCAACTAAACCCACACTAGATCGCCATGAATTGATGATGTGTGAATATAAACTAGTACTAATTATATCAACGATAATAGTTGTATCTTCAAATAAAGATAAAAATAAAAATAAAAATGAAACAGGCAGAAAAACAGGGTGTTTAAATATGTGCTTACCCTCTTTGCTTCCCATCTGCTTTAATTGCATAGTATCGGCTAAGAGTGGCTGATTGATGATAGGAATCAAGTAGACCTCATCATTACTGGTGCTGTTATTCGTCGAGTATTCAATGGTGAGGCTCTTGTTTTAAGGGAAAGGCAAATCTTTTATTGGAATATATCCGTTTAAGTATTCAGGCAATAAACCGAAACAAATTGTTGGTCTAGATTCATCATCATGAAGTGTTGGAACATTTATAGTTTAAATGTGTCCGTTGATGTTATGTGATGAGAAAGGAGGAATAACGAAAATGCAAGTCAATAGTGCGATCGCTCTAAGTAGAGCGCACACTCAGAATTGTCAGGGAATTGGAGTTTGAACCAATTTCCTTGACAGGGATGAGGAGCGCCGACTCCTTGAAGGAGCGTCGGCTCCTGCCTGGAGCGCCCGCCCGCTCCTATTCGTTAGTTTTCCTGACGAGGCATTTCTTTCGTGAAATGGTGTGTGTCTTTTCGTATATGGTTGCGTCTTTTCTTCTGTAAGTCTTCCCTAGTATATATAGGGATATATCACATGTGGAATGGGTTAGAGAGAGAGATCATTCATACTTATTTAAAGTGTGAAATCATTTCCCATGGTACTTGCTTAGAGAATAGAATTCTCTTGTGTTTTCTCTAAACAAAATCAAACTACAAACTCTTGTTGGGATTGTTTCTTGTTAACAACCAAGATTCAATGTTTCTTCTTCATATCTCATAAGTATTACCGTGATACTCTGTTGTTCCTAGTGGGTCGGTAAATAACTTATAGGAAAGCGTATCTAATATGTGCTTGGAAGATCTAATATACTTTTAGTCACTGTTATATCCACACACACCTCTAACAATCTATAAGTTAATTATTCCTTGGGTAATTGGATCTTCCTTGGGTGAGATGTTTCTAATTTTCTGAAATTGTAATGACATTGTTCAATGGAAAGATAAGAAGAATGTTACAAGACAAGAGACCGGTAATGATGGATTCCTCAAAACCCAATTTGGGTTGTATTGTAAGTTTTATATTTTCTTCTTTAAGAGAATGTTTTATAGTAAACTTGCATGTTATAGTATGTTGATACTATTGTTAATTTCGGTTAAAACTTTGACAGAACTTTTTGTTTTGAAATTTGACTTTCAAAGATTGTCAAAAGTTGGATATACCGTGGACATTTTAATTACCAAATGATGGTGAAATTTGGTTGTAGTATAGAGCAACGTTTTGATAGGATTTGATTTCGCCATGAACATTTATTTTATTTTGTAACATGGGTAATGGGTTATAATGATCCAGTGAAAGGATGTTGTGTCAACCATAATTATGACAGTTGGTGGATTGCAAGAAAAATATTCTTTCAATGTTTGGTTTCTCTGACTTTGCAACATGTTGTTTCGATTAAGGAACCGTTAACGCAATTTCATAAGAGAATTTTGTTTTTTGTCAAAGGTTGTCAATGGCAACATTGTCTTATTGTTCTTGTCAAGAAATGTTAGTAATTTCATCCTATCTTTAATGATTTTCATGTTTGTTTGGAAGAAGAATTTTATTCTTGAACCATGATGAAAAAGGTAGATGATTTTTATTGATATTAATATATCATGTTATATTAAACTCATCCAAAACCTGAATTTTTTAATTTATTTTTTTTATTAATGCTAAAATGGGAAAGAATATTAATTTATTTGTTTAGTTTTAGTATTAACATGTTAATTTTCATGATTTTGGTTTGAGTATTAATATGATGATCATTAAATTTATTTATTGATCATGTTATAGGTAGTGGGTTACTATCACTAATTATGTTTTTGATTATATACTCATGGACTAGTTATAATGTTTATTTTGTTTAAAGTAAGTGTTTTTTTATAATTTATTGAGTATATAATTGTTGACATGAACATGAACTTGTGGAAATTATAAACATGTTTGTTATTAGGTCATCCTTGTATGGGCTATGTGTTTAATTTCATTTTCACCAAGTGTTGTTTAAATGCTATAAATGTGATTCTATGTTATTTAGAATTTTTATATTTTAGACATGGGGTTAAAATGATTATTAAATGTACTTCTCAATTTTATATAAGTTGAGTGATGTTTATAATTTACAAGTTGGAAAATCAAAATATTGATTTGTTTCAATGATTTTGTGGTAATTACTAGTATAAGTGTTTATATGTTTGTTAATACTAAAATGGGGAAGATATTAATTTATTGTTTATTTTAGTGTTAACATGTTATAAATTTATACTAGAAATTGATTATGATTTATGGAATGTTATTATTTGATAGTTTTTTCACTTTTTAAAGTGACATGTGTTATACTTGAGTAAAGTATAATAATAGACATGGTAATTAATTATTTCAATTTATGAGATCATAAAGTTCATGATTTTGAGGAAATCGGTTGTATAAATTGGTTATGTATTAAATTTGGCGGCAATGAAATGTTGTCTAAATTTGGTATTGTATACATATGATTTTTACCCATTTTGTTTTAATTGAAATTATTAAATGTCTTGGGAAGATAATGGTTTATTGTCTTTGATCTAATCTATTTACTAGAGGGAGTTATGTAAAATTAAATATGTTCTTCGGTTTGAGAAGAATAATTTGCCATGAGTTAAGTCTTGGTTTAGGGATTTGTTTCTTACAAGAAGATGATATATCTTCTTGGAGAAGGCACTTCATGGAGGAGGTTAATTCCTTGTTATCCAAGAAGTGTACTTATGTGGTTGTTTTCATATACAAGTCTTGGTTTAAATAGATAAGATGTTCATTTGTTAATACTAAAATAGGGAAGAATATTAATTTATTTGTTTAGTTTTAGTATTAACATGTTATTTGTTCATAATTGATGTTTGAAATGTTTGCATCATATCACTAGTTATTGTGATATACTTCAATGAGTACCAATGACATATGATTAATGATATTGTAATGTTTATAATGGAAAGTCATAACATATTTTAGATTGCGACATTGTGGTGTTTGTGATTTTATAAACATGGAGTCGTGTTAATGAACTTTTATATGTTTTGTTAACTTGATGAATTTGGCCAAAGTTGTTTTCAAGTTATGTTATATAAAAGTAGGGATGTGTTTTAAGCCTTTATTAAGTGAATTGCAAATGAAGAAAACTCAATTCACGTCTTGTACAACGCAAGATCTTGAATTAAATGAGGATCCCACTTTATTTGTAATTTGGAGCACTATAATATTTTTTATTACATCCCAAGGTTAGTGCTTGTTTTTCGCAATGTTGGAGGTTGATTAATTTCTTAATAAACCTTTGGTTAGTTGCTCGGTTGCGAGAGCATGTTATAGAAAGTTTAACTATATGAGTAAGAAGTTTGGCCGCTTCACCTAGTTTGGGGCTTAACTAGGAAAACTCATGAATGTGGCTATAGACTCAAAGCCTTTAATGGAGTCGAAGGTGACAATGTTGTTTGTGTAAGCTTGTGTGTATAGCATCTTCAAATTTTCATATGGTTGAGTGATTCAATGCTTAGTCAATCATTTCAATCGAAAGTTTGTAAAGTGTGTTGTACTAAGTGGAAATTCAATCTTTAAGACATTTTCATTTATGCACAAGTTTAGTTGATTTTGTGTAGTTTGCAAGTGTGCGTATTTCAAAGCATTTATACTATAAATGGAGGAGGATTGTTGGAATATTTATAGTTTAAATGTGTCTGTTGATGTTATGTGATAAGAAAGGAGGAATAACGAAAAGGCAAGTCAATAGAGCGATTGATCTAAGTAGAGCGCACGCTCAGAATTGTCAGGGAATTAGAGTTTGAACCAATTTCCTTGACAGGGCTGAGGAGCGCCGGCTCCTTGAAGGAGCGTCGGCTCCTACCTGGAGCGCTCGCTCCAGAGAGAAGCGCTGGCTCCTATTCGTCAGTTTTCCTGACGAGGCATTTCTTTCGTGAAATGGTGTGTGTCTTTTCGTATATGGTTGCGTCTTTTCTTCTGTAAGTCTCCCCTTGTATATATAGGGACATATCACATGTGGAATGGGTTAGAGAGAGAGATCATTCATACTTACTTAAAGTGTGAAATGATTTCCCATGGTACTTGCTTGGAGAATAGAATTCTCTTGTGTTTTCTCTAAACAAAATCAAACTACAAACTCTTGTTGCGATTCTTTCATGTTAACAACCAAGATTCAATGTTTCTTCTTTGTATCTCATAAGTATTACCGTGATACTTTGTTGTTCCTAATGGGCCGGTAAATAACTTATAGGAAAGCGTATCTAATATGTGCTTGGAAGATCTAATATCCTGTTACTCACTGTTATATCCATACACACCTCTAACATGAAGTACAATATATCATTCTAAGGCATAAAAATAAGAGTGAATTGTATTTTTCAAGTGTTACCCACTCATTTTTTAAAAAAAAAAATTTTAAATCCTCCCCAGTGAAGTCGCCAAATTATAGGCGTAGGATTTTCGAATTCCTTTAATGCCTACACTCGGTGTAAGCGCGTTTATTTGACTACCCCATTATTAAGGTTTTATTAAAAATATGTTTTGAAGTCGCCAACAATTCTTTAAAGGAGAAATCATAAACCTAATTGGATTGAAACGGAAGGGACATCTTAGGGACTTATCCAATGTAGATTTCCTAGTCATGACTCCATAGATGGTCAGGAACCAAAAAGTGAGTTCGGGGGTGAGGGTACAATATAGTCAAGAACTATATTGCCCATTGTTGGCCTCTACTAAATAGCAATTCACAGCAGATTTTATGCAATAGAACAATCAAATAATATTTTAATACACCCTAAAATAATTAAAATAGATGGGTTCAAGAAACACACAAAAGACTAATTATTTAATGACCAGTTATTAAGAAATAATTTTACAAGGTTCCTAATAGGTTGTCCAAATTATCTGAATTAATTAGAACAGTTCTTTAGGTCTTGTTTAGCATAATAATATATGGGTGATCAAAGCATGCAAGGCAATCATAATAACAGGAGCATTATATATGAAAATATAAGAAAAGAGGTTAGAATTTACAAAAGGACCACGGTTATTAATTAAAAATCTACATCATGACAAGAAAAGAGTTAGTAACTTCAATGAAATAAATATGATTATTCAAGAGCCCTCAGGATTATACCTATGTGGTTTAGATCGAAGAGCGTAATGACCTTCAATCGAAGCCATCTTGAAACTAGGAATATAGTAAAATCAGGAACCATAATTAATGTGGAAGATCAAAAGGGTTTTGTATGTTTTATATTCGAAGTGTGTTTCGGAGTTTTTTGAGAGTATTTGAGTGCGTAAAAAAATCATTCGAAGCCGTCTTTGATTCTGGAAATCAGCCCGTATTTATAGGCAAACAAGCGCGTGCGTCGACGCACACCTTGCACCCCGGCGCAAGCCTACGTGGCGAGCGCGAGGACACGCGCCAGCGCGAGTTGGCCTCCCCGACATGGTCCGTCCAATTAAAACATTGCACATGGAAACGCGTTTTTAAAAGATAAATTTTTATGTTGCGTCTCACACAAGACTTGCGCTAGGCGCGGGACTCTGTGTGAGTCATAAGTCCAGGTGTCAGGCGCTCATTGGAGTGCTTGATACAATACGGCCAATGTGCTGGACGCACGTGGCGCGCCGAGCGCAGCCCGCCTCGTCCGGCGCAAAAATCCGGAATATTCGAGAATATTCCTTTTTTAATGTTACGCGTGCTTTTAAGATGCCTTTTTTATCCCGAAAAATCCGAAGATCGAATTTTCCGGGTTGAAAATCTGTTTTATGGGTAAAAGTTAATAATTAAATCTTTTAGGAAAATATTTATCAAAACAATAAATATTAGAAAAATATTCATGAATAATTAATATTTAGTTGGGCTTTTAAAAAGCATTTCACGGGTTTAACTTACAATGAATGATTAATTGGGCTTTTATAATATTATTTTAAAACACACATTGCCTGGTTATTCGGACTGCTCCTCCATTGGGTCATGCCAACTAAAACCGCGGTATATTTCATCATTGGACCCTTAAATGGGGAGACACGATTATGTGCCTACACACCCCCAACTATAAATATGGCCGATATCGAAAGAATCGCCCAACAGTAGAACGCCAACATGCAGCAGAGCCTATAGGAGCTCGTAGCAGAGAACCCTCAGCTGAACAAGAGAACGCCCAGCCAAGGGGGTACTCGGGAGCTAACTCGAGGCGGGCGGCAAGCTCGAGAAGGCCCCGAGTCCCAAGTCCCTAACCGGGATGGGCAACGAGAGGGGGGAGAAGAACCCTTACAGGGCAACTCCCATCGGGCTCAAGATTCGGATGCTCGCCGAGTCATTGAAGAGAACAAACGGTGACAGAAGGAACAGGACGCCCGAAACATAATCAACAACAAGCGAAGGGCTAATCAAGAGAAGACTCATAAGGAGGAACAAGCCCACTCTCGGACTCCCCGGAAGGGGCGAGAAGGAACCCCTCATGGGTATAAATGAACCGGGGCTGAAGATGAAGGAGATTCAGGACCCCCCGTTCTGTAAGTCCCGTCCTCGTAGACAGGGGAGTGATTAATTTTATGACGCCCTTCAGTCGGGAAATCATGGAGTTCCCGAATCCAAGCAAAGTCAAAGTTCCTCAGATTGAACAATACTCGGGAAATACTGACCCCGATGACCATATGGCAGCCTACAAGGCCCAAATGAGTGTACAGACAGGTTGTGAAGCGGCTTGGTGTAGATACTTCCCGACAACATTCAAATGGTTGGCTCTTAACTCGGTTCTCCGGGATTTTCCCCGGCATCATCACCAACTTCTCGCACTTAGAAGCAATGTTTCACCAAAGATTTCATCGTCGGGCGTCGGCATAAGAAGACGAGTATCCACTTAATTAATGTCCATCAAGCAGCAAGAGCATGAAAGCTTAGCTGACTACATCAAAAGATTCAATGTGGAATCCTTGAAAATATCTGATCTCCAAGACGGAATAGCTTTTACTGCTCAGACGTTCGGACTCTGGCCTGGGAATTTAGATGGTCAATAGCGGAGAATGAAGTCACAACATTCACCGAGGCCATGAGTCAGGCTCAAAAGTTCATTCAGGCCTTGGACATCTCCAAGCCCGTGGTAGAGAAATCGAAGAAAAGAATGGAAGAAATCCCTTACCGGGAATCCAAGAAGAGCAGCAGAAACAATCAACAAACTTTCTCCCGAGAGCTACATATCACGGAAATGATATTCGGTTCAACAAGAATAGAAGGGAGATCTACTTAGATCTCAAACACAAGTCGGTGTTGCCTATTCCCCTACCATGAAGACGTCAAAGGATAGAAGAGATCAGCAACTATGGTGCGAATACCACAGAGAATGCGGGCACACCACTAAGGATTGTCGGGAATTAAAGAAACCCTAGATCACCTCGCTGATCAGGGGAAACTGAACAAATACATTAAGCATTCTCGGGAGGAGAAAGGAAAAGATAAAGAAACAAGAAACGACAGTGATAACACTTAAGGGTTTGTCGGGGTAATCGCAGGAGGCTACGCCTCAAGGGGCTTGACCGGCCGAGCTCGCAAGGCCCACCTTCAGTCTATCAAACATCAAGTGTTGGAAATTGATCCAAAAAGGGCGAGCAGCCCGTCATGACGTTAGGGGAACCGGACAGACCCATAAATACCTCTCATGAGGACCCACTCGTCATTTAGATGAAAATCGCCAACTCTAGAGTAATGGGAATCCTAGTCGATAATGGCTCGTCAGCTCATTTCATCACCCTGGACTGTCTGCAGAAGCTGAAATATACCGAGAAAGATATAACCCCGACCCGGTCGGCCACTAATAGGCTTCGGGGGAGGATCTGTATACCTTGTTGGGTTCATAAAGCTCGCAGTGAAGCTCGGGGAGAGAGGAAAGGGAAAAATCCCACCATTTAACTTCTTGATGGTGGATACGCCATCATGGGTAGGCCCACCATGAACAAAATCAAGGCAGCCATCTCGGTATATCAGCTCCTCATGCAGTATGAAACAGATGATGGCCAAGTCGGGAAGATCTATGGAGATCAACAAACAACAAGGGAGTGTTATACTATTATACTTATACAAACAGTTTAAAAAAAACCACATCTGGAGAAGAGCGTCCGAGAAAGAGAAAGAGAGAAGATCCCGAGGACAATCCCAACTATCTCGGGATATATTTGTCGGAAAGTTATATGATCGACCTGAATCGGTCGAAGAGGATGAAGAAGTAACAATAGACGAAGGTCTCGGGCATAAGTTGAGGATTGGCAAAAGCCTCGGCACAGATTTAAGAGAGAAGTTAATCCAGACCTTGCGGAAGTACAAGGATGTATTTACATACTCCGCCTCGAATATGCAAGGGTTATACCCAAGCTTTGCATGCCAGGAGCTGAATATCAAGGAGGGGTTTTGACTGATCAAGCAAAGGCTCAGGCATCAAGGACCCGAGAGGAATGCAGCATCAGCAGCGGAAGTCAAGAAATTGCTAGAAGCCGGGATTATAGAGGAGTGTCAGTACACGGAATGTGGCCAATGAAGTCCTAGTAAAAAAAAGCCAATGGAGCTTGGCGCATGTGCGTCGACTTCACCGACTTGAACAAAGCATGCCCTAAAGACAATCATCCTCTCCCAAAGATTGATAGACTGGTCAATTCAACCGCTGGTCACGAGTTGCTCAGCTTCATGGATGCCAACACGGGATATCACCAAATCTCGATGGTGGAAAAGGATCGTGTACACACAGCGTTCATCACAGCCCAAGGCGTGTAGTGCTACATAATGAAGCCCTTCGAGCTAAAAAATGCAGGGGCTACGTATCAGTGAACTATTAACAAGGTCTTTGAGGAGCAACTAGGGAGAATCATTGAAGTTTATGTAGATGACATGATCATCCAAAGCAAGAAAGGAGTGGATCACATTGATGACTTAACAGAAAGACTCGACACTCTGTGGCAGCATGGCATGAAGTTGAACCCCAAGAAATGTGTTTTCGTGGTTAAAGGAGAGAAGTGCCTCGGGTTTCTAGTTGATGAAATGGAAATTGAGGCTAACCCTGACAAAATTAACACTGTTCTAAACATGTCTTCACCCAGAAATGTGAGAGAAAGGGAAATCGAGGCTAACCCTGACAAAATCAACGCTGTTCTAAACATGTCTTCACCCATAAATGTGAGAGAAGTGCAAAGGCTGACGGGGTGTCTAACAACACTTGGTCGCTTCCTATCTCACTCCGCTGACAAGAGTTTCTATTTTCAAGGTGCTGAAAAGGAAAGAATTTGAGTGGGATGAAGAGATAGAGCAAGCCTTCCAACAATTAAAGCAGCACCTAGCTACATTACCCTAGCTTATATCCCCCTTGCCAGGGGAGACACTTTACATCTATTTATCGGTTTCAGAGTATGCCCTCACTGCAGTTCTTGTAGCTGAAAGGGAAGGAACCCAGCACCCCGTGTACTTCATCAGCCACACATTCAGTAGGGCCGAAGGGAAATACAGCTAGATCGAAAAGATAGTTTTTGCGCTGGTCATGGCTAGTAGGAAGTTGAAACCTTACTTCCAAGCCCATCCATTTATGGTCCGAACCGGATAGCCCATAAGGAAAGTAAGTGAAAGCAGGAATCATTGAACTCGGATGACCGAGTGGGCCGATCAGCTAGCAGAGTTCGGGCTAGACTACGAACCTCGGCGAGCAATCAAGGATCAGGCTTTGGTGAACTTCATTAGTGAATGTAGCTCCCCACCTGCTGAGATTGTGGAGAAGGAGTCGTGGGAGTTACAAGTCGATGGATCGGCAACAAAAACTAGAAGTGGCGGTGGGCTAGTAATTGTACCCTCAGTTAGGGATAAGATGGAATATGTTGTCAGGTTCGATTTCTTAGCATCCAACAATGAAGCCGAGTATGAAGCCCTGATCCTTAGCCTCCAAATCAGCATCAACTCGGGAGCCCAGGCTGTAATTGCTAAATCCCGACTCGTAACTGATAGTTGGGCAGGTCTCGGGGGAATACGAAGCCAAGGAAGACAACATGAGAATATACCTCGGCAAAACTCAAGTATTGATCAAGAAGCTATCTTAATTCCACATACATCACCTCCCGAGATCAAAAAATCAACAAGCGGACGCTCTGGCCAAAATGGCGAGCTCAGTAAAAGGATTGACACCTCGGACTATAATATGAGAAGTCCCAGGCCAGCCAAGCATCAACCCTTTGAAAGTGAACACCATCAACATAACCGACACATGGATGGAGGATATCAACCTTTCTCGAGAGACGACATCTTTCCCTCGGGAGAGAAAGAAGCGAAGAGCTTGAAAAAGAAGGCGGGTCGGTTTGTTTGGCATAAAGGCCACCTCTACAAGAAATCATACACTCACCCTCTGTTGAAGTGCGTCAAGCCATTTGAAGGAATTATGTCCTCCTAGAAATTACATGAACGAGCTTGATGGAGCCATCAAGGGGCTAGGACTATAGCCGGAAAGGCGCTCGAGCCGGGTATTACTTGCCTACCCTAAGAAATGACGCAAGTGGAGTTTGTAAAAAAATGTCCCAATTGCCGGTTGCATGCCGACATTCCTCGGGCCCCCGCCAACCCCTTAACAACCATTTAACTAGTTCTCCCCTTCGACAAATGGGGAATGGACTTACTCGGCCCATTTCCAGCAGCCTCGGGCGAGAGGAGGTTTCTCCCGGTAGCCATAGACTACTTCACCAAGTGGATAGAGGCTGAGCCCTTGGCATCCATAACTAACAAACAAGTGCGGAACTTCATTTGGAGAAACCTCATCACCCATTTCGGGATCCCAAGAACTCTTGTCTCGGACAACGGACGACGATTCAACAACGGCCCCGCTCGGGAATAGTGCTCTCGGTTCGGTATCTAGATAAGGTTCTCGGCTGTTTCCCGACCTCATACTAATGGCCAGGTCGAGGCCGACAATAAAGTCGTGCTAAATGGGATCTAGAAGTCACTAGAAGGTGCTAAGGGGGCCTGGATTGATAACCTCCCGAGGGTATTATGGTTAGCAAGGACCACAAGCTTAAAGAAGCAACGGGCCACTAACCCTTCAAATTTAGTCTATGGCAAGTGAGGCCGTCCCACCGGTTCAAGTCGGGATACCAACCCCTCCGATAACCTTCTATGAGTTGGAACAGAACGAAGAAGAGAAGAAGATCAACCTCGACTTTCTCCCCGAATCTCGGGCAATTCCCTACTCGACCAATTCACGACAAACAACCATCACTAGACAGCTTCAACTTTAGAGTTAAGGTCGGGCCCATTCATGTCGGCGATTGGGTCGTAAGGAAAGTTGAAGCAACGGGACTAGCGCATGTGAAAGGCAAGCTCAGGCCCAAGTAGGATAGACCTTGCAAGGTCGTCCAAATGATCAAGCCGGGGACATACCGACTTGAATTACCCGAAGGCATCCCGCTTGCCTGACCTTGGAACGCCCACAATCTCAAGGAATACTACATTTAAGCAATCTTAGCAGGCTTGGTAGAGTGTTAGCCATTACTTCTCTTGTTAGATTCAACTCAGGGCAGTAATTTGTACCCCCCTATCTATGTACTTCAAATTATGAATGAAAGTTAAGCCATATTTCAAAGAAAACTCGGGTTTTACAATTGCATCAAATAAGACAAGACTCGGGAAAAAAGACACAAATATTCAGCAACAAGCTCTTCCATTTATTCAAAAGAAAATACAACCTAATTAAAGAACTCAAAGAAAAGCAATAGAAAACAATAAATCAAGCGACAGGAGTCTTGAGATGGGAGCTATCGGTGCTGGCCTCACCATCTTCATATGAAGCTTCGACCTCAGCCGAGCCTTGGCCTTCATTATCATTATTGGCCAACTCCGTCAGGGGATTCTCAGCTGCAATCAAGTCCTTAGGGCCGAACGACCTCGGGGACGATAAGAGGGTAGATCCAGGTGCCACACCTTGCTCTCGGGAGGCACCCGGGTGTGAGAAGCTTCTCCGCTCTGCTTCTCCTCCACAGTGATCCTGTGGTCAAACTCCGCCTCAACACCATCCAAATCCAGAGAAGACTTTAATTCAGTCAGGATGCCCTTGAGATGCTCCTTGGTCTCACGAACCCCGAGGCGGTATGACGTCGAGGCCATCCTACCCAAGTAATTGAGCCCCTCGGGAGAGGCTTTCCACTCAGCCAAGTAATACTCCCTCACCTTCTTAAGTTTGGATTTCGCCTTTTTTAGGTTGTGCTTGGAGGCCTTAGCTTTCTTAAGAGCCTCATCCAGCTTGCCCTGAAGAGATCATCAACGCTCATTTGCGCCTAGTTGCGCTCGATCACGACAACCTCCAAAGACGCCCGAATGACTTTCTTGTTCTCCTTAGCTGAGCAACCTCATTGATCGCCTTGTTGGCCTCCTGAAAGGAGGTCTTCTGCGAATCAAGCTCCGCATTCAGCCTCAGGATCTTGGCATCATTATTAGAGACCTGCTTCTTCAATGCCTCCACCTCCTTAGTAAGGGTCGTCACACCCTCTTTGAACTGAGCCCGGTGATTCATCACTTAATTCATCCGAATAGATGTCTGAAAAAAGGAAACGAAGATTAACAAAAACGTAAGATAAGATGCAAATCACAGTCGGGAAAGAAACTGACGTCCAGCCAAGACTCATATAGAGCATTGACCTCACTAGACCAAGGGCCAGAAGTGCCTTATCATCAGCGTCGGTATAAATCTCCCTGATGGCGTTCCTGAAGCGAGCCAACCTCTAGGCTTGGTGGTGGAGGTAAAAGGGACGCTGGCCCCTATCTGTTCAGCTCGGGACCTCTTAGCTAGAGGCTCCTCCTCAGAAGCAATGTTGGGGTTGATCTTAAGATCCTCGGACTTCCTCTTTGAACTAGTAGAGACCCCCAAAGAAGCCTTCTCGGATGCCTTGGAATGGGTTAGTTTCTCCAAGGCCATTGCCTCCTCTGTATACTCCTTTAGCTTCTGGGAACGGGCAAGAACCTTCTTCGGATTCTTAGCGACCGTATCTTGTCGTCAGAAAATCGAGTTAGTGTAAATCATAAAAACCAAGATAATCTTAGGAATTATAGCAAAGCAATCTACCTTCGGGGGAGGAGGAAATGTCATAGTCTCCCCCTCTAACTCGGCCAAAAGCTTTAAGGCCAAAGAAGCATTGCTGGTAAATATTTCAGCTATCTCGAGATCTGTCCGATGTCGGGCAACAACTGGAACTGGAAAAGAATGTCAACACTTAGCACAAATCAACAGTCATAAGAAGAATATTAGGTGAGATTAAGGCCAAAGTGAGGACCCTCCTCGGAAGGAACTATCGGAAGCCCCATTCACTAATTGTATAAATATCAAGGAAATTTTGCCTAAAACCCTTCTGGTTGCAAGGGGGATCACGGACTACTTTATAGTTTGCCCGAAACTGGAAGCAGAATCAACCAGGCCCGCATTTGTCGGCGAAACCTAGCATCAAGGTAAACATGTTGCGCCAAAGACGCAGACTCGGGGGAACCCCGAGAGAATCACAGACAGCCACAAATGAATTTATATTCAGCCAGATATTGGGAAGGAGCTAGGTGAGGGTCAAGTTATATGCATTAAGAAGCTCCTTGAGGAAGGGGTGCAAGGGGAACTTGAGACCCATCTACAAACTCTGGTGATACACCGAAGCGGCCAAATTCACCGGGGTCGGGGACGATGTCAATATGCTTAAGATGAACGACAAAATACATATCCTGAATCCAAAACTTGGTCACAAGATGCTTGGAACTTCTCTCGTAATACCTCATAAAAGTAGTGTCGGGATAGTAAGAATGAGGACCATCCGCAGGGTCTAGAGGGGGATAATCTTCACCGGAAGTGCTTGGGCCTCAATTGTCAATTCTCTCGGAGGTCATAACTACACCATTAGAAAATATACCTATCTAAGTAACTTCTAACATAAGTAGGGTGGGCGACCGACACCTCCCAAGAACCCGGGATTATCCCGTAGTCCTCTTCTGGCAATGAATCTGAAGAGCCAGTCAAGGGGATCGCCTCGGGTACAGCCGAAGGGTCCCGGCAGGCTATTTGAGTACTAACTAAAAAACCATCCACCCCGCGGATTTCCTCGAATAATGTATACGAGAGGAGAGGAGGCGGAAGTACTCGACTCGGACTCGGGATCCATCCTAGGAAGGCAGTCGGTCGATCTATCCTTAAAAGCAGTAAAGAAGAGATAAGAAAAAGCGTACCTTCTCGAGATATTACTTCCTAAACTCGGAGCTGGAACAGCTCCTAAGTGCTCGGTTGCAAAGGGAAAGATCAAGATCTCAGTGAGAGAAATCTAGAGAGAGAAACTTTGAAAGTGAAATGCAAATTACAAAAAGTACGAAAAATGAACCCCATCTTCCTCCTATATAGGTCATTCGTCAACCCCGCATCACGACAACCTCTGCACCGCCCATCATGGGCCTCAGAACCTTCCCAACAAGACGACCTTAAAACCCAACCTCAATTAAAAACTAGCAAGCCCATTACAAAATGCGCCCAATGATCACACCCAATCATATATAAGGAGTGGGCAACGATCAATGATAAAAGTTAAATGAAAAAAGCGAGGTTTGAATGGGCCCAGCTCACCTCAGTTAAATACCCAACTCAGGATCATAGGTGGCTCATTAGCACCCCAAGTTGGTGCATGATCCTCTCGGCCTTTCCAAGGGGCTCATCACTGTGCAAAAAATTGGCTAAGTACCTCTCATACACCCAACTCATATAGGTGGCTCATTAGCCCCCCTAGTTGGTGCATGATCCTCTCTGCCTTACTAGGGGGCTCATCACATAGCAAAAAATTGGCTAAGTACCTCTCATACACCCAACTCCGGATTATAGGCGGCTCGTTAGCCCTCCGAGTTGGTGCATGACCCTCTCGGCCTTACCAAGGGGCTCATCACTTAGCAAAAATTGGTTAAGTACCTCTCGTACACCCAACTCGGGATTATTGGTCGCTCATTAGCCCCCCGAGTTGGTGCATGACCTTCTCGTTCTTGCCAGGGGGCTCATCACTTAGCAAAAAATTGGCTAAGTACCTCTTACACATCCAACTCGGGATTATAGGTGGCTCATTATCCCCCCGAGTTGGTGTATGACCCTCTCGGCCTTGCCAGGGGGCTCATCACTTAGTAAAAAACTGGCTAAGTACCTCCCATTCACCCAACTCGAGATTATAGGTGGCTCATTAACCCCTGAATAGGTGCATGACCCTCTCGGCCTTGCCAGGGGGCTCATCACTTAGCAAAAAATTAGCTAAGTGCCTCTTATACAACCAACATTAGGATTATAGGTAGCTCATTAGCCCCACGAATTAGTGCGTGACCCTCTCGACCATGCCAGGGGACTCATCACTTGGCAAAAAATTGGCTAATCATTCACCAAACTCGGGATTATAGGTGGCCTATTAGCCCCCCGAGTTGGTGCATGACCCTCTTGGCCTTACTAGGGGGATCATCACTTAGCAAAAAGGTTGGCTAAGTACTAAGTACCTCTCGTGCACCCAACTCGGGATTATAGGTGGCTCATAGCCCCCGAGTTGGTTCTTGACCCTCTCTGCCTTGCAAGGGGGCTCATCACTTAGCGAAAAATTGGCTAAGTACCTCTCATACGCCAAACTCGGGATTATAGGTGGCTCATTAGCCCCCCGATTTGGTGCATGACCCTCTCGGCCTTGCCAGGGGCTCATCACTTTAACAAAAATTGGCTAAGTACCTCTTATTCACGGCTCATTCCCCCCCCGAGTTGGTGCATGACCCTCTCGGACTTGCGATGGGGCTCATACATTGGCTAAGTACATCCACCTAAGTCGGGATTATAAGTGGCTCATTAGCCCCCCGAGTCTGACTTGAGCGTCGGAGGGGCGTTCCCGGAAAAACCCCCGGGCCAGTTTGACTGTATTTTACAGGATTTCCGTTGATAAAGATACTAAGGATTGGACCTACTCGGGATTTCAGACTCTCAACAACACTACATTCCTTTGACTAGTTTCTAGACAGAAACAGGTTTTGTTAGGGTAGTTGAAATTTCAAACTGGAATGCATACAACTTACTTATTTCCAGGAACAAAATGCTCCACCAAGACAAAATATATCATTGGTTTAATCTAAGATATCAAATTTTTTTTTTCTTATCAAACGTTGTATAGAAAGTTATTTCAGTACTCTTTCCCTTTATTTTTTTTGTTTCTTCCTCTTACCAATCCTTGAACCTTTAGCCTCACTCAATGACATAGTAATTTTTTCTTTAACTACTATACAAAGAGATAATAATTTTTGGAGCAACAAGAAGAAATATTGCGCTATAAAAAAAAGGAAAATGAAATATTACAATAGTTCCGTTTCCTATTGTTGTATGGTTTTCCAAAGTATATAATATCATGGTAAGAAGAAAGATTTGACATGGATCTCCGTAGAAAATGGGTAAATTATTGATATCATTCCCATTTACTTCTTATATGATGATTGTGCCTAAAGGCTAAAATCATATGTCAGTAGGACGCTCCCATCATTCCTTTTCAAAACAAAAGTTTCGACAAGAAAATGGGTACTGAACCTTTTAAATTTAACATTCATTCCTTTTTTACCCATCTTGGATCGTGTTTGTAAGAGATTATAGAGTTGGGGTAACAGTCTTTTATCCTGGTCAGGGAGGGAGGTGCTCATAAAGGCAGTGGCCCAGACGATCCCTACCTATGCTATGAGTATTTTCAAGTTACCTAAAGTTCTTTGTGATCAAATTCAAGCAACAGTCCAAAAGTTTTGGTGGGGATGCAAGGAGAAAAAAAAGATATATTGGACTACTAAGTGGAGTTCATTGTGTGAAAAAAGAGGAGTTTGGGTTGGGGTTTCGAGATATTGAGGCGTTGCTAAACAAACCTGGAGACTTCTTCAGGGGGAAGATAATATGGTATATATTTGATGTGCTTAGAGCTAAATATTTCCCTCATGGCAAGTTGTTTGCTGCTGTTCTAGGTAGTAGACCAAGCTATACTTGGAGGAGCTTACTTGGTGCTAGATGGATTGTGGAGAAAGGTTCAAGGTGGCTTATTGGTAATGGAGAGGAGACAAATGTTTGGTCGAGCCCGTGGGTTCCCAGGCCAAGAAACTTTAAAGTTATAACTCCTCATGGGGACCATGATCAGGACCTGACAGTTAGCCACTTTGTTAATGTAGAGAGTAGATCTTGGAAATGAGACTTAAAGGAGAGCGTGTTTTCCCAAGTGATGCTGAAGTTTTCCTGAAAATTCCTCTAGGAGTTGGTGATCACCATGACATGCTCATTTGGCATTATACTTCAGATGTAAAGTTTTTTGTGAAGTCAACTTACCATTTCGTGATGAAGTTACGTAAAGAGATGAGTGAAGAGGGCCCATCAACGGTGGATAAGTATCTGGCAAAGACTATGGAAGTTAGATATACCACCTAGAATGAAAATGTTTTTATGGCGGATTTTTATTAATGGTCTTCCAACTCGTATCAATTTAAATATCAGAATACCGAGCATAGATAAAGGGTGCACAGGGTGCGGTGCTGCAGAAGAGACAACCTTACACATTCTTGTGGAGTGTCCTATGGCAGAAGAGGTATGGGCCAAGAGCAGGAAAGAGCAACCAATGACAAAGGATCGATTTTATTGCATTCAAGATTGGGTGGGCTAGTTGTTCAAGAATAATCCGAATGAAGACCTGTGCAAGTATATGGCAATTTTATGGCATGTGTGGAATGTTAGAAACAAAAGGATGTTTAGCGGGGTAGAGCGAAGATGGGTTAACTCAGGGGCAACAGTTATTGCTTTCATGATAGAATTTCGTGCTGCCAATCCAAAGCATGATCAGTAACCTGACAAGTTAGCTAATGAATGGAAGCCTCCACTTTCTGGGATATGGAAGCTTAATGTTGATGCTGCACAAAAGGGGGGTTGGAAAGGTTTCATTTGGTGTCTGTATCCGCGACTCTGAAGGTGATATTGTTGCCCTTTGTGCTACGCATACTGACAGGTAGAGTGGAGCAGAGATGGAAGAAGCTATAGCCTTGCATTTTGGGTTGAAAATGGCGTGGGAATGTGGGTATCGCAGCATAGTAGTTGAAGGTGATAGTTTGGCTTTGATTTCAAGATTGAAGAAGAAAGACAAGCCAAAATATGTTCTGGGCTTTATTATTGAAGACATTCTTTATCTTCCTGGTTTTTTTTATTGTTGTTCTTCCTCTCATGTGAAAAGAGATGGCAATGTCTTAGCCCATTCAATTGCCAAACACAAATTGTAGTTGATACTAAACGTATTTGACTTGAGGATTTCCCTGACTTCGCAACTGTTTTAGCAAGTCAGGATATGCTCACCTATTTAATACTAGCATTATTTGCAGGCTATGCTTGTGTGTCATATTAATGTTTTTTCTCAATTAGTTATTCATCAGTGTTACAAAAAGTTTGATTCGAACAGACATTTATAATTATTTTTAAGTTTATATGTTTTTCTTAAATCAATGTTTTGTTGGTTTTTTTTAGTTATTTGTTCATCATTATTCAAATATAGTATTGAGAGAAAGAAATATAAAGCAGAAGAAAGCTTATGCTCAAATAACGTGGGAGAATTTGTATATCAGGTTCAATCATTGAGAAGAGTTTGATTTATATAACAGATATTATCAAATAATAATCAACATTTAAGTTTTTAAATATTATTAGTGTAATTATTAATATGAAATTCAAGTTTTTATTTTTGTTGTTGATTGTGTCAATCAAGTTATATTGTCAATTTAATTTTTGGCCAGAGTTTTTCACACATATGTTAGAAGAGGAAATCATTATCCTTAATTTAATATTTAATTGAAATTTCAAATTCAATTCCATTGTTAACCTGTTCAATAAATATATATATGGCAATTAATTAACTTCATTAAGGGTATATAAGACTTTTTGTAATGGAGACACCATCTTCCTCCCCCCCTTTACTTATATAATAGAGATAATCAATCTTTGCCTTTTGGCCATAAAAAAAATATTTAAAGGGTGATGGACCAAATGAGCCTATTAAGCGAATTGACACATATAATTCAGATTTTTATTATAATACTATTACAAAAGGGGTTAGAAAAAAGAGTTTTAGAAAATGGTTTAAAAATAGATTACGATGGACTGAATCAATAGTGGAAGAAAGCCCATCGGACCGGTCGAAACCTGCCTTACAGATCTAGTTTTGGTCCGGATCCGCTGGTCCCACAGCAGTTCTTAACGACCAACTGATCCGGTCCAAAACTGAATCAGTTGACTCCTCCAAAAACCAATTTTTGTTTTATTTTTTCCTTATTAATCGATACAAAATCAATAGTTAATAACAACAAATTACTTGGTGCACAACAATGGCTCAATTACAGCGAAAGAAATGAAGATATAAGGACAAAATTACTATTATCATATTTTGGTGCTCTAAATTACAATTAATTAGCCCTTGGGTTTGGTTGCAACAAAGAAATAAACGAAATTATATTTACAACCACAAATCATGAAATTAAACAAAGGAAATTAAAACTAAATAATTATAAAAATGAAATGAGAACAAATTATAAAAAACGAAATTACAAACAACTACAAAATTAAAAACGAAAACTAACAAACTAAGATTGAGAAAGGAGAGGAGAATCGCTGGCCCTAATTATTTCAAAGCACAAAATTGAAAACGAATCCCTGATTATTAAAAACGAAGTAAAAACAAACTAATCAGAAAAAAAAATTAACTAAGATCTTGAATTACAACTAGACTAAAAAACGAAAAAACAACGAGGCTAAAGGCGGCGAAGAGCGAAGCCGCGGCTGAAGGCCGCACAGACCGAACGCGCGGCTCAAGGGGCACACATCGAACGCGCTACTGAAGGCGGCGAAGTTTGAGACACAACAACGAAGAGAATTTCGAGGAGGATGAAGGATCAACGACGAAGAGAATTTCGAGGTTTGCAGCTTAACAACGAAGCTGAAGGTGGCGAAGCCGTTGGTACTCCGGAAAGATTAGCAGTGGAGGAAGTCTTTGGGAGAGAGGCTGAGGAATTTCGAGGAGGATGAAATGGAGAGAGAAAGAGAGAGAGGAGAACTTTAGGGTTAATGAGATAGGAGAGGAGTATGGGTTTGTTAGGGGGCTGGAGAGCGTGTGAGAGAATGAGAAGTGGGCTAAGGTTTTTAGGGTTTCATTATGTGAGGACTGAGGTGGGATGCATCTTATATACATATGAAGCCCAAATTGATCCGGTTTAGTGAACCGGATCAGTTAACAGAAAACCGAACCAGTTTTTTGTTAATTGATCTGGTTCACTAAAGAACCGGATCAGTAAATTTGCCGCATTTTGCCTCCTAAAAAATGGACGATTTACGGATCTGGTTTTGTTAAAACCGGATATGTTTTGTTGTGACATATAAGATTTTTTCCACTAGTGAATAGACGTGAATTTTAATCTCATTCTTATTCTTTCTTTGTGTTCTAGACCATGTAGGAGTCCTTTTTGTCAAAGTGTTCCCACATGGAAGAGGGGATAAAGACAAATTTTGACATCTCCAATGGATAAAGAGAGTGGTCTTAGAATGTGATGTTGCAAATGTGGTGAAGGCTTATTATACCGATATTCAAACTTTTTATAACACTATACAAAGCAATTTTAAATATTTGATCTAGCTGTTATACCGACATATATTAATTTTTGAAGCAACAAGATTATAATATTACAACTGTTTTATCTTCTGAAACCCAAGACAGGAACAAAGTTTTGAGTTTTGACATCTCCATAGAAACGTACAACTCACTGATATCACTCCCATTTACTTCTTATCTGATGAGTGTGCCTGAAATCATATGTAAACAGGATGCTCCCATCATTCCTTCTCAAAACAAAAGTTTCGACAAGCAAATAACAACCAAAAATTCTCCAATCTCCTACGCCTGCATATTCCTCATCTTTAATCACCTTAACTTTCTTCTCTTTCTCTCTGAACCATCCAACTCTTCCTTCTTCCCACATCATTCTATCTATAATCAGTGAGCTTATCCCCACGCGTTCTTCTGTTCCTCTTACATTGAACCAAACCACCCCATTATTGTTATTTCCTTCTTCTTGGACAGCTTCTTGACCTGCAATCTTAACCATTTCAGTCGGAACAACCACATCGACGTTTACTACCATTCCATCACTGTAGTTCCTGTCAGCAGTAAAAATACGCTCCCATCGTTGCTCAAGTGTCATTTCATAGAACACAGAGTACTTGATTTGATCTTTCTCCCTGCCTTCTTTGATGAACATAAAAGGGCAACACCACTTACCAACAATCACAGACTTGGAACATTCTTGTGATGTCGGAAAATTGAAGTCTGGAAGATGTGCTCGAAGAGACGAGTCAAGACCTCGAGCTTCTTTGAGCTCAGAATTTTTTAGAGACTTGCCGTTTATCGTCCATCCTTTTCTGCGTAAAAAATTTGGAGGGTGACCATCAGATGCTATGGATTTAGCTAAGAGCATGTTGCTGTTAAGGCATGTTTTAGTTGTAGAGAACTCAAATTGCTGATAAATGTCCTGTGGATCAAAGGATCTTGGTTTTTCATCTTTAATGTATGGGATGCAGAAACAGCAGGTGGCCTTGTCTTCTTCTTTTGAGCTTGCATATGCTTCACTGTCAAAAAAATCAAAATCTCAGAAACTCACATCAATATCTCCTCTGTTTTCTTCTAGTTGATGCAATTACTTTTCAGTTTCTTTTCTCTTTTGTATTGTTGGATCCATTAAATAAGGAGAAGCCAATTCAATAATGAACAATGATATGAAATTAGATATATACTTCCTCTAGCTTCTTTCAGTTTATTTGTTTTATTAGTCACGTTTGCAAATGCATGAATTTTGTCGATATCTTTAATCATCAATAAGAAAAAAATCCCGAAAAGTTGATAATGAGAAAATATACACTCACACATATAGATTCTACATGAATTTTCTTCATAACAAATCACAAAAATTAGTCAATTTAAGTGAAATGGAGAAATTATAATATAGTTGCAGAGTCACTTCCATCATCCCCAGATGTATCCCCACAACCCATTAACACAAAAAAAGGAAAAGTAAGCGACTACTAATATAACGTAAGAATTCAATCAAAACTTCTAAAACTTGAAAAAATAACAAAAACAAAGATTATCATGTTCTATAAAATATTAAGCAATGTTTTTTTCCAACATTTGATTCTACTAATCTTTATCGAAATAATCGATGGTGAAAGATGCATACCAGTAAACATAAAAAACAAAATAAAACAACGAGAAAAAACATAACAGAGTTTTCAAATATGTATGTTTACCCTTTCCGCCTCCCATCTGCTTTGATTGCATAATATCGATTTGATGAGAGTGGCTGATTAATGACAGGAATCAAGTAGACTTCATCATAACTGGTGCTGCTACTTTCACCATTGGACGTGGTGTATTGAATGGAGAGGCGCCTGTTTTGAGGGAACGGAAGATCTTTGATAGCTGGGTTGTTGCACAACCCGAAACAACAAGTAGGTGTTGAATCTTCATCTTGAAGTATCAAGTAACCCGAATTCGGACCTTCTGGAGGTACCGATATGGCTTCCGGAGAATTCTTGTACAGAGATAAAGGTCTAGTGGTGTACATCTTATCTTCTGTATAGTCTAATAGTATTTACTCACCAAGGTTGTTTATCTCAACTTTTGTGTTCTGATCTTATATTTATTTTTGCAAACTTGATGGTTTGGTCTCTAATGTAAGCTTCTTGACTCTTTCCGCTGTCTTAATCTGGGTTTTCTAATTAGTTTGACCAACTTGTTATGAAGTTTCAAGGATGGAAATTAAATTTATGTGGGGGTGTGCCAGCCTTGCTATGATGTATTGCCACACGGCACATACATTAATCTAATATCGTGATTAGCATAATACTCCTTCCGTTTCATTTTAATCTACACACTTTCCTTTTTAGTCTGTTTCTTTTTAATCTACACACTGCTTTTTTTTTGGTTTAGGTAACATGTCACATCTACTTTCTCATCTTTTTCTACCCATGTTATCCACTTTTTAATATTTTAACCCACTTTTTACTTTTTCTCTCTCACTTTTCAGTTTCTCTCTCCACCTTTTCAGTTTATCTCTCATACTTTTGTATTTATTTCTTGGTTCTCCCCCAAAGTGAAGTGAGTAAATTAAAATGAAACAGAGGGAGTATGTGCCTATGTGGTCAATTCTAAAATAATGAGGGATGTAAATGTTTATTGCTGGTATTGTAGCAAGTCTATGGGAAGACTCGGCTAGTCTTTTCCTATAAAGACCAACAAAATGTGCAGCAGTTAGGCAATGTTTGGTATGACATTTTCACAGGTTAGAAACGGATTCAATAAAGCATTACCATTACAAGGTGTTTGGTGTGCCTAATCTATAACTGATTATGTTGCTTAAAGGAAATAAATATCGCCCATTTGTTACCGCTCAAAATACAGTGGAAACATATTCCATCACCCTCCTCTCTTCTTACTCCTCCTTGTCTGTCACTTTCCATCTTCCTTTTACACTTCTCTTCCTTCTACCTATCTCTCCCTCCTCTTCACACCCTTATCCATTCCGTTTCTCTATTAAACCAAACAGTGGATAACAATAATGCTTATTGTTTCCTTTCCCCTCTCTTAACTATTACTGTTCCATTTCGTTTGCTACAATTATACAAACGTGCCCTTAAAGTATCATGTTTCTCTTCTTAAGAATCTGCACAACGTTTGAGGGATAAAATGTGAATTTAGCAAGATTGTTGTGTGAGTTGAAGAGCTTGGCTAGGCATCCAACTGTTTTGAGTCTTTTAGTGGACTCAAACAGGGGCTTATTGGTCATTTCATGTCCAATGCAAAGGAGTGGAAATTTGAACAATACACGCGTGTGTGGATTGGAAGCAACAAGAAATAAAACAAAACTCTCTCTCCTCTCTCCTCTCTCCTCTCTCTCCTTCCTCAATACGCTTCTTTCTCTCACTTCTCTTTATCTCTCTCTCTAAAAAAAACTACATTTTTTTCAGAGGGTTTTAGGATTTTGGAACATCAAAAAAATTGTTGAAGGATCACGAAAATCGTGGTTAGGGTTTTGCAAAAATCGTTGAAGGGTCGCGAAAATCGTGGCTAGGGTTTTGGAATCGAAAAAAATTGGCCGAAGGATCTCGAAAAACTGGGGAAAAAATCTCACACCATCTTCTGATCTTCGTTAATTTCAAGTAAGTTTGGGCAATTTTGATTTTTATTTTGTACCAATCTGGGGAAAAAATCTGCTTGTTTATAAGTTAATTTTTTTTGGCCATTTCTTGAATTTCGTAATTTGATAAGTAAATGTCTCTAATTTGTCTGCTTCTTGTAGATTTTTCGTCGACGAATTCAAAATTCTCTCGGAAAATCTGATTGTGGCTATGCATTATCGACAGAACATTAAACCAGAACTAGCAATGTTGGGCCAAATCTCTTTAGAATTTACTATTTCTATTGAACCTTGTACTTCGAATAGGTCTAGTATAGTAGTATCAATATTTCATTCATTTTCACTAATTTTGGGTATGGTTGTTGAGAACTAAAGAGGATCAACTGTTTGAATACGTGATTGTGGATAGAATAATATGTGTATGTTGCTTTCAAACTAGATTTGTTGATCTTGGGCTGATGTGCTGTAACCTTTTTAGTGATTTTTCCTCTATTTTGCAATAGTTATGATATATGTTAATGATACCTAGAATCACAGAGTGAAAGTATTATTGTTATATCTACATTAGTTGGGTCACTTTGCCATAAAGATAAAATAAATAATTACAATATGAAAATGCTAAGAGTGTTCTTGAAATTTTTTATGATTAGTGGGTTCTTCTCATATAATAATGAGTTCTTGATTTTTTTTTTATGCTACCGTATTGAACTCTATCATCATCATAAAAAAACAATAGTCACCACCACAAAAAAAAAAAAAAAAAAATCAAAATTGTTGATTATGTATACCAATGTATAATCACATAGGTACCAATCTTTTTAAACACTCATACCAAAGTTGTAAATTGTTGATACTAATGTATGATGACTTAGATACCGAATTGGTAAACTGTCGATACCAAGGTATGATCACATAGTTACCAATCTTGTAAAAAATTCGTACCAACATACTAAAATATTGATTATGATGTGACCTCGTTTAAGATATTTTGCTTCATTTTCAGGCTCAGTAGTGACGTCGAAGGGATCAATGCTATCGTTTTAGTTGGAGGGATGGTGGTTGGGACCAAAGTATAATCATTTTCGCATTGCAGTCGAAGAATTTTGTAATATTGTAGTTAGTTTCTATAAGTAATATGTAATGTTGCCGGGAAACTCTAATGTACGGCGCTAAGTTTATGTTTTAGTAAAAAGAATTGTTGTAATAGTACAAAAATTAACTATGGCTATGCATATTATGTCTCTATTAAAGATGCACTATTGCAAACTATTTAGTATCTCCTTCTCGTTTAAGTGTGGTTTAAGTATTGTTTGAAAAATTAATATATTAAGTCACAAGTTAAGGAATGGTACGAAAGCTTTAAATTCGGCATCTAATTAGTAAGCCAAATAAAATGCATAAAATACAATAAAAAACAAAGAGGTAATTACTTGATACATTTTAAATGGGAATGGGAGGTACTATTATATAAATGACGTACATAAGGAACACTTGTGATTAAACAAAAAATAAAAGGTACATTGTGGTTGGGGGACATCACATTTAAGGCATTTATTAATTTCATTTAAATTTGGGGGAGTACACATACGTTATGTATTGGACTGAAGCCACTAGATGTGGTTTGCCGAAGCATACGATACCATCAAAATAGACATTTGTAAAGACCTTATATTACATCCACCCGGAACCAAGGACCCTTGGGTCCAATGGTATGGCTTCCTATCTCCCGCATGGGAGACTAATGTTCAAATCTTGGTGGAAGCAAAATTTTAATATTGTTGGGGGGGGAGGGGGGAGGGGAGGTTGGGGCTTGTTGGGCCTCTAGGTTAGTGGTCCTGTGCGAGGGCAGCCCAGAGGAAATTCATCTTACCATGGGTTCCCGAAAGGGAGCCCAAAAAAAAATATTATATCCACCCGAAAATAGGGTATTTCCCTTAGGCACGAAGTTAGTTGTTTGGAATGCAAGGGGAGTCACCCGGAAATAAGGTTACTAGCTCTTCAAATAACTAAGGAGGCTAAACCTCTTTATGAAGGAAATTTGATGTGTTAAAATACTGAAATTGAATTGGCCAGTGTCAAGGGTACCAATCTATTCATTAGAAGATACCAAAGTATGATGTGTAAGGTACCAAGTCCTTGTATGAATTTCACTAATGGATCCTAATACTTTATCGCATGCTTTATTTAGGATCAAATCATATGTTCGAAGTTTCCATCATAAAGGTGACCTTGAGAAAGGAAAATTAGATGTGTTGGATTCAAATCCTGAAACAGGATTGACCAGTATCAAGAGTACTAATCTGTTCTATGAAGGGTATCGAAGTCAGATGTCTAGGGTACCAAGGTTTGCATGATTTCATCAATAGAGATGGAGGGAATATTAAAGTAAGGTTACAAGCTCTTCAAGGAAGGAGAATAAACCTCTTTATGAATGACACAATGCCGATATTATATAATTTATTACGTTGTATATGAAAAAATTAATTAGCTAATTCAACATAATGAGGGTAATAAATCCATTTTATAAAGGATACTAAACCCTTCACACAAATATTTTATAAACTTCATAATCAACCTACCTTTATTTGGATTTTATTCAAGTTAGACTGGATTCAGATATGATTGATACTCGAATTTCATTTAGCAAAGACGAGCCCCACAAAGAAAAAAGTGATTACATTTTAGATAAAATGGATTAGTTGGTTGTAAAAGAGGATTACTTACTTAATGTTCTTAAAATCTCACAAGTAAAGTTAACCTACTGAAAGCCTTATTTGTACTAATGTAAGTGATAACATTAGTTAAAATAAGAGGTTTATTTAATAAGTTACGTAGCATGGATTATTAAATGTGATCTAATATAGTATATTAATATCGATTGGAGAATACATTTGTACACATGTAAGATTAAATTAATTAGCCATCAATGAAAGAGTAATTGGGTACCAAAGGAATAGTCTCTTGGTACCAATGGGAGAGTAGTTTGGTACCAAAAAAGGAGCATATTGGTACCAATGGATAAAATGATTAGGTACCAAAGGAGGAAAATATTGGTATCAGTAAAAGTGTAATTTGGTACCGAAGGATGAATCTATGGGTACCATTTAGATCCTTAAATTTACATCTTGATTGGTCTCATTGATGCCGTATGCTAGGAAAGATAATGGGTGTGATCGAGTTTCAAAAAATTCATTGTTTTAATCATGATATTTGGCGCTTGGTAATATTAAATGCAAATACAACTACATATTACGTCGAACTACATATTACATCGAAATTTAAATATAGAAAAAGAACCAAAAAATATAAAATAATATATAAGTAATTAATCCACCCTCTTTGATCTCTGCTTGGAAATCTTCCCTACAAAGGCAATCAAATCCAAAAACAGAACAAGAGTGAGATATTTCGAAGCAACTACATGTTTTAGATTAATTGAAATCAAATCAAATAATAAGATCACATCTTGATTTATTCTAAGCAACAATTTCACAATTTTTAGTGAGAATCAAACTTTACAATCAAAAGCAAATTAAAATTTTGCAATAATACATGTGCTATTCTCATAAAATTGTAGAACTAAACTAAAAACAAAAAATAAATAAATAAAGAACCCCATAATCAAATAACCCCATATAACCAAAACTTGATTTCAAATCTCACTGTATGTTGGAACCTAATTCAGAATTTGATACTATAATCTATTTGATTATCTGACATTGTACCAAGATGAGCTTGCTTTGGTACCACGTTTATGTTCTCTTGGTACCAAAGATCATCATATATTGGTACCAAGAGGACCATAGGTTGGTACCAATTCCAGTTATTGGTACCAAAGTAATGTTATCTTGGTACCAAAGATTATCATGTCTTAGAACCAAGGTTATCACATATTGGTACTGATTTCATGTAACTTTGATACTAACATCAATGTTCTTACATTATTTTTACATTTTTATTCTTATAATTGTATTTACACTTCAAAATTTATCAGGTGGCCCGTTTAGTCACTCTCGCTCGATTTGGACTGACTTCGCAGGTGGTGATCCTAGTAAACTGACCTTAATCCATGAGAAGAAGGAATTAGACATGAGAGACTGAAACACTCTATCTACTTTAGTGAGATTGGGATAGTAACTGAGGAAATGGAGAGCTTTACACGCGCGTGGGGAGAAGAAAAACATGAGAAACTGAAACACTCTATCTCCTTCATCTTTACTATCCCCTCTCTCTCTAACACTACACATAAGACATAACTCTCTCTCTCTATCATCTTCTATTATCCATCCTTTTCACAGATAGACTCCATTTTCAAAGAACTGAGAGAAACCGAACTGCAGAGAGTAACCGAAGTGAACAGGCGAGAGAAACCGAATTGCAGATAAGCCTGGATGAAAGTGAACTGAACGTAACTGAACTGAATGGAACAGAACTGAACTGAACTAAATTGAACTGAGCAAAAGAAAATAAGTCCAAAAGAACAGGGCCTAAGTAATTGTATTATGAACTTCTACGGATGTTGGCAGGCCGTACTAATTGGTCTACTCATACAATTTTGACATTTCATAGTTGCGTTATGTTTGATTGTATGGATACTATTATGGATACTATTTCGTAAGAGTATCATTGAACTGAATCCTATTTACCTATGTTTATCTAAGATATACTATAACTTTTAGGTTCCTAATGTACGAGTATCATTGAACTGAGAGCACACTCAGCAAAGATGATTTTAGCATCTTTTTAAACTTACTTTGGTACCAACATCATATTACTGTATTATAACATAACTTAGGTATCTTTCCAAAAAACTTTGGTACCAATATGAGATCACTTTGGAATATGAGACCACTTTGGTATTAATATAAGACCACTTTGGTATCAATATATATAAGATATGCAAATTATTACCTAGCTAACCCCCACGCAAAGCAAAATAAAATGAAAATGAATATGTTTTCCATTTTCAGTACTTTAAAAACACATACCAATCATGTTTCACTTGTTTGATTAAAGGGGTTAAAGTTATCTAAGTTTAGCCATTGAATTGATTTGCTAAACCAAAGTCAATTATATAATCAATTTACAGTCATTGGATTATATTTGAAATTATTAAAGGCATAGTAGATCACAAAAGGTCAATATATAAGAGCATAAAAAATTTGTCTTGTGTGCATAATATAACCACAATTGTCATACAATACGATATGTTATTTGACTATGTGAAAGAAGGTATTGAAGCTTTAACCAATTTTTGTATACTTTCAATCTCAAACTTGACACGCTTTTTCTAAAAAGAAGACACTTAATACAAAGAAATGGGAACTTGATGTGTTGTACTCAAATCGTGAAATATGATTAACGAATATCAAGGATACCAATCTGTTCTATGAAGGGTACGGAAGTTAGATGTATAGATACCAAGGCCTTGTGTGGATTTCATCTATGGAGTAATACTTTTTCATCACATAATCTATTAAAGATGAAATCATATGTTGTAAAGGTTTCATCCCTTAGATGGTACAAAGAAAGGTAATTTGATGTATTAGACTCAAATCTTGAAATACGGTTGACCAAAATTAAGGGTACCAATCTGTTCCAAAGTCAGATGTGTAGGGTACCAATGCGGCAATGCCTTGTGTGAAATTCATTAATAGGGTCTAATACTTTCTCTTATACTCTATTGAGGATCAATCGTAAGTTTGAAAGATTTCATCCCTTAGATGGTATTAAGAAAGGAGAACTTGATGCTTTGGACTTAAATACATAAATTGGATTGTTCATTGTCAAGAATGCCAATCTGTTCAATGGACGATACCAAAGTATGATGTGTAAGGCACCACGTCCTTGTATGAACTTAACCAATAAACCAAATATTTTCTCACATATTCTATTTAGGATCAAATCATAAGTTTGCCGAAGCCACTAGATGTAGTTAGCCGAAGCATATGATACCATCAAAATAGACATTTGTACAGACCTTATATTATATCCACCCGGAACCAAAGACCCTTGGGTCTAATGGTATGGTTTCCTATCTCCCGCATGGGAGACTAATGTTCAAATCTTGGTGGAACCAAAATTTCAATATTGTTGGGGGGGGAGGGGGGTTTGGGGCTTGTTGGGCCTCTGGGTGAGTGGTCCTGTACAAAGGCAGCCCAGAGGAAATTCATCTAACCATGGGTTCCCGAAAGGGAGCCCAAAAAAAAAAATTATATCCATCCGGAAAGAGGGTATTTCCCTTAGGCACGAAGTTAGTTGTTTGTAATGCAAGGGGAGTCACCCGGAAATATGGTTACTAGCTCTTCAAAGAATTAAGGAGACTAAACCTCTTTATGCAGGAAATTTGATGTGTTAAAATACTGAAATTGAATTGGCAGTGTCAAGGGTACCAATCTATTCATTAAAAGATACCAAAGTATGATGTGTAAGGTACCAAGTCCTTGTATGAATTTCACTAATGGAGCCTAATACTTTATCGCATGATTTATTTAGGATCAAATCATATGTTCGAAGTTTCCATCATAAAGGTGACCTTGGGAAAGGAAAATTGGATGTGTTGGATTCAAATCCTGAAACAGGATTGACCAGTATCAAGAGTACTAATCTGTTCTATGAAGGGTATCGAAGTCAGATGTCTAGGGTACCAAGGTTTGCATGATTTCATCAATAGAGATGGAGGGAATATTAAAATAAGGTTACAAGCTCCTCAAGGAAGGAGAATAAACCTCTTTATGAATGACACAATGCCGATAATATATAATTTATTACGTTATATATGAAAAAATTAATTAGCTAATTCAACATAATGAGGGTAATAAATCCACTTTATAAAGGATACTAAACCCTTCACACAATATTTTATAAACTTCAGAATCAGCCTACCTTTATTTGGATTTTATTCAAGTTGGACTGGATTCAGATATGATTGATACTCGAATTTCATTTAGCAAAGACGAGCCCCACGAAGAAAAAAGTGATTACATTTTAGATAAAATGGATTAGTTGGTTGTAAAAGAGGATTACTTACTTAATGTTCTTTAAATCTCACAAGTAAAGTTAACCTACTGAAAGTCTTATTTGTACTAATATAAGTGATAACATTAGTTAAAATAAGAGGTTTATTTAATAAGTTACGTAGCATGGAATATTAAATGTGATCTAATATAGTATATTAATATCGATTGGAGAATACATTTGTACACATGTAAGATTAAATTAATTAGCCATCAATGAAAGAGTAATTGGGTACCAAAGGAATAGTCTCTTGGTACCAATGGGAGAGTAGTTTGGTACCAAAAAAGGAGCATATTGGTACCAATGGATAAAATGATTAGGTACCAAAGGAGGAAAATATTGGTATCAGTAAAAGTGTAATTTGGTACCGAAGGATGAATCTATGGGTACCATTTAGATCCTTAAATTACTATTTAAGCACATTGAATTACATCTTGGTTGGTCTCATTGATGCCCTATGCTAGGAAAGATAATGAGTGTGATCAAGTTTCAAAAAATTCATTGTTTTAATCATGATATTTGGCGCTTGGTAATATTAAATGCAAATACAACTACATATTACGTCGAACTACATATTACATCGAAATTTAAATATAGAAAAGAACCAACAAATATAAAATAATATACAAGTAATTAATCCACCCTCTTTGATCTCTGCTCGTAAATCTTCCCTACAAAGGCAATCAAATCCAAAAACAGAACAAGAGTGAGATATTTCGAAGCAACTTCATGTTTTAGATTAATTGAAATCAAATCAAAAAATAAGATCACATCTTGATTTATTCTAAGCAACAATTTCAAAAATTTTAGTGAGAATCAAACTTTACAATCAAAAGCAAATTAAAATTTTGCAAAAATACATGCGATATTCTCATAAAATTGTAGAACTAATCTAAAAACAAAAAAAAAAAAAAAAAAAAAAATAAAAAATAAACCCCATAATCAAATAACCCCATATAACCAAAACTTGATTTCAAATCTCACTGTATGTTGGAACCTAATTCCGAATTTGATTCATATCTTATAGAACTTAAAACTTGAATTTTTAGTTGGATTCAATGTAGTTATTCCAGAGTGTGAACGTTGCATACGGTGAGTATCACTCTTGTTCGGCGAGTGATCCAGTAATTCCTGGCACAATAGCAGAGGCGGACATTCAGAGGATTTCACAAGTGGTGATTAATCTTTCATTTATCATTAATTAGTTTTTATGCTATTTTCATAAATTTTATACTATAATCTATTTGATTATCTAACATTGTACCAAGATGAGCTTGCTTTGGTACCACGTTTATGTTCTCTTGGTACCAAAGATCATCATATATTGGTACCAAGGTCACCATAGGTTGGTACCAATTCCAGTTATTGGTACCAAAGTAATGTTATCTTGGTACCAAAGATTATCATGTCTTAGAACCAAGGTTATCACATATTGGTACTGATTGCATGTAACTTTGATACTAACATCAATGTTCTTAAATTATTTTTCCATTTTTATTCTTATAATTGTATTAACACTTCAAAATTTATCAGGTGGCCCGTTTAGTCACTCCTGCTCGATTTGGACTGACTTCGCAGGTGGTGATCCTAGTAAACTGACCTTAATCCATGAGAAGAAGGAATTAGACATGAGAAACTGAAACACTCTCTCTACTTTAGTGAGATTGGGATAGTAGATGAGGAAATGGAGAGTTTTACACGCGCGTACGGAGAAGAAAAAATGAGAAATTGAAACACTCTATCTCCTTCATCTTTACTATCCCCTCTCTCTAACACTACACATAAGACATAACTCTCTCTCTCTATCATCTTCTATTATCCATCCTTTTCACAGATAGACTCCATTTTCAAAGAACTGAGAGAAACTGAACTGCAGAGAGTAACTAAAGTGAACAGAACTGAGAAAAACTGAATTGCAGATAGCACTGAACGAAACTGAACTAAACATAACTGAACTGAATGGAACGGAACTGAACTGAACTAAATTGAACTGAACAAAAGAAAATAAGTCCAAAAGAATAGGGCCTAAGTAATTGAATTATGAACTTCTACGGATGTTGGCAGGCCGTACTAATTGGTCTACTGATACTATTTTGACATTTCATAGTTGCGTTATGTTTGATTGTATGGGTACTATTATGGATACTATTTCGTAAGAGTATCATTGAACTGAATCCTATTTACCTATGTTTATCTAAGATATACTATAACTTTTAGGTTCCTAATATACGAGTATCATTGAACTGAGAGCACACTCAGCAAAGATGATTTTAGCATCTTTTTAAACTTACTTTGGTACCAACATCATATTACTGTATTATAACATAACTTAGGTATCTTTCTAAAAAAATCTGGGACCAATATGAGACCACTTTGTTACCAATATGAGACCACTTTGGTATTAATATAAGACCACTTTGGTATCAATATAAGATCATTTTGGTACCAATATATATAAGATATGCAAATTATTACCTAGCTAACCCCCACGCCAAGCAAAATATAATGAAAATGAATATGTTTTCCATTTTCAGTACTTTAAAAACACATACCAATCATGTTTTACTTGTTTGATTAAAGGGGTTAAAGTTATCTAAGTTTAGCCATTGAATTGATTTGCTAAACCAAAGTCAATTATATAATCAATTTACAGTCATTGGATTATATTTGAAATTATTAAAGGCATAGTAGATCACAAAAGGTCAATATATAAGAGCATAAAAAATTTGTCTTGTGTGCATAATATATCCACAATTGTCATACAATACGATATGTTATTTGACTATGTGAAAGAAGGTATTGAAGCTTTAACCAATTTTTGTATACTTTCAATCTCAAGCTTGACACGCTTTTTCTAAAAGGAAGACACTTAATACAAAGAAATGGGAACTTGATGTGTTGTACTCAAATCGTGAAATATGATTAACGAATATCAAGGATACCAATCTGTTCTATGAAGGGTACGGAAGTTAGATGTATAGATACCAAGGCCTTGTGTGGATTTCTTCTATGGAGTAATACTTTTTCATCACATAATCTATTAAAGATGAAATCATATGTTGTAAAGGTTTCATCCCTTAGATGGTACAAAGAACGGGAATTTGATGTATTAGACTCAAATCTTGAAATACGGTTGACCAAAATTAAAGGTAACAATCTGTTCCAAAGTCAGATGTGTAGGGTACCAATGCGACAATGCCTTGTGTTAAATTCGTTAATAGGGTCTAATACTTTCTCTTATACTCTATTGAGGATCAATCGTATGTTTGAAAGATTTCATCCCTTAGATGGTATTGAGAAAGGAAAACTTGATGTTTTGGACTTAAATACAGAAATTGGATTGTTCATTGTCAAGAATGCCAATCTGTTCAATGGACGATACCAAAGTATGATGTCTAAGGTACCACGTCCTTGTATGAACTTAACTAATAAACCAAATATTTTCTCACATATTCTATTTAGGATCAAATCATAAGTTTCATATACCCCAAATCATTGATATGATGTCCAATTCGCCTCTTCCTTTTACATTATTGGCCCAAATACTTGCAACCCATGTAAAAATGAGAGGGTACCAATATATGAAACATGATGTACCAATGTGACACCTGGTCTTCTCAAATCTCTCCTAATGATATCCTATTGTCATTCATAGATGGTGCCAAAAGGATATACCCAAATAATTGACATGATGTTCAATTCACATATTTCTGTACATTATTGGCCCAAACGATTGCAACACATGTAAGAAGGGGAGGGTACCAATGTATGAAGCATGATGTACCAATGTAACACTTGGTCCTATCAAATGGACTTCAATATCTTCCAATGATATCCTATTGTTGTTCATAGATGGTTCCAACTAGGGCTGTTCACATGGGTGGGTCGGACTGGAATTTGGACCGGGCCGGACCGGATTTTGGACCGGTCCGGTCCCCGGTCCGTGGAAAGTGACGATTCCAGGTTTTCGGTCCGGTCCGGTCCAAACTCGGAAAAATCAGGTCCGGACCGGAAACCCGGAATTTTAGTATTTTTTTTAAACTGCCAGCCCAAGTCATTTTTACAGGTCCAAACAGGTCCAACAGGTCCAACATTCGCAAAACAGGTCCAAATAGAATATTTAAAATCCAAAAAAAAAAAAAAAAAAAATCGAAAATCGGGTCCAACAGTCCGGACCGGGGGACCGGACCTGATTTTTCCGGTCCAGACCTGGACCGGACCGAAAAAATCAGGTCCGGTCCCCGGTCCACCAAATCCCACAAATCCGGTCCACCGGTCCAAGCAGGTCCGGTCCGGTCCGGTCCGGTCCGGTCTTGGACCGGTGAACAGCCCTAGTTCCAACCCAATGATATACCCCAAATAATTGACATGATGTTCAATTGACCTATTCCTTGTACATTATGGGCCTAGATACTTGCAACTCATGTAGGAAGGGGAGGATACCAATGTATGAAGCATAATGTACCAAGGTAACACTTGTCTATCTCAAATGAGCTCAAATTTCTCCCAATGATATCCTATTGTTATTCATATATAGTGCCAACCAAATAAGATACTATAAATCATTGACATGTTGTTCAATTGGCCTCTTCCTTGTACGTTATTAGCCCAAACCCTTGCAACCCATGTAAGAAGGGGGGGTACCAATGTAGAACCCTTGATGAATCAAGGTAACACTTGTTCCTCTCAAATGGGCTCAAATCTCTCTTAATGATATCCTATTGACATTCATAGATAGTTCCAACCAAAATGATAAACTCCAAATCATTAACTCCAAATCATTGACATGATGTACATTATTTGTCCAAACGCTTGCAACACATGTAAGAAGGGGAGGATACCAATGTATGAAACATGATGTACTAAGGTAACACTTGGTCCTATGAAATGGGCTCCAATCTATTCCAATGATATCTTATTGTTGTTCATAGATAGTTCCAACCCAATGATATGCCCAAAATAATTGACATGATGTTCAATTGACCTATTCATTGTACATTATTGGCCCAAACACTTGCAAAATTGCAACTCATGTAAGAAGAGAGGGTACCAATGTATAAAGCATGATGTACCAATGTAACATTTGGTCCCTCTCAAATGGGCTCAAGTCTCTCCCAATAATATCCTATTGTCATTCATAGATGTGCCAACCAAATGATATACCCAAATCAAATCTCTTCCAATGATATCCTATTGTTTTTCAGAGATGGTTCTAACCCAATGATATACCCTAAATAATTGACATGATATTCAATTGACATATTCCTTGTACATTATTGGCCCAAACACTTGCATTTCATGTAGGAAGGGGAGAATACCAATGTATGAAGCATGATGTACCAATGTAACACTTGATCCCCTCAAATGGGCTCAAATCTATCCCAATGATATCCCATTGTTATTTATAGATGGTTCCAACCAAATGATATACCTTAATCAAATGGGCTCAGATCTTTCCTAATGATGTCGTGCAAGAGGCTACTATATCTATTTTATGCCTTTATTCATCGAAATAGTACCCTGCTTGTTTCAAATTGGTACCAATCTAACATGAAGTTGGTACCATTCTGATATAAAATTGGAACCATTATGGTAGATAATTGGTACCATTTTGCTTCGAATTGGTACCATTTGAACTTCAAATTTAGATAAAGTTTTATTCTGAATAAGTGGTACCGACTTAGATTTTCATTGGTACTAGGTTTTTCATTCATAGGTACCTCAATGATAACAATAACAAAAATCACCATAGAAAATAATTAGATTAGCCGTACTATGACCTACCTGGCAAAGTTGGTCCTGATCCGAAAATCCGATCTGGGTCCGAACCTTGATCCGAATCCGAAACGAACTGGTCCAGTCCGAATCTGGTCCGAAATGATCTTGATCTGAAACTCATCCGAAATCCGAATGATCCGATATGATCTTGCCAGATCCGAAATCAATCTGACCCGAAGGTAACCCGATCCAAAAGTAATCCGAAATTATTAGCTTCAATTAGTCTTTTATCCAAAGTACCCGAAACTGACTCTTTATAAAAAAAAAGAATATCATTGGCATAAGTATTCCATAAATTCCACCATATAGTCAAATAAAACAAAATAGCCACAATTACACAAATTACTAAAGTAGCAGCTCCATACATATCAAATAAACAATACATAAAAAAATAAGCTAAATAGCTAATACATAAAAAAAAGCAGCATCTCTATCTAAGTATTTGACTTTTTTGTCCATTACAAGTCAAGCATCTTTTCAAGACTCTAAGCATCGATATACCTGTGCGAGAGAGATTCGTCGATGAGAGCGCGGTAGCAGCAAGGTAGCACCGCAGATTAGATGGTAAAATATGTAGATTAGATGGTCGTCGCCATGTAGCACCGTAAATTAGATGAGCAGCAACTAAGACATGAAATTTCAGATCTGAGAAGTCGAGTGAGAGTTAGAGTGACTGAGTGAGAGTGATAGGATGAGAATTGAGACGAGTCTCTGAGGGTGAGAATGAAATTATGGAAGTGAATTGCTTTGAAATAGTGAACTAAGAAAATGTACTTACTTAAACTTACTAAGGTTGTTTTGGTTCTTTATTTCTTTCTTTGGTTTAACTGGTTAAATTATAATTAGGAGGGAAAATTTCCCGACTAAATTTTCACTCTAAAATTTTACACAATAGTTGGAGCCTACTGCCTTCAGCAAGCTAAGGTTGCTTTGAATTTTATTTCTTTCTTTTGTTCAACAAGTCAACGGGTAAAGTTTTAATTAGGAGGGAAAATTTCCCATCTATATTTCACTCTAATTGTACACAATAGTTGGAGGAAAAGTATCAAATTATTTGCACCCTAAAAAAATATATTTATCTAGTTATATAAGTATATAACTTATAATCTTGTATTAATGTGATGGAAAACTCAACTTACATATATGATTAATTGATTATTATTAAAAAAACATAGAAATATAAGTCGATATTACAAGAGTAGAGGTGCTAATAGTGTGTAGCTCGAACCCGACTCGGTCAAAGCTTGGTGCATCTCGTATGCGGCTCGACTTGGCTTGAAATTTTATTTTTCCGTCCTATTTTCAAAATCTTGTAATTTATAGTACAATGTTTCTAAGAATAAATAAACAAAACTATAGAAGAATTTCATGTAAGTATATGTAATGAATACTCAAATAGTTAGATGGAATAATTTTAAAAATGTAGGGAGTACTAAATCATTAATATCCAATAAAAGGGCTAATAATAGAATAATTAATAACTCAAAAGATTGGTATACTAATTGCACATAGAATAAAATATATTTATATAGGACAACCCTACTAAAAAAGCTCAAAATCTTTCTTGTCCAATCTAAAACCCGATTCGATGATGATCTCAAACCATAATCCGAAATCTGATACGATCTGAAAACCGATCCGATTCAATCCGAATACAATAGTCCGAACGATGTCCGATTTCAAAACGGTCCGGTCCGGTCCGGTCCGGTCCCTATTCGAATGCAACTTGATCTGAAAACGGTCCGGTTCGAATCAGATCCGATTGGTCCGATTGCGAGGTCTACTATGACCCTCTCCTTCACTAACTAAGATCCCAAAAGTAGAACCAATTTCATAAATTTACAACTCATCAACTTAATTTTCAAGACCACCATATCATTACTTAGCTTACTTTCATAATTAAGTTTCCATGAATACCTCAATGACATTAACAAAAATAATTAAACAAGTAAACTAAGCTTTCCCAAAAAACTCTTCAGCTATCCAACTAATAAAAATTTAGCTTAGATTAATATAAAATCGTATTATCAAGCCATATTATCTGCTTGAAACTTGAAAGGTTATCAAGGTAATACTAAAACTATCATCACTCGATCATAAAGATAATTTAACCAATGGGAACAACCACTTCTCTATTATTAAACCAGTCATGAATTAAACAATTAGAACATAAGATAATGTCATCCATTTGATGATCTAAATCCACGAAGCATTCTATTATCATATTTAGATAGAATCGACAACCATTTTCACAACCTATCTATCTTATTATTTGAAAGCATTAATAATTGGGAGATCTGAGATAATGATAGTGAAGCCATTGCCTCCGTCCTTTGAGGAAACATTGGTAGACGGTGCACTGTCCTTTTTTTTATTTTTTGGAGAAAGCACTGTCCTTTTGAAGTCGAGAGCTGAAAGTGGACAGGTTTCATGTTTCACCCATGGATCAGCTTGATGTTGCAAAGTTGACGCCCGAACTTCTTCATGGCGTGACTGGGAAATCACACCTCATTATTGATCTCAAACCACCAAATCTGTTGAAGATAAGCTACTGTGGAGAATATGTGTGCCATGAAAAGTTAAAATTCCAATCAATCCACGATAGCTAGACTAAATGTTAGTAAATAACAAAAAACCCCGGTCAATTGCCTCATAAAACTTCAGCCATAACAAAGTCCAAACTCAACAGCACACACAAAATGTTACAATGTCCACTACTTCTACAAGCATTGTTACACCCAAAATCCTATCTTTTTACATCATGACAATAAAAACCAACAAATATTTAACTAATTCAACAAGATATTAATCATAATAGTCCAAAAATTCCACCTAACAACATTTCCAAGCTCCTTATACCACCCTAAAAAATTTACATATACTAACCATCTATTAAAAATTAAAGCTTTAGATTAAACACAAGACATCCAAGCATAGCGAAAATAGTAGCACAAATTAAGTTCGATCCTTTTAAAATTATGAAGAATAGCAGCTAATTACTCACCAAGATTATCATCAGTATTAGGTATGTGGTTCCAATATCTTCGATCATCATTCATCAATCCCTGTTATTGATAAACTCTTGGTAGAAATTGCCATACAAATCCCTCATATGGTCTTATCCAGCCATATCTTATGCACCAATTTTATGTAAAAATATATATAATCCCAGAATCCCCATTTCAATTTCAAAGGAAAAAAGAAGTCATTTCTTCATTTCCCACCTCCACCGAAAACAAAGTAATTTTCCCCCAAAATTTATAAAGAAACTCATATTAAGGAACAAAAGATTGCAAATTGAAAGAAAGAACCCACCTTTCTACCATCATCAATGGAGTTAAACCGAGATAAACTGCGAATAAACCGAATTATTATCACTATCTTCATCAAACCTTTTCTCCATACTTTGCTAATTTTCTCAATAACTTGCTGATAGTTAGAGGGTAACATTGATTCCCAAACAAAATCAGCGAAAGAAGCTCCATGAAAAGTTTAATTTAATTTCTCAATATATTTTTCTCTCTCTTCCTGTTGAATGTTTATCTCTCTCTTTCTTATTTTCCCTCACTCTCTTGTTTTGTTGGGAGAAATTAACACGCGCCTGTTTATTTCTCATTCCTCACTTTTTTTTTTGTGGGCCCCACATTATATTGGTTTTCATTACGAGTTTCTCTTAGTGGAATAGGTTCTTATAAGGAAAAAATGATTTAATCAGTCCCAACTATGGGCGTCCTGACAACAACAGTCCCAACTATAATTTTTTATTATTCAGTCCCAACTTTGAAGGATACTTTACAATAGTAGTCCCAACAAGTTATTAACTCCGTCGTAAGGTGTAATTTGCCATTTTTTTCTTTTTTTTTCTATCTTCTTCCTCCCTCATTCCTTCACTGCTCCCTCCTCTCCTCTGCCACCCAACCCCTTCTCCTTTCCAACCCAGCCACCCGTCTCACTGCCCCCAAAACCCCTCCCCTTCCCTCCCATTCCCCCCCCCCCCTTCCCCTCCCCCTCCTCCGCCCAGCCGACCCTCCCTGTCCCGATCGGCCCTTTAATTTCTTCCTCTACGCCACCCTCTTCTAATCTTGTTTCTATATTTAGAGATTACTGAGGACAATTAGATAAGTCTTAATCAAAGCTAAAAAAACACAAAGAATGCTTTTATAACTACCCACTAAGCTGCAATGCTGTTTTCTTTTGGCGGGACCCTTTCTTTTCAGTCCTTAAACAAACGCGCTTCCTCCAATTCATGCCTCGCTTCTTCCAACTAGTTCTCTTTCATCAATCCAACACATCAATTTTCTTTTCCTAAAACCCCACAAAAAAAGATAAAATCAAAAATCCCAACTTTTCCATCTTCACCATTTTTCTTTCGCTTGTTTTCTCTCTCCTCAATTTCACCTTCCTGATTGCGAAATATTCATCAAGGTATCATTTTTACCCTTTTTTATGTAATTTTTAATCAGTTAATTGTATTAACCAAGTATGTTTGATTATGAATTTCTTTTTTGATTACCCATTTTATGAATGTTGAATAAAAAGTGGGTTTGTATTTTTTTGTAGTTTATGATGGTAATCATAAAAATTCAATCTTGGGTATCTTCTAATTTGTTTTGCATATTTGTATGTGAAATGGGTGACCCGTATTTTGGTAGGGAATCCCAAAACTACCATACTTGAATTTGGATTTATTTTGTGATCAAGGGAATGGAAAATCGAGTTATACGTTAATGGGTATATTAGCGCAAGGAGGAACAAGGGAGAAAGAAGCCACGACAGGGCAAGTGACATCAGTCGTATCGGGGATGACACGGCGGCGCCGCAGCGGTAGCCAATGACCCAACACAAAGACACTAGGCGAGAGAACGACGAGGAGGGGGAAGAGGAGGGGTGGCAGGGGGAAGGGGAGGAAGGAGGGAGGAGAGAGAAAGACGGAAGGAGGAGGTAGAAGAAACGGGTAAAAAAAAAGTAAAAAGGAAAATAGGTTCTTTTTCACCCGTTTAGCAAGTCACCAATCCACTTGGACCATCGGTGTAAGGGGGGTTAAAGTTGAGACCGAACAATAAAAAACCATAGTTGGGACCGTTTTTATCGGACGCCCATAATTGAGACTTGTTTAAATCAAATTTTCCAATGGACTAGGTTCTTATAATGTGTATATATGTTATATTTGCCAACATCAAACTAGAAAGAGAACGTGCCTTTCGTGTTCGGTTTGCCCATCTGTCCTTATATCTCTTCCCCACCTTTGATTCCTGCAGGCTTTAGAAAGAGAACGTGCCTTTGTAGCTTTAGATTTCACTTGTTAAGTCATGTGCAGTATGTGCTTGGGGGTTTGTTTGGAGAGGATATAAGTAGGGAAAGAGAAAATAATTCAGGTTTCTTGAGTAAAAATTGGGTGTAGTTTTTGGAGTAAATATTATTAGAACCTACTCCACCATGGAACAACCCAAATCTGCCTAAAATCAGAGAAGGAATACAATGTTAATTGACCATAGTGATTGTCTTTCTATGAAAAAATTAGGTGTAGTTTTGGAGTAAATATTGATTGTTATTCTTTATATTTTTTTGGCAAAGAAAAGTAAGAGATATTCTGATATATATTTTCTTTATAATATGTTATTATGGATGGAAGAAAACTTTATCAATACTGAGAACGAACATATATTAGAAGATGAGCAAGTTTACAATGATAACGAGGATACTGAGTTTGAAAATTGGGTTGTGATTTGGGATAGAATGAGAAATTTAGCTGCCATCAAAATGATTTGTTTAGTTACATATGGATTATACCTAGTGCGAAAGAGGAATCACATTATGAGTTATAATCATATGCCTTCTAGAGAACAAACAATTGAACGGCAGGCAGCAAGAAAAACCTTTTTGAGTTCCTTAACTATACCAGGAAGAGTCGTCACTTACTACGAATGCAACCAGAAACTTTTGTTCAACCAAAATGAAGCAACATTAGAAGGCTTTGACCCTAATTCTCCTTGTGAGGCAAAATCAACATCTCCTACAACCCCAAAAGGTGAGAGTTCATTTAAAGGAAGGAAAAGGAAAGAAATTTCGGAGGAAGACTATGAAATCAAAATCTTAAAGCAAGGACTTGATAGTGTTGCCGATGCCATACGGGATGGTAATTCGATTTTGAAGCAAATTCGTCAACGAGTTTATTCCAGTGATGAAATTTATGGAGAACTTGTGAGCATAGGAATTGAAGAAAGCAAACATTTCAAAGCTTATAGATTTTTGAACGCTAATGACACAAGGGTGAGAGAATTCTTTGGTTGTCCAAAGAATGTTCGCAAAGCATTTCTCATTCAAATGATGGAAAAGGATGGTGTATTTATTTAACAAGTTTTATGATTATTTAAACTTCGGACAATTTTTTGCAATGTTTCATGGACTATTTGTCTAAGTTTGATGACTTATTTATATCTTTATGCTCAATATATTTTTACCATGTCTTCACCGAGTACTGTGTATTAGTTTTTAATGCTATTAGTTTTTTATAGATTGAGAGCTGTTTGTGTATTGAATTTTAATGCTATTACCATTGTTATTATTTAGTAGTTTTTGCTTGTAGTTGCAGCTTAGATATGTTTGCTTATTATTATGTTGATATGGTAGTGAATTGTAATTATATGGGTCCTGCATGCAGATTTCGGTGGACAACTTAAAAGTGGATGCATGCTAACTTCTGCATTCAGCCACATAGACATTGAACATATGTCGAACTAAATGATCGGTCTCTACTTTTTTGGCAGTAGCAAGTTGTTTATATTGAATTCATACTAGAAGAATGCTCCCCATCTATCTTCGTTTGTCTTCACCGAGTATGTAAAATCAGGTATGTGAAATTGTTGTTCTTTTCCTTTCTGTTCCTCCAAACATAAGATTTCTTTCCCTTCCTTCTTATTAACCAAACATCATAAAGTTTAGTTTCTTTCCTTTCCCTTCCTTTCTCATCCCTTCCCTTCCCTTCCTTTATTAAAAAAAAATACCAAACACACAGTTAAATATATATAGGAAAATTTGTCAAAAAAAACCTTTTAAAGGTTCAATTTTGCGAGAAAAAACCTTTTAAAACATTCTTTGCGGAACAAAACCCACAAACTTAATTTTTCTTGCAAGATGAAACCTATTCCCATTTTCCGGTGTGGTTTTTGAGATGCATAGGGGTGGTGCTGCAGTCAATGAAATAGGGGGTTAAAGAAAGATAGAAGGGTCAGCTTCCGGAATTGAGAAAAAACACACCGGAAAATGGGAATAGGTTTCTTCTTGCAAGAAAAATTAAATTTGCGGTTTTTTTCGCAAAGAATGCTTTATAAGGTTTTTTTTTTCGCAAAATTGAACCTTTAAAAGGTTTTTTTTGATAAATTTTCTTATATAATCCAATTTTTCAGCTAATACTTATCCAACAAATTCAAGTATTAAAATCGTTAACATGCATGTACCTTTCTTTCAACCAGTTAAGTTTCATTATGCTAACATACAACATATCTAAGGAAGAAGCAGCAAATAATAAAACTGCAAACTTTTGCCAAACAAGAATAATTAGTCAATTAACTTTTGAAATAGTTAAAATTACAAAGAATAGTCATTTTTTCCATGTGCAAGATGTAGAATTTCGACCACTTTTGGCATTCACTGCAATCATAAACAAAGAAGAAAGACCAATTCAGGGATTTTGAGAGGAAAAATCAATGGATTAATACAGAAAAAATTCAGTCTGACGAACATTACCAATTTAACGAAATAGAAAAATTACGGATACAATTTACTTGAAGATGTCGTACAGAAATCGACGGTTGTTCACTGTTGGCGTAGAGCAGAAATTAAAGTGAAGGGGGAGGGAGTTAAAGGAGTTGAGGGAGAGTGACCAGTTTTAGTTTGGAGTAGGAGAATAATGGGGGCAGTTCTAATTTTTCGCAAGAAGAAAATTTTGAACTTTGTGGGAATTACGGAATGCACCGGGGCCTTGAGGATTGCATTCAAACCTGTGACCATTGAAAAGCGCCATTGAAAAGGAGAAGCAGGTTAGGGGATGGATGGCAGTGCTGGGTTGACGGTAAGGTGGGGTCGGGGATGGGGTCGGGGCTGGGTTGACGACTGCTGGGGCCGGGGATGGGGTCGGGGCTGGGCTGACGACCGCTGAGGTCGGGGCTGGGGTCGGGTTGGTGGTGCTGCTGCTGCTGGGTGGGGGCTGCAGGGGTGGGGTGAGATGAGGTGGTGGGGTTTGGGTGGTTAGGACATTAGGGTGGGGTGGGGTCAGGTGGTGGGGTTAGGGGTTAGGGGTTAGGGAGAGAGATAGGTTAATTAGGGTTTAAAGTTATTAATTAGGTTTAATTAGAGTTAATTACGATTAATTAGTATTAGTTAGGTTAGTTAGGGGCTAATTTGGTTGATTTAGCCTTAATGACTAACGGAGTTGACGGTCGTTAGTCATTAATGGTATTATGATGATTTTTCAAAATCTCAGGGGCACCAGGTGAATTGTTGAAAGCGCGAGGGTACCAGGTGAAAATTGTGAAACCTCAGGAGTACCTGGTGAAAAAACCGTTTTTTTTATTTGCTACATTATTGGTGCGCGGTTTTCAAGACATTTTATAACCCTATATATCTCTTATTTCGTTTAAGCAAAAATTATAAAAATTTGATATTGTGAATCTACATATCGAGACGAATCTAATAAGACCACACATGACTATATTTTTACTTATAAAAAAATCAAAATAATCCGTCAAAGTTAGTGGTTCAATTCCCAAAACAACAATGTAGGAAATTAAAAAAAAAGCAAAGGGAGTATATTTTTTCTAACAATCGAAGATTGGGATTTTTTCCATAAGGAATGTTCAAATAGACAATTATATAGGAATCTGCAAGCTACACAAAGGCTAGCATTAGGCTTCATTTTCCTACTTTTACATCTTACATTCTCTTCGCCATAAAACTACTGAACTGAACTGAACTGAACTGAATTGAATTGAATTGAACTGAACTGAACTGAACTGGACTGAATTAAATTATAACTAATTAATAGTAATGATTATCATTTAGGAACGAACGAACGAACCGAATCAAGCGAACCGAAAATAAATGGGAGAAACGGCCCGTAACCTAGAGTTGTAAAAATGACCGTTATTTTTGCGGTTATTGTCTTAGTGATTTTTCTCCTATAATATAATCAATGTATCCTTGACGTTCAGCTCAATTGTAGAAGAATTAGCTAGGTTGTAAAAATGTTTATGCAACGAGATAGAAAACATACTGATCATACCTATCGAAAATAAAAAACATGTCATATTGTTGTCTTTGTTGAGCAATGATTCTTGCAGCAGTTTATGATTATTAATGAAGTAATATAAACCATATATAATTTGATCTCACTAAAATGTGATTGTATTTTTTATCTAGAAAAAAGATAGACTAAGAAAGATAAAAGTTACATGAAAGACAAAATAAATCGGAATCAAGTATTAGTTAATTGCCACGAAGTTATCTTGTAAAAAGTCATGTTGTGGATGTTGTTTCGACTTTCGACTTCTCATATCAAAACCAAGCATCAGATCTTATTCTAGTTAGATAAGTAGCGTGCTAGCTCATGTATATTTGTTCTCTATCTAGCGTAAAGGTTGATGTAATCTACCATTTCAAATAAAAAACAAGTGATGCATAAATCAGTTGCGCCATGCATATTGATTTAACCGATTTTTGAAACCAAATTTAAAAAAAGTCATCTACATATTAATTTAATCGATTTGCTTCTACTTGTATATGTGGGGAATTGACCTTAATTGCTTCTGCTCTTCTCATATGTGCCGCGTTGATTTTTATTTTTCTGCTCGTCTCATATATGTAATCCATTGTATGCTTAAATGATGGTGTAATATTTTTATCATTCCCATTGTACTAGAGAATTATTGGTAATACTTTCTAACTTTATCAAAGTTTTACTAATGATTTAGGGTCAGTTTTTGAATGTGAAAAATATGATGTTTTGATATTTTACCCAATATTAGTGACATTTCATTTTCATATTAAAAACTATACTACACTAATGTTTTGATATTTCATTTTCATTTTCATTTGCAAAAAGTAGACCTTGTTTTTACCCTACACTTGTAGAAGATATATTTTAGTCAAGATTTTTATCAATAAATTTTACAAACTACATGTTGCAGTCTGCAACAAAATACTTTCCCATCCAATATCTTTTTGATACGTCCAAGCAACACACAGTATAATGTCAAATCCTATCTTTTCCTCTCTTCTTCTCCTCTAAGTTAATGGCGATCATAGAACATCTCTTCTCTTGTTTTCATTGAAGATCTAATATCCCTATTGCTGTCCACATCCTGCCGCAACCAAAGCGTGCTATCCATCTTCTTCTTAGACGCTACAATAACTTCTTCAACTCCATCAACTATCATGTGTTTATCTTCCAAGATTGGACTTTCCCTCCGACCGTCCATCTTGAGGGGCGTGTAGAAGATATCTCTTAGTCAATATTTTTATCAACAAATCTATTGTGATCCCTTATATTACTCCTCAATTTTAGGTTGTTAATCAATGTATATCCCTAATTGTTAGTCAAGGTATATCCCTAATTCCTAGTATTAAGTTATGTTAGTTGTTACTAATATAGCTATATAATGTAATTGATACAATGAAATATAATTAAGCTTTCTCATAAACTCTATCAACACTAATGTACCCATAGGCCATAGGGTCCAAAAAAGCTGACATGTATATACAGGACTAAAATTAGGGTAGGGTCCAAGTTCATTAGTGTTGGACTTAAAACTCATAGCCGTCTTTATTTGCTTATATAATATAATTATTAATGAAGGAAAAGGTAAATTAATTAGCTGAAAATCAGGCTTAATTTTCAGAATCTTAAATAACAATACATATATTATAGGTGAAGTACATCAGCTCAAGTATATGATTACAGATCTATGATATCATACTTGAGGGGCCACCCATAGTAAGCGTGCCTTATTCAACGATACATATGAATTATACATAAATCCATGGATGTGCCTACGGCTTCCTGGAAGGTGGAAGCCATAATGTCCAACCACGTTCAAGTGCGGCTTTAACATCCCTGAAGTGGCTGAGAATATTGGACAGATAAAAATCAAAAGCATTATTTGAAAAAGGCAGAAATAGAATAAATAGATAATCATCTATCTATCTTAATCTTATTAGTGTTATAAATTTTTAAAATCTTCCCTAGTAAATCCTTGCAAACAAAAATATACTTCATATTATATCCATAGCATGAGCTTATGTTCTTAAATATATATCATATAATAATATAAGTTTACAAACACTCATGCATCGTTTCAGGTTAAACCTAGCTAGTGGAGCTTATTATTGACATAAAAATATCATAATTTTCGAGATAATGAATATTACCTTTTCAACATAGATTCCAAGGGAAAGAAGGTAGCCTTGAGCATTTCCAAGAAATCCAATTATACGACCATCTAATGGCATAGGAGACGAAAAGTTGCATACATTCTTTGTACACTGTCCGGTTCCAAATGGTCCATATCCATTCGGACATAAATTAGTATGGATCTTCAGGGTGGAGACCAGGCGGTTGTTAGAGATGTATGAATAGTCTCCAGTTGTTCCACTTATTTGTGTTATATATTCACCACATTTGAGCACAATCTATCATAATTTCATGATTTAAAATGAAGAAAAATTTATGTTAGAGGCATAACATTATTTTGATATTGCATATTCAATATGGCAAGTGGCATAGTAAACATGCACACATAAATATCAAGAGCATAAAATTATATATTTAAGTGGATCAGTGCATGGATAAGGTTGACTCTATCATTCACCCAAGTGGCAAAGATTTGAACGTTACTAGGGGGTAGGGTGGGGGGCTTTAGGGAGGGTTAAGTTGTTGTGAATCGGCGCGTTACGAGGTCTAGCCTGGCCGTCTCAGTGTTTTACAAGTCGAAAAAAGAAAAAAGAAAAAAGAAAAAAGAAAAAAGAGGTGAGACGCATAATAAGCAGACCTTTGATTCATTTCCACCATTGCCGCCAAACATTTCAGTTTGGGAACCGCCACATGGGCCAGCTATAACGAATCCAATTGCATCGATAATGAATCCATGCCTTACTATTACTTCTTTAATTTGTTCGCATCCTTGAAGTTTGAAGGAAAAGTTTGCTGCCGCCTTATTTCCATACGGTCCATACTGCACAATGGCATTTTTCTACAAGAACGACAATGTTAGACCATGAAAATTATGGATGAAATAAAGGTCAAATGCTACACATATAGTAAGATTAGGATATATCATACCTGAGCGATTGCTTGAGCCATTTCTTTTGCTTGAAAAGGTGAAGCTTTCAATTGACAAAATATAGTGTTGTAACTTGTAAGTTGTGTTTTAATTTGCTGTATGAATCATGGGGGATGCAATGAGGGTATATATATTGTTGAAAAGGGGACTAAGAATAAATTCCTCCATGCCAGCATGTCATCTAAATCTTCATAAAATATGCATTTCATTTTTATTTTTTAGAGTAAGTTTGAATATTAAATTTAAAATCTTCATAATAAAATAAAAAATAAATCTGAACAGAATTATTTTATCAAAGTTAATCAAAGAAGACTAGCTTACAAATTGAAGTTTAAAGAAACTTTCTTATATGTCAAAATAAGGAACTAGTTGCTTTGAAGTTAGTTTCTGATCCCAAAAATTCTAGATTACCATTATATGTAGATTACTATTTGGCCGAACATATTTTCATGGTCATTGCTAATTGATCCCTTGGTGTAATAATCTCCTTGATCAACTACATAAACTAATATATTTCCTTCCCAAATTCCACCTCATTGCTAGGGTTACAAATTAAATGTTGAACTTTAATAGTGGAACCCTATGGATTAATATTTAAATATGGAGTTACCTTAATTTTATTATGCAGAACTGCGAAGATACAAAACACTTCTATCTCGTCTTCTAATTTCATTTTGTTTGGGAAAAGTTCTACGCTTTGTTCGCCTGTACACAATTGCAAGAGTTATGTTAATACTAGAGGACAATTGCTGCAATTCTACCATAAAAGGGGTACGAGACATCGACTACATATTGGTATAAAAAATCATCGACCACATATTAGTATAAGAAAATAGGGGTAATTCGACAAATTGGTATAAGAAAAACAGCTGCGACAAATTCGTGCTTAAACAATAATAAATAATTTGAAACCTCATTTGTAATTTATATTCCGTCTCTTTGTCCTTTTAAATGACGTGATAACAAAATCAATAATGATAGTGCATATTAAGAAAAAAATAATAATAAGAGGTTACAAAGGTGAAGGGTAAAAAGAGGAGAAAAGAGGATGTCTATATTAATATATCAATTATACACTTGAATTTAAGTTAAAGTTGGCCGAAAAAATTTGAATTTGGTGAAAATCTAAGCTTATATAAAAATTCCTCCCCCCTGCCCGTTTTCGTACCAGTTCAACAAAATCCTTAATTGTTTATATCAATATGTAGATGGTGACTTATTTTATTTTACCATTTTGTCCAAAGTATCTTTTGGATATATCCACGCACTTGAATTCAACTTATGAAGAACTTATTCTAGTGGCCCATGGTGTGTGCCACTTGTTTATTCAGTTATTATATGTGTATGTGACCAAAACTAACATGGATTAGATATGGATTGATGTTCTATGTTCAGAATCAGATGTTTGTCCGCATAGTGTAAAATCTTTTAATCAATTATCTATTTTTTTATTTTATAATCAAAGGAAATACTTCGCCTACTTTTTAATAGATGCATCATATAGATTGAACACATGTACCGGTATACATCTTTGATCATCAATATTTTTGTTCTTATATTATTAAAAAAAAAGACATTGAAATTAACACATCAACAATTAAAATTATGACATTTATCTTTATAAATTAGTAATTAAAGACGGTCAAAAATTGATATCCATGTAATGTAAGAAGTCAATACAACACAAATAGGATCATAATACAATTTTAAGTTCAACTATGATATGTTAGTTAGAAATTTTGTCTAACATCCATAATATTATTGGGTAACAAAGTATCATCCTAAATAATGTTTATTGAATCAAACTTTTTATGTCTCACAATTTGTATATCATTTGTGTTAATTATTGATTGTGATTATTACTATTATATTATATATTGTCCAGCCCTTTAATCTAAATTTTCAATTATTTTTATAATTTTAATTTAATTCTTATTAGATTATTATTGTTCAAATTCTTGACCTATTTATCCAAGATCCCATGCCGACTTAAATCTAATGTCTAAAAAATGGAAAGAGCATATATATGTATAATGCATGGAGATGCACCTTTGGAGAGAGTTTTCGAGTGAACCATCCAAATGTTATCTTAACGTGTTTATATATTGACCCTGCAAATTAATATTGCCTAAGTCTTTTCTCCCTCTCTTCTCTTATGAGTTTATCAGTTTCGCACCAAATAATATCAGAAAAACACGAAACAAGTCATCTTTTGGCAAAGGTGTAGGAGCACCAAAGTTTCTACCAACCTTTGAATTCTACAGACAAATAGATGTGGGAGCACGACTAAAGAGTTGCGGAAGCACCTACTTAAAATCTGAAAACTTCAATAGAAATCCTCTTAATTCATACTACCTCTGTATTGTTTTAGTTGAACCATTTGTTTTTTGGCACTATTCATCAACCAACTTTGTTAAGCTATCTCGCACCATTATATAATAAAAAACATAGTTAAGTGGGGTCTTGTTAGATTCGTCTCAATGAGAGGATTCCAAATATCAATTTTTTTATAATTTTTTAGTTTCACCCAATAAGAGATATTAACGTTCAAAGAAGCGTCTCGACAAATGTTAAAAAAGTAAATGGTGCAACTAAAAAAAATATTGAGAAAGTATTACACTTATACTCCACAACATCAAGTGTAATAAGCATCATACATATCACCTACGAACACATATAACTATAAATCACTAGTGGAAAAAAACGGGAGGGCTGCGGTCAAAACAGCCCTAAGGGCTGCGTTTTTGGCCAGCAGGCAGCAACCCTTTCCGTAGCAGCCCTTCACTCAAAGTGAAGGGCTGCGTTTTTAAACCGCAGCCCTTCACAGCGAAGGGCTGCGGTTGAGGCCCAAAAACGTAGCCCTTCTATATTGGAAGGGATGCGGTTTTTGGCCTTAAACGCAGCCCTTCTTTGTACAAAGGGCTGCGGTTTTGACCACAACCGCAGCCCTTTTGACCCAAAAAAAAAAATTTTTTTGGCATTTTTTTTTTCCTAAATATATCAAGAAATTTGCAACAGAGAATATCAACAAGAACCGTCGAAATTTATAGATCTGAAAATGAAAAAAACGAAAATGAAAAAAAAGAACGAAAATGAAAAAAAGGAACGAAAATGAAAAAAGAAGGACGAAAATGAAAAAAAAAGGAACGAAAATGACAAAAAAGATCAATACAAATCTGAAATTACAACAATTATAAATCTGAAATTACATGAACATTAATCAATACAAAGAACAACAAATTATAGATCAGGAAAACGAAAAATCATCACTTGTTGTTGTCCTTGCTTAAGCGGAGTTCGACGCGACGATGAACGACGAACCCTCGTTGAGAGGAGGACGAAGGACGAACCCTCGTTGAGAGGAGGACGAACGAGAGACGAACGAACGAGAGGAGATTACTGTTGTGGAACGAACGAACGAACGCTGCGTGGTGTTGCTGCCGCCGGAGGGTGAAATAGAAGGAGGGAAAGGAGATTACTGTTGTGTGGTGTTGCTGCCGCCGGAGGGTGAAATAGAAGGAGGGAAAGGATATTACTGTTGTGGAAGAAGGGAGAAAGGAGGAGAGTGAGAAAGGAGGGAGAGGCGACGTGAGAGAGGAGAGAGGATGAGGGAGTGAGAACCCTAGCCCACTTAACATTTTAAGATAGCCCGCGAATTCATTCCTTTCAATTTTTTTTTTAAAAAAAGCCCATAAAGGGCTGCGGTTTTTAAAAAAACGCAGCCCTTTATTACTTATAGGGCTGCGGTTATTTAAAAAACCACAGCCCTTCACTAAAAGGGCTGCGTTTTTTTAAAAAACCGCAGCCCTTCGTAAATGAAGGGCTGCGTTTTTTGAAAAACGCAGCCCTTGCTGCGCAGCCCTTCCGTTTTTTTTCCACTAGTGAATGGAGGTTGAGGTGGTGGAGTAGTGGCATCGCTTCCTACCTCATATCCCTTAGGTCTAGGGATCAAACCTCATGGGACTCATTTGAGGATTTCCCCTTATCCCCCCTCAAGTGAGTCCCCTTCATCTTACCTTAAAAAAAACATATAACTATAAATGTTCCAACATAAACAATTAAACATGTCTTGAATCAACGATGTCAATATGGATAAGCAAGTGCTTATTATCTTTTTTGAAAAGGGGAGCTTCAATGGAGCCTCTATTTAGGGGTGTAAATGATGCGAGTCGAGTTCGAGTTTAGGCTAGCTCGACTCGACTCATTAGCATTTCGAGTCGAGCTCGAGTTGAGTTGAGTTTTGACCGAGTTTTTCCCGAGTTTGACCGAGTCGAGCTTTAAACGAGTCGAGTTTTGACCGAGTTTCTCCCGAGCTTTGACCGAGTCAAGCTTTAACCGATTCGAGTTTTGACCGAGTAGATTTCGAGTAGCTTGCAAATGTCTCATGTTAAAAAGCAACCGTAAGGTAGATTGCTAAATCTAGGTATTTTGATATTGATAATTGGGTATTTGAGCTTCACGAGTTTTCGAGTCGAGTATCGAGTTGCTCAACTCGGCTCGCCAACATCTCGAGTCGAGCTCACTCGAGTCAAGTTTTGACCGAATTTTGACCGAGTCGATCTCGAGTAGCTCGCGAGTTGTCTCGTCTCATTTACACCCCTACATCTAATCATTTATCTGCAAATCGTCAGCCACAAAAGAAACAATAGGCTCTATTACCTGAGTACCACGGATGGAAGCGAGCTAGAGCCTGAGCCACCCTATTTTCGTTCCTACCAACAAAAGACCAAGAAATAGAACTCAAATTACTAGCAAAATGTAAAATGCCATCAATATTTGTTGGGAAAGATCACAAATAATCTTGCAGCGGAAATAATATTCGTTTTCCCTTCGTGTATAAACAAAATAGGCTAACAATTATATCTCTATAATATAATAGAATAACTCACAAAGTGTTTATAAATTATAAACTAACATTCGATGGTGTACTCTCAAAATGTAAAGTGTTTCTATATTTCTGAAATGTGATTATAAATTCTATCTCTGAATCTTAATTAACAATCAATTAGATTACATATTTATAATCATCCTATAACTAATAAACTAATGATGCAAATTAACGTCAAATAATTTGCCTCTTATTTTCTTTTTACTCTCCTTCTTTTTCTCCCCTTCCATTCCTCTCATTCTTTTTCTCTTACTATTTTACTAATTTGATCTTTTCCAAATAAGGAGGAATAACCAACAAATCTCCCCCTTCGACTTATTTGGAGATTCTTGATAAACCCGCTTCAACTCGACAAACTTCAAGCTTTTGCATGGTCAATATCTTTGTCATCATATCTGATCCATTGTGGTTAGTATGGATCTTTTCCAAATGCAACAGCTTGGCTTCAAAGACTTCTCGTATCCAATGATACCTTACATCTATATGTTTGGAACGGGCATGGAAGGTAGGATTTTTCGCCAGATAAATAGCACTTTGGCTATCACAGTAAAGTGTATACTTATCTTGTTTAATCCCTAACTCTTGTAGGAAATTCTTCATCCACAAGAGCTCTTTACAAGCTTCTGTCACAGCAATATACTCAACTTCCGTTCTTGATAAAGCAACACATTTTTGTAATCTAGATTGCCATGATATAGCTCCCCCTGCAAAAGTCATCATATAGCCTGATACAGACTTTCGCGAATCAACATCATTAGCCATATCTGCATCTGTGTAACCATTTAACACAGGATCTCCTGAACCAAAACATAAGCACAAATTGGATGTGCCTCTTAGATACCTTAGAATCCATTTTACAGCTTCCCAGTGTTCTTTCCCTGGATTTGAGAGGAACCTGCTAACAACACCGACTGAATAAGCAATATCTGGTCTCGTACAGACCATAGCATACATCAAACTACCAACTGCAGATGCATAAGGGACTTTATTCATTTCTTCTATTTCATTCTCACTTGTAGGACATTGTTGAGAACTCAACTTAAAATGACCTGCAAGTGGAGAACTTACTGGTTTAGCCTTATGCATGTTAAACCTCTCGAGTAGCTTCTCAATATATCTTTCCTGTGACAGCCATAACTTCTTATTTTTCCTGTCACGAGATATTTTCATGCCTAGTATCTGTTTTGCTGGTCCTAAGTCTTTCATGGCAAAGAACTTATTCATCGCCTTTTTCAAATTGGCGATTTTATTGTTATCACGACCAATGATTAACATATCATCAACATAAAGGAGTAAAATAATAAAATCTCCCTCTGCAAATCTTTTAACGAACACACAATGATCCGATGTCGTCTTGTGATACTTATGATCCTTCATAAAGGATTCAAATTTCCGATACCACTGTCGCGGAGCTTGTTTTAAACCATACAAGCTCTTATTTAAACGACATACCATGTGCTCTTTTCCCTTAACCTGAAATCCCTCAGGTTGTTCCATATATATTTCTTCTTCCAAATCACCATGTAGGAAGGCTGTTTTCACATCTAGTTGTTCAATTTCTAAATCCATGCATGCTGCCATGCCTAGAACAACTCGTATTGACGACATTTTCACCGCAGTGAGAATATTTCTTCAAAGTCAATACCTTTCTTCTGATCGAACCCCTTCACAACCATCCTTGCTTTGTATCTTGGTTGCGGATTATTTTCTTCGCTTTTCAATCCCGAACACCCACTTATTCTTGAGTGCTCGTCGACCCTTTGGTAATTGTACCAAATCAAATGTATGATTCTCATGCAAGGATTTTATCTCATCTTGCATGGCTTCCATCCACTCTTTTTGGTGGTTATCTCTTAGAGCCTCTTCATAAGACTCTGGCTCTCCCCCTTCAGAAGCAACCGATACTCACCACTAGCAAGTCTTCTTTGGAAGTCGTTTATCTCTGCTAGACCTTCTCAACTCGGTGGTGGTGGTGGTTGACTCTCTTGTTGTGTCAACTGTTCCACATTCTCATTATTATCATCCTCATCATCATCAATATTGTGAGTTTGATCTTCTTGGTGTACTTCTCCCCCGTGATCATCAATTATATCCCGGAGAAGGAACTGGATTCATGATTATAGGTGATTCTTCCGATGATGTTGTAGATTTTCCTGTGTTTTGTATATCTTCAATGGTTTGATCTTCAAACAAGACAACATCTCTGCTTCTGACAATCTTTCTTTCAGCAGGACTCCATAACCTATAACCGAACTCATCTTCAGGATAGCCAAGAAAAATACATTGTTTTGTCTTGCTATCAAGTTTTGATCTCTCATCCCTCGGGATGTGAACAAAGGCTCTACAACCAAAGACCTTCAAACTTTCATAGTTTATTTTTCTCCCCGACCATATCGTTTGTGGAACACCACCATCAAGTGGAACCGAAGGAGAAAGATTAATCAAATGAACTGCAGTTTTAATCGCCTCCCCCAAAATGATTTTGGTAACTTTGCATGAGACAACATCGTACGAACTCTTTCGAGTAATCCTACGATTCATTCTTTCGCTAGACCATTTTGTTGAGGCGTTTTGGGACAGTTTTCTCAAGCTTTACCCCATACTTCGGCAATATTCTTCATACGGTCCTCTATACTCACCACCATTATCAGATCGTACACATTTTAATTTCATGCTTATTTCTCTCTCCACTTTTGCATGAAACTCCTTGAACGCGTCAAGAACTTGGTCTTTACTCTTCAAAAGATAGACCCACACTTTCCTGGAATGGTCATCAATAAATGTGACAAAATAAGATGCACCACCAAGAGATTTCTCCGTCATAGAGCATACGTCTGTGTGAACCAAATCTAGAACACTTGGTCTTCTAGATGGTGGATTTCTTCGAAATGAAACTCTGTGTTGTTTTCCAGCCAAACAATCAACACAAGATTTCAAATGAACATCTTTCAAAGGAAGGAGTTTCTTCCGTGTGAGGATTTGCATTCCCTTCTCACTCATATGTCCGAGCCGCTTATGCCATAGCTCGGTAGAACATTCTTCGCCTACATTCAACCGTGAGCCGAGCTTCCCATTTGTGACATAAAGGTTTTGTTGCTTCTTTCCATGAGCAACAATTATCGAGCCTCTCGACAACTTCCACTTTCCATTAGAAAAGTGATTTGCATACCCTTCATCGTCAAGTTTACCAGCTGAGATCAAATTCAGCCGAATATCTGGAACATGTCTAACATCGTGTAGTGTTAGCTTGCACCCTGCATTGGTTTCCAAGCAAACATCTCCAATACCAATAATTTTGGAGGATCCATTATTTCCCATCCTTACAAAACCAAGATCGCCGTTAGTGTAAGATGTGAAGTAATCTTTGTTTGCGCTAGATGATATGAAGCACCCGTATCAATCACCCAACTACAATCTTCATTTGTAAGGTTATAACATGAGTCATCACCTACAAAATAAACTTCGTAACCAACTGCTGTAGCCGTGACATTTTTCTTGTCTTCATTATCACTACTCTTGTCATTCTTTGATCTCATGTCCCGCTTCCATATTCGACATTCACTTTGCTTATGTCCTGCCTTATGACAATAAAAGCAAGTGAACCTCTTCTTGGATTTTGATCTGCCTCTCCATTTATCTTGACTTTGGGAGCCTTTAAACATTGGTCTCCCCCGACTTTCAACAACGTGTGCTTCAGTTTGATTATTTGTGGAGGCAAATTCTTTCCTTCTAGCTTCTTCATTGAACAAGCTATCTTTCACCATGTCAAGGGTGAGTTTACCATTCGGAGCCGAATTGCTCAACGAGATAACAAGAGTTTCCCAGCTATCGGGTAATGAGCAATAAGGCTTGGACTTCATCTTCAATTGTCATACTAACATTTGTTAGCTGATTAACAACTGAAATTCATTCATGTGTTCTGCCATATTTTTACCTTCTTTGTATAGAAGACGAACCAACCTTCTCACCAATGTAGCTTTATTTAAAGCGGTCTTCCTTTCATACATTGACTCAAGCTTTTTCCAAAGCTTGTAGGCATCGGTATCATTAGCAACATGTTGAAAAATGCTTTGATCAATATGTTGTCGTATCAACCCGACTGCCTTTCGATTTTCCAATTTCCATGCATCTTCAGTTTTATTTTCCGGTTTATTTTCTTCCTCAATGGGTTTATACAAATCCTTACAATAAAGGATATCCTCCATTCGAGACTTCCACATGGAATAGTTGGACGACGTCAATTTAATCATTCCCGATAGACTTACCATCGAATCTTCCATTTTGTTTTATACAATATACGTATCCGGCTCTGATACCAGACTGTTGGGAAAGATCACAAATAATCTTGCAGCGGAAATAATATTAGTTTTCCCTTCGTGTATAAACAAAATAGGCTAACAATTATATCTCTATAATATAATAGAATAACTCACAAAGTGTTTATAAATTATAAACTAACATTCGATGGTGTACTCTCAAAATGTAAAGTGTTTCTATATTTCTGAAATGTGATTATAAATTCTATCTCTGAATCTTAATTAACAATCAATTATATTACATATTTATAATCATCCTATAACTAATAAACTAATGATGCAAATTAACGTCAAATAATTTGCCTCTTATTTTCTTTTTACTCTCCTTCTTTTTCTCCCCTTCCATTCCTCTCATTCTTTTTCTCTTACTATTTTACTAATTTGATCTTTTCCAAATAAGGAGGAATAACCAACAATATTAAATGGAAATTACTAAAGCCTTCTTCTTTACAATTGATCGGATTAACCACATTCAAGCTATCATTTCCACAATCTCGTTTCTAATACCAAACTTCAACGTGATTTGCATGCCGCTGTTTTATCTAATAGCAGTTGAATCCTCTTGGAGCATTCATGAGTTCCCATTGATCTGAAATTTGCCTTTACCGTTATAGAAATACAGGAAAGTGGTTAACCAAATCTTAAGAAAAAACTGAAGAAAAATTGGAGATAAGATGCTGCACTATTAAATTTTTTTTTTTTTTGAAGTGATAAGATGCTGCACTATTTTTTTTTTTTTTTTGAAGTGATAAGATGCTGCACTATACATGTCTATAGATAGGAGAATACATATTATTCCATGAATAAGAATATGGCACATATATACGACGGGCCGGGCTAGTAGAATTGTTACAATATATAGAAAAATTCTTTGCTGCACAGTCATTACAATGATTGAGACGAATTTCTCTCATTTCATTTTATACATGTTTTTTTATGAGTTTATGCATAAGAATTATTAACTTATGTATATTTAATATTCGATCAATATTAGTTATCAATTTATAAGATTATACATATTTGTTATATATTTTTATATCCATAATTTTGTGGCCATTAGCTAATACTTGATTCAGGTTTAATTTGTCTTAAGTATTTGTTGGTAAGTAGACTAAACAAAACTAATTACCAATTAATAACACTAATCAACAATAATGAGAAAGATTATGGAAACCAAGTAACTAAGAAAACAAAGAAAAGAACACACCGAATAACGTGGAAAAACCCGAGCATCGAGAGAAAAAACCACATAGCAAGCAACTTTGATTAACAGTTTTATCATCAAATATTCCTGACAAATTCGATTATTCTCCATATACACTCATTGTTCAAAAATTCACCATATACCCCCGAGTTTTGGAAAAATAATGTACAAAATGCCCTTAATGACTAACAGAAGTCAACTCCGTTAGTCATTAAGACCAATTATGTTAAGTATCCTTTGAACATCACAATTAACCCTTACTAATTAACCTAATTAATCCTATTTATTTTCCCCCTTTCCTTCTCTTCACTCCCAATGCAATCTCATTTGCCAAGTGTAATTGTGGTTTGAACAGACAGAGGTATGTTGTGCTCTTACATCTTTGGAGATGTCGCCACACTCGTGTATACTCCCTCCGTTCTTTTTAAAATGCTACATTTTTCTTAAATGGTTGTTTCTTTTTAATTAATACATTGTTTAAATTTTTTTTATTTGGAGTATGTGGCCCACCAAAGAGTAATAATATTATATTTGTTTTTCTCTTTTCCACCAAAAGGTGTTCTTTTTTCACTTTTCTCCCTTATTTTATATTAAATTGGTCAAAAAGTACCTACCGAAAAGTTTGAAAGTGACGTTGCCTAAACTCTTGTAGAAAACACAATGTAGCAATTAAAAAAAATGGAGGGAGTAGTAATAATGGAAGAGTATAATTCAGATCTAATTAAACTAGTAAAAGTCCCTTTTATATAGTAATAATTATGCAAGTAACTGGGACTAGCTATGGTTAACCTTGAATGATTAACTCTGACACTATTTATATAAGAGTATAATTAAGACCTAATTAAACTAGTAAAAGTCCCTTTTATCCTTTTACAAAGCACATTACACTAATAATAATAAAAAAAAAATCAATAATTGACACAAATGATATTCGAATTGTGAGACATAAAAAGTTTGAATCAGTAAACAGTATTCGGGATCCAACAAACTTACTTTGATGCCCACTAGTATTATGGGCTTATGGCTGTTAGACAAATTCTAACTCACATATCAATAATATCATAGTTGAACTGAAAATTGTATGAAATGAACCTATGTGTTGTACACAGTTGTATTACTACACTACACAATTGAAAGAAAACGATCACTTTATTGGTCTAAAAAGCTACTTCCGTTATGCTTATCCTTTCCCCTCAAAAAAAAGAAAGCTACTTCCATTAAATTTGACAAATTCAAAGATAACTCCAAGAAATTTGGTAATTTCCTTTAATCAATAAAGAAAAGAAAAGATAATTGGTTATAAGATTCTGCGCTATGTGGATAAGAGAATAAATTTTACGGTTTTTTCACCAAATACCCCTGACAATTTTTTTATTCACGAGATACCCCGACTTTTTGGGGAATTCACCATATACCCCTAACTTTCTAAAAAATACATCCAAATACCCTTATTACTAACGGACGTTTGATTTCCGTTAACTAATTAACTAATTAACCCTAAAACCCTAACTAACCCTAAAACCCTAACTAACCCTAACCCACCCCTGACCCGTCGCCCCCACCCACCCCCCCACCACCCCCCCCTCCCCGCCGCCGCACCCCCTCTCCCCACCAGCCCCACCCCCCCCCCCCCCCCGCAGCCTCCCTCCCCGCTAGCCTCCCGCCCCTACATCCAGCCACCCCCGCCACCCACCCCATTCGAATCCCCTTTTTCTAGCACAACAGAGAATTCGAGCACAACAGAGGGACGAATCAGTGGAGTTCAACCTCCTATTCTGCGGTTTTGAGGTTGAGGGTTTCCATGGTTGCCGCCGCGGGGAGGGGGGATCTTTGCGCCGCGAGGGATGGGGATTCGCGTTGCTGTCCCGTTTTTTTGTCTCAGGGAGTGTGATGGGGAGGAGGATGGGGAGGATGATGGGGAGGTGCGACAGAGGAGGAGGGGGTGTGGGAGGAGGAGGGGAGGCGCGGGCGTGGGGGAGGGAGGCGCGCTCGTGGGGAGGTGGGGGGGCGGTGGGGGGGTCGGGGGGGTGGGGTCGGGTGGTTGGGGCCGGGATGGGGTCGGTGATGGGGTGGGATGGGGTCAAGGAGTTAGGGTTACTTAGCGTTTTAGGTTTAATTAGGGTTTATTAGGGTTAATTAGAGTTACTAAGGTTTAGTTAGGGTTAATTAAGGTTAATGACTAACGGATCGGAGTTAACCGCCGTTAGTCATTAAGGGCATTTTGTGTCATTTTTTTAAAAGTCGGGGTATCCGGTGAATAAAAAAATTTGTCAGGGGTATTTGGTGAAAAAACCGTAAATTTTATTCTCAGTATATCTATCCATATCAAATCCATTTTAATTGTTAGTTTTGATCACATGCAGATATAATAAATTAATAAACAAGTGGCACACACGATGGGACAGTAGAATAAGTTCTTCATGAGTTGAATTCAAGAGCGTATGTATAAAAGAGATTTTCAAGAATTTGGTATAAAAAAACTCACGCAATATTAATATAAAAAATTAGAGTGCATTCTAGGTGTAATATATTACACCATAATTACGGACAAACATCTGATTCTGAAACAGAACATCAATCCATATCTAATCCGTGTTAGTTTTGGTCACGTACACATATAGTAAATGAATAAACAAGTGGCACAAACGATGGGCCACTAGAATAAGTTCTTTATGAGTTGAATTCAAGAGCGTGGATATATCCAAAAGATATTTTTGACAAATTGGTAAAATAACATAAGTCACCATCTACATATTGATATATACAATTAGGGCTTTTGATGACCTGGTAAAAAAAAGGGGGGGTTTCAATTTTTATATAAGCTTAGATTTTCGCCAAATTCAAATTTTTTCGGCCAACTTTAACTTAAACTCAAGTGTATAATTGATATATTAATATAGACATCCTCTTTTCTCCCCTTTTTACCCTTTGTAACCTCTTATTATTACTTTTTTTTTCTTAATATGCATTATCATTATTGATTTTGTTATCACGTATTCACGTCATTTAAAAGGACAAAGAGAGGGAATATAAATTACAAATGAGGTTTCAAATTATTTGTTATTGTTTAAGCACGAATTTGTCGCAACTATTTTTCTTATACCAATTTGTCGAATTACCCCTATTTTCTTATACTAATATGTGGTCGATGACTTTTTATACCAATATGTAGTCGATGACTCGTACCTTTTTTGTTGGTAGAATTTCAGCAATTGTCCTTTAGTATTAACATAGCTCTGGCAATCGTGTACAAGCGAACAAAGCATAGAACTTTTCCCAAACAAAATGAAATTGGAAGACGAGATAGAAGTGTTTTGTATCTTCGTAGTTATGTATAATATTATTAAGGTAACTCCATATTTAAATATTAATCCATAGGGTTCCACTATTAAAGTTCAACATTTAATTTATAACCCTAGCAATGAGGTGGAATTTGGGAAAGAAATATATTAGTTTATTTAGTTGATCAAGGAGATTATTACACAATTAGCAATGACCATGAAAATATGTTCAGCCAAATAGTAATCTACATACAAGGGTAACCTAGAAATTTTGGGATCAGAAAATAACTTCAAAGCAACTAGTTCCTTATTTTGACTTATAACAAAGTCTCATTAAACTTCAATTTGTAAGCCAGTCTTCTTTGATTATCTTTGATAAAATAATACTGTTAAGAACTTTTTATAATTCTTAGGAAGATTTAAAATTTAATCTTCAAACTTACTCTAAAAAATTAAAATGAAATGCATATTTTATAAAGATTTAGATGACATGTTGGCATGGAGGAATTTATTCTTGGCCCCCTTTTTCAACAATATATATACCCTCGTTGCATCCCCCATGATTCATACAGCAAATTCAAACACAACTTACAAGTTACAAGTTATAATTTGTCAATTGAAAGCTTCACCTTTTCAAGCAAAAGAAATGGCTCAAGCAATCGCCCAGGAATTATATATCCTAATCTTACTATCAGGGCCGTCCCTGAGCCTGGGCAGGAGGGGCGTTCGCCCAGGGCCCAAGGAAGGAGGGGGCCCAATTTTAAAAAAAAAATCAATTTGAGAAAAATTTATAAACAGCAATTTATTTCAATTGTTCCGACTTTGATGACACTTGATGTCTTCAATTAATCAAAGACTCCTTGCCTTCTCCCCTAATTACTCCAATTTCCATATTTCCAAGAAGATTTCAGTGTGAGGGGGAAAATCAAATAAAGAACATTTGACTCCTTACACTAAATATGAAGGCAACCCCAATAAAAATTAAAAAATATAAAACCTCAATTCTCAAATCTTAATTCACAACCATTATCAAATACGTAACTGAAATTGACCAAGTTTCACACTTGGAACTTCGAATTGGACTTTTTTCTATTTATAATTCGTTTCTATATCTGAAAATCTGAAGACTAAACAAGCCCTTGCTTGACTTGATGAACTGGCAGCTGCGATGGCGAGCCGGTGACTGGGGGCACGACTGGTGAGTGGTGACTGTCCTCATCTATCTCTTTGCTTTGCTTGCTTATTTTGGTAAATTAGAAGAGGTCTCTCATCCTCATTTCTAAATTCTAATATGCTATTTGTTTGTGGAGAAATTCACTTTTTGTCTAATGGAGGAATGGACAGTACTATAAAGTTTTTGATTTTCACTACAAGTATAATAAATCAGACATAAAAGATCTGAGGGGTGTAGCTTTCCCTCGATTAGTTCCTCTGTAGGCTTTTGAGGGGTGTAGACATTATTTTAGGAGAAGATCTTGAGGGGTGTAGTTTAGTTGTTGTAGTTTTAGTTGTTTTCTTTGTTCTTTTCTTCTACTTCTTTCCTTATGCTGAATCAAAAAAAGAAGATAAGAAATGAGACATTTGTCTCGTACGGAGAATGACTAAGCTAAGGTAGTAATTGTATTTGATTTTCTTATTTTATTTTATTTTGCACAAATAAACAATTTAGCAATGAGATTATTTAGTTACTTGAATTAACTAATATGCTACTATTACAGTTTTCAAAATATTCATGTACCTAAATTACTACTAACAATCTACTTAAGAAAGAAGATATAAGAAAAAAAAATATTAACAATTTATTGCTATAGAAATGCTTGACTCATAATTTCTTTTTTTTGTGTGGTGGGTAGGTGAGGGGAGACAATTTTAGTAAGAGATATTAACTTTTCAATGATAGATAGTAGCAGGTAATTAAATGAAAAATATGTTATTCAAGTGTTTGATATTTGTAAAACCGTATTGTTTGATTAATCAAGTAAAATGTGTGACATTTAATACCAAATGTTGTGAATATCCTACCATAATATATTATATAAAATTTTATAGCACCAAAAAAATATATTAATAAAATTTAGAAGTATCATATTTATATAAGGGGCCCCAATCTTATAATTTGCCCAGGGCCCTTAAAATGTCAGGAACGGCACTACTTACTATATGTGTAGCATTTGACCATTATTTCATTCATAATTTTCATGGTCTTACATTGTCGTTCTTGCAGAAAAATGCCATTGTCCAATACGGACCGTATGGAAATAAGGCGGCTGCAAACTTTTCCTTCAAACTTCAAGGATGCGAACAAATTAAAGAAGTAATAGTAAGGCATGGATTCATTATCGATGCAATTGGATTCGTTATAGCTGGTCCATGTGGCGGTTCCCAAAGTGAAATGTTTGGCGGCAATGGTGGAAATGAATCCAAGGTCTGCTTATTATGTGCCTCACCTCTATTTTCATTTTTTCTTTTTTTGACATGTAAAACGAATCGGACCGGGCCAAACCTGGTAACGCTCTGATTAACAACAACTTAACCCTCCCTAACCCCCCTAACCCCCCCCAAAAATCCTACGCCCCTAGTAAGGTTCAAATCTTTGCCACTTGGGTGAATGGTAGAGTCAACCTTATCCATGCACTGATTCACATAAATATATAATTTTATGCTCATGATATGTATGTGTGCATGTTTACTATGCCACTTGCCATATTGAATTTGCAATATCAAAATAATTTTATGCCTCTAACATAACTTTTTCTTCATTTTGAATCTTGAAATTATGAAAGATTGTGCTCAAGTGTGGTGAATATATAACTCAAATAAGTGGAACAACTGGAGACTGTTCATACATCTCTAACAACCGCCTCGTCTCCACACTGAAGATCCATACTAATTTATGTCCGAATGGATACGGACCATTTGGAACCGGACAGTGTACAAAGAATGTGTGCAACTTTTCGTCTCCCATGCCATTAGACGGTCGTATAATTGGATTTCTTGGAAATGCTCAAGGCTACCTTCTTTCCCTTGGAATCTATGCTGAAAAGGTAATATTCATTATCTCGAAAATTATGATATTTTTATGTCAATAATAAGCTCCACTAGCTTGGTTTAACCTGAAACGATGCATGAGTGTTTGTAAACATATATTATTGTATAATGTATATTTAAGAACATAAGTTCATGCTATGGATATAATATGAAGTATACTTTTGTTTGCGAGGATTTACTAGGGAAGATTTTAAAAATTTATAACACTAATAAGATTAAGATAGATAGATGATTATCTATTTATTCTATTTCTGTCTTTTATTTTCTAATAATGCTTTTGATTTTTATCTGTCCAATATTCTCAGCTACTTCAGGGATGTTAAAGCTACACTTAGCTTGAACGTGGTTGGACGTTATGGCTTCCACCTTCCGGGAAGCCATAGGCACATCCATGGATCTATGTATAATGCATATGTATCGTTGAATAAGGCACACTTACTATGAGTGGCCCCTCAAGTATGATATCATCTGTAATCATAAACTTGAGTTGATGTACTTCACCTATAATATATGTATTGTTGTTTAAGATTTCTGAAAATTGAGCCCGAGCTAATTAATTTACCTTTTCCTTCAATAATTATATAAATAAATAAAGATGGCAATGAGTTTTAAGTCCTACAGTACTAATGAACTTGGACCCATACGAATGCAGGTTGAGAACTAATAGAACATATCACCTAATTAGACAAGTGAACCAAAATTTCAACACCAAATCAATTCTGCAAGACCAAGAAAACCAACAGAAGAAAGAGAAGAAAAACACAAACATGGCAATATAATATCTACACTTTTCATACGAGTAAAAGATAAGAAAATAAGCTTATCTTTAGACATGAGGGAGAGGAAGAAGTTGCATTTATATCATCACGGACCAAGAAAGTAAGAGTTTAACACAGTGGCGGACCCAGGAAATTAAATCTGGGGGATACGGACGTACAACAAACACAACAATAATGGAAAAAAAGTTCACAAAAATTATTCAATACATAGGAATAGATAACTAAAATCAACATGTGGAAGAAATCCGAAAAATCCCAATTCCACATATAAAAAGACAGACATTTACAAAAATACCAAAAATAATACAGAGATAGCATAGTAATATATCGAAGATATTAGAACAGTAAAAAAATTCCTATTATAAAGTTTAGACTTAGTCATCTAATATGCTACCCTAGCAAGATTTACGCAAAATACTAGTTAAACAGCTAAAATTGAGTCAATAAACAAGAGTAAAATAAGAAATTCAAGAACCCCAATTTCTAATTTTTCTGAATTGCAAATTGCCAATCAATTACAACCAAATAATCCAATGCATTTTGACACACCTCATCTGCTATAGTACAGTTAAATACTGCTCCTAGAGCTAGTAAAACTAAGATTGTAATCCAGGCCATCCAACACAATTCCTTGATCTCTTCGCCAAATATAACCCAAAGTTCAACAATTCATTATATATTGAAAAAATATCTATAACATGTAGGAATATGTTTAAAACACGAGCTTCACGAATTTTCTTCAAATCCTCATCGGTTTCATAGCTGTTAGCATCCAGCCTCCAACTGAGAACCCTAAGTTCTACAAGTCACAAGAGCAGTGATAGTGATTAACATGCAAGTCCAATAAAATTTGTAATACGTTGAAAAGCAATTTAGTTAACACACCATCGAGTTTCTCCAGTTACACAAATTCTTCAGGATCCTTGTGATGATGAAGTCTCTGATCCTCGTGCACTGTGTGTCGGGAAAATCACCTTCCCAGCTCGGGAGTTAAAGTACCCAAGTACCAGATGCACCTCGCGCAACAGCTCGGACATCACCTTCCGCATTCCCGAGGGTCTGGTTGCCGCAATCCGGCTTGGGGACTCGGGCAAATATGCAGGCACTTCCAACGGCGCCAAAATTTGATAGGCGTGTCGCGCACCTAACAAAAATAAAAAACCTAACTAACCTCATAACTATGTAGTAGGGTAAGTCAGAGTCGATCCCATAGAGAAAAAGTTGTTCTATGATTAGCCCATAAATAATGGTAAGACTAAAGGAAATTAATATCAAAAATAATGGTCGTCGAATCAACTATACTAATCAATCTATAAATAAAAGACTCTATAGTTAAGTATCCCCACTAGCATGAATTAATACAATAATAATTCCTACCCCAAACTAGTCAATTAAATGCTCACAAGGAAAAGTACACCCTATAAATACCATAAACCTCTCCCGAGTATCTATGACTTCTCTAATATGCACTCAAGCCTACTCCCGTGGAATCATGCATATTAAAGACATTAAACGCGACACTCTAACTTCCTAACAATCCATTCTACCTACTCCCGTGGAGAACTTCATGTCCTTAATTGAAATACCCAAATCCGTCAAAACTCAACTCCCGTTGTGATCAAGACAATGGAATCATAACAATACTAGTCATCCCTAATCTAGTATTGGAATATGCACAATCAATTATGCAAGAACAATTCAACAATTAATTTGGGAATTTGAAGAAATAATCGTGAATTAATTCATACTAGGCTTCAACTTAACCATAGATAAAAGAACTACTCAAGCATAATTGAAATAAATAAAGAAACTAGAGAAGAATAATTAAAATTCATAATAATAAACAAAGGAAAAGAAGGAGAAAATAAATACTTGAATTGATGGAAGAAAGGTAGAGTCTTGAAAAACAATAGAGATATACAAGTTTTTCTCTCTCTAACTTCTCTCTAAAAACCCTAAAAAGTGTCTACAATAAAACTATATCCCGTCATTAAACAATAAAATAGTATTTATAGCTTCCTAAAATAATAAAAAAGACAAAAACGCGCTACGGAGCAGACCAACACGGACGTGTCAATAATGACACGGACGTGTTGACCTGTTACTACATAAATGTCCTACGACAGAAAAGCTGCTACCTCGAAGAAATCAGAGTGACACGGACGTGTCATAAGTGACACGGGCGTGTTGTCCTGTAATCGTCGGATTCTCCAGCTCAACTTCAAACAGCTATAACTTTTGATCTAGAGCTTTGTTTGGTGCATGTAATATATCGTTGGAAAGCTCTTCAAATCTATTTTCCAACCCAGTTCGAATCACCTTATTATCAGTTTTTTGTCAAAGGTAATGAGTAAAATCGTGCAGAGGTGTCATATTTCGCACAAGTACACAAAGTCGTGGGTATCTTCTTCACTTCCAGCCCGTTTTGGGCACATGATATATCGTTTTGAAGGTCATCCAAGTGCCTTAATCATCATATCCTCAAATAAGAGTCCAAAGTACCTGAGATTACATCAAAGACCAAACAACTCGTGAAAGCATCTAGCTTATAAAAAGTGACCTAAATATGCATAAATGCAATGTAAATGCTCTAATACTACATGAAAATGCACCCTAATATGCAACTAAATTATGTTAAAATATGCACTTATCACATCAGCTGCGCCGAGAAGATTGTAGCGCGTCGGTCTCGAAGACCCTCGTCCCCCGTAGTACCCCGAGCCTCGCGCACTGTGTGTCGGGAAAATCACCTTCCCAGCTCGGGAGTTAAAGTACCCAAGCACCAGCTGCACCTCGCGCAACAGCTCGGACATCACCTTCCGCATTTCTGAGGGCCTGGTCGCCGCAATCCGGCTTGGGGACTCGGGCCAATATGCAGGCACTTCCAACCTTCCCGAAGGCATCCCTTGTTTGGCCCTGGCCTCGGTGGGTCGGACGTTCCCCCCTCTCGGTCTAAGGACCATCGCGGGGAAAAAATCCTCTCGGGGATAACCCCCCCTTCGAAATAAAGATCTAACTCGGGAAACGAACTCTCGGCCAAGCAGCAGTTATGCCGAGCGCACACCAAGCGTGCCTTGTCCCACGTGTCGCGCAGTGATCCCATGTCGCACAAGAATATTTTCGGGAGAACTCTTTCCCAGCTCGGGAGTTAAGTAGCCAACCATCAGCTGCCCTGAGCGCAAGGTCCCGCTTATCGCACAAAGGTTCGGGATTTCAGACGCCAGGCTCGGGATTCGACCAAATTGCACTGAGCGCGCGGCGTGCTTCGGACGCGACCCGAGCTTGTCCAGTGCTGCACCCGCACTTGACGCCCATATTGGGACTCAGGATGCCACCTTCCCAGCTCGGGAGTTAAGTAGCCAAGCATTCGCTGCCCCGAGCGCACGTTGTACGTCGGGCGCAAGGCTCCGCTTTCAGTCTACGCTGCACACCTCACTTACCCACTCGGTATTTGGACCATTAGGTCGGAATTTTCCTGTATGACAAGGGGAGTTGGCTCGGTAGATCTACCTCCGTTGCTTGGTTAATCCTAGCGCCAGAAGAATTCTTGGGTCCCGCTCAACATCGACAAAAATGCAATTACTTTGTTCCGCCAATCAACCGCACTAAAAACGGCTATTTGCACTCCGTTACTTGGCGTGGGGCTAATTGTTTGGGCCCATTTCCTAGACTGGCCCATATATGGTGAAATTACTAAAATACCCCTATCTCTAGGGAACATAATCATCCACCAGATGGAGCTGACTAAAATGCCCTCATTTATTGGAGGTCTCATCCTCTATTAATATGGGTTGTCTCATCAGACAAAGGTATGGAATTCTAACCTACAAAAAACCAGAGCATCTCTCTCTACATTTACTCACTTTCTCTCTCTACCTCAATCTCAACTGACTTGAGCGTTGGAGTGGCTTTCCCGGGAACACCCCCGGGCCATTTTTTCATTGTATTTTGCAGGATGGTCGGAGACCCCTTCCTCAGCACCTTATACCTTCTCGGGATTTCAAGACTCTCAACACTACACTCACCTTTGACAGTTTCTAATCAGAAACAATGTTTAAAACACGAGCTTCACAAATTTTCTTCAAATCCTCATCGGTTTCACAGCTGTTAGCGTCCAGCCTCCAACTGAGAACCCCAAGTTCTACAAGTCCTAAGGGTAGTGATAGTGACTAACATGCAAGTCCAATAAAATTTGTAATACGTTGAAGAGCAATTTAGTTAACACACCATCGAGTTTCTCCAGTTACACAAATTCTTTAGGTTCCTTATGATAAAGAAGTCTCTGATCCTCATTGCTGTCATCCATGTACCATGCTTGGATAACTTCTTCCCTAGGATCCTATACAAGATGGAAAAAAATAGGTCATTGTGCCATTATGTTATCATAATGAAGTCAGTAAATCTTGATATATGAGAATTTCATGCAAAACATAATCAGCCAAAAAAAAAAGAGTTTGCTGGTCCACTATAATATTTGAACTGGCTACAGCATTGGGCACAAGGTACATGCCACGTAATTAGACAGCATTTCCGATAAACTTAAGTTCTTGTAAAAATATTAAGTACCAAATGTCCAGATCCTGTAAGACTTCAAGTGTATACGAGACTCAAAATTTGCAACAAGAGTCCATCAAATAACATTTAGCTTCAAAATATGCTCATAGTCCAGAGGCATTACCTCTCTGTTTAATGTATTAGTAATAAACATCCAACAAATCAATCAATGAGGAAAAGACATCCAAGCAAACTCAAAGAATAACAAAAAGAAACATAATATGCAGCTGGAGACCCCTAAGCTGCTATATAGATATTGTCGTGAAAGCCCCTTTACTTAAAATTGACACATCTATTTAGGGATGGTAACTTACAAAAAGGGTGCTTCACCCTGCCACTTGTTGGAATTCATGTTCAGTAAACCAATTTGGAACATCAATCGGCAAAGCTACAGCTTGCCTCAGTACATTTAGTTTATTCGGTTCGTAATTAGTTAGGTCGAGGCTACATGGAATTATTATCATGTAGATTAGTATCCTTCTTCCACTCATCATTGCTCTTAACCTCACAAAATGAAACTGACAAGATAATTGACCAATCCTACCATAATGAGACTTCAAATTTGTAACACAAACTAAAACTTGAGCTACCTGCAATCCTACCAATCCTACCATAATGAGTCTTTTTACCGACCAAAATCAGGCGATGCACGAAATATAAGTGCTTAAAGTGGTGTCACTATATCAAGAAATATGTTTAACTTACCACCCACTTTCATCCATACCTTTTATGAATCTCTAGTCTATGACCATTTTCTACCTAAGGTCTCCTTGCCACACACATAGGTCTATGTCAAGTAGGTATCCAGATCATGCCCAAGCTTGTCCCTAGTCTATCACCTACGGTCTCTTTGTCATAGGCTCAGAGTAAATGAGCTTCCAACAACTGAATGCTGAAATAATTCGATCAACCAACGATTTTCCAAAACTAAGAATTCAATTATAAATTTCTTAAAAGATATAATCAACATTCACATTATAATTTTTTTTAAGAGATATAATCAACATCCACATTGCAGAGTTGCAGCCATACACAATTGCTTTGATGTTTCGCAACATCTTTTTTTTTTGACATCGAGAAAATTTGCATTAATTGAAATACGGAATACAAACTAGGCTAAACAACAACAACATACGAACACTAAATTGAGCTTTACTTGCTCTTACGAACCAAACTCGATTAAAATAAATAACACTACTAAGGTTCTGCTTGAAATAGAGGCTTGCATTGCTTGATACCTGATTTAGAACTCTGCTGGAAGTGGTTGACAATAGTTGGACCCGAGCTTCGAAAACCGAGGAGCCACTGTAGTTTCTTCGATAAAGGCAATCGGCAATAAAGGGGTATATCTTACCTGCTGGAAGTGGTTGGAGGAGCGAATTTCGATCACGGTTTGGATAACAACCAACCAAGGGCGAGATTTGAATCTCGCCACATGAGCAATTCCAACGACCTTATGTCACTTGGAATTCATAGCTCATGATGTTTCGAAGAGTCACGTTCCTAGGTGACTCATTAGTCTCCCGAGAGAGTATTTCAGGGTTCTCCCATTGATATGAGAACCATATTTGAGTGGACGTGCTGAAAACCACCAGGATCAACTCGGTGTCGTCTTCAGATTTGATTTTTCAAAGAAAAAGGCCTTCCAGACCAATGCCAAGCTAAAAAGAGAACTAAGTACTACTAGCTCTCCAACACACCTCCGATATGAGAAATCGGAGAACAAACGTCCAAACCACGACAATCTTTCCCCTCCTTTGCCACACTCACATTTTTTGGAAAAACCGACAGGAGGATCTCTAACCTTTGGATCCCCACTTTCTACTTCCATTTTTCTGAGTCCTAATCTAGGATCATTTTGATCTCTACCGATAGAACCCTTTTCCCAATTCACCCTTAATCTTGATAATTCATGAAACTCAAAATCAAGGTAGCCTACCCTAGTATCTTTGAAAGATCTACTCCTTGAGTTTAAGGCGGGAAATCTACTATACCCAGTAGAAAAAGTTTCAGTCTTTGGATGTAACGCAAACTTCATCAAAGACTCTAGAAAACCTATAGATTCTACACTTGCAGATCTGAACCACCATCCTTTACCCAAGTGACAATAATATCATTAGTTAAGCTTACACAACACTTTGCAGAGAAGTTGTTACCAAAAGAGTTTGTGCATCAATCTTCACTGACTAATAGGATTCTACTGCTGCTGTAATCTGCAAGCTCCATCAAGCAGCTCTGCCAATAGACAGATATCTACCCACTCTCTCAAAATGTTTGCAATGTAGTCCTAGAAGTTCTGCAAATACTGAACCCTAAGTTAGGATCATTTAACCAAAATTAATCCTACTAACTTTGTAAAGAAAAACAATTAAATTTCGCAAACAAACAGAAAATCAAACACCGATCTGGAGAAAACAAAGTAAACCTGGCCAATTCGCACACGAGCGACCAAATCATAACCATCAATAGGAAACAAAGCCTAAAACCCTTCCGAAATCATAGTATCTTTCAACTCGAACTCAACTCGCAACATTTACACCCCTACTACCATGCATCATCTCTATCTATTAATAACAAACAATCCTCTATCGGTCTCAACTTAGTTTAAAGAATAAGGTTAAGTGGTTATCTGTTTTTGTCTTATTGAAAAATAAGATGTGACAGGAGTCGGTAGGTTCTTATTTTATATTTAATGCAAGATAAAGTGGAATTATTCTTCATTGTAAGAGAGAAATATAGTGTAGTGGGCAAATAAAAGGTAGGAGAAAAGTATTAAAATAACAAAGAAACCATTATAGAAGTATTCAAACTATTATGGGATATATTAAAAAAGCTAGAAAAATGTACAAACTATATAATATTGGAAGGGAGTAGTAAAGTTAAAAACTATTGACGAATGATAGATGTTATTTTTTATGAGTTGGGATCCATTTCATTTTCTAGTTGAAATGTATGATCGCTTTAATTCTAAAATAAATGGTTGACATGAAGGGACAAGAAAATTAAAATTGCATGTCTTTCCGGATTTCACTTTTTTGACTTCATTAGGCGGCTTCATTGTCTTCAAATAGGATTTGGATGAAAAGAAAATCTAGAGAAGCCTAATAAATTTTCGAATTCTTGGTATCATATGTCAACAACTATACAAATAATTTTCTAAATCATAAACTATATATGTACAATGAAGAATTGTGAAAATTGACCTGACTCGAGGATATCCAAGGAACTACTCGAGCTAGGATGAGCCAGCCCAATTAAACTTGAAAAAAATGGTGAAGCAAATTAAATCAATGGTCACTCGACTCAAAAGTAACTTGTTACTTGACTTGGCACGAGAATTTGACGCAGAACTTCAACTGCACTCAAAACCAGTTTGAAGCCCAACGATTAAACATCCAGCTCAAACCCGAACGACCTTAAGACAATAAGATCCGAAAATCGACCCAACACGATTCAAACTGAAACTCAAATTCATCCCCCATTATCGAGTTGACCCAAGATAACCTGATACCTAAATTCAACCCGATTTGTGAATGACGACACCTGAGACAACATGAATTCAACACTGGCACTATATTATATTGGACTTAATTTAGAAAAGCCCAATCATGTAATACTATATAAAATTTATAGAATGGTTTTTTTATTCTTCTAAAAAATGAATTTTGTAATTATGTTTCCTACAATGGCAAGTATTGCTTTAGATTATTTGCTAAATTGATCGTTACCTTCTACAATTTTTATTAATTACTCTCTTTGTTTCTATTTGTTCTTCCTATATGAATATGAGAAGAAACCAAATAATAAGTGCACCTTTTGCACTCCTCTTCCTTAAATTTTGCAAACAAACTGAAAATCAAACACCGATCTGAAGAAAACAAATTAAACCTGGCCAATTCACACACGAGCGACCAAATCACAATCATCAATAGCAAACAAAGCCTGAAACCCTTCCGAAATCAAAGTATCTTTCAACTGCTTTAAAAAAAAGAAAATTCGAAAGTGAATTCGGGATTTGCACTTCATCTTCTTCATCCGCCTCATCCATTAATGTAATTTAGGCTTTAATTTCTAGGCTTCAAATCAACAACAGGTTCAACTAATTCAGAGTCTCTTCTTCTCCTTTTCTCCCCTCCTTAATTGGTCTTTTTACTGGTCTTGATTTTCTTCTCTAATCTAGGGTTTCCTTAAGAGGTGGAGGAGCAATGTAGTGGTTTAGGGCGGGTGGAGGTGCAGAGGTGGTGGTGCAGCAATGGTGGTGGTGCGGAAGTGGAGAGGAAGAAGAAATGGTTGAGCAGCAGGGCACGATGGAGCGGTGCGCAAGAGGAAGAACCCAGTGGTGGCGGCACGTGGCCCGCGGTGGAAGCAGGCGACGTTCGTTTGGTTGGCAGTGGTGGTGCGTGGAACCCAGCAGTGGAGTACAACGGTAAGGCCTAAGAGAGAAGAACTAAGGAAGGATGGAGAAAATGAAAATTGGAGAGGAGGGAAATTAGAACGCAGGTTTTGGTTTGCAAAAAAGTGTTGATTAACCGATCTGATCATGTGAACCGAATCAGTTTTCTGTTAACTGATTTGATTCATTGAAGGACCGAGTCCGTTATTCACACCAAGTTTCCCTCCTACATTTTTGTGGATTTACGGTTCCGGTTTTGCCATAACCGGATCTGTTATCTTTTGACATATAGCGTTTTTTCCACTAGTGAGTTTAGTACTAACCCTAGTTTTTCATGTTCTTCATTAATTCATGATTTCTATTTAGTTCTTTCATTGATTTCTTTTTTTTTTGCTAGATAAGAAAAGTTTATATTCCACCCAAAACAGAGACCAATATACAACCTAACCGTTCCCTTTGTAAGGAAAACCAACTAGGTTGGACCCCCTACACAAAGGAAACCAAAAAAATGACTATACATTTGTGTTGTGTAGTTGCTCTAACCACAACTTGTCACTATTTGACATTTTCTGAGGCTTAACACTTTGAATTCTATTCATCACCATCTGTTTAATTCTTTTAACCATACTATTGACATTCCAAGTTGTCATGTTCCACACATCTTCATTCCTTGCCCACCACAAGAAATAAACAGTCCCATTATAGGCAACACTAATCACTCCCTTCCTGAATTTTGTTCTTCTGTTGTTCTTCATAAAAAACATCAGCCTATTATAAGATTTCTCCCTTGAAACAACACCCAGCCAATTTTTCATAGCCTCCAAAATACTGCTAGCATAGGTACATCTAAAAAATAGATGTTCATGGCTTTCATTCCCTGAGTCACATAATTGACATGGAGCCGCATTCACAACTCCAATTTGCAAGAGCCTGTCAGCAGTTCTGAGCTTTTGCTGAATCACCAACCAGCAGATAAACCTATGTTTAGGCACAATTAGCCTATTCCAGATGTACTTATCCCAATACACCTGGTCAGAAGAACCCATCATCAGCTTATACATCTTCTTGATACTGAAATTGTTGATAGTAATCAACTCATTTTTTGACATGTGAATCTTCATATCTTCTTTAACCTTGCAGATTTGTCTCCAATACCAACAGCTATCAGTAGGAGGAGTGTAGCTCCACCAATTCTGGCTCTTAATATAGACCTCACTGACCCATTTTACCCAAAGATTGTCCTGCTTCAGAGTGATGGCCCATACATATTTAGCCAAAGCTGCTTTGTTCCATATGCCAACATTCCTGAACCCAAGCCCACCTTCTTGTTTAGCATGACAAAGATTATTCCAAGCTATATTTCCCGGCTTGGTGCTAAACCAAGTTCCACTCCAGAGGAATGCCCTGCAAATCTACTCTATTTCCTTGAAAATATTCTTTGGGATAATGAAGACTTGCGCCCAATAAATATGAATGCTTAACAAAACTGAATTTATGAGTTGGACCCTCCCTGCATAGGAAAGATTCCTGCTACTCCATATTTTAATTTTTACAGTCATTTTCTCTATCAAACTCCTACATTCATCAACATTGATCTTCCTAGCACAAATAGGGACTCCTAGATACTTGAAGGGTAACTTGCTATGATTGAATCCTGAAGCATCTTTAATCCTCTACACATCTTCATTTGTAATGCCAGCAGTGTAAAAGTCAGATTTTTGCTCATTCACTCTAAGTCCAGATTAGGGATAAGAGTTAGAACAGTCACATTGAGCTCCGTAAGAAGCTTACCAGAGTTAAAGAAATCAAGAATGGACTGAGTTACCTCCTCTCCAACTATAGCCCTGGCATCTTTAAAGAACTGGGATCCAAAACCATCAGGCCCCGGGGCCTTGTTTCCAGGGATTGAAAATAGAGCATGCTTCACTTCATCAGTTGTATAAGGTCTTGAAAGAATCTGAATATGCTCAGCAGTAACCATAGGCCCAGTGTCCATCATTGACTGCTTGACTGACTCTCTATTAGGCATTGTGGACCCAAGCAACATCTGATAATAATCAAGGAATGCTTCATTTACTTCCTTGACATTATCTCTCCAGATACCAGTAGCATCATGGATTGCATAAACATTATTTTGAAGCTTTCTTTTCCTGATAGATTGATGAAACAACTGTGTATTTTCATCACCTTCCAAGCACCAATGTAATTTTGCCTTTTGAGACAAAAAAGACACATAGGCCTTGTGAGTTTGCCTATATGTCAAAGTGGCCTCTCGTTCTTGTTGTCTGAGTTCCAGGTTCAATGGACTCTCCTGTAACATAGCCTGGCATGTCTTCATTGTTTGATAGGCTACCACATCCCTTGCATGGATATCAGAGTACCCTTCAGCATTCAAGGTCTTCAACATTCTTTTTAATTATGTTCTTAAGCTTTGCAACTGTTTGAAACATAGGACATCCTCTAACCTCCATAATCCACCCATCCTTGATCATATCATCATATCTTAAAGATTCACTCCACATGTGAAAATATCTGAAAGGTCGCTTACCAGGAGTAATACTAGGATACACAACAATCATGATAGGGCAGTGATCAAACTGGCCTTCTGGCATGAAGTGAGTGACAGCTTCTGAAAAAGTATCACACCAGGCTTGATTAACCATAGTTCTATCAAGCGTGCTGAATACTCTTTGCTCACCCTGTTGCTTGTTGTTCCAAGTGAACTGACATCCTGTGCATTTCATATCCTGCATCCCACAATTCACCATACACCTCTGTAAATCCTCATATTCATGTAACCTGACAACTGAACCAACTCTTTCTTCTGTACTAAGTACACAATTAAAATCACCTACAATCATCCAAGGTCCAATAACCTGGTCTTTCAATAGCTCAATGTCTTGCCATGCCAATCCTCTCAAATTTGAATCATTAAACCCATACAAGAAAGAAGCGAAGAAACTTTTGCTATCACCTTTAGGACACACCAAACAGTGTATCATTTGGCTTGAAACATGAGTAATGGTAACAGTGAAACTATTAGGGTTCCATGCTATCACCACCCTGCCACCATTATGATAGCTTGAGTTGGAACTAAAACACCATCCACTGAATACTCTCTGATAAAGGACCCCCATATTCTGGGCCTTTATCTTTGTTTCAAGGAGCCCTACTAAGCCAACTTTATTTAACTGCATGAATCTTCTAACATCATATTGTTTTTGTTGGCTATTCAGACCCCTTACATTCCACACCAGCATTCTATCCATCCCCAATAGGAGCCTGGCTAGCTCCTGCCTGAGATTTCACCTGTTGCACACAGTCCACCTCCCCTATCAAAACCGTACTTACTTGTTCTCCCAAAACTTTAAAGTTATTCTGAACATTGGCAGGCCTAGGGCTGGTTATAATTCTTCTTGTAGGATTCCTAACCTCTTGGAATTCAGTTTCCTGCCTCACTTCCTTTCCATGTCCTGCCTTCTGAGTCTTCTCTTTGTTAATAACTATAGGCCTCCAGATCTGCTTAGTTCTAGGCTTAACACATTCAGCCCCATCATGGCCCATGCCTTTGCATTCAGGCACACTTTTGGTTTCCATTCATAGTAGACTTCAACCTTAGTGACAACATCTCTCTCATTCACAAAAGATATGCATTCAGGGAATGCCTGATCTATTTGAACCTCAATCAAGGCTCGCGCATACTGGAGCTTGTCTCCCTTACTCGTAGCTTGGTCAACCTTGATCAATTTGCCTACTGGCTTGAGTATTTTCTCTAAGCATGACTCACCCCAATACTTGAAGTCCGGGTCAACCGAACCCAAGTCGGTAAAAACTTTCGGGTTTTCTTTACATAGATCAATGTCTCATGGTCCAAGGCTTGATAATAAGGGGTTTATTATCAAAGAACACAGCATTGCTTCTCAAAATTTCATCTCTCTTCTCCATAGATCGAAATCTCACTATATACATTCCTTTCTTAGCCAAAGCAACTTTGTCAACACCATAGTTCCGCCAAATTCGTCTAATAAATCCCTCAAATACATGAGTAGGAGGGTTTGCTCCCACCACATAACAATACACAACAGAATTCCAGAACTCAATTTCAGATTAAACATCACTTATATCAATTTTAACCAAATTTTCAGTTTGTGTGTGTTCTTCAGCATGAATCTTATCTAATTTCTAATTTTCTGGAGAGAATAAGAACAGAGATAAAAATCTCATATAGTAAGATTTGAGAAACTCTAATAAAGAGAGACTAAATTATTGAACAAAACAAGAAAAGAAACCAAAAAATTAAAACAAAAGGGGAAAAGGGGCTTACCATGGATGACAACATCCATGACAGCCCCTCACAGATGTAGAGGAAAAAAAAAGGAAAAGAGGAGACGGTGAGAGAAAATAGGAGAGGTTAGGGTTTTTTTGGGTTAGATAAACCGTCAACTTAGATTGCTTATTTATCTTAGTTTTTCTTTCTTAGCCATATTATCTTTTCTTTTATCAGGTTTTAAGGTTGAATAAGTTTGTAACAAGGTTGCGGGATTCGATTGTGACTAAGAATATCATCTACTTCGTGAATTAGTAACCAAATTTGCAGAGGTAGTTAGGTAGTTGAGGGAAGTAATCTGGGACTAGTGGCTGCAGCTAGCTGGCATGCGAGGTAGGGGGAATCAGGGAGATAGCATAGCACTGAGAAGACAGAAAAAAAGAAAGACTTAGTTGTTAAACAGGTCATAGGTCGGAGAGGAACAATTTTAGTTAAAACACTATCCTCAAATTTGGGATCATTAGAAAATAAATAGTGCTTAATATTATAATGAAGATAACTCCTCATTTTTTTCTTAAATATCAATGTGAGTTTAATTTTCAGTCTAAATTATATAATTTTGACCCCAAAAGGCAAATAGGGCAGCCAAATAAGGGATAATAGGAGTAACTTTTTTTTCCTCACATGGAAATCCAAGTAAACAGAATGACATTGAATAAAAGATCTCTTTACATAATCTGAGCAAATAGTATAATCATGACATCTAAGCAATCGAAACCGTAGCAAGTGATGATCAATTCAGCAATCTACAAATTAATTCTCCGGTTTATCAGGTATACATTCATGTTGGGTGCTTAATTGTCGGGTTTGCAAACGAGTTTCGACTGCAATTGAAGTCCGCGTCTTGAGTTCTCGTGTCAAGTCAAATACCAAATTACATTATTTGAGTCAAGTACGGGTCGTTATTGCGTTTTACTCTCCTTTTTTTTATGGTTATATTGTGTTTTGCACAATATTTTAGGCAATGTCACTTTTCAAACTTTTTGGAGTGTAACTTTTGACATATTTTGTAACAGCCCAACATTTTAAGCAGCTTTCTTAATTAGTAATTATTATCATTAGTTTAATTAATGTTTTTTTTAATATGTTTAATGATTATGAAGTTTATTGAACTCTTGAAACTATGATTGAAATCAAAGTTGGATTTTTTAGCTTAATTATGATATTACTAAAATGCCCTTTTGTTCCTTAAAAAAAAAAGAGAAAAGAAGAAGAAACCATTCACTTTCTCATCTCTCCCGTGGCAATGTGTGGAATATGCCACATGGTTGTCTTGTTGTCAAACTTTCATCTTCCTTCAGGCAGAATAAAAGAAACCCTCAACCCCAAAAATATTCCTTGACTCGTCTCTTCTTCTTCCCCTAGCTTCAATCCAAATTCCGGCTAGTTTCTTTTCCCCCGTGTGCAATCATCTCCTCGGCGTTGCGCGCTCTGCCGCCGCTGCTCACATCTGTTCTTTCCTCTCTCCTTTGCTTCGTGGTTGTTGATGCCGTTGCAGCGTTGCTGCGGTGTTTCCGGTGCTGCTGCTTCTGTCTTCCTGTTATGTGTTGGTTCTGTAGCGTTTTCCTAGTCTCTGCTTTGTTTCTCCGGTAGTGGGTTGCTGCCGTTACTGATCAGGTCCGCTGCTGCATGTTCGGCAGTGCTGCGGTGTCGGTGGTGGTGGCTTTGCCATCTTTGGTGCTTCTACTTCATCTCTTCTTCTCTTGTTTGTTAGTGAAGGTATAAAGTTCAAATCTTTATCTTATTTTCCTTAAGTTGATAAGCATGAGTTCAGATTTCCATTGATTTAGGAATCAGATTATTAAATTGAAATGGTTAGTTTGATATTGAGAATAAAGATTGAAACTTTATTTTAAATAATTGATTGAAATTTGTTTTGGAGTTGAAAATCTCAATTAAGTTTGCTAAATTAGATGTTACAAGTTCTGTTTTCTATATTTCAAATCCAAATCATAAATTCATGTCCGCAAATCGGTGTGATGGTTTCCAATATTGCAAGTAATTAGAAGTTAGAGATTGTCAATGTGAGTTAGATTGTGAAATGATTTGTATATAAGGGTTGTGATTAGTTCATGAAAGAGCTTAGAAAGTATGAGCAAGTAAAGTAGTTATCTGAATTGTTGTGAAGATGGATATTAATGGTTGTCATTATTATTATTATGAGGTAAATTATGTGGAATCCGAGTATAAGTTGGATAAGGAGATATTGGACTCTCGAAGATTATTATGGAATCGAGCATAGAAGAGGTACACACATGTTTTTCCACCTTCAAACTTGGAATTGGTCATTCATATGATTATATGGATTTTATGGGTTGAGTTCAGCATGTTTTTATATCTTATAGACATAAATGGTTTTACAACGAGATTTCCGATTTATAAACATAGGGAGTACGAATTCGGTATCTTTTATGAACTCGGTTTTGATCTAAACTATAATTGTATTCGAATTTGGAGCAAATAAAGGGATTTTGGTCAAAGTATGTTTGACTTATGATTCTGTGTACAACAATGGATGAATGATTTGTGATATGAGTTTTTATATAGAAATCATGAAGTATATGAATAAAAGTGTATCTATGGTATGAGATTTTGATTATATATAGTCAATTAAAGTGAACTATGAATTTGAGTTATGAGAAAATAAGGATTTTGTAAAATTATGAACCGAGACTTGATTTTGTTAATGATGGGGAAGAAACCGCTAAAGCAGTGATGTATGCATCGTGGTATATGTGGTATAAAATGATGGGACATGTCCTGGAATAAGTCTTGCAAGCTGTACAAATATTGTTAGGGGAGACGTCCCCATGAGTTTAGAGAGGGTGGCATAGTTCCCTCTCTATTCGTATTATCTTCCCCGGTATGTTTGGTGAACTAGTTTAAGGAAGAAACTAAGAAAGTATGATTTGGTCTCTAAAATTTTATCCCGGAAACTCATACAGTTATTTTTCAAAAGCTTGTGTCTGATACGACAATTTAATGATTTATGAATGGGGTTTTCTTCTAAGGAAGTGGAACAATTACAAAAGGATTTTCTGGTAAGAGGTTGTGCTTCTTAGAATCTCTCTAAGTAATGCATATGTATTTGATAGACTTACTTAAAGCTATATATGATTTAGCCGAAAGATAAGGAAGTCTCTATGGAACATATTATAAGTGAACTAGAATTATATTCAAGATACAAGAACGATTATATTTTTGTTTTCAAAAGATTTATGAGTTATCCTATGGTTTAGTATGGCTCGATGTGTTGTAAACATCGCTCTAAACATGCTATATTATATTCTAAGAAGTATATTTTGTTACCTTCATATTTGCTACTTGTATAGTGTGAGTTTACGTATTTGAATAAGAACTAGTAAATTACGTGATCATATTTTAAGCCACTAAAATGGATTTACGGTTGGACAAGTGTGTACTCGCTTTTTCCGATTTTGTTCTTGGAACCTGTCTTGGTGGGGGCAGAGTTCATTGTTAATAAGTTGCAGGTTAGTTTGCTCCAAAGGGAATTAATGTTCGTAAGTTGTGATAAGAGAAATGTCTAGCTCAACCCATGATGGAGATCAAATTTTTGTTGAGAATCTTATGATATATCATTGTACTCATTTGGAGATTTATTAGTTAAATTAATGAGGTTGCATAATCTATTTTGAGTTGTTGTACTATGGGTCGTATTCCAGAAGCCAGAATCGATACATGAGGTATACTCTGTTATAGATGAATGCCTAATTGAGGTTTAATTAAGATAATCATAATTTGTGAATGTTAAATGCGATTAGCTAGCAGCTCGAAAGAGCGGGCTGTTACAAATGGTATCAGAGCAAGGTTGTTTTAGAGTTGTCCTGATCTTCATATCACGGCATATGAGTTGAGATAGGTTTTGAGAGTGATTAATAGTTAAATGTATATGAATTATATTGGTTGATAAGCTCGGGGATTCGAGTTTCGATTTGCGGAATTAAGAAGTTATGCGGGTTATTGAGCTATTCAGAGGTAAATGTTTAGAATTCGAGTTTAAAGGTTTGATAGTCATACGAGTAAACATATGGAAAATTAAGTGAAATGGCTTCCATTGAATTGGGATATTGCTTTGAATATGCATGCCGAGTTGACTATGGACTGATTTTTGTTGTTATTCGAATGGAATTTTGAACATTAAAAATTTAGTCAAGCAAAGTTGTTACTTAATGAAAACTAGTACGCGATGCGGTATCGTGGTTTTGGAACCCAACATGCCTAGATGTGGTTGATGAGAATGAATTGTCTGAATTTAAGGATAGGACATGGTCAATTCTGTAATGAAAAAAAAAATATATATATAGCTATTGATCTTCAAGTATTTAGTAAAGAAGGCAAGGTTAAATAAGAGACATGAAAACTTGGAGTGATAATGAAAATTAGAAGTGGGCGAATGACTTGGCATTAATGGTCTTGTATGAGTTACGAGACGTATGGAAAATTTAGTTTGTCAATTTGTGATTCTATCTGAATGAGGAAATATTTTGCATGATGTTAGAGTCTTGAGCATTTAACTAAGGTGTAATTCGTTATGAGTTATGAAGTATTATGTAGAGCAATTAAAGGATAAGTGAAATGTATTAAGAATCCAGAGCAGGAGTGTTAGAGCTATAATTTATGGATGATGGATGAAATGATTTATTTGAGAATATATTGATAATGAGTTGGAATTAGTTGATTATTATGAGTACTCAAACTAAGTGTTTCGCACTTGGAGAAAAAAAAAATTGATATTTTGAGTTAAGATTTGAGTCATGCTATGGAATATGTATAGTGAGGATTCGATATTTCCTAGTTAGTTATCAGAACAACCCGACGATCGTGTGCTGAGTAAGCCACCTAGCGAGGGGTAAAAGATTCCTGGGAATGTTTGAAATTGATTTGGGTTATAAGTAGTCAAGAATCGAGAAAAAAAAAATAGAGATTAAGAAAATTGAAGGTTGAGAATTTAGAATATAATTGTGGAAAAGTGAACAGTGTTATTGGAATTTGGATTATAGCATGTGATGATTTGAGGAAATTTGAATGTATTGATTAATGATTATGAGATTTTAATCGGAGCTTAAGTGATTTATGTTACAAGAAGCATGGGTCTTCGGAGATACTATAGCTAAGTTAAGTTTATATCTGGTTTGATTTTCGAAAATATGTTTTATGAGATCTAAAGTTTTACGTTTTCAAATTTCGAGGACGAAATTTTTGTAAGGGTGGTAGTATGTAACAGCCCAACATTTTAAGCAGCTTTCTTAATTAGTAATTATTATCATTAGTTTAATTAATGTTTTTTTAATATGTTTAATGATTATGAAGTTTATTGAACTCTTGAAACTATGATTGAAATCAAAGTTGGATTTTTTAGCTTAATTATGAAATTACTAAAATGCCCTTTTGTTCCTTAAAAAAAAAAGAGAAAAGAAGAAGAAACCATGCACTTTCTCATCTCTCCCGTGGCAATGTGTGGAATATGCCACATGGTTGTCTTGTTGTCAAACTTTCATCTTCCTTCAGGCAGAATAAAAGAAACCCTCAACCCCAAAAACATTCCTTGACTCGTCTCTTCTTCTTCCCCTAGCTTCAATCCAAATTCCGGCTAGTTTTTTTTCCCCCGTGTGCAATCATCTCCTCGGCGTTGCGCGCTCTGCCGCCGCTGCTCACATCTGTTCTTTCCTCTCTCCTTTGCTTCGTGGTTGTTGATGCCGTTGCAGCGTTGCTGCGGTGTTTCCGGTGCTGCTGCTTCGTCTTCCCGTTATGTGTTAGTTCCGCTGCGTTTTCCTAGTCTCTCGCTTTGTTTCTCCGGTAGTGGGTTGCTGCCAGTTCTTGATCGGTCCGCTGCTGCATGTTAGGCGAGCTTTGTGGTGTCGGTGGTGGTGGCTTTGCCATCTTTGGTGCTTCTACTTCATCTCTTCTTCTCTTGTTTGTTAGTGAAGGTATAAAGTTCAAATCTTTATCTTATTTTCCTTAAGTTGATAAGCATGAGTTCAGATTTCCATTGATTTAAGAATCAGATTATTAAATTGAAATGGTTAGTTTGATATTGAGAATAAAGATTGAAACTTTGTTTTAAATAATTGATTGAAATTTGGTTTGGAGTTGAAAATCTCAATTAAGTTTGCTAGATTAGATGTTACAAGTTCTGTTTTCTATATTTCAAATCCAAATCATAAATTCATGTCTGCAAATCAGTGTGATGGTTTCCAATATTGCAGTAATTAGAAGTTAGAGATTGTCAATGTGAGTTAGATTGTGAAATGATTTGTATATAAGGGTTGTGATTAGTTCATGAAAGAGCTTAGAAAGTATGAGCAAGTAAAGTAATTATCTGAATTGTTGTGAAGATGGATATTAATGGTTGTCATTATTATTATTATGAGGTAAATTATGTGGAATCCGAGTATAAGTTGGATAAGGAGATATTGGACTCTCGAAGATTATTATGGAATCGAGCATAGAAGAGGTACACACATGTTTTTCCACCTTCAAACTTGGAATTGGTCATTCATATGATTATATGGATTTTATGGGTTGAGTTCAAGCATGTTTTTATATCTTATAGACATAAATGGTTTTACAACGAGATTACCGATTTATAAACATAGGGAGTACGAATTCGGTATCTTTTATGAACTCGGTTTTGATCTAAACTATAATTGTATTCGAATTTGGAGCAAATAAAGGGATTTTGGTCAAAGTATGTTTGACTTATGATTCTGGTGTACAACAATGGATGAATGATTTGTGATATGAGTTTTTATATAGAAATCATGAAGTATATGAATAAAAGTGTATCTATGGTATGAGATTTTGATTATATATAGTCAATTAAAGTGAACTATGAATTTGAGTTATGAGAAAATAAGGATTTTGTAAAATTATGAACCAAGACTTGATTTTGTTAATGATGGGGAAGAAACTGCAGTAGCAGTGATGTATGCATCGTGGTATATGTGGTATAAAATGATGGGACATGTCCTGGAATAAGTCTTGCAAGCTGTACAAATATTGTTAGGGGAGACGTCCCCATGAGTTTAGAGAGGGTGGCATAGTTCCCTCTCTATTCGTATTATCTTCCCTGGTATGTTTGGTGAACTAGTTTAAGGAAGAAACTAAGAAAGTATGATTTGGTCTCTAAAATTTTATCTGGAAACTCATACAGTTATTTTTCAAAAGCTTGTGTCTGATACGACAATTTAATGATTTATGAATGGGGTTTTCTTCTAAGGAAGTGGAACAATTACAAAAGGATTTTCTGGTAAGAGGTTGTGCTTCTTAGAATCTCTCTAAGTAATGCATATGTATTTGATAGACTTACTTAAAGCTATATATGATTTAGCCGAAAGATAAGGAAGTCTCTATGGAACATATTATAAGTGAACTAGAATTATATTCAAGATACAGTAACGATTATATTTTTGTTTTCAAAAGATTTATGAGTTATCCTATGGTTTAGTATGGCCTGATGTGTTGTAAACATCGCTCTAAACATGCTATATTATATTCTAAGAAGTATATTTTGTTACCTTCATATTTGCTACTTGTATAGTGTGACTTTACGTATTTGAATAAGAACTAGTAAATTACGTGATCATATTTTAAGCCACTAAAATGGATTTCTGGTTGGACAGTGTGTACTCAGTTTTTCTGATTTTGTTCTTGGAACCTGTCTTGGTGGGGGCAGAGTTCATTGTTAATAAGTTGCAGGTTAGTTCGCTCCAAAGGGAAATAATGTTCGTAAGTTGTGATAAGAGAAATGTCTAGCTCAACCCATGATGGAGATCAAATTTTTGTTGAGAATCTTATGATATATCATTGTACTCATTTGGAGATTTATTAGTTAAATTAATGAGGTTGTATAATCTATTTTGAGTTGTTGTACTATGGGTCGTATTCCAGAAGCCAGAATCGATACATGAGGTATACTCTGTTATAGATGAATGCCTAATTGAGGTTTAATTAAGATAATCATAATTTGTGAATGTTAAATGCGATTAGCTAGCAGCTCGAAAGAGCGGGTTGTTACATATTTAATGTAAAATAAGAGGAAAAGGTGAAAGAATAATACTTTTTTTGGTGGAGAAAGTGAAAAACAAAAAAATTTATTACTTTTTGGTGGGCCAAGTACTCCAAATAAGGAAAGTTCAAACAATATCGCAATTAAAAAGAAACAACTATTTAAGGAAAATGTAGAAATTAAAAAAAATGGAGCGCGAAATTTATTAATCTGGTCGGTTCATCGTCAAGTTCTTTGGAGGTCCTTCAGTCTAGTAACTTTTACAACTTTTTTTTTTAGGAAGTTTAACATCTTTTGACATATAAAGTTATAAACCATCCAAGATATGGTAAATTACAACCATAAATGCTGACTTATGATATTGAGAAATGGAAAACGATGACAACTAAGGGCTCGTTCAGTATCATTGTGGTTTTCAGTTTTTTGGTTTTTTGTATTTAAAAGTAATATGATATATGTCCTACAATGGATAAAAAATTAGTCAAACTTATTAGAAACATGACGATTTCGAAAACTCACAACTCAAAAATGAAAAACACTTTTTATGATTTTCTGATTTTTGTTTTTAGTTTTCAAAAAAACTGAAAATGGAAAACAAAAAACGATAACGAACGGGCCCTTAAGCTAAAAAGAAATCTCAAAACTCCATTTTTCCCATTCATGCATCCATAATAATTGGTCTAAGAAATAGATCATTCATTATTTATTGGAAACTCACCGAAAGTACAACTATATCAATTCTTCGAGTAATTTAAATGTGTTCTGCCAACTGCATGACTATAATGAGACGGTGGTAGTACAACTATAATTTAAGAATAGAATAATAAATAATGCAAAAAATAAATATTTGGCATATCTTGTAGTGGAGAATTACAATTAATGGTATAATTCGGGTCAATTCGATTCGATTCAGTTTTGGTAGTGTCAACTGTCAAGTTCGGCTTTGTCTCGTTCAAATTGGCTCCAGGTCAGGTCACTTCGGGTCTGTAGTTTTGGGTCTAATTTGGTCTCGTGACGCGTCAAATTTTTCCAGGTCTGAGTACAGCTCGCGATAGATTCTCGATCGTCTAAAACTGTAAAACACGCAAAGTTCTATATGGATAATGAAACGTATGAATACTTTTCTCTAGTTTGGGGTCTGGGGGAGTTGAAAATAACTTCCAACACTTCGGAATATTTGCAAGGCATACCGTATACATATAGATATAGTTCACATGATTTTATAATAATATTTCCCGCATGATTTTATATTAGATAATTATAAAACTTTATGTCCATATTCTGACATGGCTGATGTTATTATCAAATTTCAACTTTCCCAAATCAGAAATAATTATTCATGAGTATATCATTCTCTGGCCATATAGAATTTTATGTGTTTTAGACGCATCGAAAATTCGTAACATCAATTAAGCTAAAGAATCTTCACTAGCTGTACTAGCACTACTATGTAGGGGTGTAAATGAGATGAGACAACTCACGAGTTACTCGATATCAACTCGGTCAAAACTCAACTCAAGTGATCTTGAATCGAACTCGAGTTTAAGTTGAGCAACTCGATACTTGAGACGAAAGCTAGTGAAACCCAATTACCTATTGCAAAATACCTAAGTTCAATATTTTTTTCTACCTTATAGTTGCTTTTAACATGAGACACTTGCAAGCTATTCGAGATCTACTCGATCAAAACTCAACTCGATCAGAGCTCGGTCAAAACTCGACTCAAGTGAGCTCGACTCAACTCCATAGGAATGATAATGAGTCGAGTTGAGCTAGCTCAAACTCGAAATCGACTCGTAACATTTACACCTCTGCTACCATGCATCATCTCCATCTATTAATAACAAACAATCCTCTATCGGTCTCAACTTAGTTTAAAGAATATGGTTAAGTGGTTATCTGTTTTTGTCTTATTGAAAATAAGATGTGATAGGAGTCCGTAGGTACTTATTTTATATTAAATGCAAGATAAAGTGGAATTATTCTTCATTGTAAGAGAGAAATATAGTGTAGTGGGCAAATAAAAGGTAGGATAAAAGTATTAAAATAACAAAGAAACCATTATAGAAGTATTCAAACTATTATGGGATATATTAAAAAAAAAGCTAGAAAAATGTACAAACCATATAATATTGGAAGGGAGTAGTAAAGTTAAAAACTATTGACGAATGATAGATCTTATTTTTTATGAGTTGGGATCCATTTCATTTTCTAGTTGAAATGTATGGTCCCTTTAGTTCTAAAATAAATGGTTGACATGAATGGAGAAGAAAATTAAAACTGCATGTCTTTCCGGATTTCACTTTTTTGACTTCATTAGGCGGCGTCATTGTCTTCAAATAGGATTTGGATGAAAAGAAAATCTAGAGAAACCTAATAAATTTTCGAATTCTTGATATCATATGTCAACATCTATACATATAATTTTCTAAATCATAAACTATATATGTATAATGAAGAATTGTAAAAATTAACCTGACTCTAGGATATCCGACGAACTACTCGTGCTAGGATGAGCCAGCCCAACTAAACTAGAGAAAAATGGTGAAGCAAATTAAACCAATGGTCACTCGACTCAAAATTAACATGTTACTTGACTTGGCACGAGAATTTGACGCAGAACTCAACTGCACTCAAAACTAGTTTGAAGCCCAACGATTAAACACCCAGCTCAAACCCGAACGACCTTAAGACAATAAGACCCAAAAATCGACCCAACACAATTCAAACTGAAACTCAAATTCAACCCCCATTATCGAGTTGACCCAAGATAACCTGATACCTAAATTCAACCCAATTTGTGAATGACGACACCTGAGACAACATGAATTCAACACTCGCAAGATATATTATATTTGACTAAATTTAGAAAAGCCCAATCATGTAATACTATATAAAATTTATAGAATGGTTTTTTTATTCTTCTAAAAAATGAATTTCATAATTATGTATCCAACAATGGCAAGTATTGCATTAGATTATTTTCTAAATTGATCGTTACCTTCTACAATTTTTATTAATTACACTCTCTGTTTCTATTTATTCTTCCTATATGAATATGAGAAGAAATCAAGATAAGTGCACCTTTTCCACTCCTCTTCCTTAATTTTTTGAACTTTTCTCTTACTTTTTGAAATTTGCTCTTGGTAATTTGCTTTCTCTTACTTTATCGTATTTCTCTCTTAATTATTGTTCTCCAAATAAGATAATATTCTCTATAGAAGGACCTTTCTTGAACATCCAAATAGCAAAGTAGGAAGGACAATTAACGAATTGGAACGGAGGAAATAAAATCATAATATTATTTGCTGAGATTATAATATATATCTCTATTCATTTTCATTCTTTTATATGGTTTTCTATGTGTGAAAAATCATACTCCTTATCCCTTTTTGTTTTCCAATTTACTTTTTTTGTGGATAAACTTTTATAACTTTGACCGAAAATTCTAATATATCAAAATATTAGAAAAAATTATCCGAGAACAATCTCGAGTTTCAGATGTCCTCCTCTAATCATTCTAAGTATAGTTTATTTTCGAATAATCCCAAGTTTGAGCATGCATATTCTTCCGAAATTGGTCCCGATCATCTTGTATATAAATGACTCATTGAACATATAAGTTTTTCTTTCTTCTCTCTTCTCACTTGTGTCTTTGCCCTCCCTAACATGCTAAATGGAGCGGTCGATCTAGGGACAGCATAGCCCCTCAATTCATGGGTATATAATGTCATGGGTTCCCATGTAAGCATTCACAATTCCTTTTATTTTATTTTATTTTTTTGAAATCGGGCATAGTTCATTTTATTTGTACGTCATTCTAATTGACTGAGGTTATAGATTCTCATACTTTTAGGTTTCAGTCACACGTACTAATAAATGAACATTAGATATTAAAATAACATCAATATAGAGAAAGGGTCCTTTAGCGATTGAAAAAATCAGTCGCTGAACAAAGAACTTTCATCTCAAAAGACATTTGTGACGGATTAGTAATTGTTTTTTTCAGTCGCAATATATAGATCCCTCATGATCTCAATTTTTTTGTGGTCATGAACTTGTCGCTTTATATAAGTTATTGAGTCCTTGAATTGCGGTTGGTGAAAATGCTATCAAATTTGCGATCGAAAATTGTCAGTATGACTGTATGAGTAGAGTTGAGTAATAAAGTCACGAATATGATTGATAGTAAACTAAGTAGAGAAAATTTGATCTGGTGTGAAGGCTTGTTGATAGAGTATAAAACTATTCCTGGGGCCTCAACCATCAGCTTAAGCTTTTGGTTGAGTTGATTCTTTGACATGGTATTAGAGTCAGTATGACATAAAGGTCACAAGTTCAAATCTCATCCACCCCTCCTTTCTATGTGGAATATTTAACGCCAGGTATGAGGGAGACGTGTGTTGCATCCACACTTCAAGCCCAATGGGCTCTTGCGTGAGGGGCGTGATAGAGTATAAAACTATTTCTGGGGCCTCAACCATCAGCTTAAGCTTTTGGTTGAGTTGGTTCTTTGACACTTGTATTAAGTTGAGTATTGTTTGTTTTGGCCAACCTATTGGCTAGAGGTGTGAAATAACAAAGAAAAAAAGTATATGATAGGCAAATATTTATATATAAGAAAAAAAGTATGTTATATAGTATAAATAACACACATGAAAAACAAAGACAACAATACAGTGCTTACTCATGTAACTGATGACAAATCAGACATGAGAGGTCACTTGTAGTTTACATACGTGGGCTTCTTTGACACGAGAGTTGGTCTTTATCGAAGCACCTTATTCATAAATAAAAGACGCATATCCATTGCATTAGTTCTGCTGAATATGAAGGCTTCAACTTCATAATTAAGAGCACGGGCAATCCTAAAATTCATAAGAAAGAAAATTAAAAGCATTTGTTCAGTATAAATTTGCACGATATCAGATGTAAAAAAAAATTGCATGATATAATTTAGATGTTATACTAATAGCGGCATTTTTTTTTTTGCAAGGCAATTTATACAACTACCATATTTCTTAACTGAGTATTTTAAAATAACTTGGAAAAACCCTTACTTCAAAATATTGCGAACATGATTGTAAGTCGTTCTAAACAAAAGTTAAGCATATCTTACCTTTTTAACGATAATTCCAGCGGACTCGAGATAGTTGTTGTGCCTTCCGAAAAATCCAACAATGGGGCCGCCAGCTGGCAGTGGTGATGAGAAAGAACGTACGTTGGCAACATCCCATCCTTTTCCATACGGTCCATATCCTGATGGACATAAATTGGTGTGTATCTTCAGTGTGCCAATGAGACGTGTTATGTTACAGTAGTCTCCATATGTCCCAGAAATTTGTGTTATGTATTCACCACACTTCAGCACAATCTATACATATGCACGGAAAAGTAAGAAAAGAAGGAGAAAGTATTAGACAAATAACAAAAAGGTGATCTATTGTTTGAAACACAAAGCATAGATACAATATTCTCATGTAAGTGTAAGATGTGTGGATGATGCAATGCTATAATGAGTATATACCAAGCTACATCATCATTTCCCTTTTTTATTTATTAATATTATATATTTTCGAAACTTCTTCTTACTTTTTCAGGATAGTACCACAAAGCTAGTATTGATGCATGACAATTTTTTTAGATGATTCTATGTGATTATTTACCTTGGAGTGATTTCCCTTATCACCACCAAACACTTTAGTGGTGGTACCCCCGCATGGCTTCGATATCACGAACCCAAGGGCATCGACAATATATCCATGCCTGATTATTACTTCTTTTATTTGTTCGGATCCTTCAAGTACCATGCAGTAGTTTTGTGGTAATTGTGAACCATAAGGTCCATACTTCACAACAGCTTGGTTCTGCGACAATATAAAAGTAAAGACACATTTGTCTTAAAAACATGGCGTAGAGAAAGAGAAAGAGAAAGACTAGCAAATTAAGCAAGTCCATACCTTGGCGATTTCTTGAGCCATTTCTCGAGCTTAGAAAGTTGACAAAGGTTGCAAATTAATAAATTTAAGTAGTACTGTGATACTTTGATGTGCTCTGGTTGAGGAGGATAATGGGCTGTTTATATAGACATGAATATGGCAGGAGAGTTGTGATTGTAAGCATTTGGATCATCATCAAGAACTTATTCTACGGGCCATCGTGTGTGCCACTTGTTAATCATTCCATTATTATATGTGCTGTGACCAAAAATAATATGGTTTTAATATTGATTGATTCTTGTTTCTGGATAAGATTTAGATTATGCTCTTCTTCTTCTTATATAGCAGATTCTTATAACCAATTATCTTTTCTTTTCTTTTGTTTTTTTAACTAAAGGAAATATCAACCATTCGACCTTCTTGGATTAGTCTTGCAATTTGTCAACATTATCTAGTGTAATGGAAGGAGTAGGTTTCTGAAACTATAAGTGATTGTTTGCTTTCAATTTTGTAGTGTACTAATACAGTTGTTTACAACACTATTAGGCTGATAATAAAATTTTGACTTCAACTATCATATACATGTTAGCTAGAAATTATCTACAATGCAATAATATACTACCATAAATTGCATTCGGGGATATATCACTACTAGTACTACCACCGTCTCGATCTAGTTGTCGTAATACACTATGCGATTCAATGTAGTTCGAATAATCATTATGACACCTCATTTTAGGAGATAAGTTTTTGAGTAGTTTTTAATTGCTATTGTTTTAAAATGTTAAATGTGATATGAATGGGTAGGGTATTTTTCTATTAAAAAAGTGGTATAATTCTTTATGAAAAAGAGAGTGTGACGGGACAAAAGACTAAGGAAACATATTGAAATATTTATGGGAACATTTCTCATATGGAAGTGTTCAAATTATTGTGGAGCTGATGAAAAATAAAGTGTTCAAACTAATATATATGGCTCAGCATGAATATTGATTTAAATTAATCTATAGATGTAGCTAATAAATGTTATTTTCAATGAGTTGGAACTTCTTCGTATTCTGAATGAAATGTATGGTCCATTTTTTAGATATAGCTGAGAATACATGAAGGAGGAACAAAAGGGTGAGGTTCTTTTTTTGGTGCTATTTTAGGCATCATCTCCTTGTGATAGGAGATTGGATGAAAAAATGACTGAATTCTTATATATTTTTCACTTCACAATATCATATGAATCTTTTATACATATTATCTTCAATATCGTGGACGATTTAAATATCTAGATTTGTAATTAAATGACTTGGCTGAAGGATCTCCAACGAACTAGAGAATGTCCTAGCCCGATAAATTTTGGAACAATCGTGACAAAAAATCGACTCTTACTCGCCTCGAAAGCAACTTAATACTAGACTTGAAACAAGAATTTGAGACCCGAACCTGAACTACACTTAAAACCCGTTTGAAACCCGACAATTAAGAATCCAATATCATCAACAATTATGAAAACGTGTAGGGGGGAGTATGGATCCTGCCACGTGTCACCAAATCTCCACATCTTGACATACATGGCGCCACATAGGACATGACATGACATCTTTCATTCAAATTTACAAAAAAAGCGTTGTTTATAAGGTTTTGTTTCCCTAAGTATTTACCTCAGAGTGTCATCATTATACCACCAAACTACATCTATTGACTATCCATCTCTCTCCCTCCTTGTGTGAAGCGTCGTATCCTAAGTTTACCCACCCCTCCTCTAGGGGCTAGGAATGACCTTCTTATCCCGAACTTTGTGGATCTACAAGGGTTTTCCCTTGGAGAGGCGTACAAAGCCCAAATTAACCGCAACCAAATCTATGAGGACTTGTCCTGGAATTGGAAAGGATCGATTGAACCCAAAATCAAGTTTTTCTTATGGCTTCTCTGGCATGATAAGATTCCCCATAAACAGCTTCTCTTTGTTAGCCAAATTACCCAGGACCCTCTGTGCCCGAGATGCAACCTTGTGTCTGAAGACTCGGATCATCTGATCAAAATCTGCCCAAAAGTTCTGCGATATGGGAGATCCAGGGCTCCCCATCCTTTCCCCATCTAGGCTTTAGAGATTGGCTGAGAGCCAACATGTCGTGTAGTAAGATGTTTCGGGGGCTCGAGTGGAGGTGCGTGTTTCCTTATGTGTGTCATGAGATCTGGAAGGATAGAAATAACTGTGTCTTTAAGAAGGTCGACCCTTCCCCTATCCAAGTCATTAGTTTTAAAGCTAGTGGATGTGCCAGGGATCTTACGGACGCGTTAGCCTTAAGTGACCCCACTCCATCTCCTGGAGGGCAGGCTTTTACCCATCCTCGGGGGTTCAGTATGATTCATGTGGACGCTGCTTTTATTGGTCCTTTGGACGTTGTGGGTCTTAGGGGAGTAGTTCGAGACCAAGGGGGTTCATGGGTTTTAGGGTTTGGTAAAAAAGTGTATGCTAACAGTATCATTGAGGCTGAGCTTTTGGGGATCATTGAAGCGCTCTACTTAGTAGAGGCTTGCAACAATCCCAAAGCCATTATATATTCAGATTGCAGGTTAGCTAGTAAAGCTTATCCATCAAGAGGAAGTATCTGACAAGGTCTTCAATCTGGTATCCGTGTGCAGGCAGTGGAGTTCGAGGTTCCCGGACGTCAGCATTAGACACTGTAGCAGGATTTTCAATCATGTAGCGGATGCCTTAGCAAAACATTGTAGAACTATGGACTTTGCTTGTGCTATTACTAGGATCTTCCCCTATCCCCCTAGTGATTGTATGTCTCATTTGACTTCGGATTGTAGTCGTTTAAATCTATCTATTTAAGTGGTCGCTCTTTTCACCAAAAAAAAAAAAAAAAAACTACATCTATTTAGAAAAATATAGACATGTCATCTCATGTCTTTAGCAAAACATGGGGAAATGTTGTCGTCCAACAACTAGTTACCGAGATTAAGCGAAGGGCGGATCCAACTGGGTTTAGTGGGTTTATTACTACAACTTATGTTTTTATTCTTGGTTTTATTTTTCTTTTAATCCTCCGTTTTCTAGCTTTCCTTCTTCACATGTTGTATTTTTTTTTACTTTCTTTTCCCTCCCTTTGTTTTTTATTACTACAACTTAAGTTTTTATTCTTGGTTTTATTTTTATTTTTTTTCTTTTTTTTTCTTTTGATCCTCCATTTTCTAGCTTTCTTCTTCACAAATATTCCCCTCCCACTTATTAATATGAAATGAATCTGGTTTAATTTTCCTTTTCTTCCAATTTACTTTCTCAAGCAATCAATTATTAATAGCATTAATAATTTATTAGCCAAACTATATTACAAAGACCTTGTTCTTGGTGAGTTTTTAATTATTAATAGCATTAATAATTTATTAGTCAAACCTTGTACTGTATAAGTGTTTTTAACGCCTTTAAATATAAGTATTAATAGTGATAATTTTACCGCACGCTTCACGTGCATATAAGACTAGTTTTTGTTCTATGTTGGAACCCACGTTGTTCAATTCTTGGAACAACACTGAGATTAAGGCCTCAAACCAAAAAAAAATTAATTTTCACATTAACCATGATATGTTACTTAAAAAGGATTTGGCATCCATTATACTTGTGGGTAACTAGGAAAGTTCACAAAGCAGAAAATAAATTATTATAAAGAATAATATGGATACAATTCTTGGGATTATATTGTTCACAATTTTTATCCATCTTAGCAAACTCCTTTTAATTTTTGTATGAATTCCCTTGAAATGCCCCATCTTTCCTGTGGTGAGTCTTATATGCAAGGTTATGACCCCTCTCCGATCCAACAAACTCAATTTCTTTTAAACTAACATATCATAGTTGTTTGAAGTCAAAATTTTATTATGAGCCTATTTCTTCAGTACACAGTTGTGTTACTACACTACGAAATTGAAAGCAAACAATCACTTTCTAGCCTACAGGTCAAGAAAAGCTACTCCTTCCATTACACTATAAATTTGACAAATTTCAAGATGACTCCAAATTTGGTATATCCTTTAACTTAAAAAGAAAATAAAAGATAATTTATTATAAGCTCAAATTCTGCACTATGTGGACATGAGAGTGGATAAATCTTATTCTGAAACAGAGAATCAATCCTTATTCAATCCATGTTAGTTTTGGTCACATGCACATATAATGATATAATAAATTAATAAACAAGCTAGTGCCACACATGATGGGCAGTAGAATAAGTTCTTGCTTATCCAAATGCTTACAATCACAACTCTTCTGCCATCTTCGTGTCTATATAAATAAGTATCCTCCTCGACCAGAGCACATCAAAGTGTCACACAACAACTTTTTTTTTTTTTTTAGGAAGAAAATATATCATTAATAATAAGCCAAACGGCACATACAATGATATAGATTTAGCAAATTGCAACAATTTTCACAATGGAACCAATTAATATTTAAACATACTCGAGCACAGCTCCAACTCCGCCGCTTCAAGCTTGACGCGAGCAGTGTACTTCGATGTCTTTGCATCTTTCCAATCAGTGACCATTACAATCTTATTCTGTGATATAATTGTTTCCAGTGATGAATTGCTGAAAAAACCTAAACCCTTATGGATCCAGACCATCTTCCAAATTATTGACACCATAAAAATAAGAAAACTCATACAAAGATGAGAAACAACCACCAAAAAGGGGGACAAAAACTCTCACAGATGGAAAGAACTGAACAGAAGAAAGCAATAAAGAAGATAATAACACTAAAAAAAACTAAAATCTAAAGGAAAGGGTTGGAAATAGTCTAATTTCCAAAGAAATTAGACTAATTCCGGCCAAGGAGGCCAAGAAAATTAAAAACCCTAGAAAGAGAATTGGAGAGGGAGAGGGAGAGAGGAGAGGAAACATCTAGGGTTTTCAGTGTCACACAACACCTAATTACTACTTAAATTTATTAATTTGCAAGCTCTGTCAACTTTCCAAGCTAAGAAAATGGCTCCAGATCTCGCATGTTAACGATTTTCCTTAACAAAACTTGTCTTTCTTTTTCTAATAATAATTAGGCATATCATATTTTATTTTATTTTTAAACTTTGAAATAGAAATATTGTTAATTGAAAGCCAAACGGCGTCTACAATAAATATTAAAAAAACAATATTAAATCAAACAAGATTAAATCAAATTTGTCTTCAATGAAACTACAATAAACCAGATCGATCAAAGTAGCAGATCTCTTGTATTTGTTGAATCTCATAGCTATTAATTAACAATCTATCATTTAGACATAATGTGGATAAGAACATTATTGATCTATAAATGTTGACCGCGTTCTAGCTTCCAGTACCTTCATGTTGATAGTCTTGAACTTCAACCAATGGCAATAATTTGTCATAATAACTAATCAACCAAACAAGACTCACAACCCCCATAGGGGAGAAATAGACCTCCACAACAGAGACAAAAATCTCATATAGCAAGATTTGAGAAACTCTAATATAGAGAGACTAAATTATTGAACAAAACAAGAAAATAAACCAAAAACTAAAAACAAAAGGGGAAAAAGGGGCTTACCATGGATGACAACATCCATGGCAGCCCCTAACAGATGTAGAGGGAAAAAAAAGGAGAAGAGGAGGCGGTGAGAGAAAATAGGAGAGGTTAGGGTTTTATTGGGTTAGATAAACCGTCAACTTAGAAATTTATTACTTTTTGGTGGGCCAAGTACTCCAAATAAGGAAAGTTCAAACAATATCGCAATTAAAAAGAAACAACTATTTAAGGACAATGTAGAAATTAAAAAAAATGGAGAGCGAAATTTATTAATCTGGTCGGTTCATCGTCAAGTTCTTTGGAGGTCCTTCATTCTAGTAACTTTTACAACTTTTTTTTTTTTATAGGAAGTTTTACATCTTTTGACATATAAAGTTATAAACCATCCAAGATATGGTAAATTACAACCATAAATGCTGACTTATGATATTGAGAAATGGAAAACGATGACAACTAAGGGCTCGTTCAGTATCATTGTGGCTTTCAGTTTTTTGGTTTTTTGTATTTAAAAGTTATATGATATATGTCCTACAATGGATAAAAAATTAGTCAAACTTATTAGAAACATGATGATTTCGAAAACTGACAACTCAAAAATGAAAAACACTTTTTATGATTTTCTGATTTTTGTATTTAGTTTTCAAAAAAACTGAAAATTGAAAACAAAAAACGATAACGAACGGGCCCTTAAGCTAAAAAGAAATCTTAAAACTCCATTTTTCCCATTCATGCATCCATAACAATTGGTCTAAGAAATAGATCATTCATTATTTATTGGAAACTCACCGAAAGTACAACTATATCAATTCTTCGAGTAATTTATATGTGTTCTGCCAACTGCATGACAATAATGAGACGGTGGTAGTACAACTATAATTTAAGAATAGAATAATAAATAATGCAAAAAATAAATATTTGGCATATCTTGTAGTGGAGAATTACAATTAATGGTATAATTCGGGTCAATTCGATTCAATTCAGTTTTGGTAGTGTCAACTGTCAAGTTCGGCTTTGTCTCGTTCAAATTGGCTCCAGGTCAGGTCACTTCGGGTCTCTAATTTTAGGGTCTAATTTGGTCTCGTGACACGTCAAATTTTCCCAGGTCTGAGTACAGCTCGCGATAGATTCTCGATCGCGTCAAAGTGATTGTTTGCTTTCAATTTTGTAGTGTACTAATACAGTTGTTTACAACACTATTAGGCTGATAATAAGATTTTGACTTCAACTATCATATATATGTTAGCTAGAAATTATCTACAATGCAATAATATACTACCATAAATTGCATTCGGGGATATATCACTGCTAGTACTACCACCGTCTCGATCTAGTTGTCGTAATACAATATGCGATTCAATGTAGTTCGAATAATCATTATGACACCTCATTTTAGGAGATAAGTTTTTGAGTAGTTTTTAATTGGTATTGTTTTAAAATGTTAAATGTGATATGAATGGGTAGGGTATTTTTCTATTAAAAAAGTGGTATAATTCTTTATGAAAAAGAGAGTGTGACGGGACAAAAGACTAAGGAAACATATTGAAATATTTATGGGAACATTTCTCATATAGAAGTGTTCAAATTATTGTGGAGCTGATGAAAAGTAAAATGTTCAAACTAATATATATGGCTCATCATGAATATTGATTTAAATTAATCTATAGATGTAGCTAATAAATGTTATTTTCAATGAGTTGGAACTTCTTCGTATTCTGAATGAAATGTATGGTCCATTTTCTAGATATAGTTGAGAATACATGAAGGAGGAACAAAGGGTGAGGTTCTTTTTTTGGTGCTATTTTAGGCATCATCTCCTTGTGATAGGAATTGGATGAAAAAATGACTGAATTCTTATATATTTTTCACTTCACAATATCATATGAATCTTTTATACATATTATCTTCAATATCGTGGACGATTTAAATATTTAGATTTGTAATTAAATGACTTGGCTGAAGGATCTCCAACGAACTAGAGAATGTCCTAGCCCGATAAAATTTGAGAACAATCGTGACAGAAAATCGACTCTTACTCCACTCGAAAGCAACTTAATACTCGACTTGACACAAGAATTTGAGACCCGAACCTGAACTACACGTAAAACCCGTTTGAAACCCGACAATTGAGAATCCAATATCATCAACAATTATGAAAACGTGTAGGGGGGAGTATGGATCCTGCCACGTGTCACTAAATCTCCACATCTTGACATACATGGCGCCACATAGGACATGATATGACATCTTTCATTCAAATTTACAAAAAAAGGTTGTTTATAAGGTTTTGTTTCCCTAAGTATTTACCTCATAGTGTCATCATTATACCACCAAACTACATCTATTGACTATCCATCTCTCTCCCTCCTTTTGTGAAGCATTGTATCCTAAGTTTACCCACCCCTCCTCTAGGGGCTAGGAATGACCTTCTGATCCCGAACTTTGTGAATCTACAAGGGTTTTCCCTTGGAGAGGCGTACAAAGCCCAAATTAACCGCAAACAAATCTATGAGGACTTGTCCTGGAATTGGACAGGATCGATTGAACCCAAAATCAAGTTTTTCTTATGGCTTCTCTGGCATGATAAGAATCCCCATAAACAGCTTGTCTTTGTTAGCCAAATTACCCAGGACCCTCTGTGCCCGAGATGCAACCTTGTGTCTGAAGACTCGGATCATCTGATCAAAATCTGCCCAAAAATTCTGCGATATGGGAGATCCAGGGCTCCCCATCCTTTCGCCATCTAGGCTTTAGAGATTGGCTAAGAGCCAACATGTCGTGTAGTAAGATGTTTCGGGGGCTCGAGTGGAGGTGCGTGTTTCCTTATGTGTGTCATGAGATCTGGAAGGATAGAAATAACTGTGTCTTTAAGAAGGTCGACCCTTCCCCTGTCCAAGTCATTAGTTTTAAAGCTAGTGGATGTGCTAGGGATCTTACGGACGCGTTAGCCTTAAGTGACCCCACTCCATCTCCTGGAGGGCAGGCTTTTACCCATCCCCGGGGGTTCAGTATGATTCATGTGGACGCTGCTTTTATTGGTCCTTTGGACGTTGTGGGTCTTAGGGGAGTAGTTCGAGACCAAGGGGGTTCATGGGTTTTAGGGTTTGGTAAAAAAGTGTATGCTAACAGTATCATTGAGGCTGAGCTTTTGGGGATCATTGAAGCACTCTACTTAGTAGAGGCTTGCAACAATCCCAAAGCCATTATATATTCAGATTGCAGGTTAGCTAGTAAAGCTTATCCATCAAGAGGAAGTATCTGACAAGGTCTTCAATCTGGTATCCGTGTGCAGGCAGTGGAGTTCGAGGTTCCCGGACGTCAGCATTAGACACTGTAGCAGGATTTTCAATGTATCATTTGGCTTGAAACATGAGTAATGGTAACAGTGAAACTATTAGGGTTCCATGCTATCACCACCCTGCCACCATTATGATAGCTTGAGTTGGAAGTAAAACACCATCCACTGAATACTATCTGATAAAGGACCCCCCATATTCTGGGCCTTTATCTTTGTTTCAAGGAGCCCTACTAAGCCAACTTTATTTAACTGCATGAATCTTCTAACATCATATTGTTTTTGTTGGCTATTCAGACCCCTTACATTCCACACCAGCATTCTATCCATCCCCAATAGGAGCCTGGCTAGCTCCTGCCTGAGATTTCACCTGTTGCACACAGTCCACCTCCCCAATCACAACCGTACTTACTTGTTCTCCCAAAACTTTAAAGTTATTCTGAACATTGGCAGGCCTAGGGCTGGTTATAATTCTTCTTGTAGGATTCCTAACCTCTTGGAATTCAGTTTCCTACCTCACTTCCTTTCCATCTCCTGCCTTATGAGTCTTCTCTTTGTTAATAACTATAGGCCTCCAGATCTGCTTAGTTCTAGGCTTAACACATTCTGCCCCATCATGGCCCATGCCTTTGCATTCAGGCACACTTTTGGTTTCCATTCATAGTAGACTTCAACCTTAGTGACAACATCTCTCTCATTCACAAAAGATATGCATTCAGGGAATGCCTCGATCTATTTGAACCTCAATCAAGGCTCGCGCATACTGGAGCTTGTCTCCCTTACTCGTAGCTTGGTCAACCTTGATCAATTTGCCTACCGGCTTCGAGTATTTTCTCTAAGCATGACTCACCCCAATACTTGAAGTCCAGGTCAATCGAACCCAAGTCGAAAAAACTTTCGGGTTTTCTTTACATAGATCAATGTCTCAGGTCCAAGGCTTGATAATAAGGGGTTTATTATCAAAGAACACAACATTGCTTCTCAAAATTTCATCTCTCTTCTCCATAGATCGAAATCTCACTATATACATTCCTTTCTTAGCCAAAGCAACTTTGTCAACACCATAGTTCCGCCAAATTCGTCTAATAAATCCCTCAAATACATGAGTAGGAGGGTTTGCTCCCACCACATAACAATACACAGCGAGAATTCCGGAACTCAATTTCGATTAAACATCACTTATATCAATTTTAACCAAATTTTCGGTTCGTGTGTGTTCTTCAAAGCATGAATCTTATCTAATTTCTAATTTTCTGGAGAGAATAAGAACAGAGATAAAAATCTCATATAGTAAGATTTGAGAAACTCTAATAAAGAGAGACTAAATTATTGAACAAAACAAGAAAAGAAACCAAAAAATTAAAACAAAAGGGGAAAAGGGGCTTACCATGGATGACAACATCCATGACAGCCCCTCACAGATGTAGAGGAAAAAAAAAGGAAAAGAGGAGACGGTGAGAGAAAATAGGAGAGGTTAGGGTTTTTTTGGGTTAGATAAACCGTCAACTTAGATTGCTTATTTATCTTAGTTTTTCTTTCTTAGCCATATTATCTTTTCTTTTATCAGGTTTTAAGGTTGAATAAGTTTGTAACAAGGTTGCGGGATTCGATTGTGACTAAGAATATCATCTACTTCGTGAATTAGTAACCAAAATTTGCAGAGGTAGTTAGGTAGTTGAGGGAAGTAATCTGGGACTAGTGGCTGCAGCTAGCTGGCATGCGAGGTAGGGGGAATCAGGGAGATAGCATAGCACTGAGAAGACAGAAAAAAAGAAAGACTTAGTTGTTAAACAGGTCATAGGTCGGAGAGGAACAATTTTAGTTAAAACACTATCCTCAAATTTGGGATCATTAGAAAATAAATAGTGCTTAATATTATAATGAAGATAACTCCTCATTTTTTCTTAAATATCAATGTGAGTTTAATTTTCAGTCTAAATTATATAATTTTGACCCCAAAAGGCAAATAGGGCAGCCAAATAAGGGATAATAGGAGTAACTTTTTTTCCTCACATGGAAATCCAAGTAAACAGAATGACATTGAATAAAAGATCTCTTTACATAATCTGAGCAAATAGTATTATCATGACATCTAAGCAATCGAAACCGTAGCAAGTGATGATCAATTCAGCAATCTACAAATTAATTCTCCGGTTTATCAGGTATGCATTCATGTTGGGTGCTTAATTGTCGGGTTTGCAAACGAGTTTCGACTGCAATTGAAGTCCGCGTCTTGAGTTCTCGTGTCAAGTCAAATACCAAATTACATTATTTGAGTCAAGTACGGGTCGTTATTGCGTTTTACTCTCCTTTTTTTTATGGTTATATTGTGTTTTGCACAATATTTTAGGCAATGTCACTTTTCAAACTTTTTGGAGTGTAACTTTTGACATATTTTGTAAAATTCCAACATTTTAAGCAAATTTCTTAATTAGTAATTATTATCATTAGTTTAATTAATGTTTTTTTAATATGTTTAATGATTATGAAGTTTATTGAACTCTTGAAACTATGATTGAAATCAAAGTTGGATTTTTTAGCTTAATTATGAAATTACTAAAATGCCCTTTTGTTCCTTAAAAAAAAAGAGAAAAGAAGAAGAAACCATTCACTTTCTCATCTCTCCCGTGGCAATGTGTGGAATATGCCACATGGTTGTCTTGTTGTCAAACTTTCATCTTCCTTCAGGCAGAATAAAAGAAACCCTCAACCCCAAAAATATTCCTTGACTCGTCTCTTCTTCTTCCCCTAGCTTCAATCCAAATTCCGGCTAGTTTCTTTTCCCCCGTGTGCAATCATCTCCTCGGCGTTGCGCGCTCTGCCGCCGCTGCTCACATCTGTTCTTTCCTTTCTCCTTTGCTTCGTGGTTGTTGATGCCGTTGCAGCGTTGCTGTGGTGTTTCCGGTGCTGCTGCTTCTGTCTTCCTGTTATGTGTTGGTTCTGCAGCGTTTTCCTAGTCTCTGCTTTGTTTCTACGGTAGTGGGTTGCTGCCGTTATCGATCGAGTCCGTGCTGCATGTTCGGCGATCTTTGCGGTGTCGGTGGTGGTGGCTTTGCCATCTTTGGTGCTTCTACTTCATCTCTTCTTCTCTTGTTTGTTAGTGAAGGTATAAAGTTCAAATCTTTATCTTATTTTCCTTAAGTTGATAAGCATGAGTTCGGATTTCCATTGATTTAAGAATCGAGTTATTAAATTGAAATGGTTAGTTTGATATTGAGAATAAAGATTGAAACTTTATTTTAAATAATTGATTGAAATTTGTTTTGGAGTTGAAAATCTCAATTAAGTTTGCTAAATTAGATGTTACAAGTTCTGTTTTCTATATTTCAAATCCAAATCATAAATTCATGTCTGCAAATCAGTGTGATGGTTTCCAATATTGCAGTAATTAGAAGTTAGAGATTGTCAATGTGAGTTAGATTGTGAAATGATTTGTATATAAGGGTTGTGATTAGTTCATGAAAGAGCTTAGAAAGTATGAGCAAGTAAAGTAGTTATCTGAATTGTTGTGAAGATGGATATTAATGGTTGTCATTATTATTATTATGAGGTAAATTACGTGGAATCCGAGTATAAGTTGGATAAGGAGATATTGGACTCTCGAAGATTATTATGGAATCGAGCATAGAAGAGGTACACACATGTTTTTCCACCTTCAAACTTGGAATTGGTCATTCATATGATTATATGGATTTTATGGGTTGAGTTCAGCATGTTTTTATATCTTATAGACATAAATGGTTTTACAACGAGATTTCCGATTTATAAACATAGGGAGTACGAATTCGGTATCTTTTATGAACTCGGTTTTGATCTAAACTATAATTGTATTCGAATTTGGAGCAAATAAAGGGATTTTGGTCAAAGTATGTTTGACTTATGATTCTGGTGTACAACAATGGATGAATGATTTGTGATATGAGTTTTTATATAGAAATCATGAAGTATATGAATAAAAGTGTATCTATGGTATGAGATTTTGATTATATATAGTCAATTAAAGTGAACTATGAATTTGAGTTATGAGAAAATAAGGATTTTGTAAAATTATGAACCGGAACTTGATTTTGTTAATGATGGGGAAGAAACTGCAGAGCGAGTAGTGATGTATGCATCGTGGTATATGTGGTATAAAATGATGGGACATGTCCTGGAATAAGTCTTGCAAGCTGTACAAATATTGTTAGGGAGACGTCCCCCATGAGTTTAGAGAGGGTGGCATAGTTCCCTCTCCATTCGTATTATCTTCCCCGGTATGTTTGGTGAACTAGTTTAAGGAAGAAACTAAGAAAGTATGATTTGGTCTCTAAAATTTTATCTGGAAACTCATACAGTTATTTTTCAAAAGCTTGTGTCTGATACGACAATTTAATGATTTATGAATGGGGTTTTCTTCTAAGGAAGTGGAACAATTACAAAAGGATTTTCTGGTAAGAGGTTGTGCTTCTTAGAATCTCTCTAAGTAATGCATATGTATTTGATAGACTTACTTAAAGCTATATATGATTTAGCCGAAAGATAAGGAAGTCTCTATGGAACATATTATAAGTGAACTAGAATTATATTCAAGATACAGTAACGATTATATTTTTGTTTTCAAAAGATTTATGAGTTATCCTATGGTTTAGTATGGCCTGATGTGTTGTAAACATCGCTCTAAACATGCTATATTATATTCTAAGAAGTATATTTTGTTACCTTCATATTTGCTACTTGTATAGTGTGAGTTTACGTATTTGAATAAGAACTAGTAAATTACGTGATCATATTTTAAGCCACTAAAATGGATTTCTGGTTGGACAGTGTGTACTCAATTTTTCTGATTTTGTTCTTGGAACCTGTCTTGGTGGGGGCAGAGTTCATTGTTAATAAGTTGCAGGTTAGTTCGCTCCAAAGGGAATTAATGTTCGTAAGTTGTGATAAGAGAAATGTCTAGCTCAACCCATGATGGAGATCAAATTTTTGTTGAGAATCTTATGATATATCATTGTACTCATTTGGAGATTTATTAGTTAAATTAATGAGGTTGTATAATCTATTTTGAGTTGTTGTAATATGGGTCGTATTCCGAAGCTGAATCGATACATGAGGTATACTCTGTTATAGATGAATGCCTAATTGAGGTTTAATTAAGATAATCATAATTTGTGAATGTTAAATGCGATTAGCTAGCAGCTCGAAAGAGCGGGCTGTTACAGATGGTATCAGAGCAAGGTTGTTTTAGAGTTGTCCTGATCTTCATATCACGGCATATGAGTTGAGATAGGTTTTGAGAGTGATTAATAGTTAAATGTATATGAATTATATTGGTTGATAAGCTCGGGGATTCGAGTTTCGATTTGCGAAATTAAGAAGTTATGCGGGTTATTGAGCTATTCGAGGTAAATGTTTAGAATTCGAGTTTAAAGGTTTGATAGTCATACGAGTAAACATATGGAAAATTAAGTGAAATGGCTTCCATTGAATTGGGATATTGCTTTGAATATGCATGCCGAGTTGACTATGGACTGATTTTTGTTGTTATTCGAATGGAATTTTGAACATTAAAAATTTAGTCAAGCAAAGTTGTTACTTAATGAAAACTAGTACGCGATGCGGTATCGTGGTTTTGGAACCCAACATGCCTAGATGTGGTTGATGAGAATGAATTGTCTGAATTTAAGGATAGGACGTGGTCAATTCTGTAATGAATAAAAAAATATATATATAGCTATTGATCTTCAAGTATTTAGTAAAGAAGGCAAGGTTAAATAAGAGACATGAAAACTTGGAGTGATAATGAAAATTAGAAGTGGGCGAATGACTTGGCATTAATGGTCTTGTATGAGTTACGAGACGTATGGAAAATTTAGTTTGTCAATTTGTGATTCTATCTGAATGAGGAAATATTTTGCATGATGTTAGAGTCTTGAGCATTTAACTAAGGTGTAATTCGTTATGAGTTATGAAGTATTATGTAGAGCAATTAAAGGATAAGTGAAATGTATTAAGAATCCAGAGCAGGAGTGTTAGAGCTATAATTTATGGATGATGGATGAAATGATTTATTTGAGAATATATTGATAATGAGTTGGAATTAGTTCATTATTATGAGTACTCAAACTAAGTGTTTCGCACTTGGAGAAAAAAAAAATTGATATTTTGAGTTAAGATTTGAGTCATGCTATGGAATATGTATAGTGAGGATTCGATATTTCCTAGTTAGTTATCAGAACAACCCGACGATCGTGTGCTTGAGTAAGCCACCTAGCGAGGGGTAAAAGATTCCCCGGGAATGTTTGAAATTGATTTGGGTTATAAGTAGTCAAGAATCGAGAAAAAAAAATAGAGATTAAGAAAATTGAAGGTTGAGAATTTAGAATATAATTGTGGAAAAGTGAACAGTGTTATTGGAATTTGGATTATAGCATGTGATGATTTGAGGAAATTTGAATGTATTGATTAATGATTATGAGATTTTAATCGGAGCTTAAGTGATTTATGTTACAGGAAGCATGGGTCTTCGGAGATACTATAGCTAAGTTAAGTTTATATCTGGTTTGATTTTCGAAAATATGTTTTATGAGATCTAAAGTTTTACGTTTTCAAATTTCGAGGACGAAATTTTTGTAAGGGTGGTAGTATGTAACAGCCCAACATTTTAAGCAGCTTTCTTAATTAGTAATTATTATCATTAGTTTAATTAATGTTTTTTTTAATATGTTTAATGATTATGAAGTTTATTGAACTCTTGAAACTATGATTGAAATCAAAGTTGGATTTTTTAGCTTAATTATGAAATTACTAAAATGCCCTTTTGTTCCTTAAAAACAAAAGAGAAAAGAAGAAGAAACCATGCACTTTCTCATCTCTCCCGTGGCAATGTGTGGAATATGCCACATGGTTGTCTTGTTGTCAAACTTTCATCTTCCTTTAGGCAGAATAAAAGAAACCCTCAACCCCAAAAACATTCCTTGACTCGTCTCTTCTTCTTCCCCTAACTTCAATCCAAATTCCGGCTAGTTTTTTTTTCCCCCGTGTGCAATCATCTCCTCGGCGTTGCGCGCTCTGCCGCCGCTGCTCACATCTGTTCTTTCCTCTCTCCTTTGCTTCGTGGTTGTTGATGCCGTTGCGGCGTTGCCGCGGTGTTTCCGTGCTCGCTTACTGTCTTCCCTGTTATGTGTTGGTTCTACGATGCGTTTTCCTAGTCTCTGCTTTGTTTCTCCGGTAGTGGGTTGCTGCCGTTACTGATCAGGTCCGCTGCTGCATGTTCGGCAGTGTTGTGGTGTCGGTGGTGGTGGCTTTGCCATCTTTGGTGCTTCTACTTCATCTCTTCTTCTCTTGTTTGTTAGTGAAGGTATAAAGTTCAAATCTTTATCTTATTTTCCTTAAGTTGATAAGCATGAGTTCAGATTTCCATTGATTTAAGAATCAGATTATTAAATTGAAATGGTTAGTTTGATATTGAGAATAAAGATTGAAACTTTGTTTTAAATAATTGATTGAAATTTGGTTTGGAGTTGAAAATCTCAATTAAGTTTGCTAGATTAGATGTTACAAGTTCCCGTTTTCTATATTTCAAATCCAAATCATAAATTCATGTCTGCAAATCGGTGTGATGGTATCCAATATTGCGATAATTAGAAGTTAGAGATTGTCAATGTGAGTTAGATTGTGAAATGATTTGTATATAAGGGTTGTGATTAGTTCATGAAAGAGCTTAGAAAGTATGAGCAAGTAAAGTAGTTATCTGAATTGTTGTGAAGATGGATATTAATGGTTGTCATTATTATTATTATGAGGTAAATTATGTGGAATCCGAGTATAAGTTGGATAAGGAGATATTGGACTCTCGAAGATTATTATGGAATCGAGCATAGAAGAGGTACACACATGTTTTTCCACCTTCAAACTTGGAATTGGTCATTCATATGATTATATGGATTTTATGGGTTGAGTTCAGCATGTTTTTATATCTTATAGACATAAATGGTTTTACAACGAGATTTCCGATTTATAAACATAGGGAGTACGAATTCGGTATCTTTTATGAACTCGGTTTTGATCTAAACTATAATTGTATTCGAATTTGGAGCAAATAAAGGGATTTTGGTCAAAGTATGTTTGACTTATGATTCTGGTGTACAACAATGGATGAATGATTTTTGATATGAGTTTTTATATAGAAATCATGAAGTATATGAATAAAAGTGTATCTATGGTATGAGATTTTGATTATATATAGTCAATTAAAGTGAACTATGAATTTGAGTTATGAGAAAATAAGGATTTTGTAAAATTATGAACCGGACTTGATTTTGTTAATGATGGGGAAGAAACTGAGTAGCAAGAGGATGATGTATGCATCGTGGTATATGTGGTATAAAATGATGGGACATGTCCTGGAATAAGTCTTGCAAGCTGTACAAATATTGTTAGGGGGAGACGTCCCCATGAGTTTAGAGAGGTGGCATAGTTCCCTCTCTATTCGTATTATCTTCCCCGGTATGTTTGGTGAACTAGTTTAAGGAAGAAACTAAGAAAGTATGATTTGGTCTCTAAAATTTTATCCGGAAACTCATACGGTTATTTTTCAAAAGCTTGTGTCCGATACGACAATTTAATGATTTATGAATGGGGTTTTCTTCTAAGGAAGTGGAACAATTACAAAAAGGATTTTCTGGTAAGAGGTTGTGCTTCTTAGAATCTCTCTAAGTAATGCATATGTATTTGATAGACTTACTTAAAGCTATATATGATTTAGCTGAAAGATAAGGAAGTCTCTATGGAACATATTATAAGTGAACAAGAATTATATTCAAGATACAAGAACGATTATATTTTTGTTTTCAAAAGATTTATGAGTTATCCTATGGTTTAGTATGGCCTGTTGTGTTGTAAACATCGCTCTAAACATGCTATATTATATTCTAAGAAGTATATTTTGTTACCTTCATATTTGCTACTTGTATAGTGTGAGTTTACGTATTTGAATAAGAACTAGTAAATTACGTGATCATATTTTAAGCCACTAAAATGGATTTACCGGGTTGGACGAGTGTGTACTCGGGTTTTTCCGATTTTGTTCTTGGAACCTGTCTTGGTGGGGGCGAGTTCATTGTTAATAAGTTGCGGAGTTAGTTCGCTCCAAAGGGAATTAATGTTCGTAAGTTGTGATAAGAGAAATGTCTAGCTCAACCCATGATGGAGATCAAATTTTTGTTGAGAATCTTATGATATATCATTGTACTCATTTGGAGATTTATTAGTTAAATTAATGAGGTTGTATAATCTATTTTGAGTTGTTGTACTATGGGTCGTATTCCGAAGCCGAAATCGATACATGAGGTATACTACGTTATAGATGAATGCCTAATTGAGGTTTAATTAAGATAATCATAATTTGTGAATGTTAAATGCGATTAGCTAGCAGCTCGAAAATGCGAGAACATTACAGCCACCCCCCACCACCACCGCCCCCCCCCCCTTTGACCCCCCCCGGCTTCCCCTTCCCTTCCCCTTCGTCCGTTGACCCCCTCCCCCTGCTTGTCGGCTGTCCTCTTCCCCGTGACCCCCCTCCTTCCCACTTTGCGGTCCAGTAACCCCCCTCCCCTTCTCCCACAGCTTCCAGGCGCTCTAAATTCGAGCCCCGAGAAAATTGTGCTTGAAGCCCGAAACTTCGAACTTCTTTGCCCATAAACTTCGAGCCACGAAAATCGATGCCCCACCAAATTCGAGCCCGAAACCAAATTCGAGCCCGGGAAAATCGGCGATGGTGGGGGAGGGAGCGAAATCCGACGAGGGGATGCGAGGGGGTGGGGAGGGCTCGGGGAGTGGGGAGGGGGGGCTGCGAGAGAAGGGGAGGGAGGGGAGGATCTTCTTTGCTCTTGTTTGATCTTGGCCTACTGCACACAGTCTCGTCGGTGCTCCATTACCACTTGCAGGAGCTCTGCTCGTGCGGCCATGGTGCGATGAAGATGAGAGAAAGGAGAGTAAATAGGGAAGGGGGTGATATTTTAAAAGTCACGTGCTCTCATTAGCGTGAGCACGTGACATTCAACTGCTATAGCAAGTTGGTTACCTCTTAGGTCTTATAAAAATCACGTTATGTGAAAGCTTGGGACCTACGGTGAATAATTCATAGTTGGGACTTATAAAAAAGAATGGGTAATAGTTGAGCTACATCTTGTGAATTAATCCAAAAAAATGATACATAGGATAAATTTATAACACCGCTTCTCTGTGAAAGTAACTTTGACGAATCAAGAAAAATAAGGAAATCTAATTTCGGATCCGAGCCAACATTAGCATAGAAGTCAACATACAATAGGAGCAAATTTTGAATGGGGTTGAATGATTACTAGGCTTCTTTGCTCTTGAGAGAAAGTGGAAGCCTACCATTATCCACTGTGCTTGGAAATCTTGCTATGTATAGCATTGTTAAGTTTTGTGCCCATTTTTCCAATGGTACTTGCCATTCGCATTCTTGTCCTATCTATGTCGGGTTCGAGGTAGCTAGTGTTGAAATATTACCTTGAATTATCCGGCACTAGGATTAATCAAGCACGGGGATCTCGGTATATAGTTTTTAATATATCGTTTACGTTTTTGGGTTCGGTTTAGGCCCATTATGTTTAGGTTAATTAGAATGATATTATATAAACCTTATAATTAACATCGCACTCCATTATTACGTGATACGCAATCTCCCTCATAAACATAATAAAATCGGTTCTCCTTGATGTGTGGACGAAGCTAACATATTGTTAGTGAACCATATTAAATCCTTATGTCAATTGTGCTTTAATTCTTCGTTGCTTTATTGTGTTCATTATAAGCGCTAGATTTAATAAATTCAATCAAAGACAGTGGTATAGCTCATTCTCAATGGAGTATATGTTCTCCTTTGAGGCCTTGGAGCCTCTAGGAGATTGACTTCTCCATCCTTCTTGTGTGTCTTTGCGCCTGGATTCATCATTTTATCATGCATCCTCAATTTGTATATACGCGTCATAGACCTCAAAGATGTCAAGACCCAATTATTGTAGGTAAGTCTTGTATTATTCCGGGAGCAAAATTTGGAGATGAAATGCATACCAAGTAGTTTTTTTGGCAAGCCTGGATAACATGTTTGTAGACTTCTCCATTAACCTATTCAGATAGGTGGTAAACTCTTATTTCTCTTCTTGTTTGAGAACCTCAAGTTCTCGAAGAGAAGTTTGTACATGGATGTTGTATGAGTATTGCTTCATGAAAGATGTGGTGATATCTTCCGAGATCTCAAATTACTAGGGTCGAGTAAATATATTGTGTTCAACGACATAGGAATTTCATTGGATACAAGGACAGACCTATGGACTTAGCTTGTTGATCATAGGTACTTGTATAAGTTCGTCAAAGTGATACATCAAATTGCTAGTTCGCATGAATTATGGAACATATGTTGCAGAGAACATTTCAGGAACCTCTCCATTTTGCTTAGATGGTCACTCACTACATACTCATTCCGTTCCACAAAGATATAAACACTTGCTGAGACAAGTGTAGTTTAAGGTGATAAAGTTGTAGTATGGTTATCAAATCTTTATTTTATTACTCCCTCCGTCCCATAATATAAGTGCGATTCTGTTTTTCCACGGGAATTAAGGTAAAAGTGGAATCTTGTTTTATTTGAATAAAAAGATTCATTTTTATTGGGAAACACCTATATTGTTTTTTTCTTTTTTAACATAAAATAAAAGCCGAACATTAATGTTGCGTGGTTTAATGTGTAGATGAGTTCAATGAGGTAAAAAATTCCATTTTATCATTAATAATGGTGCATTGGAAGCTGAAATTATAAAGACTTTTTGGAAATTAAATTATTTTCATGAGGGTATTTTGGACATAATTATTGATTGAAAATAGAAACAAGACTTATATTTTGGGACACTTTAAAAGGAAAGGGGACTTATATTATGGGACGGAGGGAGTAATTAAAAAATAGATAAGAAATAAGTTGGTGTGGTATTTTTAATTGAAGGAAAGAGAAGTTGGGTATCTTTTTTTATTGATAGAGATAAAGTGCGGGTCGAAGACTGTTAAAAAAAACTAAAAGTACTCAATAAATGAGTCAAGGATTCCATATCTCAATAAATATTGGGCGAGTTTTATTTGGTAAATGAGTCAAAGATTTCATATCTCAATTAATATGGATTCAGCTTCTGATGACTAATCGAGGATATAGTGGAAATTAAAATATCACACTGAGGGTATTCTTGGCAAAAACATTGGATTTAGATAGATCAAGAACTATGTTTTTGGGACACAATACAAGGAAACAAGCATTACATCATGGACGGATGGAGTATAATAATAGTAGAACCATGTCAAAATTAAAAGTATTAAATGTAATTTGGGACAAACTAAAAAATTAAAGTGTACTAATTTATAATGTCTAATTCCGGCACACAAATTTGATTTGAAAGGAGGAAAAAAAAAGAGAAAATGAAATTTAATTGGAGGGACACGTGTTATTCAAATTCTAAATAGATTCAACTCTCATTGCCACTCCTATTTATACTAAGTGCGAAATTTGAGTCCTCTAATGATCTATCACACTCTTTATTATCGGCGTGGACCTTACAATATTTCACTTTCATCCGACCAAACATTATATATATACATGTTGTGAAACAAATTTGTCTATTAAGGTACAACTAATAAGCCTCGTGTTCATGTTTCGAAGCTTTGGATATATGCTACATTCATATGACTTTAAGATATAAATAGTGTCAAAAATCAATATTTAATAAAATACTTATATCAGGGTTTTTTAAAGAGTCGGCTACCTAATTATTGCAGGGTTCAGAAAAACAAAAATAAAAAAAAATTAAAAGTTATCCATATTGATGAACACTAAAATATGGACATTGACACATCAAAAAGACAAAATCAAGGACATTTAGAAGAAATCTATACTAATATATTAAAAGGCGTGCCAAACCGGGAACGGTCGCACGTGGCGGCTCTCCCTGGGGAGTTTTACTCCATGTCATCCGCAACAATAAAAAAAATAGAAATTGCATAAGCATAGGGTTTGATCTCGAGACCCCAGAACATATACTAAAAGTCTTAACCACTTTAGGCCAAATAACATTTAGTGTTATCATCTTAAAAATATAATATTAATAAATGAAAATTTTTCTAACCGCGTAGCAGAAATGCTTAATAACTAGTTCAGATATTATAATGAAGCTACGGATATTAAATGATGAGGTCCCCCATGGACCTAGCAAGTAGTAACACTAGTGACCACTAACCACAAATTAATGTATATTTTGCTTATAAGTCATTATATGTTGTTAAGTTTCCCTCTGGCCAATATTAATATCAATATTGGTTATATCTTTCTCATTAATCAATCATGTATCTATACTATAAGGTTAGAAAACCTTATTACACACTAACTCCTAAAATCTATCCAATTAGATTCTTAGTTGTACAATTGATAATCTATATTTCCTAAGCTTTATCTTATTAACTTTAATCATATTTCCTAATACTGGACTTCTATTATCATAATAATATCATATGTGATATTCTATAATCTAGGATAATTATTAGAAGCCATCCACGAAAAAAAAATTTATCTCTTCTCTCCCTTCTTTCCCCTTTCTCTCCTAAACCCTATCTTCCATTAGTGAATTTTAAAAGGGCTTCCATCGATTTTATCGGTGGATAGCCCCACTATAATTTTAATTTTCATTGTTGTTTAGCTTTGTTTATGTTCTTTCTTAATTGAATAATAATACTTGCTCCTTTAAAGAGAGGATCGTTTCTCCCTTGAAAGAAAGGGTTTATTCTCTTCTCCTTAGGAGAGACTATAGTTTAGTCCTTTGTGTTCTAGATGAATTATCGTAATTTTGGATCATTGATGAAAAATTATGCGGTGTCGAAGCAGATTTCAGATCTACAATTACAATCAATGGTATCAGATTTAATTCTATTTCAAAACTACAACATATCAAAAGACCCCCTCGTTGAAGGATGTATCAAACAGCGATGTGGAAGAGGGTATGCGGAATTGTTTGATCTACTACACAACGATCGTGGTTTTGCAAATTCTGAATTTTATTTGTTTGAAATTGTTATGTATTTGTTATTTCTGATTTGTATTGTAGATGTCGTACGACTCTTTTATTAATGAATTAATTTTACTTTAAAAAAAACTAGGATAATTACGTTATCATCAACATATTGCATCAATACTTATGCTTTCGAAAATGTTGAGTTCAATAATTGTAATTTTTTTCCTTACGATCACGAGGGTCTAAGCCCCAATATGGTCTTGTAATCATGAATTTTGGATTCACATGAACTATGTTCCATCATTGCATTCATGGGAATTGAAATTGTTGTTTGATTATTCATAAATTAAAGGAAGTAGAACTTCCCTTGAATTTCTACTTACCTAGGGGGAGCAGAGGTGGCGGATCTAGAAATTTAGAAATGGGGCTACAATAAAATGAGCAATTAGATTTGTAAAATATATCATCTCTCGTCTCTAATCTTTGGCTCCAGTTTATTTTATGGGACACATTTCACCAACTTTGACCGTAGAATACAATTAGTATAAAAAAAAAGAAATCAAATAAAGATAAATGCCCCGATACAAGAAGTGGACAACGGTAATGAACTTGAATCCCGAAATTTAATAATTTTTTGAATATTTAGTCAACCCTAAAAATTTGGGAAATTTGAAAGATTAACTACTATAGAAGGATTTTTTTCAAAATTTGTAGTTGATATAAGTCACATAATCGTGTTAATGGAATAGGGTAGAAAAAGGTATTAGAAGATAAAAAGATCATTTAATAAGTATATAGAAGTGAGATAAAAAAAAATGCAAAATAACTTGATAATTGACAACTTTCATAATTTGTATTGTTGTATGTATAATAAGAATTGCATATTTAACTTCCATATAAGTTATAATCTTAGATTTAGAAGGGTTTGAAAAGTAAGAGGAAGAAGATATGTTAGCTAAAGAACCTTTAAAAAAAAAAAAGTAAGAAAAAGAAAGAAAGAGTAAGAAAAATAATGCAAATGGAAGTCGAGGTGGAATCGATCACGCGACCATGCTTTAGTGATTTCCCCTCCCTTGCCACTAAAGCAACATCAATTTTGTGAAAAGTTTGCATTTGTAAATTATATTGCCTTTTCCGGATTAATGGGGGGACGGATGTACCCACCTGTACCCCCCGTGTATCCGCCAATGCGAAAGGTGTAAGCTACTTCCCTCATTTTGTAGGAAATAAAATTTCATGGGGAGTTCTTTTTTTTTTTTTTTTTTTTTTTGACAATTACATAGAAAGAAAAAAGAAACAAATAGGCACCTTTTCTTGCTTTGGTAGCAAGCTTATGAGTCATAACAACTTTGTCTCTACTAACCTTTAGGATTCTAATGGATTTATAAGTCCTAGCTATAAGCAAAATATCTTTAATTATAGAGTAAGAGTCGGACATAGCGAAAGCTAAATCCTTGACCCCTTTACCAAGATACCTTGGAGTCCGTCCAAATTTCGACTTACGTTAAGTGAAAGTGTTGTATGTCCTTGAGACCGAACAAAGATTGCATATGCTTCCGCTTGATTGCTCGATCTAGATACCATTTTGTTGCTCCTTCGCTTTCTTTATGCCATTCTCTAGTAATGTCCATCCATCCGCGTTCATGGGGAGTTACGCTTCCCCCATTTTGTAGGAAATAAAATTTCATGGGGAGTTCTACTTCTCCCATTTTGTAAACTTTTTTGTCAACCAAACAAGAAGCCCGTCTTACACTTCCTAGGAAATAGAAATTCACATGAATTTCTTGGCCAACCATACAAGTCCTAAGAAGTACTCAATTAATGAGTCATAGATTCCACATCTCAATAAATATTGGGCAAGTTTTAATTGGTAAATGAGTCAAAGATTTCATATCTCAATAAATATGGATTCAATTTATGATGAATAATACAGTGGAAATTAAAATATCACATTGAGGGTATTCTAGGCAATCTAGGATTTAAATAGAAACAAGCACTATATTTTGGGACACTTTAGAAGAGACAAGCACTAAAGCATAATGCATGGGATGGATGGAGTGTAATAATAGTGGAACTATGTTAAAAATGAAAATATTCAAAGTAATTTGGGACAAACAAAAAAGGAAAGTGTACTAATTTATAATGCCTAATCTCGGCACACAAGTTTGATTTATAATGAGGAAAGATAGGAAAATGAAATTTAGTTCAAGGGACACGTGTCATCCAAATTTTTATAATAGATTCAACTTTCGTTGTCACTCCTGTTAATAGTATTAAGTCTGAAAAAAGTGTGAAATTTGAGTCCTCTAATGATCTATCACACTCTTTATTACCAGGGCGGGTCTTACAATATTTCACTATCATCCGACCAAACATTATATAAGTTGTGAAACAAATTTGTCTATTAATATACAACTCTCATAAGCCTCATGTTTTTTTTTTTGATCCATAACAAACTTTTGGCCCTTAAGGGATTTGAACCCGGGTGAGCCTCATGTTCATGTGTTGAAGCTTTGGATATATGCTACATTCATGTATATCACATTAAGATATAAATAGTCTCAAAAATCAATATTTAATGAAATACTTATATGAGTATATCAGGGCTTTTTAAAGAGTCGGCTACCTAATTGCACGGTTCATAAAAACAAAAATAAAAAAAATAAAAAGTTCTCCATATTCATGGACACTAAAATATGGACATTGACACATCAAAAAGACAAAATCAAGGATATTTAGAAGAAATTCAGATATAAAAATGAAGCTACGGATATTAAATGATGAGGTCCCCTGTGGACCTAGTAAGTATAGTAACACTACTGAGTACTGACCACTAGCCACAAAATAATGCATATTTTTCTTATAAGTCATTATATTTCATCAATACTTATGCTTTCAAAAGTGTTGAGTTCAATAATTTTAATGTTTTTATTTCCTTAGGATCACGAGGGTCTAAGCCCCCAATAATGGTCTTGTAATCATGGGGGAAGAAAGGAAAAAATAACTCAAGTAAAGGAGGGGGAGAAAAGAGCTAGTAGTACATTCAGGGAATATGCGGAGAGATGAGGGAGTTTGCGGTCTCTTCAATGAGTAAGAGAGAGAAATTAGAGGTGCTTTTCATGCGCGACCTACTTGACATATGTCACTATTGTCATTTTGTTTTGTGAACCAGTAGGCAGTAACCACCCTTGGAAGGAGAGGAAATGAATATACTAGTAATTTAAATTTAGCTCAATTTAGCTACAACTTGTTGAAATTTATTTATATATGTATTGGAGCTTATTCTTATTTTTTTTATGTAGTTCTAATCCCAAGTTAATCTTATTTTATATATGAAGTACAATATGTTGCTTTTGCTTAAAGATCTCCTCCGTCTTTATTAGTTTACCCGTATTCTTTTTTGGGATGTCCCTTATTAGCTTACCCATTTCTTTTGTTTCTACTTTTGGATTGCGACCACTAACTTTCCATCACACACCCATTCAACTTTAATATAAATTAATCTTTTCTCTTGCTTCTATGTCTCACAACATCATTTCTCCTAAAACTCTAACGGGTAAACTAATAAAGACCGGATGGAGTATAAAAGATAGAAAATCTCGCGAGAAGTGTGAATTACCCAGATTGGGTGATCTTTTGGTTGGATTCAAGAAGTATAACTTTTTATGAAATTCCGATGCAAATGAAGTTTTATTTCATGGGAATGATTAAAAGTTTTTGGTTTATGTATTTATGAGAAGCAGAAATTCATGATTTCATATCTTCCAAATACCTAGTAGGATAAGAGATGATACACATACACCGAGTGTATGTGGGCACCCATACATCTGGATGTATGTGTTCTACTAAAATGTATACCTTTTGTATGCTATGCTACTACTAAAATATATATTGTTACTAAAAAAATTATAAACTTACAATCATTTGAACCTCTTTTGTTATTCAACGATATTTGAATTTACATAATACATAAACGATTGAAATACTATATTTCGAATTGAATTTTATTACATGGTAGGGATAAAAATATAACATTATTTTTCTACAAACAAATTAAATAATTGAAAACGACAGGAAAATTTAGTAGAAAATCAATAGTAGAAAAATGGTGAAGATGAATAAGATGAAGCCAATATATGAATAATCTGAAGAAAAAAAATTACAATTCTTTTTTTTGTTTTAAACAAAGGATTCATACAAATCTAATCAAAGAAAATTTCATAGAACATATTTTTTAAACAAAGGTAAAGAACAATTCATTAAAAACAAAATTATCCGTCGAAATATTGTAAGTTTGTAATGTTTTTTAGTAATATTATATATTTTAAGTAGAACACATACACAAGCGTATAAATTTTAAGTAGTAACACATAACCTAACAGTATGTGTGGGCCCACATACACCCAAAGGTATGTGTTGCCTTTGCGCTAGTAGGATATGTAAATTAGTTTCTCCATTTTCTGGAATTTAGAAAATTTCGTGAATTGTTACTTCCTATGTTTATGTTAGCTAAACAACACTACAAGACGTATCCTTAATTTTTAATTCTCATATATTTTCATGTCAACCAAAATAACAAGTGTTAGAGATATAGTGTTTTCAAGGATAAATTCAAGAACAAAATAAATGACAAGACAAAGAAATTAGAATTTGGTGGTTTGTTGTAGCAATTTGGAAACATTGACTTGAAAAAGATAATAAGTAAAACCAAGGCAAAAGAGAAAGAAAACGTAAAAGTGACTTTTTTTTTATTTAAATAGGAGAAAGAATATGGTTGTGGATGTATGTAACACCCTAATAATGTATTTCATCGATCTTAAAATACATTTCTTATAAAACAATAGAGAATAATTAAAGTAATATCGTGACGTGTGAAAACATATAGGGGTATTATTCACAATTTTGTAGTAGAAAACATTAACAAAATACTTCAAACCATAATTAAACGTCGACAAATTAATCAAACAAGTTGGAATCTTTTGAGGCCCTTAAAACTAAAGTCAACTCCCTAAACCATAAATCCAAAATCCATTAAATGAATTCACACAACCAAATAATAATATAAATGAACAACAAGAGCAAATAAACTCATCTCCTCATATTCTTCATGATCTCTAACTCCGAAAATAGTTGTATGACCAATCGATGTGAGTGATCTGCCGCCAAAGAATACAATTGTAACGATGGGTCGTCACAAAATCAATAAGACACAAAGCCATGATTAAAACATAAAGCACGCAATTAGTAACGCTAACTACATACAAACTAAAAGTAAAATTTAGAACAGAGCATGATACTAGAACACAATACAATTAGGAACATACAACTCAAACAATAAATATTCATATACAACTCTTAGCACTAAGCACTAAGCACTAAACTTGGCTTTCTTGAATTATTATAAATAATCTATTTAACTTGGAGTAAGCAATGAATGAGCTGATCCATATCAAAACATGGTAAAAAGACATGACATTAGCCACGACACTAAGTCATTAATTCGTCCCTTAAAAAAGCCATGGCTAATACTAGTATATTACCATGAGCTCCAACTCACCATGTGTCAATACTCTATATGTGCACTATTCTAGAGTTTTAGTGTTTATCCTTTTTTCCACTTGAACTAATGAGTACTTTAATACATATCATATTATCAATTAACTTAAACAATACACAAAACATACAATAACCTCCTTTATCTCTATTATTAAATATAATCATAAAACCAATTTAGATTCCATTATTTTTTTTAACCTTCATTGAATAAATCAACAATTAAACCAATGTCATAAAGACACGTCGCTTATTTACCAAAAAAAAAAAGACACAAACCTTTCCCTTTAGTCATTATGCGAGAGTAATATTATAATCAAACGTGGAAGTAATAATCAATTAATTTCTACAGATCCTTTAATTCCAATAATAAATATCAATCTGACCCACATGATTAATAAATATTAAATTCCTTTTACATGTTTGCATCAATAATCCATACAAATATTATAGGTATAAAATATCCAATATGTTCCACACTTAATAACAAAACACATGCCATGGCCAATTTTGTCGCAAAAAATCTTGCGTATAGATTATTTTGTAAACATGATACCGAGTTCATAATCAACCCAACACATGATACTATGTCTAAAACTATTAGACATGTGCATACTATTGACATAGGATATTTGGTCGTTGGACAAAACACCTAAGGTCAAACTACCTAACTAGACCACTAAACTAAGTAAAGTGGTAAGCAATGGTCATTCTTCCACAAGGACTAAGGAACACCGAAATGTATCGATAAAACAATAAGTTAAGCCAAAATCAAGTCAGAAATTGTTAATAACCAACTACGAGCTACCAAATAAGCTATTTATAAAATATAACTAAAATTAGGAGATGGAATTAAACACCAGCAAATCATGAAATAGGCATAGGAATATCAAACATAGAGATAATGCATGAACACCACATGAATTAGCTATACAACTCTAATCCTACTTTTATAGGCGGAGAAATCCTCAAAGACATCAAATAAGGACTCTCATCCATTACTAACATATCCCGAGATTCAAAGTAACCCAAGTCAATAATAGAAATCAATAGGTCACACTCTCACGCCAACCTAAATCAATCTACTCTAATCTAATACAACATTCAAGTGATCAAAGAGAATGCAACATAGATTAGAAGAGCTAAACAAGCAATAATTTAATCACACAAATCTCTAAATCCACTCTGAAATGCCCAATTCAATCATGGTTGGGTTTTCACCCAAACCCTAACTCACTAACTACTCCATAAACACAAAAATGAGAAATTTAGAGAAATTAACAACTAATAACATGATACTAAATATTAATCTAACATTAAACTAAACAAAATAAACCACAAATAATCAAACTAATCATGAACAACTAATCTAAGATTAACGATGAAAATAAAAGCAATAAAAGAGGAGGGAGAGAGTAAGAAATTCTCATTGATAGATGAAAAGAAAACTTTAAATCTTCTTGTCACTAGATAAGTATCCAAAATCCTCCATTTCTCATTGATTTTCTCACTTTCTCCTCTGAACTAACCTATGGAGGCTAATCCTCCTTAAACCCTAACTATTGTTCTAAAACTAAGAGTGGTAAATAAAAATAAAACTTGGCTAAAACCTTCCCCCAAAAAGATGAGATAATGGGTACTAGTAATTTATGCACGCGATGCGTGCGTGACTTTAAAAGCACGTTATTTTATAGGAAAATTTTCATAAAACTACCTTTATCATCAATTTTTTTTCAAAAAACTACATTTTAAAATTTTTCTTTCATAAAAACTACCTTATATAACAAATTTCTTTCAATATAGTACCATTTTACCGTAATTGGGGTTTAATCACTAATAATTGAGTCACCGTAAATTGCTTTTCTTTCTTCTACTCTCGTTTCTCTCCTCTTTTCTCGCTACCCGACTGGCAGCAACACATACGACGATTATAATATATTGAAAGAAAGTTGTTATATAAGGTAGTTTAATTTTGAAACAAAATTTTAAGGTAGTTTTTCTTAAAAAGTTGGTTATAAAAAGGTAGTTTTTGAAATTTTGCCTAATTTATAAGCAACATGCTAAAATGGTGATTAGCTACCAACCTCTTCTTCTTCTTAAAATTGATATAAAATTGGCTCAAAGCTACTAACTTGATATAAAATTGGCTCAAAGCTACTAATGCCGAATAAATAAAAATAATTGATAAAATACTCGAGCATGTAATGAAATGAACCAACTAATTCGTATATGTATCCGAACTCTTTCAACCGAATGAAATTAAAGAACTCATGGTACTAATATAAAAACAAGATAGGTTTAATATTATTTTAGCTTATCCGAGGAAATTATTAACTATAGTTATTGTCATATTTTTCAAATTTTAAAGTAATATTCATTGATTTAATTATTTTATTAATTTAGTCTATGAATATATAATGTTTCTTTTTTTATATTGATTGTGATAAGAGAAAATTTAGGCATATTAAATGCATAACTTTTGTAAATTCATTAAGGGTATAATTGACTTTTTACAAGTGACACCATCTGGCTCCCCTCTTCCCTTATATAATGGAGATTTATACTACTCCTAATAAAAAGGAAAGAAAATATAAAAAGTGAAGATAATAAAAATAAGGGAAAAGAAAAATGGAAAAAGAGAGCAAAAAATGGAAAGAAAAACGTGGGGTTGAAGTACAGCAATAAGGGAAGAAAAGAAAGAATAAAAGAAAAGGAAAAAGAAAATAGAAAATGAAAACCAAAACTAAAACCATCAGATCCCCCCAATTCTTTTCCTTCGTCTTCTTCGCTGAACAGGGGTTTGCTACCCTGCATCATCGCCTCTCATCGTCCATTGTCATCAACGCCCTCATCATCATCCATCTGATTTTAAGGGCATCATCACTATTCATCAACACTCATCAATTCAAGGCCGTCGGTGTTTCTTTTGATTCAATCTCCTGTGCTATTCAATTTTCACCATAGATTTTACTCCAATAAATGACTACCCTTGATTTATTTAATGAATGTTTGAGCATGTTATGGGTCGCTCATACATTCTGCCTAACATTCTGCTTTTGTTGAGTTCGAACGGAGCGCGTTGTACAGAGGAGCGCCCGCTCCCCTCTGTTTTGGGACAGATGCTTAGATTGCGGTGGAGATGGCGTTAGGTGCCTTGGACTGGAGTGATGGTGCTGCAGTTAGTCTGAACAGGGGTTTAGTCTACCATGGTGTATATGCAGTGGCGGATCCAGGATTTTTAATTTGGGGTCTTAACTAAACCATCTAGAAACACGATAAAGAAATTAAACAATAATTTCATGACACTTACTACATAATACTTTCGTTCTATTTAGGGGTGTAAATAAAACGAGACAACTCATGAAACTTTACTCGAGATCGATTCTGGCCAAAACTCGCATCGAGTAAGCTCGAGCTCGAACTCGGCTCGAGATGTTGGCGAGTCGAGTTGATCAACTCGAAAACTCGTGGTAGCTTCGAAACCCAATTATCAATAAGCAAAATACCTAAATTCAACATTTTTCTACCTTAGGGTTGCTTTTAACATGAGACACTTGCAAGCTACTCGAAATCTACTCTCGGTCAAAACTCGACTCGGTCGGTCAAAACTCGGTCAAACTCGATTCGAGTGAGCTCGACTCAACTCGAGCTCGACTCGAAATGCTAACGAGTTGAGTGGAGCTAGCTCAAATTCGAACTCGACTCGCATCATTTACACCCCTAGTTGTATTATATATTAATGCTTTTTCCATCTTTTTAACATATCTAATACTTTGTCTTTTGTACTTTGAAATTAAACTCACGAATTTGACTATTAATACATATCTATTACATATTAATATAAAGAAGGTGATACTTAGAAAATATACATAGAGATCAACAAGCTCAACATTTCACATAAATTTTTCTTTTTACTTGCTCAAGCTTAGTATATAGACAATGCATATAGTAAAAAAAAAATTGTACTTATTTGTAAACATAATCAAGCAATTTTACAAAATGTGATGGTTAAAAATTAAGAGTTGGAAATATATCTAAATGAATTGTTTAATTTATCTTTAGACAGTTATGACAATTGATTTTAAACATAAAGAAAAAGAAAAGGAATAAAGCTTCGCCTAGCCTTCAAGTGAACCATAAACCGTACCATTTGTCTAAAATGAAAAAAGCAAAAGAAAATATGCAAAAACTTAAATGTTGTCTACGAGAGAGACTCAAACACGCAATCCCAAACATGAAATCAAGAGTATCATAGCTGCCGCGCTAACCACCTGGAGCAAGCCTTGGTCCATAAAACAAAATCCCAGAGTAGTTTATTTAACACTTTTCTGCATGTCTGACGAAAGGCGAAAATGGTTTTTTTTTTGTTTGTTTTGGGGGTGCCCGTGCCACCCAGGACCATTCATAGGTCCGCCCTTGTGTATATGGGTGGAGGGAAGATGGTGGTGGTGATGTATTTGGCATTGGTGTGGTGTAGGTTAAGAGTTGTGTGTGATGAAGGATAAACTTTTGCATTACAACTCTAAAATTAACTCCATCTTTGAAACTTGCGACTCGAAAACCCACACCTACAAGCAAAACCAAAATACAATGGGAGAAACGACATATAGAAAATAAAAATGAATAGCTAAAACGGAATAAAAATAAAAAGCTAAACACGAAATCTAAGTTAATCTATCTATAAAATTACTAAAATAAAGGAAATAAATAAATTACGAAACTCAAGAGCTAAAAACTAACAAAAATCACTAAATAAATAAATTAAGCTACAAAATGTAAAAAGGAAGAAATAAAGATTAAAATAGATGAAATAAATAAAAATAAACTATGAAAACAATCTAAAACTACTCCTAAAAAGTGACATAAATGTCACTTATCAACTATATGCCACTCTTGATGCCACTTTTAATTACTAGAAGTCACTTATTGAGAAATCTTCTCCTACAAGTAACATAATATAATCAAGATACTTCACTAATAAATTTCCAGCAACTATTAATTAGAAATCCTCTAAAGTTCATGTAAACTCAATATTAAATAAAAAATTACCTACTTTTTAATTCATTATGTATATACACTATGAATTTCCACCTTTTAACCATTATTTGTGTACTTCAAACATCACTTTAAAACCTAATCTTTAAATCTGGAAATTAATATCATTTATTATAAATACTAAAATTGAATTTATAATAATTAACATAAACTAACATTAATAATTAATTAAAACAATCTAGCAAAACGACAAAACAGCAGCATGGCGTGGCGACTTGTGAGAATCGGCGGGAGAGAGGAAAATAGAGAGTTAATTAAAAATATTAGGTCGTTGTTTGGTATATATAGGAATTTAATTCCCATGGGAAGTTCCATTTCCTAGGAAGTTATTTCCCTTTTGTAATTCCTAGGAAATTGACTAATGTGTTTGGTTGACTTCAAGGAATTTGTTATTTCCATGAATTGATGTGGGAATTTTGAATGACCAAGGGGGGCTAGGTGAATAAATTCCCACGTTTTGTGGGAATTTTAATTTCCCATAAATTTTCATTGCCCGCATTTTTCCCACTTTTTGTCAATCAAACAACTACCCAATTTAGAAAATCATGGGAATTTCTATTGCCTACACAATTTACTGTATACCAAACAACCACTAAGTTTTGAGAATAATAAAAGTTAGGGTAAAATTCGGCTATTAATATCCTATTAATAGGTTTTGATTTGGTACTAGAATAGAAAACCTAGTAGGGTTAAAAAAGATGCTTGCCATAATTAAAAGGATTTTAGGAGAGTTTTAATTTAAATCAATCACTAACTTTTATTAATTAAGTAAAATAATTAATGCCCTTTAGCCTCGAAAATTGAAAACTTTTAATTAAAATAAAGTCAACACTTAACTTTAAATTCCTTTGACTTTAAAAAAGTCAAACTTTAAAAAATATTACTTTGAATTTAAGCAATTATAGATACACTTTGAATTAATTAAAATTTATTTATAATATATATAAAAATATGAGCGATACAATGTAGAATTTATGTTGGTCCAACAAGTGGGGTGAGGTAGTAATGTAGTATGCAAAGGAAACGAACTTTGAAAACAGATATTTTGAAAACAGACTTACACTTATTTTAGTTGGAAAGATTTAGATGTAAAAGAAAGGAAAGGAAAGCATTTAAATAACTTTTCTATATTTAGTTTTAAAAATAATGAGTTTTCATGAGAAGTGGTAGGAAGATATTCTAAGAAAACCTTCACTTTCCTTTCCTCCAAAATTGAAGAAAGTTGGGAAGAAGGACTTAATGAAAAGTTGTTAATAACTTAATTTTTTTTATTCCCTCTGCTTCTTTTTTTGGATTAATAAATGCTAACCAAATATTGGAAGCCTTTCAATTGCTTCCATTAGACTAAACAATGGAAAATGTAGTTACTTTCTTTTCTTTTCTTTTCCTTTCTTTTTCTTCTTTTCCCTTCTCTTTCTTTCTTTTACTAAAAAAATACCTAAGATAAATGTTTGAACATCAATATCCCTACATTTGCATTTGTAAAAATTATTAAAATTGGTATTCTAAAAGTAGGTATCAACACGAATCAAACAAGATTATCACATGAGTATATTTTTCATTATCCATTAATCACAAATGAAGTCAAACATAAATTCGTGAACAATGTCAAAACTCAAAGTGTAACCATTAAAAAGAAACCGAGGGAGTAAATTGTTAGCGGAAAGTAGAAAGATCTTTGAAAAACATATATGTATAAGAAAAAGCTACTCCCTCCGTTCTTTATTGAAGTTCATAATGACTTTCATGTCAATGCACATCTTTTTGACTATTAATATTTAGGAAAAATTGACAACAGAGGTCTCAACTTTGGGTGATAATTTTTAAAAGGTCTGAACTATTGATTAACCTGTGTACGTCCCAACTTTAGGGGATCTTAACTTTTAGCGAGCCTCGGTGACTTAAAACTGACGATTTTTTTAAAAAATCTTACCTAATTCCTACATCCCTCCCTCAATTAACCCTTCTGGTGTGACCCAAGTTTTACAAGTGATGACCTATTAAGCCAGTTTCAAGTCACTAATGCCCGCTAAAAGTTAAGACCCCCTAAAGTTGGGACCTACACAGGTTAATCAATAGTTCAGGCCTTTTAAAAATTATCATCCCAAGTTGAGACCTCTGTTGTCAATTTTTCCTAATATTTATAGTTACTTATTAGTAAAAATTATAAAAATTCCATACTATTTCATAGAGATGTCCCATGATTGTAAAAATTCATTGGGAAAGTTGATCAATCAAATAAAACCCTACATGATTGTTTTTTCTTATATATTGGGAAAATTTAGAAGAATGACCAATTGACAAAATTTCCAAATTCGAAAAACATAGAGGGAGTATTTAATAATCAAGTAGTCCCTCAGTTCTATTTACTTGTTCCATTTTGACTTTTTGCACTTTGACCTTTTTTCTAATATATTCTGTCCGTTATTTTTAGAGACATAAAAAATTGAAATAGGAAGAACAAATACAAACGGAAGGATTAAAAACAAACATTATACGTAAAATGATGTTAATTCGATTTGTCTCACACAATATCGATTATGTAATTACTAAAAATTGGTTATTAGAAACCGATAATTAATATTGTGCATCGATAAATATAAAAATTAAAATAGATTGACTAACTAAACACGGTTGATTATGTACTTTGGAGAAAAAGACAATGGGAAGATAATAAGGAAGCAAATGAGGCAAAAGTCTCCACCTTTCACCAAAAATACAATCTTCATGGAGTAGAATTAGTAAGGTGTCGCCATCATAGAAAAAGAAGCCTTTAAATCCAAGTGGGACTTACTCGAACTAGTAAGGTGTCACTATCATTAATTAGGACAGTTATAATGTACTCCGTAAGTCCATATAGCACCAACTGCCATGGTGTAAAATCAACACTCAATTAGCTGCTTTCTCAATATGTATGGTTAAGGCTTCATGGATTCATGGTAAGCAAATTTCATCACTAAAACTAAAGAATGGCACTTTTTTTTTTTTTTTCCTTAGGCACTATGAACCTAATTATTAAATTAAACAAATATTTTGAAAGTTAAGTTGAATATACAAGCAAGTTAACTTTCTAATTAGTGACAATATCAAGTCATATTTGCACTCATCAATACCAAAGCTAATGCCTATCGGCCTATGGACCGTTGAATGTTTTTGAAGAATATTTTACAACTATCTTAAATTTAGTTTTCCCTATGCTGTTAGGCAAAATTTCAAACAAGTAAATGATATCGAGTCGTTTTTTTTAAATAATATAAGTTGGATTCCTTTACGAGTAAGGGGAGTTTGAAGATCTCTCTTGCAAGGGGTAGATTTGATCCCAAGGAGATGATACCAACACCACTAGGAGGTGAGACCAACAACAGTAGGCCATCACCTGATGCTCTTTCTTTCTAATCAGGTAAGTTGAAGTCCCTTTTTTCAATAAAGTAAGTTGAGTCCCTTGCAAGTAAGATGAGATTTAGAGATGCCCCTCGGAGTTACGGATCCTTGTATGTGAAGATGTTTATTCCCTAGTTAATGTACGAGTAATTTAATAATGGAAACTTTACCGAAAATCAGAAGAGAAAACTTACTATCTTTGCATGATGGTAACAAGTAAAATAATAAAACTCATAATGTACTTACAGACTTAGAAAGAGTCAAGCATGTAAATCAGGCATATTATCATTGCAAAGAAGAGTTATTGTACCTCTATTACAAACTTACAATGGTTGGATTGCTGATGAAAAACACTTGTAACTAATTCTACCACAAGTTACTAACATTGTGTTGTTGATTGTTTTCTTTGGATGAACAACCTTCTATTAACATATACTTACTCCAATCTTTTTTAATTGCAACATTTTCTTTATTTTGAACTTTTATATTAATTACAACATTTCTATATTTGCATTGGTAATATCTTCTATCTCTCTCCTATCACATGGATCTCACTTTTTATCCATCTCTATCTCTCTCATCTTCACATGACTTTCTTAAATAATGTGCCAAAGCCTGATGTTGCAAATAAAAAAAAACTCTCCTCTTCACATGGCTTTCTTAAATAATATACCAAGGTCTATTATTTCAATTAAAAAAGGACGGAGGAAGTAGATCATTTCTTAGCAATCATGGGTAGCTGCTTTCCATTGTTCAACTCCCACAAAATTCAGTTATTCAATAGATTTCCGGACTTAAAATCGAATCAAATTGGAAACTTCTCCTTAATGCTCTTATGCTTCCTTGCCTCCTTTGCCTCATAATTTGGCACCGAAAAATTGTGAAGCTTGACCTAGGGGTGTAAATGAGAGGAGACAACTCGAGAGCAACTCGAGAGCAACTCGAGATCGACTAGGTCAAAACTCGGTCAAAGCTCGACTCGACTAGGCTCGACTCAATGACTAACGAGTCGGCGAGCTACTACATACTCGACTCGAAAAACTCGCGAGAAACTCGAAAAATATTATATATAATATATTTGTAATTTCAATAAATAATTCTCAAACTTTTTCATATAATTTAATCCATGAAATAAAATTAATACTAATATAGAAAATATTTTCATGATGGGCTTTAATCATAGTATGTTTTAAGGTGATGGTTAACAAGTCGAGCATTAGATTTTAGCTAGCCTTAGCCTTGGCTCGGCTTGAAAGTTCATGAACAAATTGAAAACTTATTAAAAAATATTAAAAATGATATTTTTAGTAAAAAATTAAATGTCCCATATTGGTTTGTAGTGTAAATAGTAACTTTATTTCTATATAAAAATGTTACTACTATAGCTATACATATATGTTTATGTTCTTTTATAAATGGAACAAAAACTATTTGTTTATTCATTTCTTCATTGGGTGGAGACTATTGTTTTCTATGAAAGTTTGTTTCATAAAGTCCCACATATATCGGTTGGACGATGAAACACTAACTTTTTTTTCTCTATAAAAGGCTACTCCAAGTACCTAACTCAAGGTACATGGATTGACTCAAGTTTGAGTTGAGCCTTGATTCAATTTCAACTTTGAGCTTCAGGTTCGAGCTTGATTCGAGTTTTCAAGTTCGAGTCGAGCTTACCCAAACTCGAGCTCGACTCGCATCATTTACACCCCTGATTTGACCACTGATCATATTGACTTTAATTTCTTGGCTCGGATTCTGAATGGGCCTGGACCTTAGTTTAAGAATCTTTAATAGCCATATTAAAAATGTGAGCAAGACTTTTTTTGAGGGGAAACGTGTCAAAATGTATTAACTCAAAGTAAGAGAATCCATCAACACGTAAGGAGCAACCTCCGCGGGACAATGATAATCCCAACATTGATCGACTCCGAAAGGCATAAATCTAGCTAGGTGATGAGCAACCATGTTCCCGTCCCTAAGCACATGAGATCAACTAACATAATTAAAATTCTTACTAAGAAATAAAGCATCATCTAAGATAACATCAAGATCGAGAGGGTAGGTTACACCCTTAGCCAAGCGATTCACCAAGGTTTGACAATCTGATTCCACTATCACATTTTGTAGATCATAAGCTCGGGCCAATCCGAGAGCCATGCGCGAGCTTTTCCTTCACCCAACTCGGGGGGACCCAAACGCATGCACCCGCCTCGTAGCCGCAAAAATCACAACCCCAACATGATCACGAGCTATCACCCCTAAACCCACCCATCCATCCTCCCCAACCGAAGCATCTGTGTTCACCTTAATACACCCAGCAGGGGGCTGCACCCAAGTCTTCGAACTACGCGGGATAGCTAGTCTAATGCCACCATAAATACGCTGAGTATATGACCCGAAATCTGCAGCAGCTCGCTCCGCCCAGCACACCACTTTCTCATTTGACTGCCTAACTCCCTCAAATACTACTTTATTTCTACGAAACCATAAATTGTAGGCTAAAAAACCCACTTTGCAAGGACAACGGGCTCCACAATAGTCCATTCATTCCACGCACTCAAAAAATCACCCTCGTCCCCCCACGAAGTCATCGAGGGGGGCCAGAATAACCAACACATCACTAACCTTGGGGCGGGGAAAATAGCGCATGGAAGGGAGTTTCGGACGCACACGAACACAGTGGGCACGCATCATCATCCACAATATGCCGGCATTTTAAGAGAGCACGAAACCGGAAGCGACCCCGAGCAGACCCTCCAGAGAAAATGATGCACCTTAGGGGGGAACTTCGAGGCTCCAAATCTTGACCCACGCCTGGTGAAACAAGTCTAAATTCCCACCTTTTCCGACCATATACACAGTCTTTACAGAATACATATCGTCTTTTGTGAAAGCCCACCCTATGGAATCTCGAGGGATTCTCTCACTAAGCGGGACATCAAGAATAGCAGCAGTGTCATGGGCATTAAAAGTACCATTGATCAAATCCGCATCCCATTCCATAACATCAAACTTTATCAAATCACATACATAGCGAGATTCCTCACTTCTACGACTACTAACAAAGCGCGCCTTCGTTGAAGACCCAAGGATCATCCCATATTTTGATCTCATTTCCGTTGCCCACTCTCCACATAATTCCTTCCTTGACAAGCGATTTTGCGCTCCAAATGCTCTTCCAAGCATAGCTGCAAATATTACCCAAAGCCGAGTCGAGGAATGACGAATTTGGGTAATATTTAGACTTGAATACTCTACTCAGTAGGGAATCTGTTGCTTGTATAAGGCGCCACGATTGACGGCCTAATAATGCCTCATTAAAAACAGCGAGGTCCCGAAAACCAAGCCCTCCTAAGCACTTTGGAGTACAAAGAGAAGCCCAACTTTTCCAGTACATCACTCCTTGAGAGCCCCTTTTACCCCACCAGAACTTGGCCATTAGAGAGTAAATCTTACTAATTACTAATGCAGGGAAGCGATAAACACCCATTAGATAGGTGGGAATCGCCTGAATTACAGATTTCAAGAGAATCTCCTTGCCGGCACGAGAAAGCAACTTTTCCTTCCAACCTTGAAGCTTTTTCCAAATGCGATCCCGAATCTTAGTAAATACCTCCTTCTTTGATCTTCCCAGCAACGTCGGGACCCCTAAGTTTTTTTTGATGCCTTTCTACTTGTCTCATGTCCATAAACTCAGTCAACTCCTTTCTCTGAATAGTACTAACCCCTCTGCTAAACGAGATTTTCGAGTTTTGGATATTGATTTTTTGACCAAATGTTGCTTCATATTTGCTGAGAATATCAACTATAGTGGAGCATTCCTGTCGATTTGCACGAGCAAAGAGGAAACTATCATCTGCAAAAAGGAGTTGAGAAATTTCCGGACCACTACGACTTGACTTCATCCCGTGAAGAGACTTATCCAACGTAGCTTTTTTAAGAAGAGCAGAAAAAGCATCAGCAACCATAATGAAAAGATATGGAGATATAGGATCCCCCTGTCTGAGACCCCGGGAGGGGGTAACAGAACCACACACATCACCATTGACAATAAAAGAGTATCGGACCGACGACACACAACTAATAACCACTTCAACCCATGATTCCGCAAAACCCATTTTCAGCATCAGACTACAGAGGAAGCACCACTCAACCCTGTCATAAGCTTTACTCATGTCGAGTTTCATAGCCACAAACCCCTTTCTACCCTTGCATTTATACTTTATTGAATGGAACAATTCCATAGCAACTAAAGCATTATCAGTAATAAATCTCCGTGGAACAAATGCACTCTGATTTTCAGACACTACAAAAGGTAGAATCATTTTTAACCTATTAGCCAAGACTTTTGAAGCAAGCTTATAAATAACATTACACAAGCTAATAGGCCGAAAATCAGAAGCTAGGGTCAGGGATTATACTTTGGGAATCAGAACAATATTGGTCATATTAATATCATCAGGGGGTCTAGTACCTCGAATTATACCAGAGACCAGAGCAGTAACGTCATCACCAAGAATACTCCAGAATTTTTGATAAAATATCGCATGAACATCGTCAGGACCCGGTGCTTTACACGGTTGCATCTGGCTAAGGGCTACCCAAAGTTCTTCCTTCGAACAATCCCTAGTGAGCTCGGCATTCATCACTGACGTTACAACACCATTAATAGAATCAAGAACCTCCTCCATATCATTACAAGAGGGCGACGAAGTCGAAAAAATCCCCTTAAAATAGTGAACAATAATCTCCTCAACTTCCTCCTCCTCATCTCTCCACACCCCATCAGCATCAAACAACCCATTAATATAGTTTCGACGCCGGCTTTGGGATGCCTTATGGTGGAAATACTTAGTATTTTTGTCACCATCTTTAATCTCAGCCACACGAGATCTAAGGAACCAGTAGGCTTCCTGTTTTTCGAGAAGCTCCTCCAACTCAACTTGAAACTCAACCTCACGATTACTATCCTCCTCACTCGTACCACGCTGCAGAACTTTCAACTGCTCCTCTAGAATAGTGAGCGTTTACCCAGATTAAAAATCTTGTCATGACTCCACTCCTTAAGGTCCCGCACCATCATCCCAACTCTAGCATCAAAATTATGACCCACAGATTGCTCCCATGCAGCTTTGACAGTGGCTGCACAGTCCCCTTCTAGTAACCAAGCGGTTTTCAAACTGTATCGGTTTTTTACGTTTCTTGCGCTTCCTTTGATTACCTTTCAACCGACACAAAATAGGTGAGTGATCCGATTTATATCGGAGAAGATGCTCCACACTCGCCCTTGGAAACTTATCACACCATTTCATCAAAGCCGCAAAACGATCGAGCCGCTATGCTTCTTAGGATTTTTACCCCTCTCCCACGTTTACCAAGTGCCCTCGCTCCCAAGATCTTTTAGCTCCAATTCATCCATGACATTCCTAAAATCAAACATAGCAGCCCGCACATTCGAAGAGCCCTCCTCAACCTCATCCATACTCAAAACTTCATTGAAGTCACCCCCGAAGAGAATCGGCCCATCATAACTCTGAAAAGTTCTCATAAGATCCCAAGTGTGGTATTTTTGGGAGGTCTCTGCCCACCCATAAACACCAACGAATCGCCAACAATTACCATCTTCACTTTTAATATCTCCGGATATGTGATGAGGGGAAAAAGATATCAAAGTGAAATCAACTTTATCTGAATTCCAGTACACACAAAGACCGCCAGAGCGCCCTAAACTATCAACACCAAATGCACAATTAAAACCCAGCCTACCTTTCAAACCCTCCGCTACACTACCACCAATCATAGTTTCAGAGACAAACACCAACCCAGGGCTATTAGCCATACTCCAGCAACGGAGCATACGAAATGCACGGGGGTTCCCCAGACCCCTGCAAGAAATTCATAATGCCTGGCGGGGTTGGTTCAGACCAACCTCCGCCTCGACAGTAGGTACCACACTGCCAATCTCTGAAGAAACATCCACTTTCCCCCTCTTTCCACCTCCCTCCACAACAATACAACTATTATCAACCACCATATCATCTGGAACTTTACGTTTTAAATTCACATCAATAAAAATCCTCCCCCCATCAGTAATATTTACCCCAGTTTTCTTTCCACCCACATTACGTTTTGCAATCTTAACCATTCGATGATTCACAGCTACATTGCCCGAACCAACAGAAAATGCAAGACGGGGAGATGAGATACTTGAGGAATGATTCAGGTCAGATGTAATAACGGTGGACTCTTCGCTTAGTGAGCCAATCTTCTCAGTATGAAGAAAAGTTGGGGGGTGAAAGACTCCACTAGAACTTGATCAACACAGTCCCCTTGCGGGGCTGCCTTCTCTTTCTTCTGCTCGCATGATGTGCTTTCAGTATGAGGGCTCAAAAAATTGGGAGTTGGGGAGGTGTAGGACCCCCCTATGACATGATCAACACAGCCCACTTGCGGGGCCATCTGCTCTTTCTCCTTCTCGTATGATTTTCTTACAGTATTAGGGCTCGAAAAATTATGAGTGCGTGCACAACCTAAGAAAGACTTTGATTCTTCACGCATCTTCAATCTCCCCCGCCTCGAAGACGCCTGAAGCCACGAACCCCACTGCCTTGCTTCGTCTCTCTCCTCATCATTATTAGAGAAACAGTCACGTTAAATGTGACCAATCGTACCACACATGTAGAAGAACGTAGGGAGACGTTCATACTTTATCTCAACCATCACTGTACCCCCTCCTTTGGTTCGAATAGTCTGAAGCCTCCTAAAAGGCTTGGTGATATCGAGATTGGTTTTTACCCTAGCTACTTTGTCCCATGCTATACCATCATAATCAGTCTCCAGGACTTCCCCGATGCTACCACCAATTTGATTAATACATCTCTCCAATCTGGCATTCATCCGTAAATTATAAAGATGAATTCAGAAAGGACATTTAGTTAAGGAAATCTTCGATGGTTGTAAACTGCCCTCTATTGCATTCAACAACACAAGGTGTTGTTCAAAGGTCCAAGAGCACCCCGACAACACCTTTGATCTATCTCGAGCGGTGGTGAATTGCACCACAAAGAGACCGTTTTCAATAGAGCGAAATAGGCCACCTTTCGAAATCGCCCAAATTTGGTTCATAGTCCGCTTAAATGCATCAAAGTTATACGGACGTTCAGATAAAACCTTCCCTACTAGGGCTAATTCTATCACAGACGAAGTATCTACGTCAAAAGAATCCTCCAAGATGACTGGATTGTCTTCCGCCGCCGTAATTTTAAGGTTTAAACATTTAACAATAATTTCATCCACCATAATGATCAAAGAAACAAGAAAACAATCCCAAGGAGGGATTAATCTTCTCGAAAAACGAAATTAAGGAATGGAGAACCAAGACTTCACCACTCAAAACCCTAGCGAGACTAGAGAGAGAGACTCAGATTATTTTCTTTTTTTTTCAGTTATTTTTTTGGTACAATTAGTCATGCGAGCTAGACTTAGTATGGCATAATTGTGTATAATTTTCCAAGTGAATTGATAATTTTCTTAATAGAATGTTAAAACACAATCTTTTAGTTTTTTTTTTAGGGGAAAAGCTGGCTAGTATAAATTCAAGGATAAAGTGTCCATAAGTAAATAAGGAGCCACTTCCATAGGACAGTGGTTCTCCCAAACTTGTTCATAACCAAACGGAACTAGCCTACCTAAGTGATGAGCAACGAAATTTTCATCACGTTTTACATGAGACAAAACAACGAAAGAAAAAGATATACAAGCAGAGAGTATATCATGAAGGATAACATCAAGATCAGATAGGAAGATGGCATTGTTTAAGAGGCGATTGATAACCACTTGACAGTTTGACTCTAAGATAACCTCTTGTAGCCCATATCTCTTACCTAAGCGCAAAGCCATGGAAATTGCTTTTGCCTCTGCAAGTTCAGGAGCGTATTAGGTTTAATCCTTCGAGTAGATGAAAATAGAACCTTGCCATGAGAATCACGGGACACTACACCAAGACCAACCCATCCTTCAATCGCCAATGACGCATCAACGTTCATCTTGACAAGGCTCGCGGGAGGTGCCACCCAAATTCGAGAGCTTGGGGCTGCTGGGGGACCAAAGGAGGGCGATAGATCCGCCCAAAGATACTCACCATGCTATTTAACCAATTTGTTCACACGTTCAATGAGGATCATATTAGGCGTGATTTTGTTGTTGAAGATTTTATTATTTCTCTCACCCCAAATACACCAAACAAGGAAAAAGGCCTTTAAGCAACACTCCTCTATCAATATCACGCCAAGAAAAAACAAGGTCACATGTGGAAAGGGTCGCAACTCTAACCCTCATAATATCACAGCCACAATCCATCCATAAATCTCTAAAGCGGGGCCATTGAATATAGCATGGCTGGCAGCCTCAGCTTCAGTACAGCCCCAAGGACAAGACTCTTCATCTATGAAATGTCGATACTTTAGTAAAGAGCGAGTGGGGAGAGAGAGTTAGTGCACAATCTCCACAAGAAATGACGATGGGCTAGCTTCAAAACTCCAAATATCAACCCGGGCATGATGAAAATTATCAAGGTTCCCACCCTTGCCTAACATATATGCGGTCTTCACGGTGTAAAGGCCATTTTTTGAGAAAGTGCAGGTCATCTCATCCTCCATATTTTCACTGCTAAGGGGAAGCGCTGAAATATAGCGTTGGTCTCGTTCATTAAAAATACCTTCAACAACATCAATCTTCCATTCCATGCTTTGTTCATCAATTAAATCATGGACTATATAGACCGCATCATTCGTGGAAGTTGTGTTGTTTCGGCCATCCTCATCGAGAATCCAAGGATCATCCCAAAGCTTGATTTTCCTACCATTACCAACTCGCCATAGCAAACCCTCCTTTAGAAGTGCCTTTGAGCTCCAAATACTCTTCCAAGAATAATTGCATGAGTAACCAAGAGAAGCATCAATGAAATCACTGTTTGGAAAATATTTGGCTTTCATAACTCGCCCAAATAGTGACTTTGGCTCACTAACTAATCGCCAGGCTTGACGCCCTAATAATGCATCATTGAACACCGCAAGATCTTTAAATCCTATACCACCTAGACACTTCAAAGACCACATAGAATCCCAATTCTTTCAATGAGTTTTCTGACTCGAATCACTACTTCCCCACCAAAACCTTGCCATCACAGAATGAATCTTTTGGATGATCATAGCAGGAAATTTGTAGACACCCATAAGATTGGTTGGGATTGCCTGAATGACAGCTTTAAGTATCACTTCCTTCCCTACTCTAGAGAGGAACTTTTCCTTCCAACCTTGGAGTTTCTTTCAAATTCTATCTAAAAGAGAGTCAAAAATAGCTTTCTTTGATCTTCCAGAGATAGAAGGAATACCAAGGTACTTCTCATGCTTTTAAACCTGCCGCATAGTCAGAATGCTCATCAAGACTCCCTTTTGCTCAACAGTAACTCCTCTGCTAAAAGAGACATCCGACTTTTCATAATTAATTTTCTGACAGGATGTTGCTTCATATTGGTTGAGAATATCAACTATTACAATGCATTCCTGACAGTTGGCTCTAGTAAACAGTAAGCTGTCATCATCAAAAAGAAGGTGAGAGATTTCTGGACCACTGCGACTTGCCTTAGCTCTATGAATCAGTTTTTCTTGCACTCTACACTGTATCATTCTAAAGAAAGCATCAGCAATCATAATAAAAAGATACGGAGAAAGGGGGTCTCCTTGACGAAGCCCTCGAGATGGAATAACAGAGCCACAGACACCTCCATTTATACTGAAGGAGTAGGAAACCGAGGAAACACAATCCATAATCAGATTCACCCATCGACCATCAAATCCCATGGTGGGAAGAAGCTTCTTTAAAAAACCCGACTCCACCCTATCATAAGCCTTGCGCATATCGAGCTTCATAGCAACGGTACCACAGCAACTCCGCTGACGATGCTTCATGGAATGAAAAACTTCCATTGCAATGAGGGCATTATCAGTAATTAACCGTCCCGGAACAAAGGCACTCTGGTTCTCAGAAACTATGTCAGGGAGAAAAGATTTTAAACGCATCACAATAGCTTTAGAAACAAGCTTATATAGAGAACATTACAGAGAGCAATGGGGAGAAATTCAGCAGCTTTTGTGGGGTCCTTGACTTTCGAAATAAGAGGACTTTTAGTTTTATTAATACAGCTACGTGAAGAGACACCATTAAGAATATTACTAACATATAATGTTACATCATCACCAATGACATGCCAGAAACGTTGATAAAGAAATTGCATGCATACCGTTAGGACCGGGGGTTTGCAAGGATGCATTTGCTGTAGAGCCGCAAAAAATTTCCTCCTTAGTGAAAGGCTTTATAAGAACCTGATTGCACTCAATTGATATAACAGGAGTAACATATTGAAGCACCCGCTGAAAAGCCGATTATGTAGGGTGAGAAGATTCAAAGATGGAGTCGAAATAATTCTAAAAAATGTTCTCAATTTCGTCCTCCGCTGTATTTTTTTTTTTTGCTAAGTAATTAAGAATCATATTAACACCAAACAATTTACAACCAAAAACCCAACCTAGGGAGGAACAAACCAACTAGGTTGGACCCCTCCTCCCTAGCAGGGCAAGCAAAAACTATACAACCAGAAACACAACCAAACTCAGAGAATAAAACCTGTTTAAATCACTCCTAGACACCTTTTTAGGCAATACAAGAAAAATCCTTCTTTGAACATTATCCTTGATCCATCTGTCCATGCTCTGAATACTAGGCACCACATGATTTCATTTGCTTTCATTCCTAGCTTTCCACACTCCATACACCACACCTGCAATGGCAGCACTATAATAAGCTCTTTGGAACTTAGATTTTCTGCAATTAGGAATCCATCTCACAAGCCTGTGCAGGTCCTCCAAAGGGGAGTCAATAGCCATCCAACTTTTAATTTCTTTTAAAAGTTTCCTGCTGTAACAACAAGAGAACATAAGGTGTTCCTGGGTTTCAGTAGCCTCACCACATATCCAGCAATCAGTAGCAGCAGAAGCATCATATACTGCCACCTTCTCTACAGTATGCAGCTTCCTTCTCATTGCCAACCAGTTGATGAATTTGTATTTATTAACACTGAGCCTATTCCAGACATAGTGGTCCCAATGAACATGCTGCCTTACAACAACCAATTTATCCACCACATCTTGAATAGAGTACCTCTGAATCTGTTGAATTTCCTGTCTACAGTAATGTTGCTTCATTTGATTTTTCACCTCACAGATACGTTTCGAATACCAACTGCAACCACTAGTAGGATTATAATCCCACCAATCAGCATCCTTTATATATACAGAATGAACCCATCTCACCCAAACACTATCCTTCTTTGTGGCCACTGCCCACACATGCTTCCCCAGACTTGCCTTGTTCCAATTCTTGATATCTCCAAAGCCAAGACCACCAGTACTCTTGCTATAACACAACTCATTCCAGGCCACATAACCACCTTTAGAAGAAAAATAGTTTCCAGACCAAAGGAATGCTCTATATACACTTTCAATGCTCTTTATAACACTACTAGGAAAAATGAAACTTGTGCCCAATAGCCATGGATGCTCATAAGAACAGAATTCACCAATTGAACCTTCCCAGAGTATGAAATGTTTCTAGTACTTCACACCCGAATTTTAACTGTCATTTTTTCAACCCGACTATCACATTGAGCAGCAGAAATACGTTTAGAGTAGATGGGGACTCCCAAATATCTAAAGGGTAAAAAAATCTCTACTGATACCAGAGACATTTTGAACCTCAAAATCTCATTCTCATTCATCCCATAACAATAAAAGGAGGATTTTTGCACATTTATCGTCAGCCCAGAAGATTCTGAGAACAACCTAAAGGCTCTAAGCATCAAGTAAATAGAGCAAAATCACCCTTTGAGCATAAGATTAGATCATCAGCAAAACTAAGATGTGTGAGCTTCATGTGATTACATCTTGGGTGATAATGAAACTGATCAAGGGAGCTCATCTTCACCAAAATTCTAGCAAGGTATTCCATACATATGACAAACAACAAAGGTGAGAGAGGATCACCTTGTCTTAACTCTCTCTTAGAGGAGAAAAAACCATGCATTTCACCATTAATCATCAGGGAGAACTTAGGTGTACACACACATTTCATCACCAACTCCACAAATCTATCAGGAAAATCAAGAGCTAACAACATTTCCTTTAAAAAAATCCAATTCACAGTATCATAGGCCTTTTGCATATCCAATTTGATAATGCAACTAGGACTAGCAACTTTCCTATTATAGTGTCTTACCAAGTCTTGCACTATCATTATATTATGCACAATATTCCTACTATGCACAAAAGCTCCCTGAGTATCTTCAATCACATGAGGAAGCACCAATCTCAGCCTATTACAAATCATCTTTGTAATACATTTATATAAGGTATTGCAACAAGAAATTGGTCTAAATTCAGTAACATTCTTAGGACAAGTTGTTTTAGGGATAAAAGTGATAAGGGTAGTGTTTAAGGCTTTTAGCATTTTTCCATGTTGAAAAGAATTTAAAACAACAACAGTTATTTCCTCTCCCATAATATGCCAAGTGTCTTTAAAATAGAAACTCCCAAACCCATCAGGGCCAGGGGCTCTATTACCATCCATCGAAAACATTACATTCTTAACCTCATCAGAAGTAAAAGGCCTTAATTACAAATCTTTATGAGCCTGAGTTAAGATGTTACCTGCTGTGACCACCTCCCTGTTAACTGGAGTAACTTGAGCATCAGTTTCACCAAGTAAGGAGTGATAATATTCCAGGAAAGCCCCTTTCACAGCATCATTAGAAGCCATCCATTCACCAGACATATTATATATGTCATAAACAGAATTTTTAACTCTTCTTTGCCTAATACTCTGGTGAAACACCGCAGAGTTATCATCACCATGTTTAAGCCAAGCTACCTTTGCCTTCTGTTTCGAGAAAGACGTGTAAGCAGTAAGCTTACTTTTATAGTCATTAACCACCTAAATCTCCTCATCAGCTAAGACAATGTTGCTAGGATCTTCATGCATTCTTTTCTGAATCTCCTCCATAGCAGCTGCTGCCTTAATTACATCAGCATGGATCTCCAAGAAACCAGTCTTATTAAGCTCTTTAAGCTCTTTCTTCACTTTTTTTGAGCTTCTGAGTAACAACAAACATTTTATTACCTGCAACCACCTCATGCCAGCAGTTTCTCACTAAATCATCAAATTTAGGAGAATTCTTCCATATTGTAAAGTATTTAAAAGGCTTTTTAGTCTGCTCATTACTCTCATTAACTGAAACAAGAGCAGGGGAGTGATCTAATTCACCCTCGTTTAGGAAAGCGACCTCACATTTGGATACACCTCTTCCCATTGAGTATTTACTAAAACTCTATCCAATATAGCAAACACCCTTGCAGTACCTTCCTGTTTGTTGTTCCAGGTAAATCTATTACCAGAGGAGTGCATATCATATAATCCACAGTCAGACAAACAAAGTCTAATAGGATTAATGTCCCAACTACTCACCTGAGCTCCAATCCTTTCATCACTATGTAACACACAATTGAAGTCTCCCCCCACTATACAAGGGCCCTTAACTTTTGCAGCAATCTCCCTCAAGCCCTTCCACAACTCCTCTCTTCTATTTCTCTCATTAAAAGCATACACAAAAACACAATCAAAACTACTTGTACTAGTTTTAGGAGTCATATGACAGTGAATCCATTGACTGGCACCGCCTTTTATATCAACAGTAAACATACCTGGATTCCAAGCCATAATAACTCTACCACCTAAATGAAAAGCAGAGTTTGAAGTAAAACACCAATTCTGAAACATCATCTTCCCATTCCTGCAGGTCTTCACCGTAGTTTCCGGATGACCTACCGGCCTTACGAGTGTTGGTTGATAAACTCCCTCACCACCCTCTACTTCCTAGGACTGTTAAGACCCCGGACATTCCAAAAACACAATTTATTCATTAGGAGAGGAGAGATCCCTCTCTTCATTCACATGATTATCATTCATTTCCCCTGCACCATGCTCAACCTTTTCATTGACCTGCTCCAATACCTCAAATGAGTTTATGACCACAGTGCGAGCTATTGGGCTAGTGGGATTTCTAACAGCTTTACTAACTGATTGGAATCCATCACTATCCACCTGAACCCTAGATTGAGCCACCTGATCATCTGATTTCTTATTCACCTGCTTATTCACCTCAACATTTCTAGGCACCCAAACTTGTGCTCTCTGCTTACTACAATTGTGTTCATCATGCCTAAATGACTTACAAACCTTACAGAACGAAGGTTTCCAATCATATGGCACCTTCACACAAGTATCCTCCACTTTTTCTTTTTCAAAAACAACCTCATCTGGGAAGTCAAATTGCAATTTCTCCTGCTTCAAAGTGGCCGAAACAACCTTCAAAAACTTCCCTACACCACTTACAATCTTAGTCAAGCATCCCTGACCAACATTTAAAATCTAAATTCAGATGAACCCAAATAGGTACCTGCCGAACTTCATCCCTTTTGAAATCAATATCTGGAGTCTACGCTTTGATCATAACTGGCTTCCCATCAAAGAAGGGATATCCACCAGTCACAACCTTATCCCAATTTTCCATTGATCTAAAACGCACAATGAATATGCCCTTTTCCACCATCGCAACCTTATCAACACCTAAATTCCTCCAAATCCGTCTCACAAAACCTTCCATTACCATACTAGTTGGGATTCCTCCTCCTCTGTAAGTCAATAAGACCAGCTACATAGTTTCTTTTACGCCTTTGTGAAGCCTTATGGTGAAAATATTGAGTGTTCCTATCTCCATCTCTCACCTCCGAAACCCGGGAGCGCAAATGCCAGTAAGCTTCATGCTTCTCGTGCAAATCATCTAATTTTTTTTCTCGAGCTCAACAAACTCCTTGCAACTGTCATCAGATATGGGTTGCAGTTGGGTTAAGGCAAGAGCTTTTTCCACTCGTGCAATTTGATCCCCTAGCTTATTAAAACTCACCTTGCTCCAGCCCACGAGACTTTGGGCCATTCCTTCAAGCCGGTCCGTAATGGAGTCACTAGCAGAATTCTCCCAGGCCTGGCACACAACCCCTTCACAATGCTCATCAAGAAGCCAACTCGTCTCAAAGCGGGACCCTCGTTTTTCTCCCCGAGGCCTGCTGTACTTTTGCGCATGTGTTAAAATGGGAGTATGATCAGATTTGTAACGCATGAGGTGCTCAACAATAGTATTGGGGTACAGTTCAAGCCAAGATGGAAAACCAATATATCGGTCAAGACACTCCCAAATGCACGTTGTAGAAGATTTACCCCGTTACCAAGTGTACCATGAGCCTATATATTCTAGATCTTGGAGAGAAAGATCATCCATTGCATCACGAAAATTATCCATTTTCCCACGAACTCTATCAACTCCTCCCTGTTTCTTCCCATAAATGAGAATTTCATTAAATCTCCTCCAATCAACATAAGCAAAGATAAGTCATTACAAAGATGTCATAAGAGTGTCCATGTTCTGTGCTTTTCCTCTTCTTGAGCCCAACCATAGATACCAACAAATCTCCATTTTTTATCACCATCCTCCATATCACCACAAATATGATGTTGGGAGAAAGAAATGAGAGAGAAAGTAATATTTTCCTTCCAATATATACATAGGCCACCTACCCTACCTCTACTAGCAACGCCAAAAGCATTCGAAAAGCCTAAACGATCTTTCAAACCTTCAACTTCATTCTTCTGAACCATGGTTTCCGACAAAAAGATGATGTCGGGGGCATGAGAAATACTCCATCTACGGAGTTGCAGAACTGACCAAGGGTTGCATCCCTCGGCAGTTCCAACATAGAGTACTCATAATGATAGCGTGGTTGGTCTCCGCCAACCACCGCCAACAAACTGGGCACAGAATCACGGGTAGGGCTCAGCCTAGAACGCTTCGTAGCACTACCTCCATTATCATGGTCCATATCACTGATGTCATTAGGCCTTTTTATAACTTGTATGGCTGGGTCCAGCTCCATCTAAGTTACACTTCCTTTATCCACCATACCCCCACGAGCCAATCTCTTCCATGAACTCACTTTTTTTCCCTGCCTTCTCCTTCACACTCGAAAAAACAAAAGTTGCATCATACGATTCAAGAGCTACCTCATTTTCAACTTGTACAAGGGATCATTAATTAAAAGAGAAGTATTAGGGCCCACATCTGGCTGGAAGAGTAATTGCATCATCATCAACATGAAGTTCCTTGGGAATAACACTATCAGTCCCATTCACATCTTTCCCTAATTTGGCAACATCACTAGCAGTGTATATTATCTTTTTACATGCTCGAAATTTGCTCTTCTTTTCTAGCTCTTTGGATCTCCCTTTGCGAGGGGGTGGCTTTTAGCCCTAAATTCCAGCCAAGTTTCTCAATTTTGTCCTCCTCAACTACAATATGGAAATCTTTCTCGAATGCCCCATAACACCACATGCAAAAAGAAAGGAAGTCGTTCATAAGCAAAGTCCACCTGAATAATTTCCTTCCCCTTTTTATCTTTTATTTAACAACATGGCCGTAAAGGTTTTGTTATGTCGAGCATGACCTCTAACTCTTCTGTATTTTCCGAACCCTAAAACATCTTCTTCAATTTTAATGATATCACCCATATTACCAATCAAAGCTTTAACAATTTCATCCGATCTACTATTAAAGGGAAGGTTTTTAATGCACACCCAGAATGGGGAATGATTTAGTGTTACCTGGTTAGGCTGATCAACTCCATCTGCCTCCTTCAATGATATTAACATGTTATCAAAGCACCACACGCGACCATCGAGAACTTTCATCATATCACGCCAGTGGAAAAATTGAAACGCATATATACTAGGGCTTAAAACCCTAATTACTAACACGTGCACCGGTGCCCAAACAGTGGTAATGGTACGTTTAAACGCCTCAACGTTATATGAGCGTTCAGTCAACAAACACTACAAGAAAATCACAAAATAACGACGGCCTATCAGCGACGGCTAACAAAACCGTCGGTATAATCAAAAAAAGCGACGGCTTGAAGCCGTCGTTGATCACCGACTGCAGTTGTAGCATATAACGACGGTTTAGCTGTCGGTAATCACTAACGACGGCTAAAAGCCGTCGTTGATTTTGTGGAAGTAAAGCAGAATTTTTTTGTAGCTTGGGCGACGGTCAGAAACCGTCGTTGATTTCTAAAGGGGGGGTTTAATTTAAGTCTTTCAGTCGGGTTTTTTTTTTCAACAAAAAAAAGGAGGGAATTTGGGCGATTTTGCAGCGACGAATCTCTGTCGACTCCACCTCCACCTGCCTCTCCTCCTTCCTCCAGCCAACGTCAGCGACCCATCTCCACCTCACTTCGCCGGCGGTAAGCTTTATTTTCTCTTTTTTTTAAGATTTTTTGTACTCATCAACCAAACCCTTACAGTTGGTTTTTTTTTTTTTTGGGAGAGAAGTGAACTTCAGGCGACGAACTTGGGCGACGAACTTGCATCGACTCTTGCCGGACCTACATTTCGCCGGTGGTAAGCAGTGCTAATTTCTTTTTTTTTTAACAATTTGTGTAGTGATGAAACTAAACCCAAAAAATTGAGTCTTGCTTTTATATTATGTATATTTCTTCATGTAAGTATTTGATCTTATAATATATCATTTCTTTAATCAAAGTTCATACTACTTATTATTTTTTCAGATAATTTTATAGTCAGATTTTAGTGATTTGGTGAGTGAAATCAGTAACAAGAAAGAGCATGTGGGTATTTTTGTTTTCTAACATTTGGTGGAAAAAAAGAATGGGTGAAAGTAACCCAAAATTGTTGGACTTAATATTAAAGGAAAAACAAAGGATGATGAATAATGAAGAAAGAAGATATGGTTCCTTCAAAAAAAAAAAAAAAAACAAAGAAGATATGGGTGTTGTTCATCCGATGAAAACAAGCTTGAACTTAGGCTATTATTTTTTATTTTAGAGATGATGCATCTATGTGTGTTACTGTATGGATGATGATTTACATCCATTTGTTTGTTATTTGGTAATGCAAATGTAAACGTTTATGTTTTTTATCATATGCATTGTACTTTCTGGTGAACATGTTGAGAATTTGGAATTAAGTTTGTTCACAGTGTTTATAACCATGCTTGTGAAATCCATGATTGAATTTTTTTTTTAGTCATTAATTGGAATCTTATTTTAAGTCAAAAGGGGTGCTTGTGAACTTAAATTCGTAGTTACTTATTATTGGAGTTGCTCGTTTAGTAGAAATTGACGCTTAAAGGTGCCGTTTAATAATTGATTTTCTACATGATGTAGGATTACGTAACACTTTGGTGTTTCTCTTTGGCTTAATTGTAAGGTTAGTAGCACTTTTTGTCTTCAATTTATATTGTTTTCGTTCATGTAAATTCTATATTTTAATTTTTGTGTAAGTTTTTCATCATGAAATATAATGTATTAAAAAAACTTTTGTTTAGAGAATGTTAAAAACTATATAATTTTTTAGTTTATATTACTTTGAAGATTAAGTTACTTTAATTGTATAAGTTTAAGTTACTATATAATTATCACAATAGTTTTTATAGTGGTTCGTTTATTAAAGGTTATAAAAGTTATGAACAAACTTAAAGGTCATTGAGGGAGGGGGAGGGGCTGCGGGGGGTCGGGGAAGGGGGGGCTTGCTGCGATCGGTGAGGGAGGGGGGGGGCTGCGGGGGTCGTGGAGGGAGAGGGGAGGTCGGTGAGGGAGGGGCAGGGGCCGCAGGGGGTCGGGGAGGGGAGGGGAGGGGGAGGTCGGTGAGGGGAGTGGGGAGGGGCTGCAGGGGGGTCGGGGGGTCTTTGCGATCGGTGAGGGGAGGGGAGGGCTGCGGGGGGGTCGGGGAGGGAGGTCGGTGAGGGGAGGGGGGGGGCTGCAGGGGGTCGGGGAGGGAGGGGAGGGGGAGGTCGGTGAGGGAGGGGGAGGGGCTGCAGGGGGGGTCGGGGAGGGGCTGCAGGGGGGTCGGGGAGGGGAGGGGGAGGTCGGTGAGGGAGGGGGAGGTCGGGGAGGGGAGGGAGGGGGGCTGCGGGGGGGGTCGGGGAGGGGGCTGCAGGGGGTCGGGGAGGGGAGGGGGGAGGTCGGTGAGGGAGGGGAGGGGGGGGGGCTGCAGGGGGGTCGGGGAGGGGGGCAGGCTGCGAGGGGGTCGGGGAGGGAGGGGAGGTCGGTGAGGGAGGGGGGGAGGGGCTGCAGGGGGGGTCGGGGAGGGGCTGCAGGGGGTCGGGGAGGGGAGGGGGAGGTCGGTGAGGGAGGGGGGGGGGGCTGCGGGGGGGGTCGGGGGAGGGGCTGCAGGGGGTCGGGGGAGGGGAGGGGGAGGTTAGTGAGGGAGGGGGGAGGGCTGCAGGGGGGGTCGGGGAGGGGAGGGGGAGGTTAGTGAGGGAGGGGGGGTCGGGGAGGGGCTGCAGGGGGTCGGGGAGGGGGGGGAGGTCGGTGAGGGAGGGGGGGGGGGCAGGGGGGTCGGGGGAGGGGGGCAGTGCTGCAGTCGGTCGGGGAGGGGGGAGGGGCTGCAGGAGGTCAGGGAAGGGGGGGCTGTGCAGGGGGGTAAGTGAGGGGGAGGAGTGCGGGGAGGTCGAGTGAGGGGGGGTGAGGGCTACAATTTCTGCATGCATGCATATCGAGATATCCACGTTATTAAGCCATGCATACTCATTTGTCATGCATGTAAGTTAGTATTATCTCCAATCTATCTATGTTGTTTTTGCCTATGTTCTTCTTGAGGTAAATTAATACTATAATTAATTTGAAAGTGATAAAGTTGTAATTTGTTAATATCGAAGAAATCAGTTTTTTTTTTTTATTCTTGGATTATTCATACTTTAATGTAATTTGTTTAATCTTGCGCATTTTTAATTTCTTGCATTTTAGGTAATCATGTCTAATCCTAAGGGCCGCGGAGGTCGAGGTGGCTTAGGTGGAAGCCAAGGTCGTGGGACTTTGATTCCGATGCGGCTTTTTCGATCACCGAAGTTGAAGGAAGCCGAAACCCGTAGCGGAGACACAGGGAGATGATTCACGTGCAATGGACATTGGTAGCCACGTCACGGAGACTCCGAACACTCATACGGAGGAAGGTGAAGGTTCGAACCGTGCACCAAGAAAGATTTTAAGCCCTACTTGGATTATGGTAAGTTCGTAAGCTACTATATGCTTCATGATACACAAATATGCAATGGTATTCACAATTCACGTGTTTGTTTGGTTTTCAATTCAGGTTCGATGATAACAAGGTTAGTGGGTCCATCACTGACATTTTCCAGGGCCATTTTCGACAACCTTGGTTCAATTACAGTGAGGTCGACAATGCAACAAAGATGCATTGGTGGAACATTTTCACAGTATGTATGAATCGAATTATGAAAAATTTCATTGATTATATTACTTTATTAATATCTTTGTTTAATGTTTACTAAAGGATATTTACGAATGGGCTCCTGAGTTAGAAGGCCTAGTGAGGAAGGATTACAAGAAAAAAGCTTCATCTCGTCTGAGAGACTTGCGATACTGGGTGGTTAAGAAAGCCAAAGAAAGGCCGAAATGGTTGGGGGAGACGATCTACGAAGACATGAAGAAGAGAAGTGAAGACCCAACATTTCGGGAAAAGTCTGAAAAGGCGAAGAAGAACCGAAGAGGTGGCTCCTTGTCTAATCCAATTGAGCCGTCACACTTTCAGAGTTCTATTTCGGCAGCACAGCATGCTAGGAAGATGGTAAATATGTTTCATATCTACTACTTAGTGTAATTTACATTTCATTTTCGGTATGAGTAAAAAATAAAGCCTTTGTTCAACAATGTCTACAGGCAAAGAGTAGAGGAGGAGTACTCCCTACTGCTCCCGAGTTGTTCTTGAAGACTCATTTCAAGACTGTTCCTGGAAAAGGAGAAATCCCAGCAAACAAGAAAGCAAAGCAAATCTCGGTACATACTTCAACATATATTTATAGGCAAATATGATTGAAAAGTTTGATGCAAGTTTAGTTAGAATCAAATATAGGCCATTTTAGGCCATTTGACTTGAAAATGAATGAATACGACTAGTTTGATGCTAGTTTAAGTTATAAACACCTTAAACATCATATATATAGTTAGTTTAATGTGATTATAAGTTGTTTTGATTGAAAATACACAAAATAGGAAAGATAGAACCAAATATAGGGTAATATAGGCCATTTTAGGCCATTTGACTTGAAAATGAATGAATACGACTAGTTTGATGCTAGTTTAAGTTATAAACACCTCAAACATCATATATATAGTTAGTTTAATGTGATTATAAGTTGTTTTGATTGAAAATACACAAAATAGGAAAGATAGAACCAAATATAGGGTAATATAGGCCATTTTAGGCCATTTCACTTGAAAATGAATGAATACGACTAGTTTGATGCTAGTTTAAGTTATAAACACCTCAAACATCATATATATAGTTAGTTTAATGTGATTATAAGTTGTTTTGATTGAAAATACACAAAATAGGAAAGATAGAACCAAATATAGGGTAATATAGGCCATTTTAGGTCATTTCACTTGAAAATGAATGAATACGACTAGTTTGATGCTAGTTTAAGTTATAAACACCTCAAACATCATATATATAGTTAGTTTAATGTGATTATAAGTTGTTTTGATTGAAAATACACAAAAAAGGAAAGATAGAACCAAATATACGCCATTTTGGCACTTTATATTATTTGAATATGAGTATATATAACCAAATGCAGGAGACATACAATAAGAAGCTGGATCATTGTACGACTCAGGGGTCACAGCCGAACCCTGATCTGTTGTATTGGGAGACAGTTGGGGGGAGGAATAGAGGAAAAGTTCAGGGGTTGGGTTAGGGAGATCATTTGTACTACAACTCTGCATCAGGGCCGAGGAGATGGTGGCTCTTCACAACCATATGAGCCGTCCATTTTTTCTCAGATTGAGGCGCAAGTGGAGGCAAAGGTCGATGCACGGATGGGAGAGGTGGAGGCAATGGTCGCAGCACGGGTGGAAGAGTCACGTCGGGCCCTCATAGAGGAAATGATGAGGAACATGTCTAGTTTCGGCCACATGTTCTCAGGTTGCAACCCAGGCCCCACTCCACAACGCAGACCAGAAGATGACCCAGGGTTTGGTGGTGGCGGTAGTGCTACAGAGCCACCCTTGACAGTGTAGTTTTTTTGGTTTTGGCAACTAGGTAACTAACTTATAGTTGGATATAGTTAGTCTAACTATTTTCTTGTAGTGTAAATACTTATCGGCATCTCGCTTCGTTTCTTGATGTGTCGGGTTATTTTTTTCTCAACCCGACATCTACTTTATTTCCCGACACCGGGATCTATTTTTGCGTACATATATTTAGTGTCTACATTTATCGGCATCTAGCTTATTAGTTTCTAGCTTTGTCGATATATATTTTTTGTAAACACCGACATCTACTTAATTTCCCGACATCGGGATCTATTTTGTGTACATAAATGTAATCTATTTCATGTAATTATACAAGTATCTATGTAAATTTTAATATATATCAAAATTGCATATTTTTGTAATTGAAAAAATTGAATGCGATGGAGAAACAGCTTTAGCGTGGTATATTTAGGTGCGAGTGTGCGAGTACAGGTTTAATTATTATTAAGAACAATAGAATTTTAAATAATATAATTTTGTAACAACAGCGACGGTTAAACATTAAATCAACGACGGCTAGGCAGTCGCTGTAAGGATCTCTGTGTACCCATGAACACGAAATCAACGACTGCTTTAATAACTCAGCGACGGTTTTTAATAGACGTTGTTTGATCGAAATCAACGACGGTTTATAACGGTCGGTGATTCAACGACTGTTTTAAACGGTCGGTGAATCAGCGGCGGTTTTAAACGGTCGGTGAATCCGCGACCGTTTAAAACCGTCGTTGAATCACCGTCTGCTTTAAACAGTCGCTGACTGGCTATCAACGACGGCTATAGTAAACCGTCGATGACTGTCTTCAAACCGTCGTTAAATATATCACCGACGGCTTGACGGTCGTTGATTCTAGTATCAGCGACCATCTTTTTACCGACGGCCTATTAACGACGGTTGGCCGTCGTTGATTAATTAGCGACGGCTTTTAAGGCAATCACCGACGGCTTTTAGCCGTCGTTGATTTCCACTTTTCTTGTAGTGAAACGTCCCAAGAGCAGTAAGGAGACAGAGTTCGCCACTACTGGATTCAAAACTTCAAGGTCCAATACTTGGTCTTCTTCGTCATCAATACGAATATTAGAAACAAAATCCGAAATCTCCTCGGCCATTGACAGAGAAGGATGCCGCCGTAGTGGAGAGAAGGCCGGCCTGCGGTAGGGTTGTCTATCGTCAAGGTAGAAGGAAAAGTCCTTTTTTTCAAGGGATATTATCTCAGGTAACCCTGACTTATAGGCCTTTTTCTAATATAACCCTGACTTTGGCAGCTCTGTCTCCGATAACCCTGAACTTGATTTTTGTCATTAAACCTGATAGAATTGTTAACGCCGTTAACTATTTTCAAACAAAAATACTTACTGCATTTTTTTTAAAAAAAAAAAAACCAAACACATCTCTTTCTCTCTCTTGTTCTTCATCTCTTCTCAAGCATTCATCCTTCTTTCTCTCTCAATTAACCCAGAAAATTGTTCAAATTGATCAACTTGTTCAAATTGTTCAAAAAAAAAAAGGGTTAATTGGCTAGAACAGCACAACCTTTGACTCAAGTGCAAGAAACAGCACAACCTTAAACGGGTGCAAATCGTAGCATCAACTTAAACACGTGGTGCAAAAAATAGCATAAATGGCACCGGAGCACGGAGATTCCGCCGGAGCTAGGGAATCTCCATTATTTTAATATTTTATTTTAATTCCCTCCCTTTTTTTTTTAAGTCACGTGTCTCCCCCATTTCTTTTCTATTTCTCTCTCTTCTCTTCTTCTTCTCCAATTGAACTTCCAACTTAGATTCCACCTCTGCGCGCGAATCAAAATCTGAACTGGAACTTGGTTAGTTTGGCTAAATTGAATTTTTTTCGTTAATTCTCTAATATGCGATGCGAGAATTAGAGTTTAGTTAGATGAAATTAGGGTTGTTTGAAAGATGTTTGGTTGATTACTTGAAATAAATTTGTATGCTTGAAGTGAATGTGTGTGATGAATGTGTTTGATTTTGCTATTTCGTACTTGCAGTGAATGTGTTTTTAAACTGTGCTTTTGTGTTTATTGCGAAGTAGGTGATGGCATCCCTGTTCAGTATCATATTGAATCATGGAGGGGTTTTAACTGATAAATGGGAATATGTAGGAGGGGATGTACATTATTGGGATATTTGTAGAACCGTACGAGACAATACATGCTCCACACTACTATGCAGAAAACAGAGCTAAGAGAGGTATTGAAACCTGAAAACACTAGCGGCAATTTGCGGCCTCTACAGTTTAAGAAGCCATAAACCTGTTCCTTATAAAACATGATATTTCTTTAACATATTTCACCATCAGCAGAAAGCACTACTAGCAAATTAAACTTCTTTTGGCAGCAGAAGCATACTATACTTCAAAGGATTTCCACCATGTCAAAAAGTAAAAGAGTAGGATTGAACTAATTTCACCAAGATTATCTCACCATATTAATTGAGAATTGGGGATTTTAATTAGAAATGGAGTTGACAGCTAGAAGAAGAAGAGAAGAGAAGAGAGAGAAATAGAAAAGAAATGGGGGAGGCACGTGACCTTAACAAAAAAGGGGAGGGAATTAAAAGAAAATATTAAAATAATGGAGATTCCCTAGTTCCGGTGGAATCTCCGTGCTCCGGTGCCATTTATGCTATTTTCTGCACCACGTGTTTAAGTTGGTGTTACGCTTTGCACCCGTTTAAGGTTGTGTTGTTCCTTGCACTTGAGCCAAAGGTTGTGCTGTTCTAGCCAATTAACCCAAAAAAAAAAAAAAAACCCAAACTAACAAAGAGTTGAAAGAGAAAGAGATGAAACCTCATGGTCGCAGTTTCAACAAGGGTAAAGAAGACTTTTATGTTCTCTATCCTCTTGTTGCTGTTCAATTACACATCAAAATCAAAACACCAGAATAAATTATTTTTCAAAAACCCAGAAATTTGGTCCTTAAAAATTAACCTAGAAAATTGTTCAAATTGATCAACTGTTGAATTTACTAGCTAATGTAAACAATGCAAGAAAAGAACAGATTAAAAAAAAAAAAGATTTTGGGTACGATTAACCACGATTAACCACAACAGCAACACTAACAACATCATCTTCAACCTCCATTCTCTCTCTCCTCCATTAACTGTCATGCGTCGTTGGTGCCGCTACTCGACCCTAGCGAGCCTATTTTCTCTCTCCTCTGCGTGAGGTGCTGCCGCCACCTTTGGGTTTTCTTTCTTCCTTTGCGTGAGGTGCTGCTTGAGCTTTTTGGGTTTTGGGGGTTGTGTGGTGGCCATTGATGTAGGAGATGAAGAACAAGAGTAACAAGGACTTCAAGAACAAGAGAGAGAAAGTGGTGAAGAACAATAGAGAGAGGATGAAGAACACAAAATGTTCTTGTTTTTTTTTAATAAAAAAAATAGGTTTTAATTGTAGATGTCAAAATAGTTAACGGCGTTAACAATTCCGTCAGGTTTAATGACAAAAATCAAGTTCAGGGTTATCGGAGACAGGGCTGCCAAAGTCGGGGTTATATTGGAAAAAGGCTTATAAGTCAGGGTTATCTGAGATAATATCCCTTTTTTCAATGGAGTTTTTTACGCAATCTTTTAGTTTAAGGGCATAATAAATTGAAATTGACTACTAATAAACCAATAACATAAATTAAAGTAGTGAACTGTTTAATCTCGCCTTGTATCTAACTTACTATGCTTCTACTTATACATACTCCCCCATTTCATCACTTATTTGCTTTCTTATTCCCCATATCCACTCCCTCTAACAACGTTACCAAACTAAATTCCCTTCCGCTTTCCGCCTTTACACCTGCACTTAACGAATACATAGTAACATAGCCAACCACCACGACAACCTCCTCTACACCTTTACTTACTAACAAGGACGCATTATTTATAAGTTATAACATATAGCAACCACCTCATTTACACAGGCAACCACTATTTTATCGTCAATGCCTAAAAAAATAGAAACTTTACTTAACCATATGCAAGAAAATTAGGCTCTGTTTGGTTGGGCGTAAAACATTTCAATGTAAAATGATTTTCATGGAAAATAATTTACAATGGAAAACACAATTCCAAAATTAGTTTTCCATTGTTTGGTACCATGTAAGAAAAATGATAAAATGAAAGGGAAAGTAGGTAGTGAGAGCAGTGTACAAGAGAGATAAGGAAAAGGAAGGAAAACAGTTTTCCTTCATTTTCAAGGGAAAATAGTTTTCCATCATTAGGTTAGCAATTTTACTCTAAAATAAAATGGATTTACACTCCTTTGCAAACCAAACAATATAAAATTGCAAATAGAGGAAAACAGTGTTCCAGGAAAATGTTTTACGCCCTACCAAACGGAGCACCAAGGCATCCCGTATCCTTTAATTGACGTTCTCCCACCCATATATTTCTCTTTCTCAGGGTAAAATTGCTCCAGAATCCTACTCATGCCTATATTTTAAAAATAAATGATGGAGGAGTTTTCACAAGGTAGATCTCCAAAAACAAAAAGCGATTGTAGCCCCCCAGCCAAAGTTATATCAATCTTATAAATAAAGTTTTTAGTAAAAAAAATTATGATCATTGAAATTTATCTTTTAATCTGCATATAAAGATATTTGACAATCAAAACTAATATTAAACATAAATATTTATACAAAATAATTCATTTTATAGTTTAATTTCATCACATGCATGATACCCTAATTGGAATGAATTTAAATTAGTAATAATGTTGAAAATAAACAGACATTAAGCCATCTAGGAGCTTTTTTAATAGGGACATTTGGCCAAATTTCATTTTATGGCAGATTTACTCACCTAATTAGTGCATTTCTCTTACTTTGATTATTCTATCTATTTTTCATAGAGACATTTGACACTTCATGAAAACAAGAAAGTAAAAACCTATTAAAAAGATGGAGGAAGTATAAAATAATCAGATAAAAACCAACCTATGCAAGCCTTAGCACTAAAATTATTACAAGAAAACAATATGCAAGCCATATATAGCAATAAGCACAAAGACGAGCTCGTTTTAATTGTAAAACCAAATAATAATCAAAGGCTTGTTTATATCCATAATCACTAAGCACCTTAACTATAAAGCAATAATAAAATACGCTCATAAACCTACAAATTTACTTGTTTACTCTATTTTCTTTTTGCCTTTTCCATGGAATTTTATCGATTTTTGGCTTCGAACCCATTTCTTTTCAGCGTTATATATTCACTCACTATTTCAATTAATGTATAAGTCATCATACTTTGGAGTTGAAATGAAGCAAAGAGATATCAAACGTCGCCCTAAAACCACAATGGAAAAATTACATACTAAGCACATTTCTCTCTTTTTGTTGGTTGTTAATGTTCCGTTTGTTTGCTTGGTTTGGTGGAGAGAGAAAATCCATAGGCGTATATAATTCTGATGAGTTTAAAATGTAATACCGCAAGTAAACGGTATCCGTTGTTAGGAGAGACTTAGTAAATACAGGTCAATCCACAGGGAGAGGATTTCTATATATTAATGTTAAACTATTCAACTACTTCAAGGTGAAAAAGATATTGGAATTAACTATTACACTAAAGAATAATACTGAATTTAATTAGAATTTATCAATTCATAAAGGTTTAGGGCATTAGTTTGGTTCACCATGCTTATACCAATCCAATAAAATAAAGTAACTCAACAATACTTAGGTTTAGAGTCGAGTAATTAGAGCAAGAGTTAATCCTATGGTTGGGTCTTAACATTCTTAAATCAACATATGCAGTATGGTTGCTAACATAACCAGATTTACCAGTTGCTTTAAGCCTCTAAAATACGATCTTTCAATTCTAACAATCATTAGCTAAAGATAATCTATGATATTGCGAAATTACACGAATTGAACAATAATAACAAATCAATTGGAATTACTCTAATCAAAATCCAAATATTGAAGAGATTTAAAATAACCAAAATGAAAGTATAAACAAGGCGTCCGTTACTTAGCCCAAGCCTTAACTACTCACTCAAAGAACAAATTAATATTCAAAGGATTCATGAAATTAAAACTAAGAAGAAAATAAATACTGAGTAATTGAAAAATAATGGAAACAGAATCAACAATTCTTTAATAATCTTCAAAGCCAAAGTCATGAGTTTGTGAAATAAAGCTAGAGAGAAAACCTAGAGTACTTAACCTAATAAAACGATAATAAAAGATCATCTAATCGAAATTACTAAAAAACTATGTACAGTGTTTGGGAAAAATAATACGAAAAAAACACTAAAATTAGGTTGTCCGAGTTTCCGCCCGGTCAGGCGACGAAGATTTTTTTGTCATATATACTACATAGAGTCTTTGCCCGGTCAAGTGGGCCACTCCGCCTGGTCAGACATCTTCCCCCCGGTTGGGCACTTCTCGTTCGGTCAACAGAGCGGAGGCTTTTTCTCTTCTATCCGGAGCACTTGTCTAGCTTCCCGGACTGTTTATAAGCCATATGTTATCCTTGGACTTGTCTTCTGTGGCTTGATAAGGCATCAAACGCCTGACCTGTACAACCAAGCACAAAGAATGGAACCAAGTCTACCATATCAAATCACATAGATAGGAGCTCAAAGTACTACTAAATTGCCAAGAACCGGGGGCTAAAAACCATATATAAAATGGACACGTTATGGTCATATGGAGCTCATTTCGACTACATCGAGGGTATCGGTGGTAATGGTTTGTCGTCTTGGTCAATTACTTGACTAAGACAATCTCCGTCAAGACTTAACGTAAGAGTAAATGGGGAGAGGAATCACTACAATTATCAATAATTTGTAATACTAAATAGGAATATCATATGTGGTACGAAAGTGAGCAATACGTAAGATCTACGTGTCCGGCCATGCATGTGCCCTACTAAATAGCTTTCGCATTGACAATGATGCTTCCTAATACCGGACAAACTTGATCTTCTCGGATTGTCAAATATATAGTTGACATGGTTGTTCAATGAGAGACATAAACAAGTTACCACATAATAATGTGGATTTGACAAACGAAGACTTCTATTTTCTCAAGCAAGTATTACATTTAAGTTGGTGCAACAATAATCCCCGCAAAAAAAAAAGAAAAGTTGGTGAAATAAACAAAATGTCGATTTTTGACTTTAACCATTTTGGAATTCACCAATAATTGCAATTGAAACTCGATTATCATAGTTAACTTAAATCACAAGCTGCTAGGCATCTGATCCTGTATAAATAAAATGAAAAGAAGACCATATATCTTACCTTGTATAACCCTACTTTATTTTTTAATATCGGAAAAGCAGCATAACCCTACTTTAGAGCTTATCTTATGGTATACATGTTTTAAGGAATTTCTTCCAAATTTTTTTTTTTTGAAAGAGAAAATTCATTAATTGAAGGTCAAACGACTTCTACAATAGGTAATAAAGAAAAACAAGATACAATTAAACAAGGCTAAATCAAATTCGTCTTCGAAGGAACTATAATGAACCAGATCGAGTGATGCTATAAGGAGTATTGTAATTTCTTCAAATTTGATACTATAAGGAGTATTATGCTGGTCGCATAATAAAATTTTCATTTTTCTAAATTACGAGTGATTTTTGGCATGATTACTTTTCAAGAAAAACAAGAAATTATAAAAAATTATGTGATAATACACCTTATATGACAATTTTTTTAATTAATATACTTCCTCTATTTTTTTATTAGATGCAACATTTGCCTTTTTATTGAATGAATTAAAATAATCAGATATTACATTAAAAAATAACGGAGGTAATACATACCTTGACATCTATACAAATATATTAAAAGGCGTGCTTAACAATAACGTCTATGCGCCACGTGGCGCCCTCCTCCTCCCACCAGAATTTTGCCACATGTATATTAACCAACAAAGTCAAGTGGTTATTATTTAAAAAATAAATATGCTGAAGCCTGGGTTCGAACCCCTGACCTTATGTAAGGATTTCCAAAGAATCACCATCTAATCTAACGTCTTTTAGTGATCCATGTTTCCACAAAATTACATATATTTATTGTAATTAGTTAATGTTATTAAACATAGCCCTTGCATCCTTAAAGATAAATAAATAAATTCGCATGTTCATTAAAATTAATTATGTATGCATGATACCATTTGAAGAGCAGTCTAATATATTAAAAAGCGTTCCTAAGAACGTATATGTGCCACGTGTCACCATCCCCCATTCGGTAACATTATATCTACGCCTTTCTCATATAGTAAAAAAAAAAAGAAGCATTGTGAACGTGAGCATTCGAACCCACAACCTCAAGTATGATAGAAAGAGATTCAACCATTACTCCACCATACTATTATTGCTTATTTAATCAAAATTAATGTTAACAACGTCTATGCGCCACGTGGCGCCCTCCTCCTCCCACCAGATTTTGCCACATGTATATTAACCAACAAAGTCAAGTGGTTATTATTTAAAAATTAAATATGCTGAAGCCTGGGTTCGAACCCCTGACCTTATGTAAGGATTTCCAAAGAATCACCATCTAATCTAACGTCTTTTAGTGATCCATGTTTCCACAAAATTACATATATTTATTGTAATTAGTTAATGTTATTAAACATAGCCCTTGCATCCTTAAAGATAAATAAATAAATTCGCATGTTCATTAAAATTAATTATGTATGCATGATACCATTTGAAGAGCAGTCTAATATATTAAAAAGCGTTCCTAAGAACGTATATGTGCCACGTGTCACCATCCCCCATTCAGTAACATTATATCCACGCCGTTCTCATATAGTAAAAAAAAAAAAAAAAAAAGAAGCATTGTGAACGTGAGCATTCGAACCCACAACCTCAAAGTATGATAGAAAGAGATTCAACCATTACTCCACCATACTATTATTGCTTATTTAATCAAAATTAATGATGATATATGAAAAGAAAACTTTTGAAAAATCCATATAATGAATGACATGAATTTTTTAAATGAGTATGAGATGACTAATATAACTACTACCAAATTATAGCACAGAGAGAACCCGGGGCATCGCCCGGGCCTAAACACTAGTTGTTTTTTTAATTAGTAAAAAGAATGTATTGTGTATTGAATTGTCCATCTGTTTTAGATTTTCGTTTAACTAAGATATCATAGCACGTTCCAGCATCTCAACTCTTTCTCTTTATCAGATTCAGATACTCCTAGGAAACAATAAACAACCATTACATAAACATCAAGCATAAAACTTTATGATTGTTATTCCTACCACGAAAGGAAACCTATATAGTGAAACCCTAACCTCTGTGCGCCGCTCACCCACCTCCCCCACTCGCTCGGCGGCGGCCTGAGCAACTTCGTCTCTATCAAGGTCATCGGTGAGCCCAGCTCCCCCCCCCCCACCAAGCACAGTAGCCCGTGAATCTCAGTGACGAACCGCGGTTCTGAGGTGGCTCTTATCAAGCAGAGCAAACTACATTTGAGGGTTAATGTTTTTTACTTTCCAGCGCCGACGGCTCACAAATCAAGCTGCCCGCCCATAATTTCTGCAATAGAATTCATTTGATTTAAGATCTAAAATTTTATTGTGACTTTATCACTTTATCTATCCTATTTTTCTTGTTTTTTTGTATCCCACTAGTTGTAGTTGTTCCCTGCATAGTTTAGGTTTGGTATTTATAGTCCTAGTCTTTTATTAAAAGGGCATTGGTGTACTCCCTGTCGACTGTTTGTGTGTTAGTAGATCAGCGGGTTTAGTATTTTAGTCGTGTGCGATTATCTTAGGAATCATGAACAGAATAATTATGAAGAGCTCAAGAGGGATTTGTGCTTATATCACTTTGAAGTGAGTGATTTTCTTCTAATAGTTTGATCAAAAGGATTGGTCACCTGGATAATCCTTTTGGTATTTTTGACTATGCTCGAAGTCTGAAAGACGAGGGTAACAATTTCTACATATTAGGTGTTATTAGGTCAGCAATTACAGGATATTTTCAAGCCATCAAGATCTGGTTTTTAACTTACACTAATGATAAGGAGGAGAAATATGTTTTTTTAAGCTTCACTCTCTCTATTAATTTGAACTTGGATGCATCTTTTATCAAGGAAAAGGATTTTCAAAAAGTGGATGAGTTGTGATCTCTGGTTTTAAGTTATACTATGTGCAAATGCAAAAGCTTATTTAGACGAGCGGTTGCAACATTGGAATTCAATAAACCAGACTTAGCTTTTATTGATCTTACGTAAACTCTTAAAATTCACCCAAATAATGAAGAATTTCAACAAAAATTCAATGAAGCGAGCTCATTAGTACTCTTTTTCTCTCATACTCCGTTTTAGTGCTTCTTTGTTCTCGCATTGATGAAATTGTTGTGGCCTGTGGGATCAGTTGCATTCATTCTCATATGTTGTTTGACTTCAGTTTTAGGATCGTACTATTAGTATTTATGCTATTAATACTTATGCTACTAAAAGATCTTATCTCTGCTCTGCCACCAATCAATAATGTCATAGTAAAGTCAATCTACATTGCACCAAGTTTGAATTCTAGACTAGCTAGTCTATTAGTATGATTAGAAGTTTAGAACATAGACGTTTCAACTATAAACGTAAAAAGGAAAATCTCAATACACTTGTTCAATTCAAATTCGTAAAATTTGATAATACGGAAACATAACTAGTCATGACGTGAAATCATTAATATCTTAGAAAGTAAATAATCCGAATAATCAAAATTTATTCTCCACTTTCTTTCATGGAAAAAAAAATTCTCTACCAATATTTGATCTGAGTGACCTATACTTGCCACCTTAATTTACGGTACAATTATAGCGTCAGTCTACTAGACTTTAGTATCCCAAGTAAGTTAAATATATTTCTTATCTTGAAAAAAATTTAGATTATTCGTTAATTATAAGGTTAGACTAACACTTTGCTCGAGATTTTCTTACTGTCTAATAAAGGGTGTGTAATGTCCACGTTTATTTTTCTAGATCTTGAAATACTTCCTTGTCATTGTCACTTTGTCAGCCTTACCCGTGTTCTCAATCTCTAAAAATTGTCCATTAGTCGAGTCGGGCGGGGCCAAATTTTTGCGTCCGAAGCCCGGTATTTCGGGCCAAAAGTAGCGGGCTTTTCAGGCTAAAATCGGACCGGGCCGAAATTTAGACTAAAAAGTCATTTTCGGCTTGGCAAAAACTCATCCCAAAGCCAAAAAAATTTGGGCCGGGCCTGAAACCAGCCTAAAAAATCCTGCCCAAGCCCGGGATCAACTCTACTTTAGTTTAACAAAGGAAAAATTGATATGAACAGTCCCAACTATGGGCGTTCCGCCATTTTCAGTCCCAACTAAGGATTATTTCTGAGCGGTCCCAACTATGCATCATTTTTGCTGAAATTGGTCCCAGCAGGTCAATGACCTGCTACAACAGGTAAATTGCGTTTTTTTGTTCTCTCTTTTTCACCATCACCTATTCAACATCACCCCCACCTATTCAACATCACCCCCACCACCCAACACATCACCCACCAGTCCACCACCCAGCACCTCCACCCCAAACCAAACCTTCTCCCTCACGCTCCTCTGTTTCTTTCTGTCACCACTGCACCAGCAACCAATCACGAAACGCCCCTGCCACTCATACAACACCACCACCACAGTTCTCCAATCACAAGAACGGTCCGAAAAATTTGCTCTGAGCAGCATAGAGTTGAATTTGAAACTGAGGTCTCGTTTGTTTGATGAAGAAAAATCCTGGTGGCTGCTGAGTGATGCCCCCAATTTTACATATTAAACATCCTCTCCCTCTCCATCCCCCCAAACTCACTCATATGCCACTTTCTCTCTCCACATGTCATTTTATGGCTTATGATATTCTTATACTCTAATCAATCCATTCCCATTTCAATTTTTAATACAACTACCAAATCCATAAATTAAAAACCCTTGAATTTCAATTTGGTAGAATAAACAAACAATCATGGAGTTGGAGAGATGAAATGGTCCGACGATGAAATCGGCCATTAAACCTCCAACGAATCTGATGGTTTCGCCGTTACTTACAGATCTTTATTGGAAAGCTGGCAAACACAATGAGCGTGCTGTGTTAGTCTCACTCTTCCTTTTTTCCTTTCATTTTTGACGCTTTTAATTCTGTTTTTAATGCAAAGTAGTAGTAAGATAGTACTGTTATACTTCAATTATTGTTTTTTCGCTTGCATTGCATGTTTATATGTAGTATTTTTGTAGAATTTGATGGATGACATGGATTGTTATGTTGTATTTTGTTGGTGATAAGTTAGTTATTTCACTTTTATGCGGCATGCTATTGTGTTTATGTTGAGCTTCTTTTGGGTGGGGGGGGGGTGAGATTTCAGGGGTTAGCTGGGGAGGTGGGTGGCAGGGAAGGGGTGGCAGGGGATGTGGGTGGGAGGAAAGGGGTGGGGAGGTGGGTGGCAGGGGAGGGGTGGGGAGGGAGGAAGGAGATAGCGGAGAGAAAAAGGAAGAAGACAGATTTAAGAAATAAAAAAAAATTTAATCTGTTGAACAGGTAATCAGTCACCTGGGACCAATTTCAGCAAAAATGATGCATAGTTGGGACCGCTCAGAAATAATCCTTAGTTAGGACTGAAAATGGCGGAACGCCCATAGTTGGGGCTGTTCCTATCAATTTTTCCTTTAACAAAAGCCTAGCATATCCATCCTTTTTTTTCTATTGCATTATCTGAATATTTACACACTTTTTTTAAGCATCTTCTATGATGTAAATATAAGGAAAAACATAATTATTGGAGTCTTATTATATTCGTTTGCTATATTTTCAAAATACCAACTTTATATAATTTTATCAGTAGATAATTAGATATATTAGTGGTCAAAGTTGTGCATTAGTAAGTGTAAATTAAACCCCATATAAGAAATCCGAGAAAAAAAGTATGTCACAACATAATAAAACAAATCTTATCATTATTAATATTACTATTATATGATACTCTATATATTAATTTTTTCTAGTATGTATAATGAAGGACTCTACCAAATCGAAACCTCTTCCAAGCCAACTCGACTCAATTTAGTGGACTAGATACTTTAAGAAGGGAGGGGATAAGGGGATCTCTCTTTCAAAAGCCAAGTTATTCTTAATGGAGATTGAACCCTAACATTAAGGTTGAAAGGTGGTAATAAGTGGTATGATATCTTAGTTAGCAATATCTAATACGGAAGCAAAAGTCTACGCGGGCCTACTTTCACATATGTCAAATGTGATCGTATTATGTGGTGCACGAAACTGAAGACACATAAAAAAGGTATAACAAATGGGAAGGATTGATTTTTTTTTTTTTTGACAATTGCATAGAAAGAATTAAGAAACATAATAGGCACATTTTCTTGCTCTAGTAGCAAGCTTGTGAGCCATAACAACTTTGTCTCGACTAACCTTCAGGATTCTAATGGAGTTATAACTCCTAGCTAAAAGCAAAATATCTTTAATTATAGAGTAAGAGTCAGACATAGCAAAAGCTAAGTCCTTGACCCCCTTTACCAAGATACTGGAGTCCGTCCAAATTTCAACCTCAGATAAGTGAAAATGCTGAATTTCCTTGAGACTGAACAACATTGCATATGCTTCCGCTTGATTGCTCGATCTAGCTTCCATTTTGTTGCTCCCTTCAGCTTTTGTTATGCCATTCTTTATTAATGCCCACCCATAAGCTGCCTTACCTGGATCCTCAGCTTTGAAGATGTCTTTTTTCCAAGCTCCGTCAATGATTAAGATCATTTTGCTGCTCTTCGTCAACTAGTTTTTCGACCAGTTATGATTTTGCTCATTTTCCACTATACTTTTCTGCCTTTGAAGCGATCTTCCCTCCGTAATGGTTGGCTGATCCTGTTGCTTGTGGCTTTGCTTCCATCTCTATTTTCCAGCTAACCATGTTTATGAAAACTTCTTGAGGTCTGAGCCTTTCCTTTGGATGGAAACTCACTTTGTTCCGAAGTAACCAAATACCCCAAAGAGTAGCAATGAACTCAAAGACTCTTGATCCATTACTATCATCATTGTGCATCAAGAACCAAATCCAATTCCTTGTCCATCTTTTAATATTACAATGGTTTGGTTCCTACGCCCTTATGCCAAGATTCGAACTTTTCCATATTCTCATCGAGATTTCACAATCTTTAAACAAATGAGTATCCAACTCCTCATGGTTCCCACATAGTGGGCAAGGACTCTCACTTAGGATTTTCCTTTTCCTAAGGTTTACTCTGGTGGCCAAAGCACCATTAGCTAGCTTCCAATAAAAAAAATTTCCATTTTGGCCAGAATTTTAGGTTCCAGAATAACGAGATGTCTTCATGACACAGGAAATTTTTAGCGCTAAACCAGTAACCTGATTTTATCTCATAACTACCATATTTGGACGGAGTCCAAACAAAAACATCTTCCTCTTCTTGTGAAGGTATGTGAATTGTCGTGGTTTCTTTTGCCACATTAAGATCAAACCATTTTAAAAGACTCGAGTTATCCCAATGCCTGTCCCCCTGCATAAGCTCACTAATCCAAACTAGTTTTGACTCGTTAAGGTTGCAAGCATTTTGCTTAAAACTAACTTTTCCTTTTCCAACCCAGTTTAAATCTAAAATTCTTGTTTTCATCCCAATCCCAATTCTAACTCCAACACCATCCTTTAGGGAATGCACACTTTTCATAATACTTCTCGCTCCCCACGAACAATTTTGGGGAATTTTGCCTTTGAGACTTTTTTCAAACCAATTGTTAGAATACTTTGCCCTGAAAATCTGGCTTACTAGAAGGGATTGATTATGCTGAATCCGCCAAGCTTGCTTAAACAGAGTTGCTTTGTTTAAGACTTCCAGGTTTCTTATCCCTAAACCTCCACAACTTTTAGGAGTTTCCAGAAGACTTTTTTTCCTCCAGTAAATTGGCTTTTTAGTCGTGGTCAAATTGGAATTCCACCAAAATTTGATAAGGGAAGAACTTATTTTTCTTAGATTTTTTTTTTTTGGAAAAGGTACATGGCCATTATGTGAGAGGCATAAGCAATTAAGATGCTATTGATCAGAATCAATTTACCTGCTTGGTTGACTGATGAGAACTTCCATGAAAGGATGGTGTTGACTATTTTTTGGGGAAGATCTTGGAAGATGTTGAGTTTGTGGCCATTTACATCCATGGGGCAGCCCAAATACTTGCCCAAACTTTCTTTATGATCTACCTTGAGGCCTTTACTAAGCACTCTTATAAACTTCCTTGGCGTATTCCTATGAAAAACTGAGTACGATTTTTGTAGGTTGATCATCTCACCAGACAGGAGATAGAATCTCTCAAGAGTATTTCTTAAATTCCAAACATTATCAAGAGTGCCATTTATAAAGAACAAGGCATCATCCGCAAAAAATAAATGCGATAATTCTGGAGCTCTTCAGTGAAGCTCTATACCCTTTTATCTGGCCCTGATTTTGTTGGTGGATCAGCTTTCTGGACAACACTTCCATGCAGAGAATAAATAGTAAGGGGAGAGAGGGTCCCCTTGCCTAAGCCCAACTTTTGGCTTAATTAACCCCGCAGGCTCCCCATTGACTAGGACTGAATAGGTGACCGTAGTGACACATTCCATAATTAAACGAATCCAAAGAGGTGGCATTCCAATGACCTTCAAGACTTCCTCTAAAAAGGTCCAACTACCTCTGTCATAAGCTTTGTTGAGATCCAAATTTAGGATAATAGATCTGGAGTTGCCCTTTTTTGTTTTTTGATGAAGCTTAACATTTCATGGGCTATGATGCAATTATCATTTATAGACCGGCCCGGAACAAATGCATTTTGGTTTTTACCAATTAGAGATTTCAAAAGGGGTTGTAGTCTTCTAACCATGCATTTTGAAATGATTTTATAAGAGGTATTACAGAGGCTAATGGGACGGAATTGACTTACTTGATCGGGATTTGTAACTTTTGTAATAAGTGCAGTGTAGGTTTTGTTAGTCTCCCTTAGCATATGACCTCCGCATAAGAAATTTCGCGTAGCTTGCCCCAAATCCTCGCCCATAATATCCCATTTCTTCTGAAATAACACCGGGGGGGCACCATCCGGCCCTGGGGACTTCAGTGCCTTCATACTAAACATAGCTTCCTTTATTTCCTGCTGCGAAAAGGTCGCCATCAAGTGCTCAGATTGTTCAGAAGAGATCTTAGGCATGTCTATCATCCAGTCCACTATCTCACTAGCCGTCGGCGGATGATCCCCCGCATTTCCGAAGAGGTTCGTAAAATAGTTCACGAATTCAACTTTAATGTCCTCAGAATTAGAAATCTAGTTCCCATCCTTGTTTTTAATAGCTGATATCGCATTTTTACCCTGCCGGGTTTTCATACTCTGAAGAAGTAGCTAGTCGGTTGATCACCCAATTCGTCCCACTTTGCTCTTGCTCTTTGCTTCCAATATTCTAGCTTGATGTATGTGGATGCTCTAAGCTTCTTCCTACTTTGCCGTTCCTCAACGATATTGCTTGGTGATGCTAGAGCATTATGAGTTTCTGTTAGCTCATGTTGCAATTGATCCCATTGAACTCCATTTTTAGATTTGAAATTCAAACACCAATTTTTACATCCTTTTCTGACATCTTCAATTTTCCTTTAAATTATAATCTCTATTATATAAGTTAAGGGGGAGCAATAGTGTCCTCTTTGCAATTTACTTAATTAGCCCTCCACAATATAATGCATAAACTTGCCAAAAAAAACAAATCAATCAAATCTCTATTAAACTTAATCAACTCATATAAAATCTCAATCACATAAACTTGCCAATCAAAAAGATTCATAATCAAGAACTTACCAAACATTAATACCACAGACAATAACAAAAAAAATACACGGCATTCTCATTACATAGACAACTCAAATTCAAACAAAATAGTTTTTGCATAACACAACACACAAACTCCAAACAAAAAAAAAACAGTGTTCTTCATAGATTAGAGCTTCGCGACATTCTCAAATACAGCATTCTGATAACACAAACAGAATAACAAACACAAACTTTATTGTTAATCAGGTAAGCAGTTCATTATTGAAAATAAAAGTACGTGTAATGTTCTATGTTTAGTAAATATTAATAATTAATATATCCAAATTCATTTACAAAAAATTAATATTGAAAATCATTCACAACCTTTATTAGTTTTTTGCATTAGCGAATTAATATATCTAGATTCATCTAACTATTAATCTTTCACATTATAAGAGTAATCATAACTATAGTAAGGATGGAGTATATAATAACAAGTTCTGAAATTAACGCATGCATCGCATGCATATAATACTAGTAATTATATTACTCGAGGCCTAGGATAATTAAGAAACAAAACTTCCCATAAAAAAAAGTAAGAAACAAAACATATGAAAGTGAGAAGAAAATATCTTATGTGCTTGGAAAAACACTTTAAATCTTTATTCTATTGTGAAGAGGAGGGGGACATCAAACCCCCATGAAATAATAACATCTCAACTTCATTAAAAAAATAATAAACACACAAAAACCACAAACAAATGACTACTTTACATAAAAACATTGACTTTAAAATCAACATTATCAACTTTAATTTTTTCTTAAAAATCCCTAATTTAATAGTACAACTTCATAATTAACAGTTACACACATTATAGTTTTATATTTTAGAAAAATATAAAACACCTTAAGCAAACTATCGGTTCTTCCTCTTATCCCGTCCATAATCTTCTTACTCTTCTCCTTTCCAATAATGGTTACCTATTGTATTTTTATGCAGAATTGTAATCGGCCTGTTCTTTTGGGCTGAACTAATTGAACTAAATTAAAGTAAAAATTTGAGAGGAAAGTATTAAATTGAATTGAATTAAACTAAGCTGTACTGAATTGAATTGTATTAAAGTGACCTGAAACTATACCTAAAATAACAGGGTGCTTTATATGTTTTTACAACATGGCATACCTATATAAGACCATTTGTAGTATTAGAGCAACTCCAATGGTTGTAATTTTGGACCTGCCTGCAATATTTGAAAGTTTAAGTAGTGAGCAAGTTGCTCAACCATTGGAGCAAGATAATTGATACCTGCTTGAGAGCAACATCTGCTCCACCAAGCTATTTGCTTGACTTTAAAAAGGCAATATGGCTTGAAATTGGAAAAAAGGGAAGGTGATGCTCACACTCCATATAATTGGTGAGTGCAACTCCATCAACAATAAAGGCACACTTTATTCTGTTTCCTACCTAATTATAATTAAATAAAAAATTAAAGTTGAAAATATTGATTGAGATGTGGGACCATTCAAGCAACAATGTATTGTAGCTTACCATTGGAAGACTTTATAGCTAAAAAGCAATATTGCTTAAAAAGTTGATGTGGCAAGTCAAGCTACAAGATGTTGTAGCTCACCATTGGAGTTGCTCTAAGGCGGCAAGGCGCACACTCGATGGGTGGCATATGTTATGAATTTTCGCAAGCCACATCACAATCTTAGAAGCGTTTTTGCCTCTCTTTTTATCTTTTGGTCCTTTCTTTCTGTTTTCACTTTTTTTTCTTCTGATTATCATTCTTTCTGGGCCTCTGGCCTTCATTCTTATTTGTTTGAAATTTGAATACGTGGGTTTGTGCATTTTGATTGAATTTCCAATTCTTTTCCTTCATTGTTTTTTTTTTCATTATCATTTATATTCATCTAGTTGATGGTTTCTTTTATGGATAGGATAGGATAGGATAGAAAAAACTATGTTTTATATTATGGGAGAAAACCAACCTACACATCCTTATAGATGAGAAGAGAAAGTATCTCATTAAAAGAGGTAAACCAATAAGAGAGTGTTTGAGAGGAGTGGCCCCAATTGACCATGAATTTCACAACTTGATTCGCCTCTCGAAAATAATGAAGAACTATAAACAACTTTACTTTTTAGATCTAGTTAGGCATCACAATTTATAGATAATGGAATTAAATACCTATGTAATCTTTTGAATTTTTTCAAAGTTACTAGTTAATAACAACAAGATTGTCTCTTTTAATAGATTATAGCTCCCAAATAACATGCACCTTTAAAGCTTTCCCTTAAGTCCCAAGCCTTAATATACTGATGTTTTTATAAAAGGCGGCTTTTTAAACCCATAGCACAAGCTTTAAAATTAAACCTATGATTTCTAATCGCATATTGTCTCATTAATTTAGAGCTTGGATCCATCAAATTTGATTTTATAAATCTCTTGACAGAGGGAGACCAACTAATATTTTCCACTGACGGGGGGCTTGGAAGAAACGGGGTAATTTAGGAGGTTGAGGGGTTAATAATCGAGCTAGGTCAAGATGTTTTGCTAACTTCCATCCCTTATATTAAAGTAAATATATGAAAAGCTTTTAACAAAGGTAACTGATTAAAGAGCTTCAAAACAAGCAATAATATTAATATGGAAATTCAGACAACCACCAAACAAACTAGTATTGGATTTAACAAATTGATGACCTAGTTTCACCAAACAAACTTAGGTCAGTTCTAAATTTGTTAGAAGAGAAAGATTGGACGCAGTCAACTACTCTTCCTTTTTTGGAAGGAAAAATTAACACCAAAATATCAATTTTGAGGTGTCTTCCCATATTAATCCCATGTTTAAGTTATTTGTGAGTTATTCCATGTTTGGTGATACAATATTGGTCATAATCTCAAAGTTAATCAATCTAGTAGATAAAGAAAAGGTCATTTGTCATGCTTTAATTGGCTATGGGAGCTCACTGGATGAGATGGACGAAGAAAAGATAGGAAGATTGGAAATTTGGATAGCAATAAAAAAAAAGAGAGGCAACATATAACCTACGAAACATGTAATAAGTCACCTCAGAATCTCAAACATAGGAAGGATACTGATATGAGATTATTAAGAAAAAACTGTTCAAACTTTGAATTTGTAATATTCCTGATTTTAAAAGCTACTTTAATTAATGGTTAATGATATTTACTAGCTTGAATATGTTGTGAGAATTTGGAAGGAAATTTTTGTAAGAGATATATTTCTATTTCAATGTAATTTCTAAGTTTTATTCTTAATTTTGTAGAGGAAAATGTAAATTTACAAATTTGGCCTTTAAGCTCTTTAACTCCTTCCTTCGTGGCATAAGAGGATATAGCCACAATTTCTTCTTCCTCATGCGTGGCTGCTCCAGTATAAGCCACAATGACCTTTGTCTTTTTCTTTTGTGTCCATTGAAAATGAAGACACATAATCAAAGCCTTAAATCAACCATATAAGTTAGAGAATGTTCTTATTTCATGGAAAAAAAAACGAAACCATAGCTGTAGAAAAAGAAACCCCAAATTCATCTTTTCATCTCTCTCCTCGGTTTTGCAAGCTGCTGGGCCAGCGCGCTGCCACGAGCTGGTTGCCGTCGCCGTGGACCCTGGCCGGTGTTCTAGAGTAAGAATAATGACTTCTAGATGAAAGGAATTGGTTCTATATACTTCCTCCGTTTCAAATTACTCGCTACACTTTCCATATAGGGAAGTTTCATATTACTTGCTACACTTCTTTTTTAGCAATAAACTCTCTCTATCTCTCTCCTCTCACATGGGTCCCTTTTCTTTTTACTCTCTACCTCTCTCTTCTCCAAAAATTGCCTAGGAGTCCGTGAATTGAGAAGTGTAGCAAGTAAAATGAAACGGAGGAAGTATGAAAATTATGTGGTTAGTAAAGCAATTGTGGATGATTTGTGGAATAAAGTTCATAACTTATGAGTTAGATGATTGGGTTTAGCTATGGATATCACTTGAAATGGTGGAAAAGTTTCTATATAAGAATATACATTGAAATAGTTTATGTAATGGGTCCGGATCTTCTAGAGTTTTATGAAAACTCTACAAAGTAGAGTTGAATCCTAACCATATATTATAAAATCAAGGGCTCATATTTAGTGCGAAAGGAAAAGATATGGGCAGGATATTCGGGGGAAAAATAGGGGGGATCTTTGGGAAAGAAAATACAAGCCTTTGATTTCTTTATCAACGACTGATATTTAATGAACTCTACCGTGTAGAGTTATTTTGAAACTCTAGAGGATCTCAACACTTGTGTAATTGGAGTTGATAATAAAAATACTGAACTATTGTTATGGTTGTTTAGAAAGTTATGGAGACTAGCTATGGTTAGCAAAGGAGCTCAAGAAATCATGGGTTTCCGGAGTTATTATATGTCGATGCTAAGGAATTTGAGGTAACGTTTATGTTCTGCAAAAATGTGTTACTATGCCCGTGCTAAGAATTGTGTTTCTATTTATATAAATAAGTTTATATCTTTGATTACGCGATCGATACATCAAACTTTGTTAACTGGGTATAAATTATGTAAATGATCTATTTTGGGCCAATAAGGTCTTAAAGAGTTATCGTGTCTAATATATATACGCAAGTATTCATTCTTTTAGTTGACTAGATTGGTCATATGAGCTAAATTGTGATATATACACCAAGTATATTTGTAGAAATATTTTATGGAAAAGACTTTTATTATCTATGTTTTCTGATTTATGCCATTCCGAAAACCGATAAGAGATTTATGTTATGTTTAATAACTCATGAGCTTTTGAGAAAATTATGGATGAGTTGAGAGACGATCTTTTGACCAGAAAAGCACTGTTTTGAGTATGTTTTACAAGGGGAAGAAGCTGTCTCTAGACAGTGAAGAACAACCACAAGCTAAGTATGATAAGTCAAGTTACGAAAAGTTAAGAGTTAAGGGGACATGTCTTGAAAGTCTTGCAAGCAGTACGAAAAGGTGGGCGATGGCCCATAAGTTAAGTAGGGTGGCAACCTCCCTGTAAGTTAAGCTAAGGAAATAAGATTAGAGTGGGCATAGTGTCAGGTCGACCACGCCCTCTCTAGTCGAGTTCACTTTCCCTGAAGACAAGTAACTAAAGCTTGTGAACTATTTACGTTTCAAAGGAGATTTATGAAGTTAACTTTATGTATTCTATGTGATTGATAAAACACTTGTGACTAGATATGTTTTTCACTAGGAAATAATCCTTGGATTACGATTTCATATCTATGGACATTTTTAAGAAGGTTTCGTAAGAAATCTGAATTCTCATACGCTAAGCTGGACTTAATTAAGTATTTATTTTACTTTTATTGAGTCCTGTTGACCTTATTATTTTTAAAGAAGCAGCTTCATTATAAGTACCTTTCTGAGTTTAATTAATTTATGAAAATATTTGTGAACTAAAACCGTTTTGACAGGCTGAAGTAAAGTTACTGAGCTTTCCACTCATTTTAGTTCGTTTGTTTTGTATTTCTTTCGGTGGTTGTGCAGGCGTGGCGTGGAAAGCTTCAGATATGCTAAAGAGCTAGATGAGCTTTTGGACAAGAGTAATTGGATCCATTGCCCGGGAAACTCTTAGTAAACATTGGGTTATATTTCCTTTTGGGATCTTTGTAAAAATAAGTATACAATTCTTTAAGGTCAGATACAATAGCGTTGTATTGTGGGCCCAAAAGCCACAGGTCCAGGATCTATTTGTAGGCTATATTTCCGCTGCAAGCGAATGTAAACTGAGGTTTAATCATCAATAATTAAGATTTATGAATGTTAAGCGTGGTTAGCTAGCAGTTCGGAGGAGCGGGCTGTTACAGAATTATAGTGGGAATACCCTCAATATTCATAATTTGACAAATTTTCTCTCATAAAATTGAGAATTCTAAATTTGAAAGGGATGATAAATAAAAATTTTAGAAAAAAATGAAAAATTGTCACCATATTAACCCCTGGTTAGATTTACTTATGAACAATCTTAATTGGTTTTTCCATCATTGTTTCTTTTCCTTCATTGTTTTTTTTTTCATTATCATTTATACTCACCTAGTTGATGGTTTCTTTTATCGATATGATAGGATAGAAAAAACTATGTTATATTTTATGGGAGAAAACCAACCTACACATCCTTATGGATGAGAAGAGAAAGTATCTCATTAAAAGAGGTAAACCAATAAGAGAGTGTTAGAGAGGAGTGGCCCCAATTGACCATGAATTTCACAACTTGATTCGCCTCTCGAAAATAATGAAGAACTATAAACACTTGACTTTTTAGCTCTAGTTAGGCATCACAATTTATAGATAATGGAATTAAATACCTATGTAATCTTTTGAATTTTTTCAAAGTTACTAGTTAATAACAACAAGATAGTCTCTTTTGATAGATTTTAGCTCCCAAATAACATGCACCTTTAATGCTTTCCCTTAAGTCCCAAGCCTTAATATACTGATGTTTTTATAAAGGACGGCTTTTTGAAACCCATAGCACAAGCTTTAAAATTAAACCTATGATTTCTAATCGCATATTGTCTCATTATTTAAGAGCTTAGATCCATCAAAATTGATTTTATAAATCTCTTGAGAGATGGAGACCAACTAATATTTTCCACTGACAGGGGGCTTGGAAGAAACGGGGTAATTTAGGAGGTTGAGGGGATAATAATCGAGCTAGGTCAAGATGTTTTGCCAACTTACATCCCTTATATCAAAGTAAATATATGAAAAGCTTTTAACAAAGGTAACTGATTAAAGAGCTTCAACACAAGAAATAATATTAATATGGAAATTCAGACAACCACCAAACAAACTAGTATTGGATTTAACAAATTGATGACCTAGTTTCACCAAACAAACTTAGGTCAATTCTAAATTTGTTAGACGAGAAAGATTGGGCACAGTCAACTACTCTTCCTTTTTTGGAAGGAAAAATTAACACCAAAATATCAATTTTGAGGAGTCTTCCCATATTAATCCCAAGTTTAAGTTTTTTGTGAGTTATTCCATGTTTGGTGATACAATATTGGTCATAATCTCAAAGTTAATCAATCTAGTAGATAAAAAAAGGTCATTTGTCATGCTTTAATTGGCTATGGGAGCTCACTAGATGAGATGGACGAAGAAAAGATAGGAAGATTGGAAATTTGGATAGCAATAAAAAAAAGAGGCAACATATAACCTACGAAACATGTAATAAGTCACCTCAGAATCTCAAACATAGAAAGGATACTGATATGAGATTATTAAGAAAAAACTGTTCAAACATTGAATTATTGTGGGAATACCCTCAATATTCATAATTTGACAAATTTTCTCTCATAAAATTGAGAATTCTTAATTAGAAAGGGATGATAAATAAAAAATTTAGAAAAAATGAAAAATTGTCACCATAGCAACCCCTGGTTAGATTACTTATGAACAATCTTAAGTTCAGTTATACTTTTCCCATATTAATCTCAATTGAAAATTGATCATGTTAATAGATACTATCTCCGTTTATAAATCAATACACCATTTTGACTTGCACATATGCCAATATACAATGTTGACAATATCTTTAACTATCCATTAATAATACTCCCTCCGTCCCAGAATGATTTAAACACTTGTTGGGACACGTAGTTTAAGGTGATAAGTTGTAGTGTGGACTGTGGTTATCAAATGTTATTTTATTTAAAAAGTAGATGTGATAGGAGTTGGTGGGTTTTTTTTTATTTATAAGTTTGGTATTTTATTTTCATTCAAGGCATAAAGGCCATCTCATATAAGCAAACATCTATTGAACCATCTAGAGAGAATACTAAGAGCAACCTCTTATATTCCTAGCAGAAACTTAACACCCAAAACAGAAGAAATGGCAAACCAGGTCCATGAAGCACATTTAGCCTAGGATAATCACTTCTATTCACGCTATAATCAAGCGACAAAATCAGCATCCCTTCTTAGACCTTGCTTTAATTTGCCAACGCGTCTACGACTATATTTGAGCTCCTTTTGTGAATAATTGAAATCTTCAAACCAAGCTTGGAAGAGTTACGGATGAAATTTATCATGAAATTTAAATTCCAAGGCCCTCCAATTGAGTCATTGCACCATCTCACGGCATTAAAGGAATCATATTCTATGATGTGGTGATGTTCCTTCGCCGAGTTTGAAGCCCTTGATATTTTGATGGCTCAATAAATGGCGAAAACTTCGGCCGAGTTGATCTCCATTGGCGGTATGGGGCAAGAGAATAAGCTCAAAAAAATACCTTGTTCATTCTGGAGAACACCAACAATAGCACTAAGGTGACATATTGGGTCATATGAGGCATCAACATTCCATGAGTTCTTGTTGTTGAGGAGGACACCATAATATGGACCGAAGAATTTCTGGATTATTGATATTCATTCTCTGTTTTGACCATTGCAAGCATAAGGGGTTATGGATGATGTCATCGGAAGAGTAATGAAAAGCGGAGTCCCACCATTTTATCCACCATGACAATCTCACAAGAACTAGCTCTTGAACTTGGAGGGAATAGCAAGTTGATTGTTTAAAGATCCGAGCATTTCGCTCTTTCCATATAGACCACAAAATGATGAAGAATATAGCAAGCCAAACCTTTTTGAAGAAATCTCCTTTGAAATGACATTCCCATTGCAAGAACAAATCTTTGACAGTCGAAGGCATAGCCCAATTGATGCCCCATAGTGATAGCCACCAATTCCACAAGGATTGGGCCATGGAGCAATAAAAGAAAAGATGGTCTCCGGTCTCTACTTGGGCCTGGCTGAATACACAGCGGACTTCGGAGATAGGAATAATACCAATGCTAAGGAGCTTGGATTTTGTGTTGAGCTTATTCAAAGTTGCAAACCACGTGAATAACTCAATGCGGTGTGGGATCAAGTTGCTCCTGATTTTTTTAGGAACTGATTGATGAAGAGACGCAGAGGCCTTCGATAATTCCACAGTGAAGGACTTAACAGAGAAAGCCCCTGATTTATCCGGAGTCCATATAAATCTATCCACTCCATCATGTTGCAGGTGGGCTGGTTCAAGCAAAGAAAGTAACTTGGCCAAATCCATTTCATCACGGGCACGAAGAGGATGCCTCCAAGGGAAGCACCACTGCCACGCCCCCACTATCCCAAAAACCAAAGGCTTCTATGGGAGCAACAAGGCTGGAACAAAGAGCGAAAAGCCCAGGAAATACCAATTTGAGGGTGGAAGAGCCAATCCAAACATCCATCCAAAACGAGGTATCTGTAGGCGTGTTTACTACGCGGTGTGAGCGCGTATTAGATTTGACTACCCCACTGTTAAGGTTTTATTGAAAAAATTATTTTGTATTGAAAGAAGTCGCCAACAATTCATTTTAGGAAGAATCATAAACCTAATTGGATATGGGGAAAACATAGGGACAAATAATCCAATGTAGATTTCCCCATCATGACTCCATATATGGTCAAAATGAACCAGAGATTGAGTTCGGGGGTGATCGTACAAATATGGACAGGAACCATATTGCCCATTGTTGGCCTTTACTAAATATCGATTCATTTGCAGATTTTATGCATAAGAATAATCATATAATATTTTTATACACCCTAAAAATATTTAGTCTAAATTGGTTCAGGAAACACATAAAAAGACTATTTTTTAGTGATATGTTATTAGGCAATCAATTTACAGGGAACCTAGCAGGTTGTCCAAATTAATCTGATCAATATTAGAACATTTATTTAGGTCTTGATTAACAAAAATAACATATGGGTGATAAAAGCAATAAGCAAGACAAACATAATAATATGCATGTAATAATCAGGCAGACATAAAATAATGAAAAATAAATAAAAAGAAAGAAAGGGATTAGAATATACAATAGAACGATTTTATACCAAAGATCTACATCATGAAACAAATTATTAGTAACTTCAATATAAAAATAATTGATTCAAGGATCCTCAAGATTATACCTATGCTACTTAGATTGAGGAGCGCAACGTTCTTTAGGCGGAGCAATCGTGGAACCAAGAACGCAGAATTGATTGAAAGTATTTATGTGTTTGAGTGTTTGAAGTATTCGAAGTATGTTTCGGAGTATTCAGAAGTTTTTGTGTTCGTGAAATAATCATATGAAAAGCCGCCCGTAATTCGGAAAATTGCGGGTAATTATAAAGAAAAGAAACCTTGTGCTCCACGCAAGCCTTGCGCCAGGCGCAAGCCTACGTGGCAGGCGCAATGCCACGCGTCATACGCACATTGGTGTGCCTGACGCAGCCAGCCCAATCAAATTTAGGCACGTGTAAACGCATTTTAGATAGAAAAGAAAGTTGCGTCTCACACAGGACTTGCGCAGGACTCTGTGTGAGTCACGAAATCTACGTGTCAGGCGCTCATTGGCTCGCCTGACGCATTCTGGCCTATGCGCTGGACGCGCGTGGCGCGCTGAGCGCAAACCCCGCGTCCGGCGCATATTCGGGAATATTCGAGCATATTCCTTTGCGCGTATTTCGAAGATACCTTTTCTATCCCTAAAATTCTGGAGATTAAATTTTACGGATTAAAAATCTGATTTTTTTTTATCAAAGATAATAATAAAAATATTTATGAAAAATATTTATCAAAATAATAAATATTTGATTGGGCTTTTTAAAATGGACTTAAAACATTTTATGGGCTTTAAAATACAATTAATCATCATGAACAATTAATTGGGCTTTAGAATATCATTTCAAAACACATTTTTGGATTGGTTCTTTATATTACTCCTTATTTGGGTCGCGCCAAGTAATGTCGCGGTATGTTTCATCATTGGATCCTTAAATGGGGAGACACGATTATGTGTCTACAGAAGCCCCCACTTTGACTGAGGTTCAGGAAACCGATAGTCAAAATATACGGTGTCGGGACGGAGAACGATTCTAAACGCTCTGTAGTTTAAAACTGATCTATAACCGACGGTCTCTGCAAAATAAAGTTAGTATACAGGACAACAACTACAAGCAATCTGATTACCTGGAGGTAAAGATGTCAGCAGATAGGTGCAAACAACACACATAAAGCACATAATGATGCAATGCAAACTTAGACCCTCTAAGGATGCATGAGACGCAATGCAAGGATTAAGGTTATGCAAAGCTAAGGGGTGACACGTCACGCAAGGTTGGGATTATGCAAAACTAGAATGTATGAAATGCAAGGTCAGCATTTTGCAAAGCTGCAATGCAAGGTCAAGATTTTGCAAGGCTAGAAGATGTGTAGAATGATAGAATGATAGACTGATGAGAAATAAATAGAATGATTTTCGAAAATCGTTTTAAATAATCGGGGTTCGTAAACGAGGTCCGCGGATTACAACTTTTCGGGAGTTTGATTTGAATCGGAGGAACCACCACACGTAGGAAGCCCCCACTTTGGGTGAGCTTGCTTGAATTAGGCTTGAGCCTTGATTGAAATCTACTTGATCTGATATTGAAATGTAGTTGTTATGTCTAGAACATTGAAAGTTTTCACTGGGGATTGTACTGGGGATTCTTCTTCGGAAAGTTGATATAGGCAAAGTCAAGTATCGCCAGAAACCATGGAATTGTCAGAGAGTCCTTCAGGGACAAGGAGAGCTTGGATTGAAAAAAAACAAAAAGTTAAAATTTGTGACTCAATGAATGTAGGTGGGAAAAGGCTTTGATGAGGCTAGGTGCAGATTCGAGTCAATGTCGGGATCTAGAAAGAGTATGCTCCTAAATTCTAGAAAGTCAAATCATTAAACCATGACTAATTTTATTTTGTTGAAGCGGTCGGACCTCTAGATGAGGATTACTATGCATCCTTGCGGAATCAGACCATTCGTAGTTCTGGATCTGATTTCTTTTTTTTTGTTATTGTGTATTTTTTTTGTGCCCTAACTTTTGCCTAGGCCGCCCTTTCTGGTTTTCAACCTAGCGGGCTTGGACATACCTTGAAAAAGGAGTTACGGTTGATGGAAGGTTTAAGGCTTAAGGCTTTAGGTTTGATGAAGCTTGAATTGGTCAGGATAAGGTAAGGATTGTGGATTTGGATTATATGGGCTAAGGTTTGATGGATTGAAGGGATTGAATGAGGGGTAGAACTTGTGTGCAAGCCCCCTAGTTTAACTTTTTATTTCTTTGCCTTTGGCGTTTTCTTTTTTGCATTTTTTTTTGTCTTGTGCGTTTTCTTTTGCTTTTGCTTTTTTTCGCACTTTGATTTTTATTCACTTTTTATTTTTGCCTGGCATTGACACTTTTTTTATGTAGTGAGGCTTGCACACGAGTTTGGTTTAGGGTATTAGAAGGCTTGACGGATGTTTGTGGAGCTTTGAATTTAAAGGTTATTTGGCTAATGGAGATGATGGATTAAAGGATATTTGTTTTTCCTTGGTTGTATGAGGATGGCTTATGAAAGGAAATGGAAGGGAAAGGGGAATAACTCCTTATCCAATGTATGTCCTCTTTTTATTATCATTTTTTTTATCTCAGATCTCCTTTTATCATTATTAGTCAAGTTCATTAGGTGATTCGAGTTTCATCATTAAATTAGAAGCATAAATAAAATGAAGGAAGGCCAATGAAAATGAAAATGAAATTCTTTTATTAATCAGAAATAAATAGAACAAGGCTTATTAGAAATAAAAACCTAAATGCCATAAACTTGACAAGAAGGGAAATGAAGGAGCTAGGGGAGGAACTCTCCAACTCAACCTAGAAAACTAGCGTTAAATGACTAAGCCCCAGCGTTGTTAAGGTGCTGCCAAAGGGGTTGCTATTGTTGCTGACTTTTGCTGCAGGCGGAATTGGCAATCTACCGTCTTCAACCATATCCTGCCGATTATGCTTCAAAGTCCAACATTGTGATGTCAGATGCCCATTTCCTTGATGTTACTTGTAGTAGGAATTAGGATTCCATCTACTGGATCACTTCTCAGGAGCAGGGTCGGGAGTAGGGCCAAGAGGCTAAAGTGCTCCCTTTGCTTGAAGCCTAGTCAAGGCTTCTTCTAGAGACATGCCTAAAGGAGTGAATGTCCTTTGAGATCCTTGATAACCTCTCTTGTCAGTAGTTAGGGCGTTTATGTCGCTGCTTTTAGAGGTAGAAAGGTTATTATTATTCTTCTAGAAAGAGTTGTTGTTGTTAGAACCCTTGTTCTTGTTAGCCTGTACCTCTTATTCAATCAGCAGGCCTACCTTATAGAGCTTCGTGAAAGACTCTATGGTTTGGAACTTAATATGATCCCCATACTTGGGTTGCAGGTTACGGATCACCAATCGGACTTGATCCTCTCGGGATGGTCTGTTAGTCATTTGTGCAGGCTTTTCCCTCCATCTGTTGAGGAGGGTGACAAAATCTTCGTTGGAATTTTGCTTAGTTAATTCCAACTCATGAAGGCCAATGGGAAGCTGAGTATTGTAGATGTATTGTTTGTGGAACTCTTCTTTGATGTAGTCCCAGTCATTCAGCTTGGCTTTATTTAGTGATCTGAACCATTAGGATGGATGTGCAACCAAGGTTAAAGGAAAGACATAAGCAAACAGGTCCTTGGTCATGCCCTTGAGAGCCATAGAGATGGAAAAAGCTCTCAGATGATCATTTGGGTCTTCGACCCCTTGAATTTTGGGAGGTTACCCAATGCTACCTTCTTATGGAGCTTGTCCCTCAGTTCAGGATCAATAACGTTATGGCCATGAGCCTGACTCTCGAGTGTAGGAATTGACTGGATCAATTGCTCGAGTTTTTCAAACCTCAGTTATATGTTGGTTTTGCTTGGTGGTGGAGTGTCTCCTTGCTCGTCTTCTCCAGTTAGCTTCTCCCTCAGTGCCTTAATCTCTTTGTCTTTCTCCTCAAGACCAGGGTTCATCGGTTGAAGGTGGGCCATAATGGCACTGAGTTGTTCATTAGTGTCTTCCATTTCAGATGATGATTCTGAAGAGTCGGAGGATTGCATTCGTCTAAAAAGGTGAGGATGCACTTGACGAGTCTGGGAGTAGGTCGGCCTAGTATCTTCTCTGTCATGCATTCCTAAGTTATAATCTCACGGTCTGTCCTGAACAGAAATCGAATGGACCCCGTATATTTTTAGAAATGATGCTTTCGAAATGAGAAATGGAAATGAGGGATGGAGAGAAGATGGAGATGGAAGTGAGAGATGAGAAATGAAGATGAAAGTCGAAAAAGGGGATGAAATATGGAAAGTGAAATGAAAACGAGAAATGATTATAAATGGGAATGATTATGGTGTCATAGGCCTAACTACATGCATATGCAAATGACTGGACTGGATTATGCAAGCAGACTGGACTAGACTTTGCAAATAGACTAGGCTCAAAAGGATTGTCTATGCTCGCTTTGCTAGGCTTAGGAAGGAAATGGCTACGCCAGACTTGGTGATTTTGGAGTTGCTATAGATGTAAGATAAGAGTAGCTTCGCTAAACTCGGAGGGTGCCTTTAAGGTCCGAGGGGTGACTAGCTTTATTAAATAAATGGGTGCCGTTATGGTCTTACGGGTGACTACCTTAGCTAAGTCAAAGGGGTGCCGTTATGGTCTTACAGGGATGACTAGCTTAGCTAGGTCAAAGAGGTGACGTTATGGTCTTACAGGGATGACTAGCTTAGCTAAGTCAAAAGGGGTGCCGTGATGGTCTTAGAGGGATGACTAGCCTAGCTAAGTCAAAAGGGGTGCCGTTATGGTATTACAGGGAAGCTAGCTTCGCTAGACTTAATGGTTTGGACTTCGTCCTATATGGATTTGGAATTGGACTGGTTGACTTTGAAAATGAGTTGGGCCTTATATGGACCTAATTTTGGACTTAATCCTATATTGATTTGAAGTTAGACTCGAAAATGCACATGGGCTTGACATTGGATTGGAATAGAGTTGGATTAGAATTGGACTGGGATTGACATAGACTAGGGTTCACATAAAGATGTGAATGGGCCTAGATTTTGATAGGAGCTAGAATTATATGGGCCTAAGATGGACTGTAATGCTAGCGGGCCTAATATGAATGCATGGACTCGAATTGGATGGACCCTATATGACTGCAAAATGGACTCTAATGCATATGGGCCAAGAATGAATGCAAGTGAATTAGGTCGATTGGATTGAATTGGATTGAAGATGTTTGGAATGGGCTTAGAATTTGTTGAAATTCATTTTTGAAATGAACCCCTTATTTTTATCTTTTATTAGGAAAAGATGATGGATTAATTTTGAAAAATGTTTTTGCAAATGTCGTGTAAGATGATGATTAGTAAATGCTTTTGAAAAAGAGTAGAATAGATGAGGGTGTAGGATTGATTTTGAAAAATGTGAGTATTTTTGAAATTGATTGAATATGGTAAGGTAGGATTGACAGGGGAGATTAGTTGAACAAGAGGGGGAAAAATGGGAAGAGATAGACATGCATGATAACTCTAACTCTACAATGACCATTTTTTCCTAGATGCACTTTTTAGGACAGACTTGACCTTGCATGAAAAGACTGACCCTTTTTTTTTAATATTATACTGATGCAAACTTGTTATCTTAGACTCGAACAAAGGTCAAAAAGCATGGGACGAATAGGCTGCGTGCCACGCAACTGGTGCGCGCAGCGCACATCATATGTGTCTGGCTCAGGTGCATTGCGCCAGGGGCAACATAATGTGTTTGGCACAATGCTCTGCGACACACGTATTGATAAATTGACGAAGGTTCGGGCAAAAACGACAATTTGTTTTAGACGCGATTTGCAATAATTTTGGGCGTAAAGCATATTAGTAGGCAAAAATTGCAATCATAGATCAATGTCAGGTAACATAGCTGCAAAAGTTCTCAACCTAAAGTCCAGTTCTACATTCAACTATTGGTCAGGTTTAGGTTCAGTCTGAAAATGGTCCATGACTAAGAGATTGATCCCACGCTTTGTAACCCTGCTTAAAGAGGTGGCCACGTGTAAGACGCACTCCAGTCTCAAGTCAGGAACAAGAGAACAATGCCATGTTTCAGTAGGTTTGCTTATGACTAATATCCAACACTATCGTTCAGGAAGCTTTTTGGAAGGACAAAGCGCAAACCCCCCGGGGTGACCTCACACATAGAATATATGCTAATGAGGTAAGGTAGATTGTCCTTATGGTGGCTGAACAGTAGCCATGCATATGCAAAACTTTATATTATTTTAAGGCATAAAAATGATAATGATCGTATTTTTCAAGTTTCACCCACTCATTTAAAAAAAGTGCTTTTTTTTAAAATGTTCCCCGGTGAAGTCGCCAAATTGTCGGCGTGTTTTTATTTCGCCTACGCGGTGTGAGCGCGTATTAGATTTGACTACCCCACTGTTAAGGTATTATTGAAAAAATTGTTTTGTATTAAAACAAGTCGCCAATAATTCTTTTTAGTAAGAATCATAAACCTAATTGGATATGGGAAAAACATAGGGATAAATTATCTAATGTAGATTTCCTCGTCATGACTCCTTATATGGTCAAAATGAACCAGATATTGAGTTTGGGGGTGAAGGTACAAATATGTTCAGGAACCATATTGCCCATTGCTGGCCTTTATTAAATATCGATTCATCTACAGATTTCATGCCAAAGAATAATCATATAATATTTTTATACAGCCTAAAAATATTTAGTCTAAATTGGTTCAGGAAACACATAAAAAGACTATGTTTTAGTGATAGGCAATCAATTTACAGGGAACCTAGCAGGTTGTCCAAATTAATCTGATTAACATTAGAACATTTATTTAGGTCTTGATTAACAAAAATAACATATGGGTGATATAAGCAATAAGCAGGACAAACATAATAATATGCATGTAATAATCAGGCAGACATATAATAATGAAAAATAAATAAAAAGAAAGAAAGGGATTAGAATATACAGTAGAACGATTTTATACCAAAGATCTACATCATGAAACAAATGATTAGTAACTTCAATATAAAAATAATTGATTCAAGGATCCTCAGGATTATACCTACGCGGCTGATGAGTGAGATTTATCTCACTCCTAGGGTAGTTTTTAAGGCTATTTTACATGATTTATTATGCATTTTAGTTCCCTTTTTTCTTAATTTCACCTCTTTTTCTATCTAACTCTCTCTTAGCACGTGTGTACATGTATGTGCATCCCCCTCCCCTACTCTTCTATTTGATCTTTGATGTGTAGGAACTCAAGCTTCTACAAGCTAAGAGGGGAGTAAAAAAGGGAAGCAAGAGTTTGCCCGGGAAGCTCAAGGACCACTCGAGCAAAGACACCCGCCCGAGCTCCAGGAAACCCGACCGAGCAAATGCGCCCGCCCGGGCTGTGTGACGGCTCGCCCGGGCCAAGTCGCCCGCCTGGTCTATGTGACCGCCCGCCCGGGCCCATCAGCGGCCAAACTTTCTGCCTCATGCCTGGATTTTTAGTGCACGCCCGGGATAGCAAACCGGGCCCATCTACCCTGCACCGCCCGGGCCACCATGGAGCCCGCCCGGGGATCTCTCACTAACCCGCCCGGTCCCCTGTTCGCTGGGCCTTTTTTTGGATTTCTTTTCTTTTACGACTCGTGTAATTAGAGGGGGTATAAATACCCATCTACCCTATTTTGGAAGGGGATCCCAGAATTTTTAGAACCCTAAGCTTACTTACTAGTGTAGGAGAGAGAAAACTTGGCTCAAGGGGTGTAATTTGGAGATTGAAAATCAATGAAAAAGTGACAATTTCTTTGAAGTTTCTTGTTTCCTTAGTAATCCTCTCAATCCTTTCTTCCTTTCTCATTGTTTTTATGCATTTCTACTTTGTTAGTTTCATGTTTTCATTACTTAATCTTCATGCTTAGTAGTTAATTTAGATTAAAGTTTCCATCTTTTCTTAGATTCTTCTTGTTTACTCACTAGATTTTATCTTGTTTTTGCTTTAAAGTCTTGATTTTTGGTTTTTGCTATTTTTAGATTGGTGATTTATTGCTAGTTTTTCCATGTTTAGGATGTTTGGTAGTATAATGGGTAGTGAGTAGTTCATTAACTAGGATTGGGAGTAGCCCAATCATTGTTTGCATCCTATTTTCATGACTAGAGTTTATTGGGTTGATTATGCTTGGGATTTGTGCAATTTCAATCTTTAATGTTGATTGGTGACTTAGTTGATGTGAGCTCCATCACCTTTTGATCCTTTTGTTGCCCGTTTAATGGTTTACTTTTATGTGGTTGACCTTCATGATCGATTGATTAGTTGCTACACATCACTTGTTGATTGGTATTAACTTGGGTTTGATTTCAATTCCTAACTTGGCCTAGTTAGGTGATAACACCTCGAAACATAGGTTTTGTTGCCATAATTAGGACTCTAAACTCCCTAACAACGATTTTAGAGGTGTTTAGGTTTGTTTATTCCCTTTGCATATCCCCAATATTTGTCAACCCCTTTATCTCTATTTGGTTGTTGGATGTGAACTATGATTGTGGTGATTTCCCATTCCTAGTGTTTTTCCTAATTTGATTCCAATAGTTTTAATCACTTAGATCAACCAAAACTTGACTATTTCTTCGACTTAGCTTACTTGTAGCGACTCTACCTTGGTGAGACCTCCGATCCTTGTGGTTCGACGCTTACTTACCACTTGACTAGTTTAGGTGGATAGTTAGGTTTTTTATTTGACATTAGGGGAGTTAGTAACGACCTAGTTTTTCCCTTGTTCAAATTGACGCCGTTGCCGGGGATCGGTGTATTTTCATTGAGTAGTAGTTTTGTTTGTGAGTCTAAGTCTTTATTTTTTCTTTTCTTGTTCTTTTGTTGTTTGTGTGTTGGTGTCCTTTGATTGCTTAGTTGTTTGAGTACCCCTCTTGAGCCTTGTTGTCTTGTATGCCAAGAAGCAATCGTGCCTTGCCCCTTATTCCATTTGATAAGGAACTAGAGAGAACCGTAAAAGCTATAAGAAGAGGGTTGAGAGGCGAGAGAGTGCAAGAGCAACCACATCCTACCTCCACCATTGGAAGTCCTCGAAGTTCTACAAGATCCTCTAGTTCCGAGGAATTTGAGGAATTTGAGCAAGAAATGGGGGAAATAAACAACCGGAGTTTGAGAGACTATGGTGCTCCTATGGCATATACTCCAACAAGTGCCATTGTTGCACCCACCACACAAGCAAATGATTTTGAGTTCAAACCGGCTTTCATTCAACTCATTTCGAACAATCAATTTGGGGGTAGTTGCCATGAATGCCCTCGAGAACACTTGAGGAGATTTACTGAATTTTGCTCGACGGTGAAGCACAATGGAGTCACACAAGATTACATCCGCCTAAGCATGTTCAAGTTCTCCTTAAGAGATGAAGGATCACGTTGGCTCATGGACTTACCTCCTAACTCACTCACCACATGGGAAGAAGTCACCAAAGCTTTCTTGGGCCAATTTTATTCTTTGCAAAAGACGGCCGAAATGAGAGCTAAAATTGTGACATTCAATGATAAAGAAGGTGAGAGCCTAAATGAAGCATGGGAGAGATTCAAAAGCCTCTTGAGGGAGTGTCCACATCATGACATGGGGAAGGAGATGCAACTCCATTGTTTCTACAATGGACTTTCTTCTCACAACAAGATGAGTCTAAACGCGGGAGCGGGTGGACCCATAATGATGAAGGGGGCGGATGAAGCTCTTCGAGCAATTGAACATGTGGTTCAAAATGACCGAGATTGGAACAAAGGGGAGCGCGCTTCAACCTCCAAGAAAGGTGGAAGGTATGAAGTTGATAGCATTGATTTACTTACTTCTAAAGTAGATGCTTTAGTTAATCAATTGAAATCATCTACTATGTCCCCCTCCTCATCTAATGTCTCCATGCTTGGTCATTCCCAAAACCCCAACTCATGTCCCCCTCCTAACATGTCTCATGTGAATAGTTATGGGAACACTCCCCATTCCGGTAATACTAACATGCCCATGCATTTATTGTTTTGTGATACTTGTGGAGCATATGACCATTATTCTTCCCAATGCAACTTTGTAGACTCTAACATCACTTCTCCTTCCTCCATGGAACAAGTCAATGCCCTAAATCAAAAATTCGACCCCTATTCTACCACCTTTAATCCGGGTTGGCGTCATAACCCGAATTTTGGATGGAAGAACCAAGGCCCAAACTCTAATCAAAATGGATTTCAAAATGTGGGTCAAAATGTTAATCAAAGTCAAGGTCAAGGCCAACATGGATACAACCAAGGTCAATACCGTGGTTCGTATCCTAATCAAGGCCAATATTCAAATGCTAGACCTCCTCCCGGGTTTCAAGGAAACCAAAGGCCTAACTACAACTCCCCTCAACAAGCACCTCTTCAATTAGGACCGCCCACCACCACCACTAGTCTAGAGAGTATGATGCAAACGTTTATGACTAATCAAGCTAAAGAGACTAGTGAGTTGAGAGAGAGCATAAAGCAAATGCAAGTTCACAATAAAATGCTTGAGACTCAATTAGCTCAAATGGCGGGTTCTATGAAAGGAAATTCCACTACCCAACTCCCTAGTCAAGGTGTAAATCCTAATGAACAAGCTCATGCTATAATCACTAGGAGTGGTAGACAATTGGGCGATGTGAGTGTAAATGGGAGTGTAAACGGGAGTGAAGCAAAGAAAGATGAAAAATAATTGACCAATGACTTGATTGATGATGCGGATGAGAGAGATGATGACCCTCCTACCCCACCACCGAAAGTCAAAGATGATGGGCTAGTCACAAGCACCTCACCTCCTTATGTAGCAAAGCTTCCCTACCCAAGTAGGTTTGCTTCTTCTAAGCTTGATGACCAATTTGCTAAGTTCCTTGAAGTCTTGAAAAAGCTCCATGTCAATATCCCATTCACCGAAGCACTAAAACAAATGACAACTTATGCTAAGTTCTTAAAAGAGATTCTATCCAAGAAAAGGGACCTAGATAGTGTGGACACCATTAACTTGATCGAGAGTTGTAGTGCTATAATTCAAAACAAGTTACCCACTAAGTTGAAGGACCCCGGTAGTTTCAATATACCATGTGCTATAGGTGACATGACCATTGACCGAGCTTTATGTGACTTAGGAGCTAGTGTTAGCTTGATGCCACACTTCGTTTGCAAAAGATTCAACCTAGGAGAGTTGAAGCCCACTCACATTTCACTTCAATTGGCCGATAGATCGGTTAAGATGCCCATAGGAAAGTTAGAAGATGTCCCCCTTAGGGTGGGGAAGTTCTATATTCCCGTGGACTTTGTGGTGCTTGAAATGGATGAAGATCCAAACGTTCCAATCATCCTAGGTAGGCCATTCTTAGCTACGGCGGGGGCAATTATTGATGTTAAAAATGGCAAGCTAACATTGAGAGTAGGAGATGATAAGATTGAATTTAATCTCTCACAAATCATGAAATGTCCACCATTTACGGATGATTGTTTTAGAATTGAAACAATTGACTATGATGTTCCCCAACCCATGCATACTTATGATAATGATTTTCTTGCTCTTGCATTGGTTGATGATGATTGTGGAAGTGATGAGGTGAAGTCAATAGTTGAGCTACTTGACTCCACCCCAACTCTTGAACCATTTGAAGATGTGTTCTTGGCTATTGATGAGAAAGAGGCAAAAATTTCAAAAAGTGATTCCAAAGCTCCCGGAGGTAGAATTAAAACCTCTACCTTCGAACCTTAAGTATGTTTTCCTTGGCCCTTCCTCTACATATCCCGTTATTGTGAATGCCGAATTGAGTCAAGAACAAATCTCCAAATTGCTTGATGTGTTACGATTGCATAAGAGTGTGTTAGGCTATACAATTGATGATTTGAAGGGGATTAGCCCAACTCTTTGTACGCATCGTATTCTTTTGGAGGATGATGTTAAACCTTCAAGAGAAAGGCAAAGGAAATTGAATCCTTCTATGATGGAAGTTGTAAAAAAGGAGGTCCTTAAACTACTTGCTTCGGGGATCATCTATCCTATTTCGGATAGTAAGTGGGTATCCCCGGTGCAAGTAGTTCCTAAGAAGGGGGGTGACGGTGATTCGCAATGATGTAGGCGAACTCATCCCCACTAGGACCGTTACGGGGTGGAGAATGTGCATTGATTATCGAAAACTAAATGTCTCCACCCGGAAGGATCATTTTCCATTGCCTTTCATTGATCAAATGTTGGAAAGATTAGCGGTGCATAACTATTTTTGTTATCTTGATGGTTACTCCGGGTTCTTTCAAATCCCCATTCACCCGGAGGATCAAGAAAAAACGACTTTCACTTGCCCTTATGGTACCTATGCTTATCGTAGGATGCCATTTGGGCTATGTAATGCACCGGCAACTTTCCAACGTTGTATGATGGCAATCTTTGCCGATATGATTGAAGATGCCATGGAAGTTTTTATGGATGATTTTTCCGTATGTGGTTCTTCATTTGATGCTTGCTTATCTAACCTCACTCAATGTTTGGAGAGATGTGAGAAATCCAACCTTGTCCTTAATTGGGAAAAATGTCACTTTATGGTTCAAGAAGGCATTGTTCTTGGGCATAAAGTGTCATCCAAAGGAATTGAAGTGGATAAGGCCAAGGTTGAGGTGATTGAGAGACTTCCACCTCCAACTACGGTTAAGGGGGTGAGATCTTTTCTAGGCCACGCCGGTTTCTACCGGAAGTTTATTAAAGATTTCTCTAAAATCACTAAACCTCTCACCACTCTTCTCCAAAAGGAGAGTGAGTTTGTATTTGATGATGTGTGCCTAGATGCTTTTTGTAGGATTAAAGAAGCTCTCACCTCCGCTCCAATTGTCCAACCACCGGATTGGACACTTCCTTTTGAGCTTATGTGTGACGCAAGTGACAATGCTATTGGAGCGGTACTTGGTCAAAAGAAAGAAGGGAAAACTCATGTGATATACTATGCTAGCAAGACCCTCAATGATGCGCAACGCAACTATACAACCACCGAGAAAGAGTTATTGGCGGTTGTATATGGAATTGGCAATCTACCGTCTTCAACCATATCCTGCCGATTATGCTTCAAAGTCCAACATTGTGATGTCAAATGCCCATTTCCTTGATGGTACTTGTAGTAGGAATTAGGATTCCATCTACTGGATCACTTCTCAGGAGCAGGGTCGGGAGTAGGGCCAAGAGGCTGAAGTGCTCCCTTTGCTTGAAGCCTAGTCAAGGCTTCTTCTAGAGACATGCCTAAAGGAGTGAATGTCCTTTGAGATCCTTGATAACCTCTCTTGTCAGTAGTTAGGGCGTTTATGTCGCTGCTTTTAGAGGTAGAAAGGTTATTATTATTCTTCTAGAAAGAGTTGTTGTTGTTAGAACCCTTGTTCTTGTTAGCCTGTACCTCTTCTTCAATCAGCAGGCCTACCTTATAGAGCTTCGTGAAAGACTCTATAGTTTGGAACTTAATATGATTCCCATACTTGGGTTGCAGGTTACGGATCACTAATCGGACTTGATCCTCTCGGGATGGTCTGTTAGTCATTTGTGCAGGCTTTTCCCTCCATCTGTTGAGGAGGGTGACAAAATCTTCGTTGGAATTTTGCTTAGTTAATTCCAACTCACGAAGGCCAATGGGAAGCTGAGTATTGTAGATGTATTGTTTGTGGAACTCTTCTTTAATGTAGTCCCAGTCATTCAGCTTGGCTTTATTTAGTGATCTGAACCATTAGGATGGATGTGCAACCAAGGTTAAAGGAAAGACATAAGCAAACAGGTCCTTGGTCATGCCCTTGAGAGCCATAGAGATGGAAAAAGCTCTCAGATGATCATTTGGGTCTTCGACCCCTTGAATTTTGGGAGGTTACCCAATGTTACCTTCTTATGGAGCTTGTCCCTCAGTTCAGGATCAATAACGTCATGGCCATGAGCCTGACTCTCGAGTGTAGGAATTGACTGGATCAATTGCTCGAGTTTTTCAAACCTCAGTTATATGTTGGTTTTGCTTGGTGGTGGAGTGTCTCCTTGCTCGTCTTCTTCAGTTAGCTTCTCGCTCAGTGCCTTAATCTCTTTGTCTTGCTCCTCAAGACCAGGGTTCATCGGTTGAAGTTGGGCCATAATGGCACTGAGTTGTTCATTAGTGTCTTCCATTTCAGATGATGATTCTGAAGAGTCGGAGGATTGAATTCGTCTGAAAAGGTGAGGATGCACTTGACGAGTCTGGGAGTAGGTCGGCCTAGTATCTTCTCTGTCAGGCATTCCTAAGTTATAATTTCACGGTCTGTCCTGAACAGAAATCGAATGGACCCCGTAAATTTTTAGATATGATGCTTTCGAAATGAGAAATGGAAATGAGGGATGGAGAGAAGATGGAGATGGAAGTGAGAGATGAGAAATGAAGATGAAAGTCGAAAAAGGGGATGAAATATGGAAAGTGAAATGAAAACGAGAAATGATTATAAATGGGAATGATTATGGTGTCATAGGCCTAACTACATGCTATGCAAATGACTGGACTGGACTGGACTGGATTATGCAAGCAGACTGGACTAGACTTTGCAAATAGACTAGGCTCAAAAGGATTGTCTATGCTCGCTTTGCTAGGCTTAGGAAGGAAATGGCTACGCCAGACTTGGTGATTTTGGAGTTGATATAGATGTAAGATAAGAGTAGCTTCGCTAAACTCGGAGGGTGCCTTTAAGGTCCGATGGGTGACTAGCTTTATTAAATAAATGGGTGCCGTTATGGTCTTACGGGTGACTACCTTAGCTAAGTCAAAGGGGTGCCGTTATGGTCTTACAGGGATGACTAGCTTAGCTAGGTCAAAGAGGTGACGTTATGGTCTTACAGGGATGACTAGCTTAGCTAAGTCAAAAGGGGTGTCGTGATGGTCTTACAGGGATGACTAGCCTAGCTAAGTCAAAAGGGGTGCCGTTATGGTATTACATGGAAGCTAGCTTCGCTAGACTTAATGGTTTGGACTTCGTCCTATATGGATTTGGAATTGGACTGGTTGAATTTGAAAATGAGTTGGGCCTTATATGGACCTAATTTTAGACTTAACCTATATTGATTTGAAGTTAGACTCGAAAATGCACATGGGCTTGACATTGGATTGGAATAGAGTTGGATTAGAATTGGACTGGGATTGACATATACTAGGGTTCACATAAAGATGTGAATGGGCCTAGATTTTGATAGGAGCTAGAATTATATGGGCCTAAGATGGACTGTAATGCTAGCGGGCCTAATATGAATGCATGGACTCGAATTGGATGGACCCTATATGACTGCAAAATGGACTCTAATGCATATGGGCCAAGAATGAATGCAAGTGAATTGGGTCGATTGGATTGAATTGGATTGAAGATGTTTGGAATGGGCTTAGAATTTGTTGAAATTCATTTTTGAAATGAACCCCTTATTTTTATCTTTTATTAGGAAAAGATGATGGATTAATTTTGAAAAATGTTTTTGCAAATGTCGTGTATGATGATGATTAGTAAATGCTTTTGAAAAAGAGTAGAATAGAAGAGGGTGTAGGATTGATTTTGAAAAATGTGAGTATTTTTGAAATTGATTGAATATGGTAAGGTAGGATTGACAGGGGAGATTAGTTGAACAAGAGGGGGAAAAATGGGAAGAGATAGACATGCATGATAACTCTAACTCTACAATGACCATTTTTTCCTAGATGCACTTTTTAGGACAGACTTGACCTTGCATGAAAAGACTGACCCTTTTTTTTTAATATTATACTGATGCAAACTTGTTATCTTAGACTCGAACAAAGGTCAAAAAGCATGGCCCAATGCTCTGCGACACACGTATTGATAAATTGACGAAGGTTCAGGCAAAAATGACAATTTGTTTTAGATGCGATTTGCAATAATTTCGAGCGTAAAGCATATTAGTAGGCAAAAATTGCAATCACAGATAACTGTCAGGTAACATAGCTGCAAAAGTTCTCAACCTAAAGTCCAGTTCTACATTCAACTATTGGTCAGGTTTAGGTTCAGTCTGAAAATGGTCCATGACTAAGAGATTGATCCCACGCTTTGTAACCCTGCTTAAAGAGGTGGCCACGTGTAAGACGCACTCCAGTCTCAAGTCAGGAACAAGAGAACAATGCCATGTTTCGGTAGGTTTGCTTATGACTAATATCCAACACTATCGTTCAGGAAGCTTTTTGGAAGGACAAAGCGCAAACCCCCCCGAGGTGACCTCACACATAGAATATATGCTAATGAGGTAAGGTAGATTGTCCTTATGGTGGCTGAACAGTAGCCATGCATATGCAAAACTTTATATTATTCTAAGGCATAAAAATGATAATGAATCGTATTTTCCAAGTTTCACCCACTCATTTAAAAAAAGTGCTTTTTTTTTTTTTAAAATGTTCCCCGGTGAAGTTGCCAAATTGTCGGCGTGTTTTTATTTCGCCTACGCGGTGTGAGCGCGTATTAGATTTGACTACCCCACTGTTAAGGTATTATTGAAAAAATTGTTTTGTATTAAAACAAGTCGCCAATAATTCTTTTTAGGAAGAATCATAAACCCAATTGGATATGGGAAAAACATAGGGATAAATTATCTAATGCAGATTTCCTCGTCATGACTCCTTATATGGTCAAAATGAACCAGATATTGAGTTCGGGGGTGAGGGTACAAATATGGTCAGGAACCATATTGCCCATTGCTGGCCTTTACTAAATATCGATTCATCTACAGATTTCATGCCAAAGAATAATCATATAATATTTTTATACAGCCTAAAAATATTTAGTCTAAATTGGTTCAGGAAACACATAAAAAGACTATGTTTTAGTGATAGGCAATCAATTTACAGGGAACCTAGCAGGTTGTCCAAATTAATCTGATTAACATTAGAACATTTATTTAGGTCTTGATTAACAAAAATAACATATGGGTGATATAAGCAATAAGCAGGACAAACATAATAATATGCATGTAATAATCAGGCAGACATATAATAATGAAAAATACATAAAAAGAAAGAAAGGGATTAGAATATACAGTAGAACGATTTTATACCAAAGATCTACATCATGAAACAAATGATTAGTAACTTCAATATAAAAATAATTGATTCAAGGATCCTCAGGATTATACCTACGCGGCTTAGATTGAGGACCGCAACGATCTTTAGGCGGAGCAATCGTGGAACTAAGAACGAAGAATTGATTGAAAGTATTGAAAGTATTTGAGTGTTTGAGTGTTTGAGTGTTTAAGGATCCTCAGAATTCATTGGCTCGCCGGACGCGTTCTGGCCTATGCGCTGGACGCACTTGGCGCGATAAGCGCAGCCCCCGCGTCCGGTGCATGTTCAGGAATATTCGAGCATATTCTTTTGCGCGTCTTTCGAAAATACCTTTTCTATCCCTAAAATTCTTTAGATTAAATTTTACGGATTAAAAATCTGATTTGTTTATCAAAGAAAATAATAAAAATATCTATGAAAAATATTTCTTAGAATAATAAATATTTGATTGGGCTTTTTAAAATGGATTTAAAACATTTTATGGGCATTAAAATACAATTAATCATCTTGAACAATTAATTAGGCTTTAGAATATCATTTCAAAACACATTATGGATTGGTTCTTTAGATTGCTCTTCCATTGGGTCGCGCCAACTAATGCCGCGGTATGTTTCATCATTGGATCCTTAAATGGGGAGACACAATTATGTGTCTACAGAAGCCCCCACTTTGACTGAGGTCAGAAAATCGATAGTCAAAGTATAAGGTGTCGGGACGGAGAACAATTCTAAACGCTCTGTAGTTCAGAACTGGTCTATAACCGACGGTCTCTGCAAAACAAAGTTAGTATGCAGGACAATAACTACAAGCAATCTGATTACCTGTAGGGAACGATGTCAGCAGATAGGTGCAAACAACACACATAAAGCACATAATGATGCAATAATACAAACTTAGACTCTCTAAGGATGCATGACACGCAATGCAAGGATTAAGGTTATGCAAAGCTAAGGGGTGACACGTCACGCAAGGTCGGGATTATGCAAGACTAGAATGTATGAAATGCAAGGTCAGGGTTTTGCAAAGCTGCAATGCAAGGTCAGGATTTTACAAGGCTAGAAGATGTGTAGAATGATAGAATGATAGACTGATTAGAAATAGATAGAATCATTTTCGAAAATCATTTTAAATAATCGGGGTTCGTAAACAAGGTCCGCGGATTACAACTTTTCGAGAGTTTGATTTGAATTGGAGGAACCACCACACGTAGGAAGCCCCCACTTTGGGTGAGCTTACCTGAATTAGGCTTGAGCCTTGATTGAAATGTATTTGATTTGATATTGAAATGTAGTTGCTATGTCTTGAACATTGAAAGTTTTCACTGGGGATTGTACTGGGGATTCTTCTTTGGGAAGTTGATATAGGCAAAATCAAGTATCGCCAGAAACCATGGAATTGTCGGAGAGTCCTTTAGGGAAAAGGAGAGCTTGGATTGAAAAAAACAAAAAGTTAAAATTTGTGACTCAGATGAATGTAGGTGGGAAAAGGCTTTGACGAGGCTAGGTGCAGATTCGAGTCTATGTCGGGATCTAGAAAGAGTATACTCCTAAATTCTAGAAAGTCAAATCATTATACCATGACTAATTTTATTTTGTTGAAGCGGTCGGACCTCGAGATGAGGATTTCTATGTATCCTTGCGGAATTAGACCATTCGTAATTTTGGATCTGATTTCTTTTTTTTTATGATTATTGTGTATTTTTTTTGTGCCCTAACTTTTGCCTAGGCCACCCTTTCGGGTTTTCAACCTAGTGGGCTTGGACATACCTTGAAAATGGGATTAGGATTGATGAAAGGTTTAACGCTTAAGGCTTGAGGTTTGATGAAGGTTGAATTGGTCCGGATAAGGTAAGGATTGTGGATTTGGATTATATGGGCTAAGGTTTGATGGATTAAAGGGATTGAATGAGGGGTAGAACTTGTGTGCAAGCCCCCTAGCTTGTTTTTTATTTCTTTTCCTTTGGCTTTTTTTTTTTGCATTTTTTTTTGTCCTTTGCGTTTTCTTTTTTCGCACTTTGATTTTTATTCACTTTTTATTTTTGCCTGGCGTTGACTCTTTTTTTTATGTAGTGAGGCTTGCACACGAGTTTGGTTTAGGGTATTAGAAGGCTTGAAGGATGTTTGTGGAGCTTTAAATTGAAAGGTTATTTGGCTAATGGAGATGATGGTTTAAAGGATATTTGTTTTTCCTTGATTGTATGAGGATGGCTTATGAAAGGCAATGGAAGGGAGAGGGGAATAGCTCCTGATACAATGCATGTACTCTTTTTATTATCATTTTTTTATTAGGTGATTCGAGTTTCATCATTGAATTAGAAGCATAAATAAAATGATGGAAGGCCAATGAAAATGAAAATGAAATTCTATTATTAATCAGAAATAAATAGAACAAGGCTTATTAGAAATAAAAAACATGAATGCCATAAACTCGACAGGAAGGGAAATGAAGGAGCTAGGGGAGGAACTCTCCGACTCACGAAGGCCAATGGGAAGCTGAGTATTGTAGATGTATTGTTTGTGGAACTCTTTTCTGATGTAGTCCCAGTCATTCAGTTTGGCTTTATTTAGTGATCTGAACCATTTGGATGGATGTGCATCCAAGGTTAAAGTAAAGACATAAGCAAACATGTCCTTTCTCATGCCCTTGAGAGTATAGAGATGGAAAAAGCTCTCAGATGATCGTTTGGGTCTTCGACCCCCTTGAATTTTAGGAGGTCACCCAATGTAACCTTCTTAGGGAGCTTGTCCCTCAGTTCAGGAACAATAACGTCATGGCCATGACCTTGACTCTCGAGTGCAGGAATTGATGGGATCAATTTCTCGAGTTTTTCAAACCTCAGTTACGTGTTGGTTTTGCTTGGTGGGGAAGAGTCTCCTTGGTCGTCTTCTTCAGTTAGCTTCTCCCTTAGTGCCTTAAACTCTTTGTCTTGCTCCTCAAGACGAGAGTTCATCAGTTGAAGTTGGTCCATAATGGCACTGAGTTGTTCATTAGTATCTCCCATTTCAGATGATGATTAAGAAGAGTCGGAGGATTCGTCTGAAAAGTTGAGGATGCGCTTGACGAATCTGGGAGTAGGTTGACCTTGTATCCTCTCTGTCGGGATTTCCCAAGTTATAATCTCACGATCCGTCCTGAACAGAAATCGAATGGACCCCGTAAATTTTTAGAAATAATGCTTTCGAAATGAGAAATGGAAATGAGGGATGGACAGATGGAAATGGAAGTGATAGATAAGAAATGAAGATGAAAGTGGAAATGGGGATGAAAAATGGAAGGTGAAATGAAAACGGGAAATGATTAGAAATGGTTATGATTATGGTGACATGGGCCTAACTACATGCAGATGAAAATGACTGGACTGGGTTGGATTATGCAAGCAGACTGGACTAGACTTTGCAAATAGACGAGGCTCAAAAGGATTGTCTATGCCAGCTTTGCTAGGCTTAGGAAGGAAATGGCTTCCCCAGACTTGATGATTTTGGAGTTGCTATAGATGTAAGATAAGAGTAGCTTCGCTAAACTCGGAGAGTGCCTTTAAGGTCTGCGGGGGTGACTAGCTTTATTAAATCAATGGGTGCCGTTATGGTCTTACGGGTGACTAGCTTAGCTAAGTCAAAGGGGTGCCGTTATGGTCTTACAGGGATGACTAGTTTAGCTAGGTCAAAGGGGTCCCGTTATGGTCTTATAGGGATGACTAGCTTAGCTAGGTCAAAAGGGTGCCGTTATGGTCTTACAGGGATGACTAGCCTAGCTAAGTCAAAAACGGTGTCGTGATGGTCTTACAGGGATGACTAGCCTAGCGAAGTCAAAAGAGGTGTCGTTATGGTCTTACAGGGATGCTAGCTTCATAAGACTTAATGGTTTGGATTTCGTCCTATATGGATTTGGAATTGGACTGGATTGACTTTGAGAATGAGCTGGGCCTTATATGGACCTAATTTTACACTTAATCCTATATTGATTTGAAGTTAGACTCGAAAATGCACATGGGCTTGACATTGGATTGGAATATAGTTGGATTAGAATTGGATTGGGATTGACATATACTAGGGTTCACATAAATATGTGAATGGGCCTAGATTTTGATAGGAGCTAGACTTATATGGGCCTAAGATGGACTCTAATGCTAGCGCGGCTAATATGAATGCATGGACTCGAATTGGATGGACCCTATATGAATGCAAAATGGACTCTAATGCATATGGGCTTATAATGAATGCAAGTGAATTGGGTCGATTGGATTGAATTGAATTGAAGATTTTTGGAATGGGCTTAGAATTTTTTTAAATTCATTATTGAAAGGAACCCCTTATTTTTATCTTTTATTAGGAAAAGATGATGGATTAATTTTGAAAAATGTTTTTGCAAATGTCGTGTATGATGATGATTAGTAGTAAATGCTTTTGAAAAAGTGTAGAATAGAAGAGGGTGTAGGATTGATTTTGAAAAATGTAAGTTTTTTTTGAAATTGATTAAATATGGTAAGGTAGGATTGACAGGGGAGATTAGTTGAACATGAGGGGGAAAAATGGGAAGAGATTGACATGCATGATAACTCTAACTCTACAATGACCATTTTTTCCTAGATGCACTTTTTAGGACAGAATTGACCTTGCATGAAAAGATACTGACTCTTTTTTTTTTTTTAATATTATACTGATGCAAACTTGTTATCTTAGAATCGAACAAAGGTCAAAAGACCAATAAGCATGGGACGAATAGGCTGCGTGCCACGCAGCTGGCACGTGCGGCACATAGCCTATGCGTCTGGCGCAGGTGCATAGCGCCAGACGTAACATAATGCGTTTGGCGCAATGCTCTGCGACACGCGTATTGATAAATTGACGAAGGTTCGGGAAAAAGCGACAATTTATTTTAGACGCGATTTGCAATAATTTCGGGCTTTAAGCATATTAGTAGGCAAAAATTGCAATCACAGATAAAAGTCAGGTAACATGGATACAAAAGCTCTCAACCTAAAGTCCAGTTCTACATTCAACTATTAGTGAGGTTTAGGTTCAGTCTGAAAAGGGTCCATGACTAAGAGATTGATCCCACGCTTTGTACCCCTGCTTAAAGAGGTGGCCACGTGTAAGACACACTCCACTCTCAAGTCAGGAACAAGAGAACAATGCCATGGTTGGGTAGGTTTGCTTATGACTAAGACCCAACACTATCGCTCAGGAAGCTTTTTGGAAGGACAAAGCGCAAATCCCCCGAGGGTGACCTCACACATAGAACATGTGCTAATGAGGCAAGGTTGATTGTCCTTATTGTGGCTGAACAGTAGCCATGCATATGCAAAACTGTATATTTTCCTAAGGCATAAAAATAAGAATGAATCTTATTTTTCAAGTTTCACCCACTCATTTAAAAAAATTAATTTTTTTTTAAAATGTTCCCCGGTGAAGTCGCCAAATTGTAGGCGTGTTTTTATTTTGCCTACGCAGTGTGAGAACGTATTAGATTTGACTACCCCACTGTTAAGGTTTAATTGAAAAAATTGTTTTGTATTGAAAGAAGTCGCCAACAATTCTTTTTAGGAAGAATCATAAACATATTTGGATATGGGAAAAACATAGGGACAAATTATCCAATGTAGATTTCCCCGTCAATACTCCATATATGGTCAAAATAAACAAAAGGTTGAGTTCGGGGGTGAGGGTACAAATATGGTCAAGAACCATATTCCCCATTACTGGCCTCTACTAAATACCGATTCATTTGCAGACTTTATGCCAAAGAATAATCATATAATATTTTTATGCACCCTAAAAATATTTAGTCTAAATTGGTTCAGGAAACACATAAAAAAACTAATTTTTAGTGATATATTATTAGGCAATCAATTTACAGGGAACCTAGCAGGTTGTCCAAATTAATCTGATTAATATTGGAACATTTATTTAGGTCTTGATTAACAAAATTAACATATGGGTGATAGAAGCAATAAGCAAGATAAACATAATAAGATGCATGTAATAATCAGGCAGACATATAATAATGAAAAATAAATAAAAAGAAAGAAAGGGATTAAAATATACAGTAGAACGGTTTTATACCAAAGATCTACATCATGAAACAAATGATTAGTAACTTCAGTATAAAAATAATTGATTCAAGGGTCCTCAGGATTATACCTATGCGGCTTAGATTGAGGAGCACAACGATCTTTAGGCGGAGCAATCGTGGAACCAAAAATGAAGAATTGATTGAAAGTATTGAAAGTATTTGAGTGTTTGAAGTATTCGAAGTATGTTTCGGAGTATTCAGAAGTTTTTGTGTGCATGAAATAATCATATGAAAAGCCGTCCGTAATTCGGGAAATTGCGGGTATTTATAGATTAAAGAAACCTTGCGCCAGGCGCAAGCCTACGTGGCAGGAGCAATGCCACGCGTCAGCCGCACATTGGTGTGCCTGACGCAGCCAACCCAATCAAATTTAGGTACGTGTAAACGCGTTTTTGAAAAGATAGAAAGGAAAGTTGCGCCTCACACAGGACTTGCGTCAGACGCAGGACTCTGTGTGAGTCACGAAATCTACTTGTCATGCGCTCATTGGCTCGCCTGACGCGATCTGGCCTATGCGTTGGACGCACGTGGCGCGCTGAGCGCAGCTCCCGCATCAGGTGTATATTCGGGAATATTCGAGCATATTACTTTGCGCGTCTTTCGAAGATACTTTTTTCATCCCTAAAATTCCGGAGATTAAATTTTACGGATTAAAAATCTGATTTGTTTATCAAAGATAATAATAAAAATATTTATGAAAAATATTTATTAAAATAATAAATATTTGATTGGGCTTTTTAAAATGGACTGAAAACTTTTTGTGGGATTTAAAATACAATTAATCATCATGAACAATTAATTGGGCTTTAGAATATCATTTCAAAACACATTTTGGATTGGTTCTTTAGATTGTTCTTCCGTTGGATCGCGCCAACTAATGCCGCGATATGTTTCATCATTGGATCCTTAAATGGGGAGACACGATTATGTGTCTACAGTATCGGAACCATTACCCACCCACTTTGCTACTTTCGAAGTAGCGAGAGCTTTAGCAGGTGGATGATTTAAAATCCTTGCACAAATTCCTTTCCAAGGGCCCCCATGAGATGGAATTTTAAGGTCTTGAAAAGAAAAGTTTTGGTTATAGCCATACTTTTCTTGAATTACATGACGCCAAAATGAGTTAGGTTCCGAGAGATACCTCCATAGCCATTTGAAAAGGAGAGATATATTGCGGTGAAGGAGATTGCCCACTCCAAGACCACCGCATGATTTAGGAAGCTTGACTAGGGCCCAAGATTTTTTCATCTATATGGTCGTAAACTGTGATGTTCCATTCTTTGAGATTTTTTAGCCAAGTCCATAGTTCAAATTGGGTCGTTCTCCTTTCCTGCATTTCATGATTAGTCAACAAACGTGAGTTAGACAATAAATCAATGTCGTTTATTTTGTTTTCAAACAGTTTGATTTTTTCATCTATATGGTCGTAAACTGTGATGTTCCATTCTTTGAGGTTTTTTTAACTACTCTCAATTTTTCTGAAAAACTCTGAGTTTGAGAAGAGCTCCAAGATTCCTTGATGACACTCATACATTGGGGATGAGACTACCAACAATTTTGGAAACGGAAAGGCTTCGGGCCGGATTTGATTTGCTTGGAGCAAACGTGGAGGGGACAATGATCCGAGACGCTCCTTTTGAGCAGATTGACTTTATTTGATGGGAAAAAAGTTAACCATTCCGGGTATAGGAGCAACCGATCAAGCTTACTTTTTGATTTCCCCCTAAACCAGGTGAAAACACCATTCGAAGCTGGTATTTCAAGCTAAGCCATATTTTGAATGAAAGATTGAAGATCTTTAATTCCCGATGATGATGCCATATGGCTCCCCCTTTCCGACGGGTCAAGAACCTCATTAAAGTCGCCGGCAATGAGGCAAGGCAGATTTAGATGTAAGCAGTAAGATTCCAACTCAAACCAGATTTTTTATCTTTCCTCTTCAATACACGGGTTCTATATATTTATGAGGATACAGCAAAATTTTAGGGAGGGGTAGGAGCCTTGAAGAGCAATCCAGTGCTTCGCCACTTGCTTGGACTGGACTTGGAAAGTCTTTTTATGCCACAGTGATAACAGGTCCCCCGAGGACCCTTGAGAAGGATTGTAGGCCCAATCCACATCACTATCACTCCAGATGGTCCGCATGATTTTTTGATCCGGGTTTTCAAGCTTTGACTCCTGTATAAATACAAAAGAAATTTTATGCTTTGATATGAGCCTCCTGATTGAGCTACGCTTTATTTTAGCGCCAATCCCTCTCATATTCCACGAAATCAAATTCATGATTGGTAGTTTTGAATGGTGAATTAGAGTTGCCTCTAATTAGATTGGCCCTGCTGCGCAAGTCAATCTGATTTTTGTCTCTTAAGAATTGAGAGCACTCTGTCATGAAGTTCCGAAATTTCGCCATTGAAGCTAATTCTTAGCTCCTGGGCTAATTTAATGGTGTCTTCTGCTGTAATTGAAAGGGTGGGGGAGCGTGTTTGGCTTTGGTGGTGGTGGTGACAGAGACACTGCTGGGAAGGAGATTTTTTTTACTTAGGTTTTTTGGATTTTTTCTTTTCATATTTTTTCCTTCTTTTTTTCAAGAGCAGCTCTAGTATCACTTGGAATGCAATTCTCGAACCCGGGGGGAATAATGGGTCGGATGATTCGGATGAGGGGAGTAAGTTGGATTTAGATGTGGTTTTAGAAGAGGTTTGGGATGATTTGGACGCAGAGACATGGGGCACGTGTTTTTTGTTGGCTGAATTGGATAATGGCCCATTGAAAAGCGAGGCCAAATTTTTTGGTTCATTTGAGGGATGATGCTGAGGTGATGGGGGGGTCACGTGATTTAGTGTAAGTGGGGAAGGGTTGTCAGGTTCATGATTGCTAAGAGGATGTGATGGGGCGTCGTCATTGGGTTTAGAAAAAGGGTGGGATAGGTTCATAATTAGCTTATGAGTGGGTGAGTTGTTGTTTTCTTGGAAGTTGGAATTCTCAGAGAATCTTTTGGAATTTCCAGAAAAGTTGGACTGACTAGGTGACGAAGGATTTGAAGAGACATTCATCTCGTCAGAGACTCTGCTAGGATTTCCATTGACGCATGTTGGAGGTTTCAGTTTGACATGATGCTTGTCCTCAAAAGTGCCAATCGGATATTGAACATCCTCAATTTCTAGTAGGTACTTGCAGTTTATTTTGAAAAAGCATTCTGTGAAGACTAGAACTTTTGCATGGCCGAAATTCGAGTGATCCACTGATAATACTCTTCCATATATGCTCCCTATTCTGTAAATATTATCCTAGTTCCATGCAAACAGGGGCACTCCATAAATATTGATCCATATTTCACGCCAAAGTGCTGACCTTGATGAGTTAACATTTCGCAAGTCTATGAACCAATTCTCCAACCATTTGCTCTCGATCATGGCTGCTTTATCCTCCATTGAGACAAAAGTTATCAAGTGGAGCATTCCCCCCAAAGGACGAATTGTCAAACAGTTAACCCCCTCTGCTAGGATACAATCTAAAATGGTATTTGAGGATGATGAGGATGTGGCTGTAGCAATTACACTTCTTTCGAATAAATCCAAGTTGTCTAGATTTCGGGAGCCTTTTATAATTCCTACTGCATCATCTTCAGGGGAAGTTGCTATTAAACTTTCTCTCGCGTCTTCTGTATTAGCCCCAAGGATTCTTGAACTCATAGTTCTATGACTTGATGGATTAAAATAGGCATAAATTGGTTGCGGGTCAGATTCAGGAGGGGGGGAGGGTTTGAGAGGTCTTGATTTTTTTGCGGTGGCTGGATGAAGGGGGGTTGGGATTGAGGTGGTTTTCTCCCTTAGGGAAAGCATGGGGGTGTTGGATTTGATGGGATATTTGGTTGTGCAACCTCTTTGTATAAGCGGTGATCACGAATGGCTGCGGGGATTCTTTGGGAGGTTTTGTTAGGACGGGGATGTGAATATGGGACATGTGTTTGTTGTTTTAGGTTTAAAGGGGGTCGGCTATCGTCTTTGCTGGTTGAATTACAAGTTTAAGAGCTCTAATTCTTCTTCCATTCAGATCCTATACTGCATTATGAAGAGAGTTTGTGTTTGCGAATAATACAAAGGCAAACTTAAAACGCCAAGAAAGTTTGGATTTGAGGGGATAAACATGTTGATGGCTTTTCCGAACAGGTAGATTAACTTCTCAAGGTCCCTATAGGTGAAGTTAATGGGAAGATGAGTTATGAAGGATGTTCTAATGGTTGTAGGTCTTGATATTTTTCGCCGTCAGCTGACTGTCTCCCATCCATGAGTGTCATCTACAAAACCTCTATTGCTACCTCTCACTCTCTCACTCCCTCTCTCTCTCTCTCTAACTTTCTCTCTCATCTTTTTATTTTTTTTTTGGAGGAGAGAGAAAGTCGGGGAACTTTTATTGATAAGAGTTAGAGTGTGGGCCAAAGGAATATGAAAGAAATAATATATTAATAGTGGGACCATGCTAAAAATGGAAGTGTTCAAACTAATTTGGGATAAACATAAAAGGAAAGTGTTTAGACTATTCTGGGACGGAGGGAGTAAATTTTTAAAATAGTTATTTTAAACTATATGTCGAGGCATATTCAACATCTTGTATACTAACATCATATATATGTAGAAAAATATGGTCAAAAGTAGAATATGTAAATAATGCAAAAGTCAAAGTGGAGAATCTATTTAAAAACACAGGGGGTAAAAATTATCAAGGTAACATGTTCTAATTAGGCTTGATAGCCTAACCGGTGGAAAGGAGAAAGATAAAATGAAGAAGAAACGGAATTTGGACCCCAAAAATAGCAAAATTAACTTATAAAATAGGTGATACCAAGGACCAATATGAAAAGAGTATTAATAAATTTGGTAATTAGTTATGAATAAACCAATTTTAAAACTAATATGAGAAGATATCCTAAATTTGAAATTTATGGTGATTAAGAAACATTTTCTATTTGGTCAAAACTTTTTGATTTTAGGGGGGGGATACAGTTTTCAGACCCGATGGATTGGTACGCTTTAGGAAGAGGAAGTTGGTCCCAGGCCTTGGTCCATTCATGCCCCCAATTCCACCATGTAGATGTAATTACCTTTTGAAGCCAGTCCCATATCATTTATTTGGCTATAAGGGATAGGGTCATAGGGATAAAAATAGTATCACCGAAGTTTTTGAGTGATTGGTATCTGTGTTTGGCTCGGATTGAGTCTCACTTAGGCTGATTTCAGATCAATTGAATTTTGCTTGGCTCAGTTAGTGTTTGGGTGAACTTCAGATTAAGTAGGTTTTAGATGATTCGGTTGAAGTTCGGATGATATTGGATTTTGGGTTAATTCATTTTCTAGTAATCATTTTCGGGTTATTCTAGTTGGATCAGCTTTATCACATAAGATTTATTATTATTTTATTTTGGTATAAATGAGTGACTAAGCGCAGTGATGTAGACGGTTGATTCGACCTTAGGAACTACCCCTACAAGACTTTACCAACTAAGATAGATGACATCCACTATCACATAGATTTATGACTTCAAGCAAACTAGCAAAGTGTATTACCCTAATGTGTGAACCCGCCTAAATCTAAACTAATTCTTGATTACTCATACTCGATTTGGCTCTGCATTATGGATATGACAATTGTATCAATCTGATAATTTAGAGAAACATACATCCTTCGTGTTTCTTTTTGGCAATGTTTCTCATTTTAGAAAGTTGCATATTACTTGTATCATTCCTAAATTAGCAACATGTTTTCTCTATTTCTCTCCTATACATGGGGTCGCTTTTTCATCTGTATCATCCTCCGAGCTTGTCTAGGTGACAATGTGGTGGAATCTTTTGGAGACTCCACCTAGGGAATACCGGTAATTTCACACAATGAGCATTTAAGTTGGCACCAAATAGAGTCAAATTGGTACCAATAGAGTTACTAAGTTAAGTTGGTCCCAAGCAAGTTAGATTTTGGTACTAAATTTTTAAATTGATACCAAGTTACAATTTAATACCAAATAGAGTTAAAATGGTACCAAGGTACAATATGGTACCAAATAGACTCAAGTGATACCAACCTAGTGTAATTTTGGTACCAACAATATGATACCAAATAGAGTCAATTTGGTACCAAAATTGTAAGTTGGAACCAATATAGAATCGAGTTGGTACTAACTTACTTTCGGCTCCAACACGTGAAATTACCAACATGTCCTTATCTTGGTGGAGACTCTTGGAGACTTTACCACATCTAGTCACCAAGAGTTTCTCTCATGCTCCAATATTGTAAGTAAAGAAAAATTGATTCTTTCAAAAAAAAAAAAAAAGTAAAGAAAAATTGATGAATACTTTATAAAATTAAAAGTAGTAATTTGGCCCAGGCGATGTCTCGGGTCAATTACAGTTAACAAATTTGTTACTTATTTATAAAATTCATAATGCATTTGTTACTTTGAGCAATTTTTTTTTGTCTAGTAAGAAATTGAAAAATTGACATCATGAAGTGATAAGTAAAAAAGAGAACCTTAAAAGATTTGAGTTTGAAAATAATAGCTTAAAAGGAATTGGGGTAAGAGAATATGCCATCAATAGTTTCTTGGTAATTATGTAATAAGAGTGGTAGAGATCTAAATACTTGTTTAAGTCTTTTTAGTGAAATATCATTATTAAAATAATTTATCATATTCTATTTGAAACATTAGTAATCAAATTATAGTGTATTGATGGCTAAACTCTCACTTTTAATTTCAAAGGTCACGTGTTCAATATCTTGTAATTACACAATAATTATATATTTTTTTAATTGAGGAGTTCACATAGACATAAAGCATTTGCATTAGAAGCTTGAAGACAATGCCATGTGGCATATAAGTTTTCTTAGGAACGCCTTTTAGTATTATTTTTTTAGGGGAACCTTTTAATATATCTATCTATACTAATATATAAAAAAGCGTTTTTAAGCAAGTCTCCGCGCTACGTGGCACTCTCCCTTTAGTTGTTTCATTCCATGTCATCATCATGCATATTAATAAAAATTATAGCATGCTCCATATAAGATTCGACCACATGACCTCAAGTCAATATACTAAAATTCTAGCCAATAACCTATGGAATATTAAATGACTTTTTAACATGAAATTGTTGATAACCTGGGGCATCGTCATGGACTAAAAACTAATTTGTATGGATAATAAGGGACCAAACAGTACGGAGTTGACAATTGAGCTCATTGGCGCAATTGGACCAGTCTATGAGCTTATTCACCAGGGCCTATTATCAATGGTTCCAAATTTCCAATAGTGGAACGCTTAGCTTAATCGTGGGGAAGCTAGCAAAATGGAAAACATGAGGTCCAATATTGCAAGCACAGCGTCCAATGGCCCTTATATGAGTGAGCTTGTGCGTAGAAATGATGAATTATGTTATTTAAGGTTTTGTTAACTTTTCTTTGTTGGACTGGTAAGGAAAAACCATTTAAATTAGAATCTTGTGTAAGCCAATTTAGCGCAACTTAGCAAACACAGGGCTTTTAGAAGTAGGGATCAGGGGAGAGATTTATTAAAAAAAAAAAAAAAGAGGAAGTAGATGGGATAGTGAATAAACTCCAAAGTGCTTCTAATAGGATTTGATATATTATATCAAAACTTCAACTTATGACTTGATATATAAAATCTTACCATGTGACCAAGCTTTGCTTGGTAAAAAAAATCTGGAAATGATGAATGTTGCTATTTTAAAGTCTTGTTAGCATATTTTTTGGTTTTTTTTTTATGAAAAGAGCATATTTTTTTGGTTCTTAAGCAGAATTTAAGGTTTTGTTCATCACATAACCCCTATTACAGCACATTTATCATATATTTTTTTCAAAATTGATACTTCCTTCGTTCTTAAATAAGTGTTACATTGAGTAAATTGACAATATTCATCTATTAACTTTGACTTCTATGTTCTCGCTATTATATAAAAAAATATAGTTAAATGGGATTTTGTTATATTCATCTCAATTTTTACTTCTTGCGCTCCTAAACAAAAATCAACTTTTTATAATTTTTACTTGTGCGCAATTAAAGATATTAATAATCAAAAGAAGCGCATTGGATTACGTGAAAAAGTAAATATGAAACTTGGTTTAGGAACGGAGGAAGTATTAAGTGGGGACTTGTGTGTCATACGATTATATTAAAATTTTCTATAGCTTTTAGTTTGACATACATTGTTTATAGGGAAGATTAATAATATCATTTGATAGAATGCCATATAACATCTGTGATAAATATAAATTATACTCGAAAAGTTAATTATATCTTCGATGATTCTCCATCTTTCTTCAAAGTGATGCATCAATTGAGAGATGGATGAAGTTAAATAATCTCTAATATTTCAAGGACATGAATATCAATTGGTTAAGTTTTAAATAAAGCATATGATAGAGTTAGTTGGAAATTTGTGGAGAAAATTCTGGTGAAAATCAAAATGCCTCCAACTTGGATTATATTCACCTGTTAATGCAGTGCATCACAACGGTTTCTTATTCAATTCTTGTGAATGGAGAGCCTTCAGGAAAAAATTTCCCAAAAGCAGGGCTTCGCCAAAGGGATCCCTTATCCCCTTATATTTTTATTCTGTGTATGGAATCCTTATCGATACAGTTAGTAGTTCATCAAGAAAAGGGTTCAATAAGAGGATTGAAAATATCTCAAAGAGCTCCTGAAATATCTTATCTTCTATCTGCGGATGATGCGTTATTTTTTTTCAAAGGCACTTTGGAAAACTGTTGGAACATGAATTCAAGCCTAAGGAAATTTTGTCTACTTTCTGGAGAGATGGTAAATCAAGAAAAATCCTATGCTGTGTTTAGCAAAAACACTCCAAGGAAATATGTTCGTCTCTTGAGAAAAGGACTTAAGGTTGATTCAAAAGAAAAGCTCGGGAAATATCTTGGATGTCCTATGGATGATGATGGAAGAAACTTGAATGTCTTCCAAGAATTGCATCAAAAGGTGGAAGCTACAATTTCAAGCTGGAAATTCACTCATATGAATTTGGTAGGAAAATTAATACTTATTAATAGTATTTTGGTAGCTTATGCATCGCACATGATGGCAACATACATGCTTCCGCAAAAAGTTCTTAAAATTATCACCTCCTCTCTTCTTCGATTCTGGTGGAAGACAAGTAAAGCAAATAAACCAATTTATTGGAGGAAGAGAGAATTGTTAGAAGAGCATAAGAACAATGGTGGAGTGGAGCTCAAAAATCTCAAAATAATGAACCGGACAATTCTTTTCAAACAAGCACGGAGGATATATCAACCAGAATGACCAATTAATATTAAGTAAAAATTTTCGAGCCAAGTATTCTTCTAATTGGTTTGCTAACATGATAGGTTGTCGTAGACCTATCAAAATATTTCCTGCAAAACCTTCTAACAATGTAGTAGGGTAAGTAGGGTCGAATCCATAGAGAGATGATTGTTCTAATCTAGCTTTTAAGGTATGGAGAAACTAAATAAGATCAGAAATATGTGAATTAAGGTTCTAAACTAATAAATAAAGAAAATCAAAGTAAAAAAATCTAGGGCGATGGTTCACCATGTTTATACTTATAATCTATCAAAATATCATCAATACTTCAATTAATCAGATATCTAGAGCACATGTTAATCCTACGGTCGGGTCTTAACGCTCTCAAATCAACATATGCTAGTACGATCGCTCAACATAATCAGATTTGCTAATTGTAGGCAAGCCTCTAAAGAGCACTATCTCTCGATCTATGACTCAATATTAGCAATATTTAATCAGACAATTGATCAGATTGCAAGATTAACAATGAAAACACTAATCAATTAGAGAAATCAATAACTAATCAAACCATGAATAAATCTCAATCAATAATCATATCATATAAACATGGATTCTCAAACCCTATAAATAAAAACTACTCTATCATGAAATAAATAATGAAATTAAAATCTACAAAGGAAAGCACAACCAAAGAAAGCAAAGAAAGAAACCAAATAAACTCATGAATTAATGAAGATGAATAAAAACTAGGGTTCACTAAAAACTAGAGAGAAAAAGATGGAGAAGAACTAAAGTAAAACCTAATAACTAAAACTAAGAAATAACGTCTAAAGGAGAGGTCTTGGGAGAGAGAGAGAAGACCTATTTATAGTTTTTACAAAACCAGCTAAAAAGGCAAAAATAAACATTCCCGAAAAACCGCCCGATCGACCGGGCCAAACCGTCCGGTCGGGCGACGTTGTCTTGAACTTACGAGCAAAGGAACAATTTTGCCCGGTCGGGCGCGCAAACGATTTTGGCTCCTTTCTCGCCCGATTGACCGGGCGGACATGCCTTGGAGTCTGAAGAAGATTTATTCTCGCCCGGTCGGGTGAAACCGCCAGGTCGACCGGGCGGAAAAACTGCGATTTTGCGTCAACTTGCGAAGGCTGTATCTCTTAAACCAGAAGCCCATTTGGGGCATGTGCCCTATCGTTGGAAATCCCTTCAAGTCTAGTTTCCAACCCAACTGAAATTTCTTGATTCTAAGAAGCACATCAAAATTTATGATCAGAAGAGTAGACATGACTCCTTTTTTACATTTCTTCTAATGATTTTCCGCTTCGTTTTCGCTCAAACTCGTACTATGACATAGTGGATCCTTATGCATCGTAGCTTCTTTTCAAGTGCTCCTAATCCTCAAGATTAGCTAAATATACTCCAAATACGTTCTAATTACCTGAAATTCATGAAAAATAAGAAAACATGCCGAATAGGAGTAGAATAACATAACTTAAGAATATGATGCAATAATGAACCTAAATATGAATCTAAATGCTCTAAAATGCAACCTAAATGCACCTAAAAACTATATATAAATATGACATATCAAACTCCCCCAAGCTAAACCATTGCTTATCCCCAAGCAATAAGACATAGACATTGGAAAAGAATGACAACCTACAATATATGACTACAATAGGGCCAAACACTCAACTGTAAACACGAGAGATATAATCACTACATAAACCAAGCATCAAAACAAGCTCGAACAAAGCCGCATAGCATGTCATGTATCGCAATCGACTCTCCAATCATACCACATACCATCTCTCCCAAGTTGGATTCAACCAAACCTGACAGACCTCACTATAGTCATGTGTGCTCAATTCTCTCATGTGTTTAAAGGATAAATGATGACACTCAACCTAAAACAAGTCGACTCAGATGAAACATAAACTCTTTAACTTTGACTTTTTGACTCACTCAATACTCAACAATACAATGCACAATGATCAAGAGGACTTTTAAGGGTTGTAATGTGGTTGAGGTTAAAGGTATGGAAAATAATTTTGGAATTGTGGTGGAAAAACCAAGAAGGGGGAGCATCATATAACTAAAAACATGACCAAGAAAGGTCACAACAACTCCGTGCAACAACTAACAATCATTAAATATAATCAACAACACTTTTCACTCAAGAAATTCAATCATAACCCTTTTTATTTCACTTTATTCACAACTTTTTTTTTCACTTCTTTTTCATTTTATTTTTCACTTTTTTTTTCGAACTTTCAATTCAATTTCAAAGCTCACTAAACATACTTTTCCATCCATCTAAACCACAAATAGAGCTCTTCATTTCACAAACTAAACCAAAACTAATACTCGCTCCCCCAAGCTAGGCTTGGGACAAATATCAAATGAGGCCAAGGGCTTGTAATGTAGGTTTCAATTAAACACAGTCGGGGAGGCTCAATGGGGCTAGAGAAAGGATAATATGAAAAAAAAATAACTCTGGAGCTAAGATCATGAAATGAAACGCCTCAATCATATCAAAATGTATGCATTATCGAATACCAAGGAGTACAAAATCAAAGTCAAGATCAATGCGACAACTGAGGAACTAATCACACATGAAAGAACATAACTGACATAGAAACATCAGTTTATAGGCACATAAGCTCACTTAGTTTAAGGTATCTGCACAATAAAGTTAAATCGAGCCAGAGATAGATCAATCAATCTTACCACAAACAATCAATTGCGAAACAATCGTGCTATAAAGTATCATGAACAAGATGAGTGATGCTTATGAATTGTAGTAAAATATCATCAAGGTTCTCAAAAAGTGTCAGCAATAGTCCCATAAATGCAAACTAAGATGACATGAAATCTAATATGAGATGAAATATGCTAATGCAACTACGAAAGCAATACAATTTTTTTGGTTACATGTAAACTCCCACTCCTAGTGGTACAAACCTTGCAACATTCTACGAAAGCAATGAAAAAACTACTCTAAATGCAACTAACATGCACTAAGTAATGATGACAACCATCCTCCCCCAAGCTGAATGACACATTGTCCTCAATGTGAACAAAGAGGAATAAAATGAGGGAGAGGTACAAGTTACAAAAGGGGTGGGTAATCAAAGGGAGTGTCAAAAAGCATCGACACCTCCACCACAATCGATAGTTGTAATGAGGCAGTGAACTTAGCAAAAAAAAATTGGCTACGCTTGTACCTAGCAAAAGACTTCATCACACATTAGCAAAGTTAGTCAAACCAAAAAAAAAAATTGAAGAAAGTCGGGTTGCCTCCCGATAAGCGTTGATTTAAGGTCTTGCATGACCGTTTAAGACTAGTAGATCACTCGTAATAGTTCAATGCTTTAAGGAGCTTATCATATGTTCCTGCAAACATCTCAGAGCATATTATATAAGAGTGGAAAGGAAAAATGGAAAAAATTAGCACTAAAAAATTACTAAAACTACAAAAAGAAAAATCAAAGGAAAAATTATATTTACAAGAAGAAGAAAAACAAAAATTGTTAGTCTTTTTACACGACTCAAAAGAAGGAAAAGAAACTAATTGTACATCATTTACATTATCATGAGAGCCATTCAAAAGGGGAGAAAGAAGGAACGATGGAGGATATAATATAGGAGAAGAAGGAATAAGGTCAAGTTTTTGAGAGAAAGGAGCATGAGACTCAAAAACAATAGGTGGTACCGATAAAGACTCATAAATCACCTCACTCTCAACTTGACTTACCTCCAAAGAGGAAACTTCAACCATGGTTTCTTGCTCCTGCAAAACATCCATCATAATAGTCTCTCTCTTAATACTTTCATCATCCCAATAGCTCTCATTTATTATCCAACCTTCCTCATCATCATAAGTAAACGGTTTGGGGCTAGAATTTTGAGCAGATTGACATTCATATTGGGAAGAGGGGTTAAAACCACAAACTAATGTCACATCACACGAAGAAAAATCATGTGAAGTAGACTGGCAATTTGAACAATAAGGGGTTGTTGTCATGTAAGTTTGGGGTGAAAGAGCAGATGAAGACATCTCCCACTCATAAGTATCCCTAGCCAACCACACAATTAAATCCCAACAATAATCAGGTGATCGGAATAGAAATTCCCCATTAGACATAGATTCTACCACCATCCTAGTTTCTTCATTTAACCCCTCATAAATCACTAGGCACATATCCCACAGTTCAATTCCATGATTAGGACCAATATAATCACCAAGCCTATGATAATATTTCCAAAACGCTTCATTATACTGAGGAAAAGAAAAAATTGCTCTAGAATTAGTAGCATGTACATGTGGTTCACAAAACATATGAGGTAATTCAGGAGAACTCATGCAAAAATTGGGAGGATTTTGATATGATGAATCAAAACTGTAAACATGAGAATCCCAAGAATTATTACTATGTTGCCTAGCAAAAGAATTATCCCCATCATCAAAATAGCATGACTCCATGATACAGATTAGTTAAAAAAATAAAAATATATTCACAAAAGGGGAATATATATATATATACAGTTTAGTCTCACCAAATAATAAAAACTAAATAAAACTATACCGTCTCCCCGGCAACGGCGCCAAAATTTGATAGGCTGTCGTAGACCTGTCAAAAATATTTCCTGCAAAACCTTCTAACAATGTAGTAGGGTAAGTAGGGTCGAATCTACATAGAGATGGTTGTTCTAATCTAGCTTTTAAGGTATGGAGAAACTAAATAAGATCAGAAATATGTGAATTAAGGTTCTAAACTAATAAATAAAGAAAATCAAAGTAAAAACATCTAGGGCAATGGTTCACCATGTTTATACTTATAATCTATCAAAATATCATCAATAGTTCAATTAATCAGATATCTAGAGCACATGTTAACCCTATGGTCGGATCTTAACGCTCTCAAATCAACATATGCTTGTACGATCGCTCAACATAATCAGATTTGCTAATTGTAGGCAAGCCTCTAAAGAACACTATCACTCGATCTATGACTCAATATTAGCAATATTTAATCAGACAATTGATCAGATTGTAAGATTAACAATGAAAACACTAATCAATTAGAGAAATCAATAACTAATCAAACCATGAATAAATCTCAATCAATAATCATATCATATAAACATGGATTCCCAAACCCTAGAAATAAAAACTACTCTATCATGAAATAAATAACGAAATTAAAATCTACAAAGGAAAGCACAACCAAAGAAAGCAAAGAAAGAAACTAAATAAACTCATGAATTAATGAAGATGAATAAAAACTAGGGTTTACTAAAAACTAGAGAGAAAAAGAAGGAGAAGAACTAAACAAAAACCTAATAACTAAAACTAAGAAATAACGTTTAAAGGAGAGGTCTTGGGAGAGAGAGAGAAGACCTATTTATAATTTTTACAAAAAACGGCTAAAAAAGGCAAAAATAAACATTCCCGAAAAATGGCTCGGTCGGGCGATGTTGTCTTGAACTTACGAGCAAAGGAACAATTTCGCCCAGTCGGGCGTGCAAACGATTTTGGCTCCTTTCTCGCCCGATTGACCGAGCGGACATGCCTTGGAGTCGGAAGAAGATTTCTTCTCGCCCGGTCAGGTGAAACCGCCCGGTCGACAAGGCGGAAAAACTGCGATTTTGCGTCAACTTGCAAAGGTTGTAACTCTTAAACCATAAGTCCATTTGGGGAATGTGACCTATATTTGGAAATCCCTTCAAGTCTAGTTTCCAACCCAACTGGAATTTCTTGATTCTAAGAAGCACATTAAAAGTTATGATCATAAGAGTCGACATGACTCCTTTTTCACATTTCTTCTAATGATTTTCTGCTTCGTTTTCGCTCAAACTCGTACTATGACATATCCATAAGATCCTTATGCATCGTAGCTTCTTTCCAAGTGCTTCTAATCCTCAAGATTATCTAAATATACTCCAAATATGTTCCCATTACCTGAAATTCATCAAAAAGGAGAAAACATGTCGAATAGGAGTAGAATAACATAACTTAAGAATGTGATGCAATAATGAACCTAGATATGAATCTAAATGCTCTAAAATGCAACCTAAATGCACCTAAAAACTATATATAAATATCACATATCAAACTAGTATGAAGGGAAAAATTCCGTTGAATTGTTCATGGAGTGGTAGAAGTCTAATGAGAAGCATTCATAGCATGGCGAGAGGGGTGGGGTATACAGTGGGCAATGGAAAGAATATCAACATCACTGAGTCGACTTGGGCTGGACTTGAGCTTGTGGAGTTCAAACAGGTAACAGAAATCTCGGGCCTTACGAAACCTATTTGGGTCTCAAATTTAATAAAATCTCCAGGACAATGGGATAAGGATTTGCTTGATGGGTGGTTTAATGAGGAAACAAAAAAGAAAATAAGGTCAATCCATATTCCAAGAGTAGAGAGACAGGATGAGTTTTTCTTGAAATTCACTCAGAAGGGTGAATATACAACAAAGTTGGGGTACTGGTTCATGAAAAATTATGGGATACCGGAAGGATTGAATCAAAAATTCTGGAAGAAATTCTGGAAACTCAAAATTTGGCCAAAATGGAAATTTTTCTACTGGAAGCTATATAATGGTGCTTTAGCAACCAGAGTTAACCTTATGAGTAGGAAAATCCTAAGCGAGGTTCTTTGTCCGTTATGCGGAAAACACGAAGAATATGAAACTCATTTATTTAAAGAGTGTGAATTTGCAAGGAGAATATGGAAAAGTTCTTCATTAGGAGTGGTTGCTAGCCAACCGGAAAACACTTCGTTGAAAAAGTGATCAAGAAATTGATTATGGTTCTTGATGAATAAGGAAAGTGTTAAGGAAAGCAATGTTTTTGAGTTCATTGCTATTCTTTGGAGTCTTTGGTTATTGAGAAATAAGAAAGTGTTTAAGACAACTTCTGTCGTAACGCCAAGCATAGTGTTTGTGTGGGTGAATCAATGGAAAGGAAGATGGCTAAATTCGATGTCTCGTGACCTAAGTAACCCCAAGATAGCTGAACAAGAAAATAAAATTCCTGCAGAAAAAAAATTAATCACTTGGAACAAGAACTGGTCCAAAGATCTTTTAAGGAATGTGCTGATGGTGGATGGAGCGTGGAAAAATCAAAAAGGAAAATAAGAAGGTAATGTTGCGGCCTATGGATGGTCTTTAATGGAAGAAGGGGTGATTAGTGCAAGAGGTAAGAACAAGATTTGTGCTACTTCTCCAAGACAGGCAGAGGCGTATGCACTATTATATGGAGCAGTGGAAGTCCAAAACAAAGGGATTCATGTTCTGGAAATATGGTCTGATGCGAAAGATATTGTGGAAGGCTGCAAAAATCCAAAGGGAGCAGTGATTGAAATTAGAGCAATCACTAGTAGAATAATTGCTTATTGCTGCGGTGGTATTGCTGCGGTTTTACCCATACGCAGCAATATATCACGTAAAAAGAAAAGGTAAAGTATAAAATAAAGATATTGCTGCGGTTTCGGCCAAAAACCGCAGCAATATAGTTTCAACGAAAAAATTTTGAAAAAAAATTGACTTTTTGACCAGATATATTGCTGCGGTTTCTGGCAAGAACCGCAGCAATATATTAAAATAATATTTTAATATATTGCTGCGGTTTTTGCTAGAAACCGCAGCAATATGTCTGGTTCGTTTTTTAAATTAATTAATTATAGGAGGCACCCACCCAGCTAGGGTTTCTTTTTAAACCCATTCCGCCGTTTTTTTATTTTGGTCTCTCTCCTCACTCCTTCAACAGTTCAACTCCTCTTTCTCCTCTGTTCTACTCTTCATCATCTTCGTTCTTCACTCACCACGCTTATCCTCTCACCCTCTATCAACTCTCTTCGTCGCCGTCTCTGATTTCCTTCAACTCTCTTCGTCGTTCGTTCGACATCAATGGCTTCAGATCTCGCCGTTCTTCATTCCGTCGTTCGTTAGTTTCCAAATCTCGCCGGTCTTCATTCTTTTTGAAGCAGCCAAAGTTGTTTCTTTCGTAAGTGATTCTTCTTTTCTTAATCTGGAAATTTTTTCTTAGATTTGAGTTTTGAAGTTTCTGTTATAATGGTGAATGAATTGAAATATTTTTTATGTGTGAAAAATTGCAGTTCGAAGAAGACAGGGAAAGGAAAGAGACCAGGGAAAGGAGGAAACAGATTCTGGAAGAGTATTGGATTAGGGCTCAAGACTCCTCGTGATGCCATTGAAGGTTTTTCTTTTTGATTTTCATTTAGATCTTATTTTTCTTATCTTATTTTGATTAATGTTTGTCGATTTGATTTTTTTTCTTCTAAATTTATGTGCTTGAACTTTATAGTATTGTCGACTTTATATGGTCTTTGATTTAGTGATGTTGTATTGAGGAAATTATATGAATTTGCGTTGTTTATTAAATCAAATAATAGATTTTCATTTTTCTCGGTCGCTCGTTGTAAGTCTTCCTCTTCATTCATTTTCTTTAATCTAATTTTTTGTTAATTTTGTAGATCTAATTTTCGTTTCATTTTTTTTTTTTCGAGAATTTCCTCTTCTCCGGCAAGTTTATGTGCTCGTGAAGCTAATTGGCAGTGTAAGTTTGTTGTACTCCAGTCGCCGGCGAGATCAGGAGCTGCTGTGCTTAAGGATGCTGTTCTTTTCGTTCTTATTTTTTTTTTTGTTAATTTTTTGTATTTCATTTTTTAAGAGTCTTAAGGATGCTGTTATTTCTGGTTTTGTGGATTGTACTCATCTTTTTTCAATTTAAGTTTTTTGTTAATTTTGTAGATCTAATTGAATATGTATTTTAGGTTTATGGTGAATTAAATTAATTTGTATATATTATTTAGATATCATTTGTATATATTTTTTAGATCTTATATATGTGTATTTTAAGATTTCAACATAAAAATTATAAAGTCAAATGTTGTAGTTATGTAATTTGTCAATTAATTTGACGCTTGAATGAATTCTAACAAATTTGGTTGTGGTTTTGAAAATGTTGTGTGGGTATAGACGTGTAGCACTAATATATGGACATTATAAATGTATAATTTTTTTTTTTATAAAAAAAAGCAACATATTGCTGCTGTTGTTGGTAAAAACAGCAGCAATAAACTCTCTATTGCTGCTGTTTTTACCAACAACAGCAGCAATAGGTTACTTTTTAATTATTTTTTTTGTTATTAACACTACCTATTGCTGCGGTTTTTGCCAGGAATCGCAGCAATAGCTTGGCCTATTGCTGCGGTCAAAAACCGCAGCAATAGGTTAATTACCTATTGCTGCGCCTTTAATTGATGCGCGGCTAAAACCGCCGCAATAGGCCACTTAATGACCGCAGCAATAAACAATTATTCTACTAGTGAATTATAATGGGTATCCTTTTAATTCGAGATAGTTTTAATTCAATTTGTTTAATTCATGTTCCTAGAATCAAGGTTAATGTGGCTTATTTGCTTGCTCTGGCAGCAAGGAAAGAGTAATGTTCCATTGTTGTATTGTGGTTTGTCAAAAAAAAAAATGGTTAAGTTTATCTATAAACTATACGTATAATACAATTGGATCTTGTTTTAAATTAAAGTATGTACCTTTTGAAACTAAAGTAGATCTAATGGTACAAGAATAAAATAGTCTCCAAAGTGTATACCATAAGTTAAAATCAATTTGCACAGATCTTGTTTTAAAGTACCTTTATTTTGAGAGTAAATCTAATGGTACAAGAATTTCAAAAAAAAACTTCAAAAATATGTGCATCAAAGTCTATGATTCTCTTGCCCTAAACTTTATATAGTCACTCACCTTTTGATGGTTTAGGTACCATGTAATTTCTATCATAAAACACCGAGGTGCACTTTAATGAATATGGTACATTCAAAGTACTTTCTTTGTTCGTTTTGGAAGGTTCCAAATGAACAATGATTAATATTGTACTCATGTCTCACTTAGATATATGATGTGTATTTTGTAGGTATCATTAACTCCACTTAAAATCTTAAATAGATATCCAATTTCTTAAGCAAAAATCAAAGAATGATCAATAAACCATATAATTTGAGTTATATAGAAATAAAAAATTTCTCTTTTGACAAGTCTAAGTTTGGCTAAGAAGTTTTGGAAAATTATAAACCAAACAAGTGTACCATACTAGGCAAGTCATAGTGGAACATTTATTGACCTACACATCCGAGATTGACCACACAACACAGTAAGTAGGCAAATGCAAATTTCTCCTCCTAACTTCTTCTGCTGCAACTCACATCATTACATTTCACATATAAAGACATAGAAGAGAATTAAGGTTCTGAACATTTTGTCTTTTGCATGAATTTGGGCCAATTTTAATATTATCTTATAAAATATATTTTTTGCACTGTGACAAAAGGCATGAGTCAATAAATAAATGACATTGATGAAGAGTACCCATTTCATGTTTTTAATGCCTTGGGCTTTGTTTATGTTCATTCTCTTTCCTACTGCCCCTACAGAAAGACATTTTCTCATATTTGACTGCTTTGTATTGGTGGACAATGTAGTGGACAAAGGAGATAAAAAATGTCTTAGGAGAAGCCATATCCTAGGTGATTGGTGAAAATCTTATTTTCTAGAAAATATACTAATAATTTTCTGTTTTTATATATGACACTTTGACTTTTGTATAGTTGTAAATTAATTTTAACCATAAATTTTATAAATATATATAATATTTTAAATATTATTATGTAAAATGTTGTTCGATTAGTCTCATTATAATTTAACGATATCAACATATAGTATATTATAAATTTTACCAATAATTACTTAGAGGTTTTAAAAGTCAAAATTGTTTTTGACAAAAAAAAAATCTAAAGTTACTTCAAATTGGAGGATATAGTAAATATTACTTATATTTTCAGTGGTCAAGTGCAGTGCCAAAAATATTTATAGCACTTCTGATTATCATAATAAATGCTTAACACTATTGCATGCTAAGCAATTTTCCACTGTGTTGTTTTTGAATTCAGAGGTTTCAGCACCAAGTTATGATAATGTTCTGAATTTTGAATCAACGACAAGGAAAATTTATAAAACTTTGGATTTTGTTCCTGTGCAAAATGTTTATTAGCCCTACCAAGAAAAATTTACTGTAATAAACTTCGTAGCAAGTGGACTATAAGGTCACTTAAATATTCTCAAGGACCACTTGACAAAGATTTTAATTACTCCTACTATTACTTACTAGCTAAATCAATTTCACTTTGGGACCACAAAGATTTCTTCAGTGCCAAACTTCAAATCCAATCTTTAGAAAGCGTTTGTTATTTGGCAAAATCATCAAATTTTTCACTCAAAACTTATGATAAATGATGAGTTTCTTTCCCACTACCAATAGTCATTAGCCTGATTCAATTCCAATATATACTATTAAGAAATTAGATATCTACAGTGCCAAACTTCAAATCTAATATTATGATGATTAGATATTTACTTTTAGCGTTGGCTAAGTGAACGAACTAACGTGATAGAAGCTGAAATCAAACAACAATTACTTATATGAGTTTATTTTACTCGTACACTAATTATAACACAACTAGAGTGAGATACGGCAGTGTCCTTTAATTTTAACGTAGTCACTTTTCCAATGACCTAACTGATTTGTTTTCCCTTCTTTGTTTTTGGGCGAAAGTAGCAACGTAATTGACAAAACGTGTATTCTACGAGTATAGCCTATATGATTCCTCAAAAAAGTATAACCTATATGAAATTAACTAGTTTGCTTACTCCAAATCATATGCAGTAAAAGTGTAAGGACTATGCATGCGGAAGCGATTATCAAGATAGCAATATGCACAAGAATATCTTAGATATAAGTACAAACATGCAAGAGTCATCTTTGACAGGGGTACTTATTTCAAGTTCTCTCTACAACCTAATGAAGATGATAGTTATTAAATAGGTATATATAGCATATTACATCAGCAGAAATATCATTGTGTAAGACCTCTTTGTAATGATTTAGTATAATAAAAGTACATATTATATTGTGATCACTCCCTTTACCAAACACCAATACAATACTATAAAAGAGACCAATACAATATTAGTTATTTAAGTTTCATAATTCATAAGACTAATAATAAATTTATTATAGTAAGCTTTGAAAACAAAATTTCATGATTAGTGTCTTTTTCATCTGCATAAACGGAACACTTTATATTTTCACAATTTCAATGCATATCTTTGACTACTTTAATACGATTTTTTAAAAGTTACTGAAAATTGATGGTTTAAAAATACAAATCCAACAAGCCTTTTCTTAAAGTTTTCACAATAGTCGTAATCATTGATATGTAAATAGTTTATTTACTACATTAGTATTTTAAATTACGAATTTTGACCATCTATATACAAGTGTTGCGTATATGTTAATAGTAGCGGAAGTAGATTATTCATGTATTTGTAGAACTTCATAAGACAATTTTTGTAGAGGAAAACCTGGACAATGCCGAGCCTTCTTAACTACTCTTGGAAAAATCTCACTCAATATCTCTCTTAATATTTTCTAACACTGTAAATACCAGCTATGTAAATCTATATAGAAGTAATGTTTACCAAAAATGAAAACAATCAAAAAAGAACAGAAGGATTATAAGCTTAGCTTTAGCTCCCTAGCTACAATAATCTTGCACCCAAGAAGGACGTACGGGAAAAAATTTAAAGAAAAGGGGTCCAAGCAATAAATGTTAAGGCATGGCCATCCTTTTCTAATGATGCATCCACGAAGCTTTCTAACTCCAAATTCAGCACATTATTGAGTATACAAGTTTGGACCACAACCTTTTTGTAAGTAAACATCTACTTGACTCATCTCCATTATTCGACTCCCAAGGTTTTCTGAATTGCATGCAAATTATGTACTACTATAATTTTCATGCTTTATGTTTATAAACAGTTTTTGTAATTTCCTACTTAACATATAAGTACATTTATGATGTCAAAGCCCTAATCCCATTTATATAGGGTTGGTTATATGGTTAAAATTTAATCTTGACTGGTCATTCATATAGATCCATTGTCTTCTATCAAGTGTTACATGCTCCTACAAATTAAACTAGTTTTTTCATATTATTTTTTCAGGCCCTCCATCCAATTCATCTTCGGCCTTCACCAACTTGATCTTCTTTCTCATCTCTCAACCTTATTCCAAAATTAAGAGTGATTGGATGATTAATATACATTTTTGGAGTACAAGGTGACACTCAAGAAGGGAAGGATTGAATTGAGTGACAAAATTTAATCTATTTCCAAAAACAAAACTATAGCGCTGTGCCTCACACTCTATGTTAAATACTCGCAGACTTGTTTTTAATGTTTTTGCTCAAATGAACTCGTATTAAAACTAAAAGCAAGGAAATCAAATAACAAGACATAGGAATTTAACGTGGTTCAATCTCACCTATGAGATCTACATCCACACTACCTACACTTTTATTATTTGAATCTTAAAATATCAATCTTTTGATAAAATATGATTCCCCCACTACTAACTCTAGTAGTGCTCCCCAACACCTAACTCTAAGTGTTGCTACTTTCTATAATAATGAAATTACAAAAAGATTAAGTCCTCACAAGTGTGCTTCTTAGATAAGCAAATCGAGGAATGTTACAATCGTTATTAAGAACTTTTAACTCATGGGAACTCTGTGCTATGCTCTGTGCTATGGGGATCCGTTTCCAGCTCTAGAAAACTTATCAATCTCTTTCTTGAAAACGTCTGAACTTCTTCTGATCTTTATCCCTTATAGATTATCAACCGAATAAGAATTATTCTCCAAGATACGATAATCTTCTTGAATAATTTTTATTCCTAAAATTAAGGAATAAAATCCTTTCTTTTCCAAAATCAAAGATTATCTTTTATTTAATAAAAACTGGTTTTTTTCTTTCTTTAAAAACAAAGATTCCTCCTTATCTTTTGCCAATTAAAAATCAGATTTTTTTAATCAATTTTTCCGAAAATCTTTATCAAAATCATTTACTTAAAAATCAGTTTTTACAAATCATTTTTTTTTTTCGAAAATTTTTAAAAACCGTTTTAACAGTTTATTTCGAAAATCTTGTTTTATAAAAACTCCCCTTTTATTCTTTAAATATAAAAACATGAAATTAATATAATTACCTATTTTCCTAACTCTAAGAAAATAGTTAATAATCCTAATTTCATATTTCTAGCTTAGCACAAAATTCCAATAAGTTAACTACATTCCATAACCATGACTAAGAACATAACTAGATCTAAGCTTCCATATCTTTAAGTTCTTGAGCTTTCATAAACATCCAATCTTGATAGCTTTCTTAGATCACTGTTACATACATACATACATGTTATAGCACAAAATGTTTATCATCATCAAAATAAATTCAGACTTAGAGTCACAATAAATTCTCCCTTTTTGATGATGACAAACACATAATACTTCCCCTTCAAAATATGCACCATTAATCACATTAGGAAAAATAACTCAACATCATTGACATACATTCACAAGTAACATGGTAACCAAGATAACCAAAGATAACCAAATAGCCAAATTCTTACACATGAGATAATTTCATTCATTAGTCTAAGTATTATAGCCATGTTCCCCCTTTTGACATTATCAAAAAAGAGAGCATCAACATGTTCATAAAGTCAAAGTGAGATATAGTCAGCAAAATAGTTCAAGTAGCTCAAGCAATAGATACTAAGGATGCTGCTGGTATGTCATAATCCAACTCACAATCCGAAGTCATTAAACAAAAAATAATCCAACTCACAATCCGAAGTTATGAAGCAAGAAATAATCATGAAGGATCATGGCTGATAGCTAAGAACGTAAGATAAAGATAGGTAATGCAAGCTTGAAGATTTGAAATGGTAATTGGCTCAACAAGTGCATAAACCTTTCTTTTCAGATTTTCAACTTCTGCAAATAAACATCATAGGACTTTCTTCACTACGGCACTGTATGTGTTTCTGTGCCACTGAACAATCTATTCCCTTCCAAATATAACTGATCTTCGGGTATACTGGAATCCAAAATGATGATCTTCAAAACTTTGATAATGTTTTACATCTATCAATTAAACTCTAAGATTTATCTAATACAAGTGTCTTACTCTCCTTTTCTTTTCTTGTTCTTTTCTTTTGTTTTTTAAAGGAGAAGCAGGCCATACAATATTATTAGAGTCAATCAATAAGAGATGAAAGATAATAAGTTAATTCGGACCTCATTTTCTTTTTGATACATCTCCTGGCACTGCAGTGTGAATCAATAGTTTTCATTCTTTCACGTATTTGTGTTTCATTCCAACCTTTTCATGTTCCCCCTTAACTGATGCGTCTTTTTCTTCCATCATCTTATCAAGATGTTCTTGCCCCATAGATTATCATGAATCAAGATTAAAAGCACTTGTTGAACTTTGGAGCAATGGGTAAGTAAAAGAAGGATATAATAGGGAAATGAAGATAAGGTGAGACATACGAAAGAAAGAAATAACGAGGCACAAATGTTAAACTCATAAACTAGAAAATCAGAATATCAGGCTCAATAATTCGACAACTTAGGATCATATATATAGCTCATTAGTTCGGCAACTTAGGATCATGACATTAGGACATCATCATTAGACCATTACGAGTCCTTTTTATATCAAGTAGACCTTTACTCACAAAGCTTCATGCAGACATGCATCAACACTCCAATTCTACACAGCGAAGGAAGAATGACAAGCATAATACCCAACTAATTTCCAGTTTTCTCAATTAATTCAGCAATCTCGAGCTCACAAGTTCAAGTCTCTTATGCCAAAGCCAAGGATTATCTTATAAAACACTCATGCATATAATTCAACAGAATTACCTCGATCACACAATTGTGATATGCTCAACAAATTGTGTTTCAAACCACTTACCAACATCACGTCCTCTATGGAGTGTATTAGGGATTTGCCGACCTTTCCAATACCAATAATTTCTCCCTTTTTGTTGTCGCCAAATGTAATACACCCTCCATGGTAGGCTACTAGTGATAGGAATTAAGATTTATCACCAAAATCATATGTCTTGAGCAGCTGCTGTCGAGATACCATAGGCTGCTTCCTCTCACATTCACCTGCAAAAAGATCACTTGTTAATTTTAGGAACCCAAATTTGCTTGGGTCCCTTTTTCTGTGTTGAGCTTCTAACTTATCCTTTCTCACCCATATTTGATTCACGTACTTTACATTTTTTGCAACACACTTTTTCTTGACATTGCAGTTATTCATAAGGTGTCCATTTTTTCCACAGAAGTTGCAAATCAAATATTCAGGTAAATCAACATATTTTCTTTTACGAAAGTCTCTTTCAAAATTATTGGCACTGTGCCTCACACTGTGTCTTTGATCGTTATATCATAAACCAATCCTATTTCGATTGCTAGTAGAACTAAAAATATAGTCTAAGGCTTTTTGACCAGCTGACCATTTTTCTTACATTTTTCAAGCAATAAGCAATTGTGATTCCAAGAATTCACTACAAAAAAAAGCTCACATAACGACGGATTTTAGAAACGGATTTATTTACAGACGAAAAAATTTACAATCCGTCTCTAAATAAATTAAGAGACGGAATTTTAAAATCCGTCTCTAAATTAGAGACGGAATTTTAAAATCCGTCTCTAAAATGTTGGGACAATTTCTCCAAGACTTTTTCAAAGAAAGTCAGCTTTAATTTAGAAACGGAATTTTTGAATCTGTCTCTAATTTAGAGACAGATGTTAAAATCCGTCCCTAAATTAGAGACGGATTTAAAAATTCCGTCCCTAAAGTGTTGGGGCCATCTCCTAAACTTTTTCAAAGAAAGTTAGATCTAATTTAGTGACAGAATTTAGAGACGAATTTTAAAAATTCCGTCTATAAATTAGGGACGGATTTTAAAAATCCGTCTCTAATTTAGTAGGGACGGATTTTGAAATCTGTCTCTAAATTAGAGACGGATTTTATAATTCCGTCTCTAAAGTGTTGGGGCAATTTCTCCTAGACTTTGCTAAAGAAAGTTATATCTAACTTAGAGACGGATTTTAAAATTCGTCCCTAATTTAGGCACGAATTTGAAAATCCGTCCCTAACTTAGAGATGGATTTTAAAATCCGTCTCTAATTTTAGTCAAGTCCATATTTTTATAACGCAATTTAGAGACAAATTTTGGAATCCATCTCTAATTTAGAGACGAAAATTTAAATCCGTCTCTAAATTAGAGACGGATTTTCTAGATCCGTTTCTAATATTTCTTTTAAATATTATGAATTTCATACATAGAAGTATACAAGTAATACTTGGTGTAGTTGGTTGGAGTTTCTCCATGTGACTTGGATGTCACATGTTCGATTCCTACGGACAGCGGTTCTTGCGATTAGGGATTCCCCTTACCCCTTACCCAGACAATGTTGGACCGGGTTGATCCGAGCGAATTTCGAACCGGTAATGGGACCTAGTTGAACCGAACAGCAAACAATAGGTGATTAAAATTAATCAGGTAAAATTGATGTCCTGCAACGAAATTAGCAACTATTTTTAGTCTCTAATTTCCTTTTTTTATTTTTAGTTAATTTAATTAGGGACGGATTCCCAAATTCCGTCTTTAAATTTAGAGACGGAATTTTTAGAGACGGATTCCAAAATCCATCCCTAAAATTAGAGACGGATACAAAAATCCGTCCCCAAAACTCTAAATTTAGGGACGGATACTAAAATCCGTCCCTAAATTTAGAGACGGAATTCAAAATTTGTCTCTAAATTTTAGAGACAAATTTTATGGATGTCCATCCCTAACTCGAATTAGCGACAAGGTTTTTAACGACGGATGGGTTTCGTCTCTAAATCCGTCGCTAAGCACATATAGGCTATAGCGACGGATTTGGCCAATTTAGAGACGGATTCATTCCGTCGCTGAAGACCAGTTTTTTGTAGTGATTCAACAGAAGTGTTTAGATCGCTATTTCTTTTTCTCGAATTTTCCAATTCTCTTTTGGCTTTATTAAGTTCATCACTTAATTTAGCATCATGAGATAGCATAAGTGGAACAATTCTGAATCTTTATCTTGAGTCTTTCAATTTAGTTGACTCTTGTTTTAAGGATTCAATTCGATTTTCAAGACCTGAGTTTTTTTGCTTCTGACACAATGTATGGCACAATGTTGTTAACAACTTCTTTTGTGGGAGACTTTTCGTACCTTAAGGCGTTTAACTCAACATTTTTCTCTTCACAGTTTTTTCAAGTTCATCATTCTTTTTCATTAGTCCTTTACAGTCCTTTAACAAGTCCTTATATTCCAATTCCAACCCGATCTTTTGCTTGGATAAGTTTTTCACTTCTTTTTTCATGTTTGAAAAATCATCATTCATTTCTTGACAATCGTCAATGACATTTCCAAGCAAAGTAACAAGTTGGTTTTTAGAGAGAAGATGTATTGAAGGTTTTAGAGAAAGAAGACTTACCTCACTGTCTTCTTCCTCATCAAGTGAGGTCAAATTCTATAAGACATAAGTGAGAGTCGTCCAGGCACTGTGCCTTTTTATGATTTGTCTGTACAGTATTCAGACATAATTTTGCTTTATGGCACTGTGCCTCTTACTGTTCTTCTTCAGAATTCGAATCTCCCCAAACAGCAGCAATCATTGCTTGAACTCCTTTGGTTGCTCCCTTTTTTCTTTAGGTTATCACTATCACTATCACTATCAATTGTAAGAAGATCAACATCATCATCGTTATCACTATGTTCACTTTCCAATTTAGTTCTCAAGGCTAGACCTTTATTTTTTGGTTCATTCCTCTTAGTATCTAAAACAAGTTCATGAGTCATTAATGATCCAATTAGTGGTTCTAGTGAGAGTTTTATCAAATCTTTTGCTTCTTGAATAGCAGTTATTTTAGGAAGCCAACGATTTGTTAAACTTCTTAAGACCTTTCTTACTAAATATTCAGATGTATAGGTTTTGCCTAGAGAACGCAATTCATTAGTGATTAGTGTAAAATGGGTGAACATCTCTTTAATTGATTCTTCCTTATTCATAGTAAACAGTTCATATTGTTGCACAAGTAAACCAATTCGAGATTGTTTTACCTCATTCATACCTTCGTGAGCCAATTCTAGAGTGTCCCATATCTCCTTTGATGTAGAGCAAGAAGAGATCCTTGAGTAATCATCAGGTCCAATTTCATATTGGAGAATACTCATAGCTTTGAAGTTCTTTTCGGCTTTTGCATAGTCGACTGAATCATAGTCGTCTTCATCTTTGTCAACCATCTTTCCTTCAACATTTTTGGCTTGGATAAGGATTGGTCCTTTTCTTATGACTTTCCAGCATTCATAATGTGATCCTTGGATGTAGATCCTCATCCTAGCCTTCCACCATCCGTAATCTTTTCCATTAAAAATTGGACACTTTGAGTGTCTTTCTCGAGATTCATCTTGCATGTTCATGACTTCTATTCTCTAGGAATGAGCCTTTCGAGAATAGCCTGCTCTAATACCACTTGTTGGAGTACATGGTGACACTCAAAAAGGGAAGGGTTGAATTGAGTGACAAAATTTAATCTATTTTCGCAAAAACAAAACTATAGCACTGTGCCTCACACTCTGTGTTAAATACTCGCAGACTCGTTTTTAATGTTTTTGCTCAAATGAACTCGTATTAAAACTAAAAGCAAGGAAATCAAATAACAAGACATAGGAATTTAACGTGGTTCAATCTCACCTCTGAGATCTACATCCACACTACCTACACTTTTATTATTTGAATCTTAAAATATCAATCTTTTGATACAATATGATCCCCCGCTACTAACTCTAGTAGTGCTCCCCAACACCTAACTCTAAGTGTTGCTACTTTCTTCATAATGAAATTACAAAAAGATTAAGTCCTCACAAGTGTGCTTCTTAGATAAGCAAATCGAGGAATGTTACAATCGTTATTAAGAACTTTTAACTCACCGGAACTCTGTGCTATGCTCTGTGCTATGGGGATCCGTTTTCAGCTCTAGAAAACTTATCAATCTCTTTCTTGAAAACGTTTGAACTTCTTCTGATCTTTATCCCTTATATAGATTATCAACCGAATAAGAATTATTCTCCAAGATATGATAATCTTCATGAATAATTTTTATTCCTAAAATTAAGGGATAAAATCTTTTATTTTCCAAAATCAAAGATTATCTTTTATTTAAGGAAAATTTGTCAGAGACCACCTTTTATAATCACTTTTTTGTGAGAAACCACCTTTTTAAAAAAAATTGGTTAATTAGCCACCTTTTTGGTTCTTTTTTTTGTTGGAAGCCACCACTTGCCGGAATCCGGCGTTGACCTCGCTTTTCCGGCGTTGACCATCATTTTTTCGCCATTTTCTCGCCATTTCTTTCACCTAGGATGCCGACAGATGCGAGGGGGGAGAGGGGCTTAGGGCCGGGAGGGTGGGGATGGTCGTGGGGGGGGGTTTCCCGGCGGGTTGCGAGGGGGACGGGGTTTGCCGGCGGATGCGAGGAGGGAGGGGGGTTGCCGGGGGATGCGAGGAGGGAGGCGGGTTTGCCGGGAGATGCGAGGGGGGAGGAGGGAGAAGGATAAAGGGGCAAAAATGGCGAAAATCTGATGGTCAACGCCGGAAAATTGAAGTTAACGCCGGATTCCGACAAGAGGTGGCTTCCAACAAAAAAAAGAACAAAAAAGGTGGCTAATTAACCAATTTTTTTTAAAAGGTGGTTTCTCACAAAAAAGTGATTTTAAAAGGTGGTTTCTGACAAATTTTTCTTTATTTAATAAAAACTGATTTTTTTTCTTTCTTTAAAACAAAGATTCCTCCTTATCTTTTGCCAACTTAAAATCAGATTTTTTTAATCAATTTTTCCGAAAATCTTTATCAAAATTGTTTACTCAAAAATCAGTTTTTACAAATCATTTTTTTTTCGAAATTTTTTTAAAAAAAACGTTTTAACAGTTTATTTCGAAAATCTTGTTTTATAAAAACTCCCCTTTTATTCTTTAAATACAAAAACGTGACATTAATATAATTACCTATTTTCCTAACTCTAAGAAAATAGTTAATCATCCTAATTTCATATTTCTAGCTTAGCACAAAATTCCAATAAGTTAACTACATTCCATAACCATGACTAAGAACATAACTAGACCTAAGCTTCCATATCTTCAAGTTCTTGAGCTTTCATGAACATCCAATCTTGATAGCTTTCTTAGATCATTGTTACATACATACATGTTATAGCACAAAATGTTTATCATTATCAAAATAAATTCAGACTTAGAGTCACAACATACATCATCTAGATGGCCTCTCACATGCCCATTTTGAACCACTGTAATCGATTAAGTGGTTTCTCATTATCCCATGCAACACAAGTAACATTTTTATTCAACTTTCCATTACAAAAGGAATCCTGCATTTCTATATGGAGAGGGTGTCAACAAAAATGACTAGCTTTCAAAGTCACATAAATTACTTTTTTGTAGGACTTCAATAGTGTATTTATTGATGAATACTTCACACCCTCTATTCCAAAATTATGATTTTAAATATATACTACATCCGTTCCTTTTTAATAGTTACAATTACACTTTTCACTCATGTCGATGCACTAGTTTGAGCCTTTATATCTCTAATATTGTATTTGTTAAAAATATAAAAAATTGATATTTTAAAAGTACATATCGAGACGAGTCAAACAAGACTCCATATGACTATATTTTCTTAAATCACAAATGATAGTCAAAGGAAAATTTGTGAATAGTGTCAAAAGTGAAAGTGTAACTATTAAAAAAGAACCGAGGTAGTACTTCACAAGCACATAATCCACAACCTAGATATTACTTTTAACGGTTTTTCTATTTAGAAAACCCGTACTTTTAATCGATTTATTCTTTTCTTTTTACTAGAAGGTATAAGGAAGAAACATGTTATATATTTAATTGTTAGATATCTAGATTTTTAAAAAGATGAAGTAAAAAACCCTAGCCGTTTCCTCTCCTCTCTCCCTCTTCCTCTCCAATTCTCTTTCTAGGGTTTTTAATTTTCTTGGCCTCCTTGGTCGGAAATAGTCTAATTTCTTTGGAAATTAGACTATTTCCGACCATTTTCCTTAGATTTAAGTGTTTTTTCAGTGTTACTATCTTCTTTATTGCTTTCTTCTGTTCAGTTCTCTCCATCTGTGAGAGTTTTTGTCCCCCTTTTTGGTGGTTGTTTCTCATCTTTGTATGAGTTTTCTTAATTTCATGGTGTCAATAATTTGGAAGATGGTCTGGATCCATAAGGGTTTAGGTTTTTTCAGCAATTCGTCATTGGGAACAATTATATCACAAAATCAGATTGTGAAGGTCTCTACTTGGAAAGATGCAAAGACATCGAAGTACACTGCTCGCGTCAAGCTTGAAGCGGTGAAGTTGGAGCTGTGCTCGAGTATGCTTAAAATTAATTGGTTCCATTGTGAAAATTGTTGCAATTTGCTAAATCTGTATTTTTCAGATCTTAATTATCATTGTATGTGCTGTTTGGCTTATTATTAATGATATATTTTCTTCTCATCAAAAAAAAAGATATCTAGATTTTTAGAGTAAGAGTTAGTGGGGCATTTTTGTAATTTCACTTAAACTGGGGCTCCTATTTCACATTTAGAAATATAACAATTAGATATCTTGCCTTTCTCAAGAGAATTGTCACTTTTACATAACTTATCTTTGAAAACTAACAAGAAGCCAACTTCTTTTATGTAGTTTAGTTCTTTCTTGATACAATTTTTCTAATAGTAAGTCTTGCGTAATTGCAAGACCACCCTATAAAAAAAATTTGTTTGTAGGAACACCTCAAGTTTTGTCTTAAATAAGTCAGTTTTCTAAGATAAGGACACTTTTTAAGCAAAGGGTCACCTTTTATTTTTTTGGTTTTTTTTGAAGACGTTCAACTTTTACCTTAAAGAGGTGAATTCTATCATTTAATCTGTTTAGAAAAAGAAGTTACCCCTGTCAATACCATAAATTAGTATAAGACGGTCTTATATGAGATTTTTTTATTTTTCTCAAGGGATCAACCAATCTTACTTAATGTATTCTAAGGATATAATTAATTTAATCTCAATCACAAAAATTAAAGATTTAATCCCATTGAAATCAATTAAGGAAAAACTATAAACAATCAAACCCTATAAAACCCAAGGATGAAATTGTTAAAACACCTTTGCAACTTTTACCATATAATACACTCGAATATACCATGAGCATGGTACACCCAATACTATTTTTGGCTCATTGCTCATTCGAAATCCTCCAAATGAACAAAATATACACAAAATGAGAGAGCTCCAAATGAGCATATGAGTACACTCGAGTGTGTGATGAATTGAATGTGCTCGATATTGTTTTAGTTTAATGTAAACAGGAGATACCTGTGATTAAATTTTAAAAAGAATATCAAATTTTGGGACTTATTATTATTTTTTTACAATTATTATCATTAATTATCCTTAAAATTGTATAATAATGTTTATTTAAATTATTAATATTAGTATATGTAGCACTCTTTATAACCAATAGGAATAAAGATGAGGATTTTAGAAGGAAAGAAAGAAAGAAATAGGACACAGAATAAGTATATAATTGTCACAAAAATAAACTTTTTCCCCCTTCTCTCTTACTCTACAAACTCTCTTTTTGCCTCACAAATCCATGATACTATTATTATCTCAAAGTCCAAGAAAACAAACTCTCATCATCCACAATGTCCCCCCTGCATTGGAATATGACTTATCAACAATTCAACACCTCCCCTCTAATACAGACCCAATTATACTCTGAGCCTTTATTTCTCACTGTACTGCTTGTTAGTTGTTCCCACTTCTCTGCATAAATACTGCCTTTCAACCCATCTTTGGTCCCTCACACTTTTCTCTCTCTTCCTTCCCTTTTCATTTTTCTTTCCTTTCTCTCTCACAAATTCCTCCCTTTTTCTTTCAAAAACAAACACTAATCTTATCATGCCTCCTCTCTCGTCAGGTCCAGGCTCTTCCCTTAGAGCCAAAAAATTTCTCCTCCTCATCACCAAATCTTTTTATTGTTTTGTCACTCTTATGATTATCATCCATCACCATATATACTTCTTGCCATGAAAATGGTTTTGGCGATATCTCTCCTGAGCTTGTTCTTCTTACCTCATATCACTTCTGTTTCTAACTCCACGAACATCACTTGACTTTTCTTGACCTTGCAAGTCCATGGACGTGGGGGTGTCAGTCTACCAGCTCTCTATGCTCTTTCAAAGGCTAAAAGTCAAAGCCTCTCACACTCTATTCATGAATATCCTCCTTCCGTGTCTATCCCTCTCGAGCTTTATCTTTTTGTTTGTATATAGTTCCTTTTTCTTGAATATTTGAGTAGCTTATTAGTGATGTTTTGAGGTTCTTATTTTTTATATTTTTCAAGAAGTACTCTATGAAGATGTTTTTGTGTTAGTTCCTTATTTATAGAATCTCATGTAATTTTTAGGGTAAGGTCATGGCACAAAAATATACTGCATAAGCTGTGGTATTTGAAAGTTAGGGTTTCGGTTTACCCTACACACTGTTACAAGGTACTACATCTGTTTCTTCTTACTATTATTTCACTACTTTGTGAAACTACATAAAAGTATATTCTTAGTTTATTTGAATGCAAATCTTATGCACACTGCAATTAGAATGAGTACTTGAGAAAATGACTTAAAACTTCTAAAGTTATCCTGGCTGTAACCAATGCTTTAAGTGGAAATAATGATTGATGACGTGAGTGAAATGATTATTACTTGTTCAATATCTTACAACATTAAGAAACACAAAGTAGTCATCCTAATTAGTGACAATTATTGATATTAAATAATTAATACTATTGTTTAACCAAATCACAGTGAACTGTTTCTTTTCTTTTTCTTTTTTGGCTTTTTATCTTCTCTTGGATGGCTAAGAACAGTTGCAGATTATATCAGTTAAGATGAAATATTCAAAACAAAAATGGGGGTACCAAAAAAGAGGAAGTGAAAGAAAGTAAAAGATTCAGGAAATACTAGGGTCCCAATGTGACTCCTTTTATGTGTGACTATTTATGGAAAGTATTGGCATTTGCATCATGGAAAAAAATTTCCCTTTTTAGAACTTTTGTAGGCGATAAAAGCAAACCTTAGTCTCTCTCTCTCTAAGCACCGCCAAAAATGAGAAAATATTCATACTTTCACTCTGCGTATTCACCTCACGTTAGTTCTCCACCCAGGAGCAACTTTACCATATTCCGAAATTCAACTGTTTCAATAAAGCCCCTATGGTAGTAAGTTTTGGATGAGATCTAAAACAGTAAAACTACCCTCAACGATTTATGTACAGACACAATTTCCTTTCTATCATTAGTAGTGTGACTCTCAATTATCATAAACAAGTTGCAGTCGAGGAATCTCAGTTCATAATCGATACGAAAATATTTTTACTTATAACATATTTCGAGTATACATCCATCAACAAATGTTGGAATCACAAATCATATATTTGTATATTAGATCAAAAATATTGTATGAGGAAACAAACATATCACCCCTATCTATCAGCTAAATTAAGATGACAATATATTGATTTCAACATACAACAATTGCGATTATATATACAAATAAAAATCCTTATGAGCAAAATATGTTCATGTAGGATATAAACTAGATAGCCACCAATTGCAAGTTTGCAAGCTGTAAAATAATCTCGTCGCTTGCAGTTTAACTCTCCTTTATAAATTGCAAAGTGAATCTCTATGTTACTTACTATACCACTTTCCTTTACGAGTTGTAAATTTCTATTACAACAATCGGAATCTTTAAAGAGTTTAGAGATTAGGACTTAAATGTTAGTCTCACATCCTTGAATTGTCCGATTCCTTTATCAGCAATTGCTTCAAATAACTTAGTAAGGTGCCATGTAATAGTTCAAAGGTGTATCATACACCTAACGTCAAGTGGATCAGAATACTGGTGCCATCTATATGCGTTAAAAGGACAATGAACCTGATTTCTTAAGTATATACTGGCCGAATAAACATGCGAACTTCATTTCTACACTTGTGCATAGTGAGATTGAATTATTCAGGCCGAATTAGCCAAAAAATAGTTTCTAGTAAAGTTTGTTTCAAACTGTTGATGTGTGTGTGATCATAACAATTGGAACTAGATCCATCCCGCAAGTGGCCGGAGCATTACATTATCCGAGCCACAAAGTCTGCATCACTCTACTAGGAAATGATAACTTTACAGAACATAACAGATATGGAGACCTTGTTATGACATATCACCAAGGACATGATATATACAAGAACAATGGGCAATAGAAAAAGGGGGGGGCGAATCTATGAATAATTCAAGCATTGATCAAATTTTCATTCCTACGATGATAAACTGAGGTTCACTTTAAGCAGCAAGCACTAGCACCTTTATTGTTCCTTGACTATTGGCAGTTAACAATGTAGGACTATCACTTTTCCAGCATACAGCACTGATGAAATAGGCTCCAGCATCTTCATCAGCGTCTTCAACATCAGGTGATCCAAATTTGTGACATGTTACCGGTCTAGAAATTTCCTATAATTAAAGTAATTTCATTTTACTTCAATTAGCTGACATGCTCAAATTGTTCATAAGAAGACGGCAAATTTATCTATGTATACTGACCTTGTGATATACAAATACTTCGTTAGTTTCACTACCACAGGCAATGTATTCACTGTTTACAGAAAGTCCTACGAAGTTCTTCTCGTTAGTATGGCCCCTAAATGTACGAACCTGCAAAATTCAATGGCAAATTTAAAGACAATATATAAGCTTCATACATAAACATTAGTTCTCCATTCTCTTGTTCTTCGGCTCTTATTTTACCAGGCCATAACAAATTAGAAATTGTAAGAACTCACTGGCAAGCTTTCTTTCACATCCCACAGCCTCAATGTGCTGTCAGTTGATGCTGAAGCAAGCTCATTAGTTGATAAGAATTTGACATATGAAACAGCTTTCTTATGCCCACCAAAGACATGAACTGGCTGGCTTATATTTCTCAAATCATAATAATGAATATGATGGTCAGCAGAACCAACCTACACAATAAAATCGTTCCATTATCTAAGAATAGGGGACTATGTCCAGCATAACAAAAACAGTGACTGATTACAAAAATCTATCGCGATAAAGAAAACAAACTTTATCAACTAGATGCGCACATTGCATAGTAAGGGGTGATGTTAATGCAGAATACAGGAAGAGAGTTCAAGTCAGCAACATCAACTCACAGCTTCACTAAGCCTTCTGCTCAAGACTCAAGAAAATAACTAGATGCACCCAAGAATCAAGGTAAAATATAACTATCCAAAAAACAAAGAAAGGAGAAAGGCAAAGGCAAGGTTAAAACAAACATATTAGAGCGAAGTTTGAGAGGAAGTAATCATGCTTGAACAGTGCATACCGCAATATGATAGCTAGATCCTGGATTGTACTTGACACAACATATATTTGCCTTCATGTCAATGTTAAGCACACTAGCTTCCTGCTTCGTACACCACACTTTTACCTGCCAAACAGAATTTATGAGCTAAAATTTATAACATTTGAACTCTTCTTGCATACAAGAGCTTCATTAAAGTGAGATGATATTTTGTTGGTTAGCAAGTAACCAAGTGTCTTCAAATTTGAGAGAGAGAACTGAGCAGATTATCCAGATTCTTATCTTTAATAAATGAAGTTTGACCCAATATAGGAATTCTGCTCAATTTCTTCTCCAACTACTAATGCATTTGCATTCCTTAGTTATCTAGCACGTAAAAACAAAGGCATATAAAGAGCCTATGAAGATGCATGGGATAATGCAGGTATGACCAGACATAAAAACAAAGGCATAGAAAGAGCCTATGAAAATGCATGGGATAATTCAGGTATGACCAGACATAATAGACACATGGAACTGAAAGACGAAGAACATGAGAATATTCACTCTGCTTTCGTATCTTTGGATTTGCTGCATGTTACTTTTTCCATATGGCATTCAACGACAGATCAAATTTGCATAACCTTAAGAATATTACAGATCATGGGTAAACAAATCTCCATGTGGCATTCGACGATAGATTGAGCAAGATTGGCTGTCTCCAGATGCATGATTGCAGGCAACATAGTTTCAAAAATCTTGCACAAGTATCTGGAGTCATAGATGGTCTCCATTACCATTCTAGGCAACACTATCCTAAGTCCAAACAGTCTGATACGGGAGCAAAGGTTCCATTTAAATTTAACGATCTTACCTGACTTTTAAATATTTGGGTCTGGATTATTCTACAAATAGAAGTTTGTAATTGGTCTTTTTTTCATGGACTAACTGATACTCACTCCAGTTTTTATTAGTTTACTCACTTTCCTTTTGGGTTGTCATTTATTATATTTTTTCTGTTTTTGGAATGGTCCTATCTTCTTTATATTATTATCTTTACAGCAAAGTTTTTCTCACTCTACCCTCTTGGCCCACAACATTAACGTCAACATAATATGCAATAAATTAATACTTTCTCTTCCCTTCTATGACCCACATACCTAGTCTCCTAAAACTATATGCCCAAAGAAGGGTAAACTAATAAAAACCGGAGGGAGTACTTCCATAGACTTGTTCTAATCTTTAACAAACACGGAATAGAGTTTCTCGCTCACAGAAACAAGATGGACGCACCTTGGCCAGTGTGATTAGATAAAAACAATTAGCCATCAAGAAGTATTTGAACTCTTTAACACAGGCTGGAGTGGACCCCAAGATTTAGTGGTTCAGTGAGTTGCCATTATATTTGTTTAGTTAAGATCATAAGGTGTCTTTAAGTATTTTAAGATAATTAAAAATATAATTAGCTTGTTTTATCGTACTATAAGAAATTTTGGTATTTTTTTTATCACTTTGTCACCGACAGATTATTTTATTAGGAGTCTATCATTCTTAGATTTCTATTTCTTTTAGGGTTTATGTTAGTCAAACAACCCTATATAAGGGGACTTGTATACTCTATTATGATGAGGTTGAATATTGATAATTGCGTTTAACTCGTACTTGATGGATTTTTTTTCAAGTATTTCCAAGTGATACTTAACCCTTTCTCTCGTTGTTTGCGCACTGCAAAACCCTCTAAACTCACGCCTTTAAAGATCTACCTTTTTTAAATGTTATTTGGGTCCTTCGTGTCCATATTATTCTCTCATAATATCCACTTGTAACTCAAAATTCCACAAAATTACATGCAAAGGTGACTTCTATTTCTCACAAGATCCGGTCCCATATAGATTCAAGGAGATCTCATGGAAGAAAGGATGACTAACCTTCTTACTAATTACTATCATGCTTCAGCTATGTCAATTGATATGGAAAATCAAAAGCCCTGCTGGGAGGGTTATAGTTTATACCTAATCAAAGTGGGGTCTTCAAGTGAAAAAAGCAGAAAAGAACAAACCCAAGGAGTATTAATGCGAAAATGAAGGCCACACAGTAGAAACTACATCATTGACTTCATCCTTCTTAAGTTGCTCAAGAACATAAAGTATTGAAGAGGACAAAACCGGACTTCAGTTAAAAAGCAAGTGAGATTATCATTTCTCAAGACTAGCTACTCACAACCATGTTTTTCCAAAGTCCTAAAATTAGAGGAATAATGCCAAAAGGCTGAGTTTTAACTCCTCTGATAATGGTTCTGAAAAGCAACTGGAACATGGACAGAGGATTTACCTCAACGAAAAGTAAATCTGTATTACCTGAGACAAATTTATACTGAATTTATTCGCTCGTTTTGCCAATTTGCCCTTAAACGATAAAACCAGGTTTCTAAGAAAATCATTGTCAAGAAACATAACAAACTACAATTGGACCAGCTTTCACCATAACATTAATGGAAAAAAAGGGTGACCTTGAACAGTTCCCGACCTAACCAAACTCAACAACTGGCTTCCTGTTTCTCCACTTCCATTTGGACCATTTATTATTCAACAACGCCACCCTAAAGGCAATGGTTTAAAGTTTCAACCTCATTCTCCAATTTTGCCCACAGTACCCAAGCACACAACAGAACTACCACCATATGCACACAACAGAACTAACAAGGACAATTGATCATGCGGCCTTATTGTTCAGACCTCGGATCACTTACTTATGAGATTAGATAAGATATCGGATTAAGCATCAGAAGCTACTCAATGACAAATCAAATACCTTACAGTCATCACTGCCAGATACAAGCATTGAAGGTTCTGTGCACGAGAAATCGACACTCCATGCCCGTTTTTCATGCTCTTCATACTCCATCACACTCTGCAGAAACAGGTGCACAAAAATGGTGAAACAGAAAGAAATGTACAAACACCATAGGACAAAGCAAGTATCATAAAATGGAAAGCAAATTACAACATCTATCAATTATTAATTTGTTACCTGGCGCGTCGTCACATCCCATACAGTAACTATTCCCTCATAATCACTACTAGCTATTTGATTCTTAGTAAACTTGTTCCAGCTCAAACAACTGAGTTTGGATAAAGTTGATATCTCAACAACAGGACAGTGTGCATCTGCAGGTTCATTCACAACCTGGAAAGCAAAGGAGAAAACAATGTAATGCAAACCAGCCAGTTGTTCTTAAATCCTAAATCCTAACAGAGACAATAGCATTGTGTAGCACAACTTCGGAAGTTCGGATTTAACCCAGATGACTGCATCAATGGTACATGCACAAGATAGATAAATGCAAAACAATTTCGAAGTGACTGAAAATTAATATGAAATCCTAGAGTTAACATATCAATCAAGTTTATACCAGACAAAGAAAGAACACAAGCACATTGTACACTATAATTTATTTTAACATTGATAAGGTAAAATACAGAAACACCTCTTGCAGGGCCCTAGTTACAACCACTCCCCTTCATCAACAGAAAAAAAGGAAGTAAATATACAATCATGCTCCCAGGGGAGCTGGAAGCACCAAGCAATGTGCTATGAATCGATATTTAGGGGGTACGGGTATTTTAGGGAGTCTCTTTATTAGTTAGCTTGAGGAATAAGTTAGATAGTTTGTTAGGGAAAGTAGTATAAATATAGAGCAAAATAGAATGTGAAAATCATGTTGAAAATAGATGAGAAATTGGGTGAGCTTTTAAGAGTTCAATTGGGAGAGAATCAAGCCTCTCGAAAGCTTGAATATCTTTACATTTGGCTATATATTCTGTTATTAATCAATCAAAGTTCATCATCTTCCCTTAATTTCTCCATTTTAGCACTACAATCTGTCCAAGCTATGTTAACTCATAGCACGATGCTCCATTTCCTGATTCTCAATGTTGTGTTACTCATATAAGCACTTCATTTAGTATAAGCGAAAACTCCGTCTGTCCCATATTATTTGCCAGAAACAATATTGGCGCGATATTTTAGGAAAGTGAAAAAGTAGAGAGCCCTACTCTGGAGATAAAGTTAAGGATATCTGGCAAAATAAAGTGGGATAGCTCAACAAGGAAACCATGGGAAATAATATGGGACAGAGGGAGTAACACAAAGTCAATGTGTTCTACACAGCCTTAAACAAAATGAGGCCTCAACAAGTAAAGCTCCTTTTTTCTCCTTTCCCCAATCACTCTTCCTTAAGGTTAGAAGTCATAATGAAGATTATGGGTACACACCCTTGATTCTCCTTAAAGTAAACCCAGCTAAAAGTTTCCTGGATCTCTGACAATTCGGTAACAAATAATATAATGCAGTCATCTGAAAGACAAGTATGGGAGGTGCCACCGACTGAAATTGTAATCCACAACCACAAGTGAGAATCAGCTCATAAGGACCAGCTACAAACACAAATTTATTTCCGTATACTAGCCACCAAAAGAAATAGATCCCCCCCCCCTCACAACTTGCAAACTTCAAGAGAAAGTGAAGGTAATTTTCACAGCTAGACAACAAAGAATGTGCACGGTATTCAAAAATATGATGTTGCCACAAAATATCCAAATGCCTAGACAGCATCTGTGGAAGTGCTTTTATGAATGGATTAATGTTTGCTAATTTCTTACACAGACAACAAGAAGCCGTAAGATTTTGAGTCAGCTTACCGAGGAGAAGTCGAAAACTTTAATTCTTCGAGAAACACCAGCTGTAGCAAATAACTCATCATCACGGTCAAATTCTATGCTGTAATAAGAGAAACACTTATAATATCAGTCAATATTTGTCACCAGCCAAATAGATAAAAGGGACATATATAACAGGCACCTAAACGCTTTGCTCCCTCCCTCCCTCCCTAGAAGGGTGGGTTTGTAAAGAGGAGCCTCTGGGATCTAGCCTAGGGCAATATTGAGCTTGAACAAGAGGATCATGCAATTACGCTCAACGAAAAGTGGAAACTTCCTTTCAAATCAAATATCCACGCCAGATACCCAATGAATGGGTAGCGTCACTTCAACTTAGCCCAAAGTCACATAAAAGACTTGCTAGCTAAAAATCAAACAAAGAAAGTCCATTTTATAACGTAGTTAAACAGTCAAGCCAGCGATTTTCTTCTCAAAGTAACAGAAATAATCTTTTTCCATAGACATTTATGTCATTTTAGCCAAGTCCATGTGTTACAGGACCTGGTGCTAGTTGAAGCTCCAAGGCGTTGGCCAGTCACCCAGTGACCCATTTACAATTAAGAATCATACTGATCCATACACATACTAAGTTGGATAGTAGCCTTCTTTGAACGCAATACGAACATAGCTAGGTACAACAAACATGAAAATTTAGAGGCATCATACTCACACCCGTGGAGAATTAGGGGTCAAGTTTATTACTTAAACATCCAATCAGAAAAGGAATGATCGATTGATCGCCTGAAATATAACAGAAAGTAGAAAAACAAGGTTAAAGGTTCACCTTGATACAATATTGGCTGAATGAAAAGGGTCCCCGTGTTTGAGTTCTGCTATAACTCTCAAGCGACTGTTTCACATAGAATCAAAACAAGTGAATTCTTACGTCAAAAGGCACAAGAGCACCACAAAATCACATTAAATGATGTAAAAACTAGTCTAGAAAATAGATAAGGGAAAATTTGAACCTGTAACGAGTGAATGTAGACAGTACAGATTGAAACTCAGCAAGACCTGCACTATAGCCTTCTCTCTGCATAAACGTTGGATCCCTTTCATCTTGTCTGACTGACTGGCCACCCAATTGGCGACGTTTTTGCAGGTAACATTCTTGCAAGTCATTGAACTGTAACCATATGAAATGAAGACTTGTAAAAGCAACTTAACAGCAATATTGTGCTTAAGAACATAATACATACAACAAACACCAAACCAACTTGAAGTTCATGAAGGGGGAAGCTTAATACAAGTGCTTGCATATGAATGCCCATATTGCACCTAAAAAGGATAAAAACAGACAATTCTAAGCTGAATTTTAACCCTAACAAGTAGAATGATTCAGCATGCATACATTTGCCCACACCCAAAGGCACTTGGACAAATCCTCTCGTTCACTGGTAGTACTTAAAAAGAAAAGCAGTAAAATTCTACTTCCTAATCAACATATTATCTTATACAGTACTCCGCATATAACAAAAAGACGTGAACAACTACAAACCTGCACATGGATTCTTTTTTTTCTCATCACAGCCAAACCAGACTGGCTAAGGTATTGTGAGTCTAAACCACTTAAAGCATCCTTTCTTGAAGGCCCTTGGGAGCCTTGAGCCTTTCCATCCATCTTCTTGTTCTGGAAACTTCCTGCAGCCAACCCTCCTAGTGAGCTTCGAGAACCAGAAGAAACACCGCCACCACTCCTATCAGCTGTTGAAGGCCATAATTTTGGGGAAGGATCATCACTGAGCATTCTCAGTTTCACTGAATATCTATCCCTTGCTCGATATAATTCCATCCTATGTCTCTCCACAGCAGTGATGTCCTCTTTAATGTACTGAAGGTCACCTTGAATCTGGAAGATGAAGAGTATGTAGTACATGACGATCCATATGGATAAGATATAGCTTTAATTAATACCTACCAAAGCAGTACTATTAAAGAACTATTCTCCTAGTCAACAAGGTTGAAACTTGTATATTAAGCCACACACCTCACTAAGTTCATCAACTTTCTGCTTCCTCAAGCAATGCAGGAAATCTAGCAAAATCTGCATATTTCTCTCTGCTTCTTCTTGCTCCATCTTTCTCTTTTTCTCTGCAAGAAGTGACATGAGAGTGTCCACCTCCTTGACTGACACTTCACAACCCTGACTACGAATCATAAACACACATAAGATTTCACGAAAACCGAACTTTAAAGAAATAATGGCTGAATGAGTGCCATGAACAGAACTGTGTCTGAAGATAAGACTTCCCCATTATATGATGAGACACGCAACAATTTCCAAAAATTTAAGCTAATTGGCATCATCCAGAAAACAATGTTTGTTCCATAACCTAACATAAACACACATACAGAATTACACCTTCGTTTAGCCGGTAGTTGCATAAATGATAAAATCTTCCCAATTATATACCAAGCACTATAAATGTACCAGAGAGGCAGAGACTCTAGTTATCCAGTATTACCGAAGACTGAAAACATAATGCTTTCAATATCTTCCTACTATCATTTTACATTTATTTCCTTCTGTAACTTCATTGATCATTTTCTACCCCTTTTACCTTTCTGTTCTTTATCATATTTATTTATTCACCCAGTCTAATGATCATCCCTTTCCAATCATTACTTTTGATCTTACCCCCGCCAACATTGCTTTCACCACAAGTCGCAAATACTAATTTCTTCCTAGATTGCACTAGAAAAAAAACTAACTTTTTCCTAGTTATACAAGAATATTCATCAAAACAACCTCTCCACATCACTCTGCACTGCACCATAGATTGGAGCCATGTGCACGAACTCGTACCCAATGCATTCATTACTAGATTAATATTCAGATAATCACTACTATATAAGGAGAGAGACGCATTTCTATGAACCACTGTATATCCTACGTGATGCAACCAAGTAGGAGTAATAATTAAACGTCCAACAAACTTTATAGTCCCTTTTAATTCAATTCTCCAACCCTCCTCGGCTCCTCCCCTTAATTTTCCGAGTTTGTGACAGGGTAGCATTCACACGTGGCACAAGTGCTACATAAAAAAAAAAAAAACTATCCATATTTGCACGAGTATGGCCCCTTTCTTTTGGATTGGGAGAAACTGAACTGAAACTAAACCAAAACAAAACTGAACTGCGGAAAACTGAACTGTACTACGAGAAAGGTGAACATGGGAGATTGTCTTAAATGAACTAAAAATAAGTCCAAAAGAAGAGGGCGTATATCTCATCCACTTAAGCAAATATCAAAATAACCATAGACTATCAAAACAAAATAAATAATTAGCACTAAATTTCCCCCATAAACTAGCATTCCATAAAAATAAGTATAATAATAACTGACCTGCAATAATGCACGACGAAATTGCTCAACAGGAGATGCATTTCTCGAAACTTGACGAACCGAAGCCTTCTTCAATAGCTACAAATGCGTGAATAAACCGTATAACAATAAGCTGCAATTTCCAAAATAACAACAACAACAACAACAAAAAAAAACTCTCAAAACAACAAAAACACTTTAAATCACTTCCATAAAATCATCAACAAAAAATCAAAATCACCTTATCAAGAAGAAAATTAGGGTAAAGTTGATTATTAGTAAGATGACGACCACAACAAGGACAATCACTCTTATTTCGAAGATGCGTAATTATACACATGTAACAAAAACTATGTCCACAAGCTGTAAGAAACGCGTCTTTTATCATCTGCATACAAATCGGACACATTAAATCTTTATCAGTTTCCGTCGGAGAAACCTCGAGTTCGTCGCCAACAATGGCGGATTCCGGCGCCACCACCGTTAATGGCTTTACCGCCGGAACTAATGCGCCGGAAGAATTTTCTCTCTCCTTCATTTTTGAATTTTCTCTCTCCTCGAAGAACAAAAAAAGTGATGATGTGCAGTATATTTTCTGTGCGATTGAAATTGAAATTTTATGTGGTTATTAAGCGGTTAAAGGTTGCAAGTGGGTTTTGCAATGTTGGAATGGAAAGTGAGGTGGTGTGTGAAATGAGGAGAATTGTGGAAAAGAGAAGATGACAATATTTTTCTGAGAACTAAATTGGCCCACGTTCTATCTTTGGTATCTACTACTTTTGTACTTCATCTCTTTTATTGGGAGTGTTCTCATAACACTCCTGACCATAACTCCATAAGTATTATGCCTTAAATGTGTATGTTTTCACTGCTTGGATAAAATCATGTACTAATAATTTTTTGTCCAATTGAGAAATGAGGATCTGTAGTGGAGTGAATATGGACTCATTCTTCTTTTTCTGTAATTCATAATGGTGAAAGAGCATATCGGTTTTCCAAGTCATTTGTATGCTTACTTTGTGACACAGAGGTGTTGATTTCGCAGTGATGGTTGTGGATGACTAATTTAGGTGTGTTCTCTTCACCTTTACAAAAATAAGTTTCAGGTTTATTAAGGTCTGATCAGGTGGAACTATAAGGTGAAACCAGCGCTGATTAGGTCTAATCAAGTATAATAAGTTCACTTTAGATAGGTTCAAGTGAAAAGGATACACGTTTATTGATGTCAAGGGTATGACTTTTTATTCTTTGTCACTGATCAATCTTCATCTAAATGTACGAAACTATTGTTTGATATTGCACTTGTACAAGTTTTGTGTGTCAATTTGATTTGATGTTGGATTACGCTCCCTCCACCTGCGACAATTGTCAACCTTTTTTCCCTTCAATCTTCTAGATAGTTGGCTCATTTCCCATAAAAATAATTATAAGCATTTTAGTATGTCATAATAAAGGCCGCTTTATAATTTTTGTTTCAAGTGCAATATAAAGGAAAATCTTGTCAAAAAAGACATTTATCTTTAACCTTTTAAAAGTTGGAGTGCAAGCTACTGTTGAAATCAACAGTGCTATGGGTGAGAAAACACCGAAATTTACTGTTCGTAAGCTACCCATATGTTGCGCACATGAATTGGCAATTCATTTTGGCGCCCTTTACTTTGCTTGTCAACGTGGCGATTACTCTTTTCTCTTTCCTCGCAAACGTGGCAATCTTCTACCCCTCATCTCCACTTGCCTGTTCTTCATTCTTGGTTTGACACCTCATTTCTTCCATTCCATTCTTCCTCGAATTAAATTGCATTTGCTTTTGATGCTGCACATCTGCAAAGTGCAATTAACTTCTTTTGATTCTAAAGTCAAACATCATTGATTGGTGTCCTGAAATTGGCGGCACATCATCTTCTTATTCTCCTTAACATCAAGTGGCCTTGGGTTGCAGCTTGGGGATTATGGTTGGACATGGATTTTGGACGCGGGGCAATGCAGGGATTGCTGAAGCAAATCCTCCATTTGATTCAACGAATTGCTAGTGGCAAGAATTACAAGGGTTGGGAAATTGGTGGCCAGCGGATATGAGGGTTTCAATGTATTTAAAAGGGTAAGTTTTGAAATTGCTAATTGATTGGTAATTGGTAAAAGCCTACTTCAAGTTCAAGATCTCATCCATCCATGTATTTGGCAATTTTACTTTTTTGTACATCATTATACATAGATTTGATTAATTAGGTGCCCTGTGTGTGTTTTGAAGTTATTCTTGCAATGTTGCCTCATTAGTCGCTATTATTATTATTTTTTGGGTAATTATGGTAAATTAATAATGTGATATTTACATTTAGATTATACAAATATGTACTGAATTTAAGATTACAGAAATAGATGAGGTTTCATATATATTATGGGGGATGTTGGTGCCAAATGCATGTTTGTTCCAGGGAGTGGGAAGATGTCCAGCAGGGTTATGATGTGTATTCTAATATATAATCTCATCTAATATTTAGAAGTTTTCTCAAAAGTACGGTTACTGTTCTAACCACTCAAAGAGGTGTGCATTCCGGTTTTAAAGCTCAAACTGAGCTAGAAAGAAGGGATGAGGTACAATAGGATCTCATTTTTAATTCAGTAAATTTTCCCTTTTCCCCAATACAGTCCTTCCCATTCTAGGGTTTGGGTTCCCTTTCAATATAACCCTATAGTATAAATACTAACTTTCAGAGAAAGTGTCTCTCTGTCTTTGTATATGTTCTTGAGCTTCAAATTTGAAAGTGGTAGGTCATTGCTTCATACCCTTCTTGTGTTAAACAACAATTATTAGTTTTGTAAGTGGCTTGCCTTTAATCATACAGGCAAATGGAACTTGGCACAAATTACTCCCTAAAAAGACTTCCAAAGATGATTACATATTGTCACAAGTTAATTCCTAAAAAGACTTGCACAAATAATTACATACAAATATCTGCAAATCGAATCTAACTTGACAATTATGAACTCTGCCAACCCCCCCAAAAAAAACAGTTAGGGTGTTGTGTACATTGTGTGGATTGCTTGGTGGTTTCATTGCACCCTTGTTTTTGGACTTAAATTGGAGAATCATGCTATCTGAACTTTGCATTTAACACTTGATGCATGTTTCACCTTGAAAAAATGGATGTTTTCAGTTGAAGATGGTGATGAAATCTTAGAGTTAATTCTTAATTGTCATTCTTTCATATCATGTTATTGATGGCCTTTCCATTGTGGCTTGTAGATTTATAAGGAGGTTTCCTGATAATGAGATCTTGAAGTTCAATTTAAAAACATATCTGTTTTTTTTATGGCCTGAAATCTTACAGTTAACTTAAAATTGTCATTCTTTCATAGCATGTTGTTGATGGGCTTTCCATCGTGGCTTGTATATTTATAAGGAGGTTTTCTGATAATGATATCTTGAAGTTCAGTTAAAAAACATTTCTCTCAGCATTTTTTTTTTTGCTGGCCTGCCTCTGAAATCTGATTTAACTATTGTTCAGATGGCTTGGGTTATGCGACTTTAGTGTTTTGGAGCCATGGAAATTAGTTTGACCTGGTTTCTGCTAAGTTGTATGGAATATTAGGATCTAAGTTTTTCTTTGCTGCTTATTATCCTGTGGATCTGTTGGTGGATTAGAATTTCTACAAAAATGTCGGGCTGATTGTTTTTTGTGTCTCCTGTAGGATTCCTGTTGATTCTCATTAATAAGTTCTTACCAGTTTGCAAGCCAGTCCCTGGTAATTCCTTTTCTTAAAATCTCATGTTGTAGCCTACTTAACAATATGTTGTTATATGCTTGCTCAATTGTGTTTGACCTGTAAATTTGTTTTCTTACTGCTGCTGTGTTTGTGGTGTGCCTGTTGTTTCGTTGCTCATTAATTAAGCCTTGTTCCAGTATCCATGTGTGCTTGCTCTTTAAAAACTAATTGTACTAACCTCTTATTTTAAATGTGTTGCTTTCTATGGGTTTGGAAAATAAATAGTTCTCCCACTTTTAAAATGTCTGTTCACTTGCTTTTTGGGTTACGGTAGGTGGACCTTGCTTTTAGGCATTAAACTAATTCATAGCTATGTGATTTGTAGTTGATGATTACTCTTTCAAAAGGAACTTATTTTGGAAAAACCACACATTAGCATGTGATTGTGGAAGAACATTGGAACAACTTCTTTGAGGCATCGTGCTTTGACTGTTGTGTTTGATTTATGCACAAGTCATCCACCGTAAATTGAGTTGTTTTGCCTTTACAGGTTGTAGCTATGTCACAAAACCCAATGCGCATCCCATTCCAACCTCTACTGAGGCAAATTTCTGAGTGCCTAAACTTTTTTCCCACCTATGGCCTTGTCAATCTAGCTAAGAACAATGATTGCGTAGCTGTTAGGACATAGTGTGGCCCAATTGCTTATATGTATGTTGGTGGGGAGGCTAGCAACCTAGATGCATCGATCGAAAGAGCTGCTGAATCAGCTGTCCATGACCTCATTGATAAATACGGTGTCCATGTTGAGGATTTCACGGCTGGCAAAAAACGTGTGCTTGATAGATGTGCACACTTCTATAGGCTTAAGAGAATTGAACTTGAAGCTGTTGAGAAGGGGCTGCCATCAGGCATGCCATCTGAAGTTGAATGCCTAGGTGCTTTCCATCTATTAGGCACATCTGAAGTTGAACTTAAATGGGTTGTAACAGATTTGATGCATTTCAATACAATTAATGAAAACTTCCCTATATAATGGTTGCCTATGAATTGCAGTTCCTCTTTTTGATATGGCTAGCCTGCAGCATGTCCACTTTTACTGTATGATTGTTATGAATTAGTTTAGTTACTAATCAACCTTAGATTTGGTTACGTATAAAAGCTTTATTTTTAGCAGCGTTTAAGATTACCAACCAACTGACCACAACACTAATCATTTAAAGTCAGGTAACAAATTTGAATCTGATACATTTAAAAACTCTATTCTGTATTTTTAAAAGCTCCAACTGATACTAATACGTAAATTACAAATACGGATGTATAAAGATAGTATGTCTTGTATACCTGTATTTACACTCCTTGTCTTTTAATCCTTCCTTTGCTGTTATCCTTCATACTTATCTTGGATAGCACTATTGTGCTGGAACACTTTCCAACTGCAGGAACCTGAATACTGAGGCTGCTTTCCAACATGTCTTATTCACAGCACTTCTAATGCTTTAAGGCAGTTGGGAATTCTTCAAAACTAAAGTTATCATTTCCAATGTTTATAATGTTACAGTTAATGCCTTTGCCATAAAGTAAGGCTATTGCTCTTGTGCACAAATATGGTAAACCTGACCTCTTTATAACAATGACATGCAATCCCAATTGGCCTGAAATTAAAGCACAACTTGCCCCTGGTGAACAAGCACAACACCGCCCTGATATAGTGGCCCGCATCTTCCGTGCAAAACTTATATCTCTTAATAAAAAGTTGATGGAAGAATACATATCTGGTGAAGTTGCAGCATTCACATATGTTGTTGAGTTCCAAATTAAAAGCGTGGCTTGCCACACGCACATTTCTTACTCATTTTAAAACCAGACTACAAGATCAAAGACCCAGCTATGTTTGACAAATTTGTCAGTGCTGAAATACCTGATGAGAAGAACCCTCATTTGCGAAAAGTAATCTTAAGTCACATGATGCATGGCCCATGTGGCAAAGCTATTCCTGATTGCCCTTGTATAAAGCACAAAGAAAGCCTTGGGACTTGTAAATATGAGTATCCTAAGGCTTTTACAGAGGAAATAAGCAACCATGAAAATGGGTTTCCTCTTTATAGGAGAAAGGATGATGGTACGGCTCCTGTTATTCGCAAGTTTGCAATGGATAATAGATGGGTTATTCCGTACAACCATTATCTTTCAGCCTTTTTTGATTGCCACTTGAACATTGAAGTTTGCTCAACCATCCAAGCAGTCAAACATATATACAAGTATGTATACAAAGGACACGATAAAATTTCGTATGCTGTTTCAAGAGAGAAAGAGAATGACCAAAGACCTGTAGACGAAATAGAGGCTGCTTGGAGATTGTTTTCATTTGATTTGTTTGAGATGTATCCTCCCGTCCTTCCTCTTCAAGTGCACTTGCCAAATGCCCAAACAATCCAGTTTAAGCCTAATGAACAGCTTGCAGGCATTATAGCAAGCGATTCCAGGTCACGAACATCGCTTACTGAGTTTTTCAAGATGAATGTGAACGAACCTGGTGCACAACAATACTTTTAAGCCTAATGAACAGCTTGCAGGCATTGTAGCAAGCGATTCTAGGTCACGAACATCGCTTACTGAGATTTTCAAGATGAATGCGAGCGAACCTGGTGCACAACAATACTTGTACTTAGAGTTCCCAGAACACTATGTGTGGACTGCTTCAGCAAAGATATGGACAAAAAGAGTTCAGAAGAATATTGCCATTGGCCGCTTGGCATTCGTTGTGCCAGTGGAAGGCGAACGTTATTTCTTGCGCTTATTGCTAACTCATGTTCGCGGGGCAATTTCATTTGAACACCTGCATATTGTCAATGGGTATCTATGTGCAACATTCCAAGAAGCAGCATTGAGCTAGGCCTGCTTGAAGAAGATGATTCTGTTGTCAAGTGCATGGAAGAGGCAACTAACATTGAGATGCCTACTGCATTACGGCGCCTATTCACTACCATCCTGATCTTTTGCAAGCCAATCAACCCTTTGTCTTTGTGGCACCAATTCTACCAGCACCTATCCGAAGACTTCAGTAGAAATTTCGCACAACAAGAACACAAGATTGCACAGTTAACCATCAGGGCAACTGAACGCCTCTTAGAAGAAATAGGGAAGAGTCTTCAAGAATATGGTCTTGACGGACTAAAGGATCCTGAAACTGATGAGATCAGAAGGACTAAAGACATAATTGATGCACTTGATGCACCTATACCAGATGAGTACAAGGACGCTTGTAGGAATCTAAATTCCAAGCAACAAGAAGTGTTTAATTACATAATGGATCACATCAAAACAAACAAGCCTAGTGCCTTTTTTGTAGATGGACCAGGAGGGACTGGTAAGACATATCTTTATCAAGCATTGTATGCAGAGGCCAGGTTGATGGGCAAGATTATTCTTCCAACAGCAACATCAGGAATTGTAGCGTCAAATATAGCAACTGGACGCATTGCACACTCTTGGTTTAAAATCCCTCTTGATTATACTGTGTCAAAGGCTTGTAATGTCTCTAAGCAAAGTGGCCTTGCAGCACTTTTAAGAGAGGCAAGTCTCAATATTTGGGATGAAGCTTCAATGGCACGGAAAGACAACATTGAATCACTTGACCTGTTGCTACGAGACTTGTGTGATCCCAATGCTCCTTTTGGAGGTAAGGTCGTTGTTTTTGGCGGGGATTTCCATCAGGTGTTGCCTGTTGTGCCACATAAAACTCAGGCTGAAGCAGTCGAGGCTAGCCTTATATTTTCTCTTCTATGGCCTACCCTCAAGCGTTTTTGCCTCACTGAAAATATGCGCGCTAGAGAAGATCTCCCATTTTCTGCATTTCTGCTTGGAAATGGGGCTCTACAAACTAGCGACGTTTCATCAATTGAACTGCCTCCACAAGTAGTTCTTCCATTTGATGAAGAAACTGGTTGCCTAGATGAACTTGTAGAAAATGTTTTCCCGGAAATCAGTTCAGGCACTCTTTGTGATGAAATCTTCACAGATCGCGCAATCCTAACTCCGTTGAATGAAGATGTTGATAGGATAAACAACAACCTTATTCAACAGTTCCCTGGAGAGCCAATTGTGTATAAGAGCTTTGATATAATTCTAGATGATGCTTGTAACGTATATCCATCGGAATTCCTTAATACTCTTTGCCCAGGCGGCATGAGTCCTCATGAATTAGTATTGAAAGCAAACTGTCCAGTTATTTTGCTGCGCAATCTTGCTCCTGCTTCTGGGCTGTGTAACGGAACACATCTGATTTGTAAAAGATCGAACATCATTGAGTGTGTCATTGTAAACGGCCATCACAAAGGAGAACCCGTTTTTTTTGCCCCGCATTAATCTAAGACCATCTGCCTCGACTAACTACCCTTTCCAGTTTCAAAGAAAGCAATTTCCCATAAAGCTCAGCTTTGCAATGACCATTAATAAGTCGCAAGGGTAGACACTTAACCGAGTAGGCCTATATCTACACCACCCTTGTTTTTCACATGGCCAGCTATACGTCGGCTTGTCGCGTGCTCGCCAATCGAAAAATGTTAAAGTATTGTCTAAGCCATCTCCACAACAACAATCTACTGCTGTTAAAAATGTGGTGTCTTTTGAAGTGCTAGCAAGGGCTGGTATAATATAATGGAATATATCAGATGGTAAAAAACACTTGCCATTTGTTTATTTACCTGAAATTTGTGTTTTGTATTACGCTTTCACTAATAAAAACGCTCTTTGTTTTACAGGGACATTTTGTTGCAAGCTTATGATGGTGCAACAATAAAACTTGCAATTATTCTATCTGCCAAGCATTTGTGGGCTTCCTGGTAAGGTTTCTAACTTGAACTACGTTTAGAATTCAAACGTAAACTGCAACTATACCTGCTATATATTTCATATCAGTTACTTAAAACAATACCGATGTTTAGAAATATCTATGAATTCTACTATCCTTTTCAGATTTAGCTCTAATTAGGTGGTTTGCTTATCAGGGAATTAATTTGACAGTGGCGCAAAGTCAAGCAAACATGTAGTATCCTGTGTCCTACGCTCGCTTTAATTTTGAAGATTGCTTCAACACTCAGTGCCACTTTTGCACACCATCCACTAGATCATATTAAGGAAAATGACTTGCCACTAGGGTGCACCAAAGAAACTGACGATTATCCTACCCAGCAAGACTTTTTGGATCCTTTGGTATAGTTCCCTACCTTCATTCACATTTGAACAGCGAAGATGGACTGGAATTGAATCTAACTATACTTTGTATTAGTTTCCTTTACATCATACTTGTCCTAATCAATGTTTCTGAATTACCATTTCTTTGTTGTGTCTTACTCTTCTCAGGTGGTGCTTATCAAGGAACATATTTTTGGACACCAAAAATGTAATCCCCCATAATTTTAAAGGATTTTATAAATATATTTTAGTATTTATATACCTATATTTTAGTTGAAATGATTCTATTATTTAAAGAAGGTTGACTATTTTAAAAGTCAAATGAAATTATTTTAAGGATTTAAGGAAGTTGAAAATATTTTATTTAGGCATGCTTTAAAAAAAAAAAGGGTCTGAAATACGAATTTGATTTGGAAAAGAAGTCTAATGGACTTGAGGAACCCAAATTCTAAGTAGATTAGGAAAAAAGAGTTATATTGATGCTAGGAGTTCTCATTAATCAATCCTAGTCGTCATCAAAGCCTATTCAAACTCAATCTCCTTTTTCCTAAGCCCAAAAGGAAACCCTACTTATAAATACCTTAAGCCCAATTATTTTACCCTACACAAAGATTATTTTTTTCACTCTTCTCTCTCAAAACTCGCGGCACTCTTCTCTCTTCCTCTTCCACGTAAATTTCAGTTTTCTTCCTCTCAAGTTTTTCTTTCTTCTTCTTCAAGTAACGCTTTCTTCTTCGCTAAGAAACGTCACCACCGCCGTTGAACACCGGTGCACCGCCGCTGCTGCCGCGACTGCTCTTCCTTGGCCGGCGCATCATCCCACTTTCCCCTTGTGTTGGTTTAATTCTTTTCTTTTTCCTCAAGTTTCCACTAAAGACTATGTTTTTATGCTTTATTTTAATGTTAATCATGATTATTGATTTTAATTTACTGTTTTAATAAATAATCTTGATCCATATATATTATATATTATAAGAATAAAAATTCAGATTTGTTTATTATTGTTAGATTGAAGTTTTAATCATTACAGCATGGATTTTTAGGGTGTTAATTATTAGAAAACCATAGTAGCATGTTGTATACTATGAGATTGATTTAATTTATGATTTTGAGCATGTTTAAGTATGTTTAAAGAGGGTTTTATGATTTTATAAGTTGCTGGAATTTCAGAAAATATTTTATTTATGGAGTTTTAAGAATTTTAATTACTAGTATGGTGGTACTATGCTAGGAATTAAAAGTAATTGAAGTTTTGATAGTAAAATCAACTTTTGAATATGTTTAAAGGGATTTTAAATATTTTAAATTTGCTGTCCTTTTATTTAAGAGTATTGATTTTAGTTATATTTGATTTCTAGGCGGAGAGTATTCCGTAGGAGACTTTTAAAGGATTAAAAGTGGCCTGTCGACTAGTTTACACAAGGTACGTACATACTTGTGTGATTATATGATTAGTATCATGATTTAAGGAGGGAAAAAGTTGTAGTATCATGTATAGGAACTTTATAAGTTTATATGTGATTTCTAGTATGATTGATTTTACATGTTTTATGCCTGTGAGCAAGCATGTTAATTATCAGATTTATTATGAGTAAGGAATTGTCATGTTTGTATGGATTTATTGATGCAAGCGTGTGGATGGGAACTTTAATTATTAATTCACATGGGGGAATTAATATGCTATTAAGATTGATTCATGAGTATTCATGTGTTCCCTTGCAAGTATTATTTTCACTACTCTATGAGGACTGTGGGCCTTATTTGGTAAGTTGATAATTTATACCTTTGAAAGGTAAGTTGATTGTTGGCTAGGTTCAACAAATAAGTAGAACTGAAATAAAATGAGATTGATCTTGGATTGTAAGTTTATGATCACTTATTTTAATTCTAAGATAAAAGAAGTTCAGTTGTGAATGTCTGATTTGATATTTTTGTATTACTTGTGTGTTATAATAAGTAATAAATTGTAAATCACGTAAAGTGTAACTTGGATAGTAATAAACTTTAGACTGGTGCACGTCTGAAGTTGGACAATCAGGAGTTGGGGTACATGGTGAGCGTGCCATGGCTTTTTCTGGGAATTGGATTGATCACCGTTCCTCTTTTTATTCAAAGGTTCCTCGATATCGCAGGTCATTATGGAATACGGAGTCGCGCTCGTATTTCGTCTTCCTAGGGAAGGCTGGTTTTAGTTAGACAACTCGGTCCAATAACTATTCCATTTAAATTAATAAAAAGATGATTAAAGTTTAGTTCTGTAGGAGTTATCTGCTGAATTTTACATTGTTATGTTATGATTTATCCCTGTTTATTATTTCTTAGTATCATGATTAGGATTGTTTATGTATTGTTATGTAGTACTCAGCTTTGCTGATTACGTGCTTTGTTTGTATGTGTTGATCATGGCTTTGCCTTATTGATCCTGTGATGACCCAATTTTGGTGAGCAGATTCTCTAGAGCATTGGCATTTACAGGTTCGCAGATCACTAATGGAAAAAAACGCAAGGGCTGCGGTACAAGGGCTGCGGTTTATTGCAAAACGCAGCCCTTAAGAGTGAAGGGCTGCGGTTAGCATGAAAACTGCAGCCCTTTAGTAATAAAGGGCTGCGGTTTTGGGCTTAACCGCAGCCCTTTAGTGAAGGGCTGCGGTTTTTGGGCTAACCGCAGCCCTATTGGGCCTTAAGTTCTTTATTATTCTATTTGCCCTAGCCCCTAATAAACTCCCTCCAATTCTTTCATTCCCTCGCTGCTGAAACACCCCTCTCTCTCTCTCCTCCCATTTCATCTCCTCTTCTTCTTCTCCTCAACTCAGGCCTAAAATCTCACAAAAAAAAACCGCTCAACTCAGCCCTAATGGCCTAAGCTTCGAACTGACATCGATGTTCGAACTCTTCATCTCTACTCCTTCATCTTCTTCTTCTTCGATGTTCGACATTCAAAAGAGGTCATCAAATGTGCGATTTTTTGGTAGATCTTGGCCGGTTGTGCGACATTCAAACCGCGGTTGTTGTCATTGCTGTTGTTGTTGGTTTGCCGCTAGTGTTGCCGTGGCTCTACTCCTCCTTCCTCTCGCTTGTTGCGCAGATCTTGGCCGGTGGTGGTGCTAGTTGCTGAATTTTTAGGGCATTTTTTACCGATGAAGAATGTAATCATCTTATCAAATTGGGTAAGGTTTAAGAAAAAATTAGTTTGTGATTTCTTTTTATTGCTTTTAGTGCTTGAATTGGGCATGTCGGTTTGAATTAATTAGCTCAGGCTCCCATTCATCTCACCGTCGTCAAATTGGATGGCTCCTCTTTCGGTCTCTCTCTTCCTCTCTTTTTTTCTTCATTCTTATTTTTTAATGTTGTAATTTGATTTCATTTTGATTTGGAAAATGTGAATACATGTTGATGAATTGGATGATGCTAATGTCTTTTGGATTATTTCGGTGATAATGTTTGCATGTAATAATTTGCAAAATGAGTTATAGTATGATATTACGTCCACTGTTGCCTGTTGCATCTGTTCCCTGTCTTGGTTCTCAATATCCTGGACTTGAGACTTCTTCAGAGTTTTCGTCGTGTGGGCAGTTGTATGGATTCCAAGCTCATCAAATAGGGCAATTGTATTGCCTAATATATGAACATGTACAGCTCCTTGTTCAAGTTTATTCGCTTTGTGTTCTTGATTCGTCGAGGCAGCATATTGCATCTCAAATTAAGGGTCTATTAGCTGAGCTTATTCACAAACGTGACCTAGTATTAGCATGGAGAAAGGGACCTTATCCCACTTCTTGTTTTCTTCCTTCAAATGTCGTCCCATCGGTGTCAGTTGAAACTAAGAAAGTATTACCTGTAGAAGGCTCTGGCATATCGCCTAATGATGGTCAGGTACACTTTTCCTTAACTAGTGTAGTAGATGTCAAGGATGTAGACTTTATTATGTGATAGAAAGTTGAAATCACAATGAAGAGAAGTTGGTTGCTTTGTTCAGGGTTGTCGATGGTTGCCTACTGTGGGTGATTATGTGCGATCAGTTTTGGATGTTGCACCAATTAAGTTAGTTGGAAGATATATTGGTGATGTTTCTAATGGTACGTTATGGGGGTTATCTTTATAAGTAGAGAGTTTATTTGATGCTTGATTGAATACCAAATTTGTCTCTTCTGTTGTTGTTTTGTAGTTCTTTTGATTTTTATCTTTTTTGTCCCTCTTATGTTTTTCAGCTGTACGTGAGCATCAACGGTGGTGTGTGGAAACTAGTAATATCTATTTGGAAAGGCAGCCTCTTTTCGCCCTTCCTATTTGTCCGTCGCCTGAGGTAGATTGTAATGTTTCTAAAGGAGATGACCAATCTCTAAATACCAGTGCAGTATCACCAAATAATAAAGTACCTAAGAAGACATTGGCTGCTACCCTTGTTGAAAGTACCAAGAAACAATCGGTTGCCTTGGTTTCACCGCAAATTGCTAAATTGGCACAGCCATTTTATTCATTATTTAATCCAGCATTATTCCCTTACAAACCACCCTCCTCAGTTGTTGCTAACCGGGTGCTTTTTACGGACGCAGAAGACGTGTAAGTTCCCTTCTTTATGCTGGTCAGTTAACTTGATCATTTTTTTAGTCTTTGAACCTGTGTTTGATTATTTTGTGATAGTTAAACTGTTAACGTTGTGGCCATCTTCCCTTTTTCTGTTATATGTATGTGTTTTAAGTATTGAATTAAATTGCAAAATGCATTGGACTGTTTGATATAAGGTGCTCAATGTGGATCTTTTTTTTTTTCTTGGTTTTTGGATTCGTCTAGGTTGCTTGCAATGGGAATAATGGAGTACAATAATGATTGGAAAGCTATTCAACAGCGTTTTCTGCCCTGCAAATCTGAACATCGGGTAATAATGGATATATCTTTCTTACGTGGAAAGTTCATTTGTTAATAGCATGATACATGGTTATAATGCTTTTCAGGTGCGTTGCGATGCGAGTATACCATGGCTAATATTATTATTGGAGATAGTGTGAAGAAACCAAAGGGAGACAGGTTAGAATTCTTCATCCGATTATGTTTTAGAAATTAGAACCCTTTTATCCGAAGTTGATTGTTCGAGGATGAACCTTATTTATCCCCCTTTTCCCCTTAGTTGAAGATGATTGTTCGAGGAATTAGTATGGACATTGTAGCCCCTTTGGGATCATGGTGCTGGTTTTATTGAATTGTTTTGACCTTGATTGTTTGCTTCATGCATAAAGTTGGTGAATATTAGTTAGTTATTGATTTTTGTGGGATTTCTTGGCCTAATATGCATCAAAGTGGTTATTTTAGGACTTTAATTGCTTGATCCATGGATAATGAAGTGGTTATAGCTTGATATTTGTGTGATTTATTGGCCTAATAAGCAATTAAGTGAATGTTTTCATGGGTTTTTTGTCCATTGATTCATGCAAAAACATGGTGGTATAATGTAATTGTATGCATTTAGTGTCATCAAATATAATTTGACAAACTATTATAATCATCTAAGTTTGTTGATTCATTTTTAACTACATTTGGGATAAGAAGAGAACATTTTAGGCTATTTTCGACCATTATGAACCTTTTAACACATTTAGGATCATATAATGTAATTTGGCCATATATTTGGCAATAATAATTAGTTTACAAACAATTAGGCTTATATAACATCATTTATTTGTTTCTAAGTACATTTTGAGTAATTAAAAGGCCGTTTTAGGACATTTTCGATTATATAGGAAAAATTTTACGCATTTAGGGTCATGTAATATAATTTGATTATACATTTGATAATAATAGTTGGTTTACAAACTATTAGAGTCATTTAACTTTATTTTTTATTATTTATTATTTATGATTAGGTTTACTTGCTTTGGATGTATGTTAGGATCATATAATGTATGTATGGTAGTTGAACTTAGATGTAATCATTTTATACCAAAAAATCAATATAAGAATCACTAAAAGAAAATCTTGACTAGTAATAATTTGGTGGTTGTTGCTGTCAATGGTGAGAATCATGTTATAGCCTTAAAGATCCTAATAGCTACTTTGGTGGTGGAGAAAGAGGATAATCTAAGGATGCCAGTTCCTCTTGCTCCATATCCTACACCTCCAGTACCTTTCACTCCACCACCCCACCCCCCCCCCCCGCCCCCCCCCCCCCCGGCCTCACTCCCCGCCAACCCCGCCGCCCCCAGCCCTGCTAGCCCCCCCCCCACCCCGCCCCCCCCCCCGCTGCCCCCTGCTACACCCCTAGCACAGCCCCAAAGACTCCCCTCCCCTCCCCCCCCCCCCCCGCCCAGACTCCCCTGCCAGCACCCCCGCTGCCCCAGCCCTGCAACCCCCCTGCTAGCCCCCTGCTAGCCCCCCCACCCCACCCCGGCGCCCCTGCTACCCTCGCTACACCCCTAGCACGGCCCGAAGACCCCCTCGCTTCCCTCCCCCTGCCCCCACCCCCTGCCGGCCACCCCCTCGCTTGCCCCCACCCTACAACCCCCCCTGCTAGCCATTTGTTTAGCCATTTGTTGTTGTATTGTAAGCTGCCATGTACTTACAACATCAACAAATTGAAAGTTGTTCTTGTGGAGTGGGTTTGTCCAGCTTCTGCTTTGTAGTACTTGCATCTCAATTATATAAGGCAACTCCTGAGGTCTTTGGTGTCCACCTAAATTGTCCAAATTGCCCATACAACAAAATAAAATCACAAATTCCACAACAATTAAAATTTAAAAGGGAAAAATAATATCAGTTTTTTTTTAAAAAAAATAGCCAAAAACTGTTTCCTCACAAACTGCATAACAGTTAACTTCCAAGCAACAAAAAAAAAATTACCACTTCACAATCAGTTTATAGCAAACCAAAGTCGCATAACTCTCAATTACAAAATTGCATTTCTTATGGAAACCGACCAACTTGAAATTCAATAATAGAAAACTATAGACACAATCAACTAAGAAATTGTCCTCAAAACTGCACTCCCTCTATTAAATCGAATAATCCAGTAGTAGTAAGTTCTTGATTCATTTTAAACAGATTCATTATCCAAATTCCTACTATGATTTCTCTATTTTCAATAATATCGTTGAAGCATTGCCAAATGGGTAAATTAGCAATCTGAACTCCAAATTCAACCCCAACTCCAAAAAGTTTTGTGTACGACTCCAAATTCATCCTCAAAAATCAATATGTAGCACCAAATTTGCAGAATCAAGTAAGACTTTTTTATATATATAATTTCGTCTCTACAGTATTTCTTCATTGATTTATCATCAGTTTATCTATTCAGTTTTATATCCAGATTCTACATGCTCACTCAATTTCTTATATGTTACAAAATTTGTGCTCAATGTTAAGATTACTGTAAGGATATCGAATATCTGTTTGATTGCATATATTTGAGACTGTGTGCAAATTACACACTGCATTTCTGATTGATGTGTAAAAAAATAGGAATTTAGTTATATACTTCTATTATGCCAAAAGTTGTTATTCATATTGAGCAATGGTGCTGCACGATACTGGCCGAGACATAGGAAAAATATAGTGATTTGGGGAGTGCAAAAGAGAGGAGAGAGAGAGAAAAATTAAATTCAACAATTTATAAAAGAAATTGGGGTGATAAGGGAGGAGAGAGAGGCCATGGCTGGATAATTCATTCGATGAAATTTAGGTTTTGGGTTTGAATGTTTGATTTTAGGGTTTAAGAGATATTGAAGGTGTAAAAGGGTTGATTTTAGAGTGAAAATGGGTAGGATAAAAAGAGAGAGCCTAGAATTTGGCACTTTGCACAACATTAGAAGTTAGACTTAGAAATGCATAATTCACGCACGGTCATGACTCATGACCAAGTGTAAGGCCATAGGCTTTCCAATTGAAATTCTACAAATTGGGTTGATTTTATTTTTGGAAAAATTAAAATAAAACTCTTTGTTTTTTTTTTTTTTGGTAAAACTTGCACTATATTAATTGGATTCTATAATCACCCATATTATTCTGAATTTTATAAATGTAATCTAATTAATTTAAAGTATAATTATAGTATTTTAAAAGTTTTAATCTAAAAGAATTATTAAGTTGCCTAATTAAAAATAAATTCCTTTTTCTCTTTATTTTGGAATTGTGATTATCATTTCAGTCGTAATCAGAGCATCATGCTTGGACTACAATTGGAATTAGGTTGCTAAAAAAAGTACCAAAAGCGACTACAGTTGGAATTAGGTTACTAAAAGAAGTACTACCAAAAGCCTTATTAAACCTTAAAGATTATAAATAAATAGATAGGTATATATAGAAATTACTATTTTGAATAGTAGTAATATGAAATTACTAGATCTAATTACGCAATTAAATTAACTTTTTATATGATTTCGCACGCATAGCGTGCATATAAGGCTAGTAGATATAGTTTCAACTCCAAATTATAGCGGTTTTGGTTTTATTTGCCAGGTTCTATCATCTTTAGAAAAGTTGCTTTTGAGGGATTCGGATGCTGATCTTGGTGGAGTTGTTGTAATGTCTTCATGGCTGTTCTTTGGTTGGTTATTTTTTGATGGTTGTGATCCTGCTCATATATTGCAATTCGAACATTCGAGGGCAGCCTCGAACTAATGTAATTTAGTTATTATTTTCTCTATATTCGTGTAAAAAACATAATTTGTAATGAAAAATGATACTTATATATATATATATATATATATATATATATATATATATATGTTTGGGAACATTTAGGACAAAAAAATTCAAAAAAAAAAAATTTTTATTTTTTTATTTTTTTTGGGTCACAAGGGCTGCGGTTTTTGGAAAAACCGCAGCCCTTAACGCGCTAAGGGAAACCGCAGCCCTTCCTAAATGTCAAGGGCTGCTAGTCTAATGGCTGCGGTCAAAAAACGCAGCCCTTGGGCCCTTTTTGACCGCAGCCCTTGGGCTTTTTTCCTCTAGTGGATGTAGCATCATTAGGGAATCTGGGAATGGAGAGCTTGTGTAAATTCATATCATGTTTTCTGCATCAGTAGGAACTTACTATTATAAGTTGTTTGAGTAGACATTATAGAGTGTTTGTTGTTGAAGTACTTATTTGGTTATTATTTATGATAATGAATATAAAGTTTAGTTAGATGTTTTCCGCTGCAAAATTCTGAATAAGCCGATACGTTATCACACGGGCGATAATACTTGGGTAATTCTCTAAGTTTTATATTATAACGGTATTTCTGAAAAGAGAGAATTATCGGGGTGTTACAAAGTGGTATCAGAGCTTTAGGTTATTTTCAAAACTTTTAGGCGCCTAACTAACTTATCATTTATTTGAATAAACTTTTAGAACTGTTCTTACTTATTCATTTGAAAATTTATAGGAATATATTATTATATAAGTTTTAGGGGTCCGAAATTTTTTTTTTGTAGACCGAAATTTTATTATTCTCTCCGAAATTTTGATGGTCAAATTTTTATTTTATTTTATTACTATTTCGAAATTTGGAAGCTCGAAAAAAGAAAAAAAAAATTTTGAATTTCCGAATTTTTTTTTTAGAATCGATTTTTTTTTTCTTTCGAATTTTGTACGTCCGAAATTTTTTTTTATCTCGAAATATTTTGTTTTTAGACACTTAATTATTATTATCTTATAAAAGTGTCTGCATTATTTTTCATGCCTTTGAAGTTTTACTTGTTACATTGTGAGAATGGGTAGTATAGGAAGGGCATATAGGATAGCAATATTATATGTCTGCATTGAATAGTTAGTTCTGTATGTTAATATTTTTCTTCCCTGCTAACTATTCATGATTATTTTTCTTCCCTGCTAGCTGTTTATATCTTTCTTCCCTGCTGATTGTTATATTTTGTGCCTATGATGTTAATGGCATCTTTCTTATTGTTATTGTTGGGAATTACGTACAGGGAGAATACTAAAAATGTTATTGAATATATTTATTTGTTGTAGATCCTTAATCATGTCTGCCAGATTAGGAAGCTATTATAACCCCATTGTCCTGAGTGACGATGAAATTGATGAGGACATCGCACCTATTGATGACAATAACTATACCAGCCTAGATTGGACTATGCGTACAATAGTAAGGGCAGGAGCAGCCAGTGATGATGAGCTCATTGTGGAGTTCGACCATGCTAGAGGCCAAACTAGAAAATATATCTACCGTGCATGGTTCAGGTTTGAAATTGATTCAAAGTCAGAGGACGAAGAGCCTCAACCTTCAAGGAGATCTAAACGACAAAGGAGATATGTCGAATATTATGATGAGGACATAGATGAGTTTGAAGATGAGATCTTCGTACCTGAGCTATACATAGAATTTGAGGACAAAAATGATAATGTGGTACCTTAGGTTACTATTTATAGTTTGTTGCGTTTAGAGGAAATAATATATTATAATCAGGTTGGTTAGTCGACCAACAGTGATAGAATAGTTTTATACAACCATTTTTTTTTGTTAGGAAGGTATAATATTATAGCAACATTCATTTTATTTAAATACCCGTTATGGAAGAATAAAAGTTATTATTTATTTATATGAGTGAGTAAGAATTTATTCTGGGCACGTGATGGGAATATTTTATTTTCATTATGCAATTATATTCTTGCTTGCTTGTTTCTACTTGCTTGTTGATGTGAATATATTTTACATGGATGATTATGTGATTATTTGAGAACATTTCATGTTGAACTTAGAACTAGTTGAGAAATTGTCTGTTGATGCGATCTTTAATGATCAAATCAAATGTTGCCTTTCTAGATGGAAATGTGAGTTATGCTGGAACCTAAAGTAGGGTTATATTACTTACAGGTCCCGAAGTAGAATAGTTAACAACAACGAACTAGCTGCTGCTATTCGCCTCTTGGCGGAGAAATTGACTCAGGAGATAGCTGAGCGTCCTGAGAGTGCTGGGGAAATGTTTGAAAGGCTAGCTAAGGTTAAGCCACCATACTATAAGGGACAAGCTGACCCTACCTTCCTAGAAAACTGGATTAGGGAGTTTGAGAAACTTTTTGAGGTTGTAAACTGCCCTGAAAATTTGAAAGTGGGTCAGGCTGTGTTGTACCTTAAGGATGAGGCTGATTTAGGGTGGAGGGAGAATTGAGCTAGACTGAGTGCTATAGAAGGATTCAATTGGGATGCTTTTGTGACTAGGGGTGGCAATGAGTTGAGACAACTCACGAGCTACTCGAGATCGACTCTGTCAAAACTCGGTCAAAGCTCGACTCGAGATGTTGGTGAGGTGAGTTGAGCAGCTCGATACTCGACTCGAAAAATCGTGAGAAGCTCGAATACCCAATTATCAATAGCAAAATACCTAAATTCAACATTTTTCGTTGCTTTTAGCATGAGACACTTACAAGCTACTCGAAATAGCTCGACTCGGTCAATGCTCGACTCAATAAAAGCTCGGTCAAAACTCGGTCAATACTCGACTCGAGTGAGCTCGACTCAACTCAAACTCGGCTCGAAATGCTAACGAGTCGAGTCGAGTTAGCTCAAACTCGAACTCGACTCGCATCATTGCCACCCCTATTTGTGACTGCCTTGAGAGGGAAGTTTTACCCTGCGTTTATGAGGAAGCAGAAGGCCCATGAATTCATTAACCTTAGGATGGGTAGTATGACCATTTCTGAGTACTATAGTAAATTCATAGCACTGTCGAGGTTTACACCCGAGGTTGTAGCTACTGCGGAGTTGAAGGCTCAAAGATTTGAGCAAGGGTTAACTGATGAGATACAACTGGGGTTAGGAGGTGAGACCTTTTCATCCCTAGATATTGTGTATGGGAGAGCCGCCCATATTTATGGACTCCAGTCGAGGCGGGATAAAAAGAATCCTGTGGTAGGTGAGAAGAGGAAGGACTTTAATGCTGGGGGAAACCAGGGGAATTTCAAGAAGAGTAGGAATGGTAATGGGAATTTCCAAGGAAACAACAACCAGGATAACCGCAATAGGGGTCGAGCTGAAAGAGTGTATCACTGCAAGAAGTGTAGCAACAACCACCCTGGTAGAGACTGTAAGGGGGACCCAGTGATTTGTAACTACTGCCAGAAGAAGGGCCATAGGGAGTATGAGTGCTTTGCTAAGCAAAAGAAAGAGCAAAATGGCAATGGGGGTAGTAACCAAGTGAGGTCTGGATTTGACCAGTCAGGAAATCAGGGTTCGAAGCTTGCAGGGGCACAGAACAATCAAAGAAGCTATAACAAGCCTGCTAGTGAGAACAACCAGAACAAGGCTCCGAGAAAACTGTTCGTGATGAGTCGCAATGAAGTTGAACGATCTGCCGACGTAGTGTCTGGTACTTTTTCTATTAACACCGTGCTAGTTAAAGCATTATTTGATTCGGGGGCGACTTATTCTTTTGTCTCGTCGTCTGTTATTAAAAGTCTGGGGTTAGTAGATTTTGAAGTGATTGATTTGCTCGTTAGTATACCTACTGGTGAGACCATAAGGTGTACCAAGATGTTTAGAAACTTGCCTCTAAAGATAGGAGACTGTGTTTTTCCTTCTGACTTGATAGAGTTTAATCTGGGAGACCTAGATGTAATTCTGGGGATGGATTGGCTAAGTTTATACAAGGCCAATATAGATTGTGAAGTTCAGAAAGTAGCTTTAAGGAATCCTTTGGGTAAGCTGACTTCGTATAGACGTTTGGGAAATCCAAGAACTTTGGGATTATCTCCGCAATGCAAGTAAAGAAGTTGATGAAGAAGGGGTGTGAGTTATAAATCTGTAGTGTGCAAGATGTGATTAAAGAGGCTGGGGTAGGTATTGAAGATGTTCCGATTGTGAATGAGTTTATGGATGTGTTTCCGAGTGAGATTTCGGGTATGCCGACGGTTAGAGTTGTTGAGTTCACCATAGACTTAGTTCCTGGAACTGCTCCTATATCTAAGGCACCTTATAGAATGGCACCTCCGGAAATGAGTGAGTTGAAGACGCAGTTGCAAGAGTTGTTCGATAAGGGTTACATTAAACCTAGTGCATCACCTTGGGGAGCTCCTGTGTTGTTTGTTAAGAAGAAAGATGGGAGTATGAGGTTGTGTATCGATTATAGGGAATTGAATAACGTAACCATCAAGAATAAGTACCCTTTGCCTAGAATAGACGACCTATTTGATCAATTAAATGGAGCGAGCGTGTTCTCGAAAATTGATTTGCGTTCGGGGTATCACCCGTTGAGAGTAGCTGATAAGGATATACCTAAGACTGCATTTAGGACTCGTTACGGTCATTATGAGTTCACTGTAATGCCATTTGGGTTAACCAATGCTCCTGCTATATTTATGGACTTAATGAATAGGATCTTTCATGAGTTTCTAGATAAGTTTGTGGTTGTATTCATTGATGCTATTCTGATCTATTCGAGGAATGAAAAAGAGCATGATGAACATTTGAGGATCATATTGGAGACGCTTAGGAAGAATCAATTGTATGCCAAGTTCTCCAAGTGTGAGTTTCGTTTGGAGAAGGTAGTATTTTTGGGTCACTATGTGTCTAAGGAAGGAGTCTCTGTAGATCATGCTAAGATTCAAGCGGTGAGTGAATGGCCAACTCCGAAGAATGTGTCTGATATTCGAAGTTTCCTAGGTTTAGCTGGCTATTATAGAAGATTTGTGAGAGATTTCTCGAAGATAGCAAGACCTACGACCAACTTGATGAAAAAGGAGTCAAAATTCGAGTGAAGTGAAAAGTGTGAGGAAGCCTTTCAGATTCTAAAAGAACGTTTGACCTCCGCGCCTGTTTTGACCCTGCCCGATGGTGATGAGGGGTTTGAGGTGTATAGTGATGCTTCGAAGAATGGTTTGGGATGTGTGTTACAACAGAATGGGAAGGTGATTGCGTATGCGTCGCGCCAGTTGAAACCTTATGAGGCTAATTACCCTACCCATGATCTAGAGTTAGCTGCTATTGTATTTGCTTTGAAGATTTGGAGACACTACCTGTATGGGGTAACCTGTAAGATCTTTACCGACCATAAGAGTTTGAAGTACATCTTTACCCCGAAAGACCTCAATATGAGGCAGAGGAGATGGCTAGAGTTGATAAAGGATTATGACTTAGACATCCAATATCATGAGGGGAACGCAAATGTAGTCGCTGATGCGTTGAGTAGAAAGTCGAGTCATAGCATGAGCGCCTTGATAGTTCCTGAGGAGTTGTGTCGAGATATGCAAAGGCTTTGCCTAGAAATTTTAAATCCTGGAGAGATCGAGGCAAGGTTGAGTGCTTTATCATTGGGATTGTCCATTCTAGACGAAATCAAAGAAGGTCAAGTCGGGGATGAGCATCTAGAGAAGATTAAGGAGAAGATGGACCAGGGTAAAGAAGGTGATTTTCAGATCCATGATGATGGTAGTTTAAGTTTTAAAGGAAGGTGGTGTGTACCACAAAAATGTGACGAGCTTAAGAGACGTCTTATGGATGAGGGTCATAATACACCGTACTCTATGCACCCTGGGGGTGACAAGCTGTATAAGGACCTTAAGCAGATCTATTGGTGGCCAAACATGAAGCGAGAGGTAGCTAAGTATGTGTCTAAGTGCCTAACCTGCCAGAAGGTGAAGATAGATCACAAGCGACCCATGGGGAAAGTTCAACCATTAGAGGTTCTGGGATGGAAGTGGGATTCCATATCGATGGATTTTGTAACTGCTTTGCCCAGAACAAGGAATGGCAATGATACTATTTGGGTTATTGTGGACCGTCTGACGAAGTCGGCCGTATTCATACCAATCAAAGAGACATGGAAGAAGAAGCAACTTGCAAAGACGTATGTTAAGCATGTAGTGAGATTGCATGGGGTTCCAACTGACATTATTTCATATCGTGATTCGAGATTCCTCTCGAAATTTTGGCAGAAGGTTCAATTAAATCATGGGACAACATTGAAGATGAGTACCGCCTTTCACCCTGCGACTGATGTCAGACTGAGAGGACTAACCAAACTATGGAAGATATGTTGAGAGCCTGTGCTATCGATTTTCAGGGTAGTTGGGAAGACCAATTAGATTTGATTGAGTTTTCATACAACAATAGTTACCATGCGAGTATTAAGATGGCATCTTTTGAGGCATTATATGGGAGAAAGTGTAGGAGTCCCATCTGCTGGAGCGATTTTAGTGAAAACATAGTATTAGGGACAGAGTTTATTGAGGAGACTGTCAAAAATGTGAAGTTGATTTAGGCTAGAATTCAAGCTGCTCAAGATAGGCAAAAGAGTTATGCCGATTTGAAGCGAAGGGAAGATGAGTTCGAAGTGGGTGATAAAGTGTTTTTGAAAGTATCACCAACTAAGGGTGTGATGAGATTTGGGAAAAAGGGCAAATTGAGTGCCAAATATGTAGGTCCATATGAGATTCTGCAAAGAATTGGGAAAGTGGCTTATAGGTTGGCTTTGCCAATGGAGTTCGAGAAAATGCATGACGTATTTCATATTTCCCAACTCAAACGTTACGTCCCTGATGAGCGTCATGTCCTAGAGCCTGAACGAATTCAGATCGATAGTAGCCTCACATATGAGGAGAGACCTGTCAAGATTCTCGACAGAAAAGTGCGTAGTACACGCAATAAGGATGTCCACATCGTGAAAGTACTTTGGTATAACCACGAATCTGAAGAGGCAACGTGGGAAGCCGAAGATGAGATGCAAAAGAAGTATCCAGACTTGTTCCTTGAGGTGAGTTACGAGGGCGTAACTCGTTTTCTTTAAGGGGGATAGAATGCGATAAATTTCGCGTTTTTTTTTTTTTTTTTTTTTTTTTAGAGAATTTTATGCATATGTATGCCGATGTTGGGCAATTTGCACATGTTAGTGCTAAAGAAGTAAATTCTCCGCATAAGGAAACGTGTTCATAAGTAACACAAGTGTTTTAAGTTAGCAAAAGTGTGCACAAGTGGCACAATTCTTTGTAAACTTTTGAAAAGACGAGTTCAAGTTTTGAAAATATGTGAGTTTTCGTGTCAAGTTTCGGGACGAAACTTCTTTTAAGGGGGGTAGACTGTAATCCCCCATAATTTTAAAGGATTTTATAAATATATTTTAGTATTTATATACCTATATTTTAGTTGAAATGATTCAATTATTTAAAGAAGGTTGACTATTTTAAAAGTCAAATGAAATTATTTTAAGGATTTAAGGAAGTTGAAAATATTTTAATTAGGCATGCTTTAAAAAAAAGGGTTTGAAATACGAATTTGATTTGGAAAAGAAGTCTAATGGACTTGAGGAACTCAAATTCTAAGTAGATTAGGAAAAAAGAGTTATATTGATGCTAGGAGTTCTCATTTATCAATCCTAGTCTGTCATCAAAGTCTATTCAAACTCAATCTCCTTTTTCCTAAGCCCAAAAGGAAACCCTACTTATAAATACCTTAAGCCCAATTATTTTACCCTACACAAATATTATTTTTTTCACTCTTCTCTCTCAAAACTCGCGGCACTCTTCTCTCTTCCTCTTCCACGTAAATTTCAGTTTTCTTCCTCTCAAATTTTTCTTTCTTCTTCTTCAAGTAACGCTTTCTTCTTCGCTAAGAAATGCACCGCCGCTGCTGCCGCCACTGCTCTTCCTTGGCCGGCGCATCATCCCACTTTCCCCTTGTGTTGGTTTAATTCTTTTCTTTTTCCTCAAGTTTCCATTAAAGACTATGTTTTTATGCTTTATTTTAATGTTAATCATGATTATTGATTTTAATTTACTGTTTTAATAAAAAATCTTGATCCATATATATTATATATTATAAGAATAAAAATTCAGATTTGTTTATTATTGTTAGATTGAAGTTTTAATCATTAAAGCATGGATTTTTAGGGTGTTAATTATTAGAAAACCATAGTAGCATGTTGTATACTATGAGATTGATTTAATTTATGATTTTGAGCATGTTTAAGTATGTTTAAAGAGGGTTTTATGATTTTATAAGTTGCTGGAATTTCAGAAAATATTTTATTTATGGAGTTTTAAGAATTTTAATTACTAGTATGGTGGTACTATGCTAGGAATTAAAAGTAATTGAAGTTTTGATAGTAAAATCAACTTTTGAATATGTTTAAAGGGATTTTAAATATTTTAAAGTTGCTGTCTTTTATTTAAGAGTATTGATTTTAGTTATATTTGATTTCTAGGCGGAGAGTATTCCGTAGGAGACTTTTAAAGGATTAAAAGTGGCCTGTTGACTAGTTTACACAAGGTACGTACATACTTGTGTGATTATATGATTAGTATCATGATTTAAGGAGGGAAAAAGTTGTAGTATCATGTATAGGAACTTTATAAGTTTATATGTGATTTCTAGTATGATTGATTTTACATGTTTATGCCTGTGAGCAAGCATGTTAATTATCAGATTTATTATGAGTAAGGAATTGTCATGTTTGTATGGATTTATTGATGCAAGCATGTGGATGGGAACTTTAATTATTAATTCACATGGGGGAATTAATATGCTATTAAGATTGATTCATGAGTATTCATGTGTTCCCTTGCAAGTATTATTTTCACTACTCTATGAGGACTGTGGGCCTTATTTGGTAAGTTGATAATTTATACCTTTGAAAGGTAAGTTGATTGTTGGCTAGGTTCAACAAATAAGTAGAACTGAAATATAATGAGATTGATCTTGGATTGTAAGTTTATGATCACTTATTTTAATTCTAAGATAAAAGAAGTTCAGTTGTGAATGTCTGATTTGATATTTTTGTATTACTTGTGTGTGATAATAAGTAATAAATTGTAAATCACGTAAAGTGTAACTTGGATAGTAATAAACTTTAGACTGGTGCACGTCTGAAGTTGGACAATCAGGAGTTAAGGTACATGGTGAGCGTGCCATGGCTTTTTCTGGGAATTAGATTGATCACCGTTCCTCTTTTTATTCAAAGGTTCCTCGATATCGCAGGTCATTATGGAATATGGAGTCGCGCCCGTATTTCGTCTTCCTAGGGAAGGCTGGTTTTAGTTAGACAACTCGGTCCAATAGCTATTCCATTTAAATTAATAAAAAGATGATTAAAGTTTAGTTCAGTAGGAGTTATCTGCAGAATTTTGCATTGTTATGTTATGATTTATCCCTGTTTATTATTTCTTAGTATCATGATTAGGATTGTTTATGTATTGTTATGTAGTACTCAGCTTTGCTGATTACGTGCTTTGTTTGTATGTGTTGATCATGGCTTTGTCTTATTGATCCTGTGATGACCCAATTTTGGTGAGCAAATTCTCTAGAGCATTGACATTTACAGGTTCGCAGATGTAGCATAATTGGGGAATCTGGGAATGGAGAGCTTGTGTAAATTCATATCATGTTTTCTACATCAGTAGGAACTTACTATTATAAGTTGTTTGAGTAGACATTATAGAGTGTTTGTTGTTGAAGTACTTATTTGGTTATTATTTATGATAATGAATATAAAGTTTAGTTAGATGTTTTCCGCTGCAAAATTCTGAATAAGCCGATACGTTATCACACGGGCGATAATACTTGGGTAATTCTCTAAGTTTTATATTATAACGGTATTTCTGAAAAGAGAGAATTATCGGGGTGTTACAAAAAACACATCTAATTTTTCTGTAACTTACTATTTTCTGTATTTGCTTTTGAAGATCAGATGGATACTTGCCACCACTTTTGCACACCATGCACTAGAACACATTAGGCAAAGTTCATATATGAGTATTGCTGTAACTGTTGTCCAATTTGTGCAACTATAATGGCTACATAGACACTTGAATAAGAATCTTACTACCATTACTGCAATTACACGTATGTTGGTGCTGCCCTTGCAAGATATTGCGCTCCCTCCCTGAATAACAACATTGACTCTACTCCACACAGACAAACACCCCTATTTTCCATTTCCTTGGAAAGTATGAGCTCAAAATAAAATCAACCCTTGCTTTCCTTTAAATAAGTTGATTGTCACAGTTTCACCTCTTGCATGTTTCATTCCTCCTTTTCTATACATCTACCCACATTAATGCTTACATAAAATTTGTATAGTTATATACATATACTACACTAAATATGTTGTCTGCACAACTACCAGCATGTGTATGTATGACATGCCCAAGTTCTAATTGTTTAGATATCGTGGCGCTTAAATAAATTTTTATACAACGTAGGATTTTCTGTTTACAATTTTATGCGTTACCAAGAATTTCAGTTGTTCTCGTAGCATTACAGGATAAGCCCATGGATATTAGGCGAACCCAGAGTTAGCTCACCAATATGGTAATCTCCTCTAAACTGGAACAACTATTACAGAACAAAAGTAGATGTACTTCCATGCTTATGTATCATATCCTAATCCTTATCTTTAACAGGTGTTTTTGTGAGGATGCAGCATGGTACAGTCGATGTTATACCAACACAGAGCAACACCCTCGCCAGTATGGTAATCCATTTTCCCTTATACAAATTACTTTCCGGTTTTATGAGTTAGTTGCCATAGGTGCTGCTGTTTAGGTGTGCTTTGCTTTCTGTGATGGTCTGTTGGATTTGAGGGCCTTCTGTGTGTGTCGACTTGGACTTTTGTGTATGGTTTTGTATCTCATCATTTAGATTGTAGTTAGTTGGACTTTTGTGTGTGTGGACTTGGAAGATGTGCTTTTTTGCTTATCTCTACTATACTAGGGAACTTTGTTTGCTTGTATAACCTTTAGCTCTTCTGTGATTGGTTTCAATAGGATCATTATTAAGTTAGTATAATTACTGGCCTTACTTAAGATAATGCTCTAATTCATAGACAACTTTCGATGTTTTGTGGCGATTTTGATGATTTACATGTGGCCTTTTAGAAGTTTTGACATATTAGTCTCTTAACTTTGGTTTCATTCTAATTTTGTGTTTTCTGTTCTTGATTTTATTAAACTAAAATTATGACCAGTGCTTTTCTTCTGTTCTTGATTTAATTAAACTGAATTTTGACCAGTGCTTTTCTTCGTGATCCATTGCTTTTCCATTCTTTAAACTGGCCCTTTTGGCCCCCAAACAATTCCCAAGCCCATATGCATATTAATAGAAACACCATCATCTAAAAAGAACCAAAACCCCCGTTCTACTTAGAAACACAATTAAACAAGATTAATTGCTTCATTGCAGGGAACCTTCAACTTTGAAGCCATCGCAAGAGGCCTAAGCACAAACTACTTTCTGCTGCAAATTGGTCCGGCAACTTCGCTTGCGAGGAGCAAGGTTCTCAGCTGGGTCCCAAAAACAATTCACTGGAATTAGCGGGTCACTTTGTGCAACAGACCCCTTTTGGATTTAGGTGGGCTTCTAATAGGAGCACCAACCTTTTGTGCTAGCTGTAGAAAAAAACAAGTTTCGTGTTCCAGTGCGACACCTCTGCTATTTGCCATTTAATAGTTTTTAAAAAAGTCTGCAAAAGGCAAGGCTAGGCTCTCTGTTAAGGATCAACTGTAGCCTAAATTTTTGCCTCTGGGTTTGTCCAAACTATCTAGTGGAGCACCAGCAAAAAAACAGATGCCTTGTAATGATTCTAAATAGCCTATGTTATGCTATCAAATTAGCCTATGTTAGCAGGAAATCATAAAAGTTGTTTTGCCTAAGTATTTTCAACATAATGCTCACAGCCTTGTTCCTAGCAGCATTATACTATTACCATATGATCGGTTGATTTATAGGACCAGGACTTAAGCTATTGCTCCCATGTGATGAATTGCTTTACAGAACATATTGCCCCACCTACACATAGTGCCCACCCTACACACAGTTTCATCTCACTCTCAACATTTGGACGTTACTCACTGATTTTGCTATAAAAGACCTCTCACACATCTTTGTACCCATTGCCCTTTCACCTCCTTTCCTATCCAACTTACAAGAGCTTCCTGTTTTTTTTTGGGTCTTAAAATCAACCTATGAAAGCAAACTTCCTTAAATTGGTAAGTTATTCTGCACCAATAAGTTAGACTACTACTTGCATTTATATACTTAACATGTTATTAACAAATACTAACCAATACTTAATTTTAACCTTTTGTCCGAAATTCCAAGGTACAACTAAACATTGTAAGTTGTATTACCAATGGAAGGCAATAATGTACGCGCTTCTGTGGCGGAGATACTTACAAAATGTACGTTCTTGTTATGTACACAATGTTTTTCAAAACGCTACACTATCTATTACAATATGGGCTCTTCCCAAAAACTCACTTACTTCTTTTTCACATTTCAACAGATTCAAACAACAACCGCAAGGGAAACTCACTTGTTTAGAGTGCGAATGCTTGAACCAAATATTTCTGATCTACTTACATATACTGCATGAGCTTCATGCGGCAAACGTATTGCATTACCAACCAATGTGCTGTAGAATTGCTCAAATTGTTTGAAAGAAACCATGGCTGTGCCAAGGTATACATATCCTAAAATATCTAATCATATGTGTGCTTTTACAAACCAACACTAACAGTACCTAATTGTTTATAGGCTCCGCCTTCAAATCCGAGCGTATGATGCTACTGACACAATATTTCTTACTGCCTGTACTGAACAATGTAAAGTGCTATTCAAAGTGCCAGCTGATGTTGTTAGCACTCTAGCAACCAGTGTAAGCATTCTTGCACTTTACACTTTTTCTTACTTTGTGTACGGACTCATATTTGACTTTACCGCTCCATTGATCTAATTCCTTAACTATTTACATCCTCTTGCTAGGCCTTCACCAACATCTTTCGTGAACTAATGGCGACAACCTTCTTAGTCCAAGTCACTCCAACTTCATCAATCTCCAGAAATAGGGTGCTGCAGTGGAGCCTAATATCCATCTTGCGAGAATAGGCTACATCTCTGTTTCAAAAAAAACTTCAAAGACACGTGGGAGAGCTACAAATTAACATCAAATTCTACATAAAACTTGTTAGCTTAACTATTAGAATTGCGCTTATTTTCACTTTTAAATGTATTACGTTTCTATATGAAATTAACGACTAAATAAATCGTGTTTGCACACCAAAGTTCAACACTTTGCCTAATGCAACTAACATAACAAGCGTACTTACCACCTGGTTGGAATTCGTGCAAAATGGACATCTTCCTAACTAAGGCTAACGAACTACGAATATCACAATTACACTATTTTGGGACGCCGCACGTGTAGGCGCGCGGAGCAACAACTAGTCATAAAAAAATTTTACTGTTCTTTTTTTAAATAAATACACTTTTTATGACACTTTTTATTATTCATACCCAACTTATAGTCGGCTTCCAACAAAAAGGTCAAAATACCAGTCATTACCCTCCCTTTTATCTCTCACTTTGTGAGTGAAAATTCAAGCATAGATATTTACTTAACTCATTTGAAATTTGTTAAAATAAACCTTTTATATAACACTTTTTGCGAGAGAAAACATTTTCTAATATCTCAGGCAGCTTAAGACCTTGAAAAAACTTATATGCGAGATACATCCTTAGCGTATTTTCATATATTGACCCATGGGTTTCCGACGTTGACCCACTAAATTCCTTACGAGAAGTGATTTAAGGGGGTTATGTGAGGAGAAAAGGGTGGGATACGTTCTCAAGAGGTATTTTAGTGGGTCTATGCCTGCAAATCAGTTAAGGTTGTATCTAGCAAAAAAAAGAAAATATAAGTTGCCAGAAAAATTATCAAAAAGAGATTTCTTCTCGCAAAAAATGGTATATAAAAAGTTCTTTTGGCAAATTCCGCTAATTTTTATTGGCTGCAGTCCGACCCACAAAGGGAGAGGAAAAATGGAAAATCAGTGACGAATAGTTTGCTTTTTTGTTTAGAATCCGATATAAAGGTAGATATTTTGTAAAAATTGTCATATGTAAATAAAAACTCTTGTAGGATACTTTTCGCAAAAAATTGTAACAAAGAAGGGCTTTATTACAAATTTGTAATGTTTTTCTTCTATCCCATATTAATCGCAACACATCCTTATGCACAAAATTTTAGAAAATATATAAAGTGGGACATGAGTTTTATTATTTATTATTGAAGTTGATTTAATTGAAGATAGTGGATATTTTTCTATTACGGGTGTGGGTTCTTTAATTAGGAGGCGTGTGTAGGGGGTTATTATTACTTCATTATTTTGAATAAAGATATGGAGTATAGTTGAGATCTATAACAGCCCTCCCTAAATAGCAGCTTAATTAGGACTAACTATAATAAATTAAGAAACTAAGCTGCTAATTAGAGATGTTGTTAGTGCAGACTTCCGCACCACCCTACCGTGGGGAAGTTATAAAATCTGAAAGTATCTAAGCATGATTGTAAAAAAGAAACTAATTATTACAACATAGTCTAAGTATTTAGATTTCCGAGCTCAAACATAAGTTACAAAACATAATTTATATTATACAAACAAGCACATCGCAGCGGAAATTCACATAACACGAGCACTTCCAGACAAATCTAATCTTGACCTTTAGACTACTCCTACAAAACAGTTGAATCTGCCCCCACCAGGACAGGTTTAAGAGAAAAAAATGATCAACTTACGCTGGTACACAAATCCCACCAATTCAAAAATATTAAGGTGGCTAAAAATAGGATTTACTTTAATGTAAACAACATAATCGGTTTCTCAAACACTTTCATTTTGTTCCATCACGAAGATACTTTTCCCCTTTCAATATTGTAAAAGTAAAAATAGCATCATGAGGATATCGAGTAATCTTCAATAAAAACTATCCATGAATAACCATTATACTATTCTCAACAATCACTTAAACATTTTCTATACACATCTTAAAATATTTTTAACTCTGGGAAGGGACATGATTGGAGGACAAAGCCACATCTCCAGACTTTTGGGGGACATCTCCCCACCTTTCTTATTTCCTGCTTGCAAGACTTCTAGGTCATGACCCTACATAACGGAGCAATGCCCGCTCCGAAGCAATATCCGCTCTAAACACATATTGAGCAAACCGCTTTGTGAGTGTTATTCATCACTACTTACGCAGCTACTTCCCTTTTAAAACTAAACTTCTAATATATATAAGAAACTTATAATCAAATATATAATAAAATTATACTCAAATACTTAATGGTATCAACTTTTAAAACCAACTTAGCTTATCAAAACAAGTTTCGTAAACAAGCTTGCTATGTCAAGTTCCACCGTTGCGGAAAAGTGACTTAACAATAAGGTTTCGAAAGGATATTGAGATTAGTCGAGGTAGTTAAAGGAAGTGCTTATCATGGTATTGCAACATGGAAAGGTTTTATAAAGAGGCTATTAAATATATGAAAAGATTATGCCACGCAAGTAAACATATGTCAATTTCACGGTTTTTGGTTTGTGTTAAAGAATAGCGCATTATATGCGAAATCACTTGTAACTTTTATGTTTAGCTAAGGGTTTCGTATATCAATTAGTAGATTAATATATGCAGTAGGTGTTCATCACTCAAAAACATTTGAGAAACCAAAGGAACAAGGGTTAATTAACTTGGAAAGCAACTAAGCATTAATCGGGTTTTTTAAGTGTTCTTTACTTCACAAACGGAGGTTGTACGTGGTATATGATGGGGAAACAAAACAAAGTTTTTTTAATAATCAAGATATGAATTTTCCAGAAGTATATCAAGAAAGCTCAGCAATAACGAGATCATTAATCAAAGTACAATCAAGGTAATAGCAAGGTTCGGTCAATTTTAGAGGAACTTGACATGCAGCGATTTGTATCTCGTAAATCATTACCAAAAATTCACATGCAATATTTTGAAATCAACTACTTGCAACTTATTAACAAATCAGTAGGTTTTCATCACTATACATACTCGAACATCACACAGTTTCCACAAAACAAATGCTACACAAACAAACTAAGAAAGTATCTTAATCCGGTGTTTAGGACTTAAATCTCCTTTAACCACTTTTAGCTCTTCTCCAGCAACTCTCTAGGACCTTAAATAACTTAAAATTCAGCAATTAACCCAAAGTAATCAAGTTTCAATCTAATAAACCTCATAAGTGTTATAATCCAGCCACATCTCACCTTTCTTGATTTTCTTTGATGCTACTGATGTGAAACCTCAAAACTAATGATTGCCTAGTACGGAGAACAACTTAGGAAGCCTAGGACAACAATTGCATGCAAGATCCAGAGCTAGAATCCAAAGGAACCAAGCTGCCAACAGCAACAATGAAACACACCAGAATTGACGTGAAGAAGAGGGGATAATGTTGTGTAATTTTTGTTGTGTTTTATGAAATGAAATATGATGAAATGAATTAGGGACCTTGGTCCCATATATATGGAGAATGGGTAATGGCAAGATCGTGATTTTGATTTACTATTAGGGGTAAAATCGTCATTTCCCTTGCTTAGGAACAATCCAAAATTTTCAAGACTCTTAAATTTGGATTATCTCCTCAATCACTTCCTAATCCTTAATTATTCTTAACTAAATCTTCAAAATTATATTTTATACCTTAATGGAAGTATCTTGACTTAATAAGTCCTTAATCTCAATTTCCATGATAACTTAAAAAAAATGATATTAATAACATCTAAAAATCCCATAACTCCGGAACGATATTCAACGCTCCTAAGTCCTAACGTAACTCATAAATTACTCAAATTATCACATAGCTCATGTTATTAGTTAGCTAATAACACATAATATCCACATTTGCAACAAAATTCACATAGGGATCACTTTAGTTCATCAACTTTTTTTCAAAACATAACAATTTACACCTTAAATAATAACTATTAGCCTAATAATCTCGGATTATCGATTTTAACCTAGCTTAATAAGTCAGGCTATTACTTTTTTCCACCCTTTAAGAAGTTTCGTCCCGAAACTCATAACGTACCTTGAAATAATTGAGTGTATCGTCCTCACATATCCACTTCTTTTTCCTAAGTCGCTTCTTTCGTTCCATGGTTGGTCCATAGTACCTTAACCAAAGGTATTGTGTGGTTTCGTAACACTTTTTCCCTTTTATCCTGAATCTGTATAGGTCTCTCCTCATAACATAATGATTCGTCTATCTGTAAAGGTTCATATGACAATACATGAGAAGGATCTGTAAATATTTCCGTAGTTGAGATACGTGGAAGACGTTGTGAACTTTTGACAATTCTATTGGCAAGGCTAGTTCATATGCAACTTCACCAACCCTTCTTAAAACTTCAAATAGTCCTATAAATTTAGGACTCAATTTCCCACGCAGCCCAAATCTTTTCACCCCTTTGGTAGGTGAAACTCGAAGAAACACCTTATCTCCTTCCTCAAATTTCAGCTTTGTCCTCCGTAAGTCAGCATATTTCTTTTGTTGATCCTGCGCAATTCTCATTTTCTTCTGAATCACTCGAACTTGCTCCATAGTATCTTATCAAATCAGGTCCTACTAGTATACATGGGCTTACATCATCCCATCAAATGCGTGTTCGACATTTATGCCCATACAAAGCCTGATACGGAGCCATATCGATACTAGATTGATGGTTGTAGTTATAGGAAAATTCTATTAACACCAATTTGTCCTCCCAAGAGCCCTTAAACTCCAACACGCAAGCTCATAACACATCTTCTAAAATCTGGATCATTCTCTCCGTCTGTCCATCTGTTGCTGGGTGAAATATTGTACTAAATTTATGTGTCGACCCCAAAACCTCCTGTGACTTTTCCAAAAAATGTGACAGAATTCGAGTACTTCGGTTAGAAATAATAGTGGTCGGAACTCCGTGCAATCGAACAATCTCTCTGATGTACGCATCAGCCAACTGCTTCTTGCTCCACGTTACCCCCATGGAAATAAATAGGGCCGTCTTAGTCAGTCTGTTGACCACAACCCTGTTACAAAATCCATAGAGATCGAATCTCATTTCCATTCTACTACTGGCAATGGCTGTAGAATCCCGACATCATTTTTCGCTCAAATTTTACCTTTTGACAAATCAAACATCTTGCCACAATTGCGATATGTCTCGCTTCAACCCTTTCCACTAAAAGTATTTCTTTACACCGTGAATCATCTCACCGCTACCTTGATGAACTGAATAAGCACTGTTGTGCGCCTCTTTCAGAATCTTATTCCTTAATGCCTTATCACTAGGAACGCACCATCTTCCATGTATCCGGACACTCCCATCAGCGTATACTTGAAAGTCCTTGGTCTCATTCCTTTCTAGCTATCTTCAACCTTAACTCCTTGTTAAAGTCATGCTTTCCCTGCTTTTTCCCGAATTTCCTCAAAGAAGGATGGTTGAATCACAAAGGCTTTCAATTCTCCTTGTAATTCGCCCTTCGTAACCATCCGTAAATCCAATTGCACCAGCTCCTTATACAACTCTTATGGGACCGAGATCACCGAGTTTATCTCAAGAAGGGGTCTCCTACTCAGACCATCAGCTACTTTATTTGCCTTTTCTGGATGATATTGGATATCTATATCATAATCCTTGAGCAATTCTAACCATCTCCGCTGCCTCATGTTCATTTTTTTCTGTGTGAAGATGTATTTTAAGCTCTTGTGATCAGTGTAAACCTTACAGGCGACACTGTACAAATAATGTCTCCACAATTTCAGTGCAAAGATGACCATTGTCAACTCTAAATCATGCACAGGGTAGTTTTTCTCATGAGGTTTCAGTTGCCTAGAAGCGTAGGTTATAACTCGCTGGTTTTGCATCAATACACACCCCAACCCTTCCAGGGAGGCGTCGCTATACACCTCAAACCCTTCTGTTCCAGAAGGTAAAGCCAAAACTGGAGGGCTAGTCAATCTTCGCTTCAGTTCTTAAAAGGCCTTCTCACATTTCTCCGTCCACTGGAATTTCGTACTCTTCTTAATTAAATTCGTAATCGACGGAGCTATTCGCGATAAATTCTCCACGAACCTCCTATAATAACCAGCAAGCCCAAAAAATTTCCTAACTTGCCCAACATTGGTGGGTGCAGGCCGCTCTTTTACCGCTTTAATATTCTCAGGATCCATTGCTATACCTTCCTTAGTTACAACGTGTCCTAAGAACATTAGTTTTTCCAAATAAAATTCACACTTACTCAACTTTTCGTAGAGTTGCTCTTTTCGTAGAGTTGCTCTTTTCGTAATATTCCTAACACCTCCCTTAGATATTCGTCATGCTCCTTGTGATCTTTGGAATACACCAAGATATCATCTATAAAGATCACCACAAATCGATCCAGCAAAGGCTTAAAGTATCTCTACATCAAATCCATAAATGCTACTGGAGCATTAGTGAGTCTAGACGGCATCATTACAAACTCATAATGACAATATCTTGTCCTGAATGCCGTCTTCAGAATGTCTTCTTCGACTATTCGCATCTGATGATACCCAGACCTTAAATCTATCTTTGAAAATACCCTTGCCCCCTTTAATTGATTGAACATATCATATATTCGGGGTAATGGATACCTAATTCTGATCGTGATTTTATTGATTTCCCGGTAATCTATACATAATCTCATCATACCATCCTTTTTCTTCACAAATAACACCGGTGCACCCCATGGAGAGACACTAGGTCAAATATAACCTTTCTGCAACAACTCCTCTAATTGCTTTTTCAACTCAGTCATTTCTGCCGGAGCCATTCTATAAGGAGCTCAGGATATTGGCGTAGCCCCCTACACCAAATCTATATGGAAATCGACCTCTGATGTGGTGGCAATCCCTGTAAGTCTTCTGGAAACACATCCATAAATTCTCTCACCACCAGAATCCTCTCAACCTTGATTTCCTCCTTCTGACCCCCTGTCATTTGGTTTACATAACCAACACCCTTAGGTACCAATTCTATATCAGTCTCAATTATCGCATTACCTTCCCCTCCCGGGGCTTATAGATTTTTCTTGATATATAATATTATCTCCTCCTGGCCCCTGGGGACCTCAACCTAACGGCTCTAGCATAACATTATATAACCGCTTTATCCTACTTAGCCAATTCATTCCCAAAATTACGTCATAATATTCCAGGTCAAAAGGTATCAAATCTACTTGCAGTTTTGAATCTGCTATCTTAATCTCATAATTCCTAAATATCCATTTACAACAAGTCGATTTCCCATTAGGCATACAAATAGTCATATTTAAAGGTTGTACACAAGGTTTATATGGCAGGTTTCCAACAAAGGTATTTGAAATAAATGAATACAAAGCTCCAGAGTCAAATAATACATTGGCCACCGCTTTACATACAAGAAATCTCCCTGAAATCACATTATCTGGTATCTCTTGCAACTCTGGTACCTCCTTTGCTTCCGTTTTAATAGCAAATAACTTCCCTGATGCTCTCCCTTGACCAACAGGTTGTACTCTTTTTCCGATTCTTCCTTGGCTCGAGCTTCCTTGCTATATTTCCCGGTTTGTTATCTCCTCCGGCCCTTCGTGTTTCCTTCCATAAGGGGCAATCACTGATTCAGTGCCCAACATTCTTACACTTGAAGCACACCATTTGCCCTGAGCAATTTTTACCATAATGACTCCTCCCACAATGGTTGTACTTCCACTTTGTCCTTCCACCTTTACTGTTCCCAACTTGCCCTTTGAACTGAAATGGTGCTGGCACCTTTGTTCTTGGTTTCTTGAATCCTCCCTCCTTGAACTTCCCACCATTCCTTTTCTTCCTGAACTCCTCATCCTTCATTTTTATCCGCTCTTGCTCTAGGGCGCGATCATATAGTTCTTCAAAAGTTGTATATGACCCAATTCGCTTTTGGTACTTAAGATTCATCCCTTCAAAGAACCGCATCATCTTCACTCTTTCTTTACCTACAAAATTAGGTGCAAATCGAGACAATTCCAGAAATTTTGTTGCGTACTCCAACACTAACATCTTTCCATGCTTCAGGAACAAGAACTCATTCTCTTTCATCCTCCGCAATGCCGGTGGAAAAAACTTATCATTGAGCTTTTCAACAAACTCTGCCCAAGTAAACTCTGGCTGCTTAGCTACTCCTTTGGTGGTATTGCACCAAATATCAACGGGTCCTTCCAAATAAAAGGCAGCTATTTTGAATTTCATGGTCTCAGGGAAACTAACTACATCAAGCAACTTACTCATGTATGTAATCCAGTTCTCAAATTTGACGGGATCAGCTTCTCCGTCATAGATGCGTGGCTTATGAGCTACCAAGCGCTTATATATAGAATTTCCCCTCATCATTATTCTTATTTTGGTCTTGTTTTTCAAGTATTGCTAACAGTCGAGCACTCATTTCCTTTATTTCATGTGACTGCTTATCTTTGCTACTTTCGGCATCCACCGATTGGGGTGTAGCTCCTTGGCTTGTCATATTACCATATATAACATAAAATTTCTCCGTCAATTCCTTCTAGTCGAGCCTCCCAAATCCAAAACTCATTTTTGAAAGCCAAGGTTACCTCCATTTCCTACATATTCAATTACAATATTCAGTTGGAATTTCACACATAATTACCTTTATAATTTCAATTGACACATTTATTTCATCATTTATTTTAAATTCACATATTCATTTCCTACACATTCTTGTTTCACAATCATACCAATGTACTCATCCTTCAAGCATAAATTCCATAATAACATAGCAACTCCTTTCATTATTTATTTAACATACATCATACAAACATGCTGGGCCTTATTATACATAAACTTAAACATAAACATAAAGAAACACATGATGGCCAGCTTCCTTAATTCCGCTTATTCCCGCCACTTGGCTTTGTTCATCACTTAGTCCAATCTGCATGGGTCATAGTAGTAGCCACTATCGTCACTACTGATAGGCGGGGTCTCAAGGATGTAATTAGGGTCGTTAGTCTTACATCCTTCCTTAGATCCATAGGTAGTACTCAATCGGGACGTATAAGTAGTACTTGAACTTGGCGTGGTTGGGGTTCTCGAGCTATTAGCTCTACTAAATGACTCATACGAACCTCCATACCTCCTAGCCTCCCGTCCTTCCTCTCTATGGGTTGTTCACTCATACATCTCCCTCCAGTGGGGATCATTTGGGTAAATCTGCCCCTGTTTTTGGCGCTCAAGAGTAATATTCATTTCCTGCCTAACTTCTTCTACGGTACCTTCCCACCTTATGAAACTCTTATCTATATTCTCCATGGTCACCCCGTACCCCTGGATTGCTCCCATAGCCACATACAATTTTAACAGACTCCAGTAAACTCTACGAAAACTAGCCCATGGCTCACAGGCCAATAATGTTTTAATTATAGCATATACTTGGATTCCTGTCACCCAGTAATGATTGTTGCTAACAGGGCCCAACCTCATTCCATTCCCGAATATGTTCTAACACTTCATTATTATGATCAATCGCATCGTCCCACCACTTTTCTACCTAGGCATAGGAGTCTGGTTCCCTCATATAGGGTACATTCTCACTTACGCTCTCACTGGATCTACTTGAAGACATCTACACAAAATTTCTTATATTTATACAGAGATCACAAACCTACCCTATGCATATAAACACGCATTCACATAATCACATATTCACATCATCTCAAATTGTTCTCATTATTATTATTTTTTTCGAAAATATTCTTATAAATATATATATCGTGACTCATGATTTTGAAACCAAAATATTTAATTTTAAGTTTTAGAAACGTTTGCTCTGATACCAAGTGTAACAAACTTATTTATTTAGCAGCTTAGCTTCTTAATTGATTATAATTAGTAAGCTGCTATTTAGGGAGGGCTATTACAAGAACTAATAAAAAAAAGTAACAGAAAGTGTTACAATTAATACGGAATGGCCGAATATGTAAAAAGTTGCAATTAATATAATATGGGACATGATGAATATGAATAGTAGAATCAACCTAATAAAAGCTTATGTTTGTAATAAAACCGCAAGGTTAAGTAACATAACTTGCTTTCTTATTAAAAATTCATATAAAAAAGTTGAAACATATGCTCTGATACCAAGTGTACGTTACAATGGACTATGTGAAACTCATATTTCCAATGCTTATGGCTAGCAATTGGAGTACGTGAACTTATCTTTAGAATCCTATTAGCAAAAAAGGCTAGCAATCCAGTAATTTATCCTATCCCGACGAACAATCAATTACCTCATTTGTTGTCCATGCACCACAATTGATATTGGTTGCACATTCAATCATGTCTTTATCGTCTCATGTCATGTTAATTAGTCTTCAAAACGAACTTATTTCTTCAAGTTTAACACTACATTAAGAACTATAAATTTATAATATTTCTAAATGTTACAAAAGTAACTAGTAGACATTAGACAGACTCCTCTTTTAAAGGAGCTTTATAGATGACACATATAGCACACTATTATAACCTACACTATTCGAATTTTCATCTCATTGGTCCCATTGCTCAATGCTACCCTGACATGTAATTACCCTTAGAAAACACCCTCAAGCTCCTATATTCTTAGTTAGCTTCTTTATTTCCTTGGCTCTTCGTACCTAGCCAATTTGATTCAAAGACTAGGTTCCTTAATGCCTTTCTTTATTGAGTTAGATTTTGTTCACGAGAATAAATACGGGTTTTTTACTCCATGTATAATTTCTCTTGTTGAAGGTTTGTGATTGGGACTAACTTGATGAGCAATTGGTCAAGAATCAACCTAATAGCCATTTTCGAGGGAGTCATCTTTAGCAAGTAGTGTTATGCTATACTTTTAGTGATTGTTTAATTGACATATAAAAATATGGGAAGTAGAAGCTTATGAAGTAAGATCATGTGTGGTGTTTGTTTGACTAGATTATATGAAGTTGCACGCTAGGAGATTCTCTTCCCACAAATTGGAGAAAATTACTTACCTGATAAAATTTCAAGAGAAAATAAATTCATCCTTTCTTTGTTCTTTTGCAATTATCTTTTTGAAGTAAAATGTGAAAAAAGCGATATTTAACATATATTTGTCTTTTTGTGCATTGATCTAATTATGTGCATTTGCAATTGAGTATCTCATTGAATGAAGTAAGGAAATTCACCTCGCTCAAAATCTCTTATTTTTGGTTTATTAATTTTTTTTTCTAAAAACTGATTAGCAACTATATTTCGAACAAAAAACACATTATGTTTTGTGTAGGCTACTAAAACATGATTTTTCCACACCTACATGCATGTACCGAAAGAATTATTTTTGCCTTTTATTTTCTAAAGGACCATTTTATTTTTTTGGAAAAAGTTATGTACAATGTTAAAGAAAAGTTAATTGGTAAGTTTGTATTTTGGCTAATTATATATGGTAATCATAAAAATAATCTATTACTATATATCAAACTAGTTGTTTTCATGTGTTACTTTTTAATACTTCGAGATAGCTAATGTCCTTTGTTTCCATTGGACATTATGTTTCGACTATATTATGGCTTGTCTTTCTGTTTAGAGAGTGCTAATTAGACTTTTATTTGTCCTCCTTGGTACTTAACTAGAAAATGATCTTTTTGCACAACTGCAGTACTTCCTCTCTTTACCTTGTAATATTCACCTACTCTAATAAAAACCACAAGACGAAGAGGGGTACTTAAAAGAGCACAAGAGTAAATGGTCTTTTGGTTGGATGTATAAAGTAGTATTTAATACTTTCTTCGTTCTTTTCTATTGCAACATATCTTTTTATGATCAAATTTGACACCCTTTGACCGTATATTTATTCAAATGTGGCATAATTATTTATCAAGTTACTACTCCCTCCGTCCCAGAAAGATTTGAACACTTGTTGGGACACGTAGTTTAAGGTGATAAGTTGTACTGTAGTTTTCAAATGTTATTTTATTTAAAAAATAGATGTGATAGGAGTTGGTGAGTTGTTTTTTATGAGATGAGAGAGAAAGTTGGGTAACTTTTTATTGATAAAAAGTGGAGTGTGGGCCAAAAATGTGTAAAAGAAATAATATATTAATAGTGGGATTATGCCAAAAAAAGAAGTCTTCAAACTAATTTGGGACAAACATAAAAGGAAAGTGTTCAGACTATTCTGGGAATGAGGGAGTACCTGAAATAAAGGTTAGTACATATACACAACAACTCTTGCACATAACAATTGAAGAACTTTTTTTTAAAAAAATATCCTAACCAAAACTGCTAAGGTGCTAAGCGAGTTAGCAAATTTGGAAAAAAATAAAAATACTGCTAGGTCGCTAAGTGATTTTCTTTACAAAATTTTATAATCTCCATGACCCATCGTACATGGATGGTAAATGGGAGATCTATATATATTATTAAAATGTATTGAAAAGTATTTTTTTTAAATAAGGTAAGAAAAAAGGATTTTAGGATACCCTCCTCGCGAGGGGAACTCCTAAACAGTCATTTACAAGAATGGATGAAAAGCTTAATTAGTACAAGGAGTAATATCAAAACTAGACTGAACTAAATGTCCTACATTAGCTATCCAATCTACATCTTTTTTTTACTTCCCTATGGACATGATGGATCTGATAGGATTCGAATTGTTGAAGTAAAGTGTGTATCCTCTATGATAAGATGAATCTGCCAAGGGATTTTCCATAGTTTTTTTAACCGCGTTGATTACAAGAAGATTATCATCTTCGATATGGATATTCTGGATGCCATGATTCAAAACCAAAAGAAGACCATTCTGAAGAGCAGTAGCCTCGGCCACTAACACTGGAGTGATTCCTAGATTGAAGGAGGTGGCATGAATGAGTTCAACTTTATTATTGCGAATAATAACCCCCGCAGCAGCTGAGTTATTTGAGACCGAGCCGTCGAAATTGAGTTTGAAGTGGGATGGAGGTGGAGGAGCCCAAACGACTTGAATGATAGAATTGTGATGAGAGGTGGGAGGTGGTTGATTGTGAGAGGAGAACGGAGTACCTGCAAGATAACAAGAATCAAACGATGTTCGAAGGTTCCATTCGTGATAAAGGAATTTGGCTTTATGGAGTATTCTATGATTGTTAAAAGTGGCGCTATTAAAAATAATGTCGTTTCTTTCTTTCCATATAAACCAAATTAGAAAAATGAATTTGGTTATGATAGTTTTTTCAGATTTAAGGGATTGGAGGACTTTTAAAACAGAGGTGTATTTGTGGTGGAAGTTAAGCCATGCACGAGTTTCCTGAAGATCCCAAACTTTCCTGACTGAAGTGCATTGATTAAACAGATGATTAATTGTTTCAGGTTGGCAGTGACATTGAGGGCATAAATTGGAAGGAGTAATTTTTCTTTTAAAAAGAATATCCCTGACACTTATACTTTTATGACAAAGTTGCCATAAGAAAATCTGTAATTTAGGTGGTATGTCAAGCTTCCAAATCCATTTAAAGATCCAAGGATCCTCAGAGGGATCGAGATCATAAGCTATCCAAGTAGCTGATTTGACGGTGAAGTCACCTGAGGGGAGGTACAACCCTAAATAGGAGTGTCGGTAGTAGGCGAGGAGGGAAGAGGGATCCCTTTGACCAGGCTAATGAGATGGTTTGGCAAATAGGGTTGTAACTTTAGTAAATCTCATTCCATGGAAGGTAGAATAAAGTCGGAAACTTTTAGGTTGAGGACTACTTGGCAAGAAGGGATTCTAAGTTTCTGGTACAATGGGGCATGGGATAGCCAATTATCACCCCAGAATGAGATTGACTTTCCGTCTCCAATTTTCCATCGGATCCCTTTCCTAATTATGTCCCGTTGGGCTAAAATCTGTCTCCATATTCAAGAATCACTTGGCTTAGGTTTACGCATTGGAAAAAGTTTGAGTTTGATAAATATTTATGTTTGATGATTTTTACCCAAAAGTTATCTTCTTGAGTGAGGATTTTCCATAATTTTGCTAGGAAGGCTTTATTAAGTGGGAGAGTTTTACAAAGACCGAGCCCTCCTTTAGATTTTGGCTTATAAATTTTGCTCCATGCAATTAAAGGAATAGCATTTTTATCTTTTTGTTGTCTCCAAAAAATATGAACGATGCATACTATCAATAGATTTGGCAATGGAATGAGGTAGCAGAGAAGAGGAACAGAAGAGGCTGGGAGAGCTTCCAAGTTGCTTTAGATCAGGGTATGACGACCAGCTTTAGAAAGGAAGTTGGCTTCCCACTTATGCATTCTCTGCTCTGCCTTTTGAATAATGCGTTTAAAATCATATGTAGTCGGTTGAAAAGAGCTGAAATCAACTCCTAAATACCGACCTAAGCTGGAGGTTGGGGCCATATGAAAATGGCTAGCAAGAGAAATTTTTCTTGAGGGCGTGATCTTTTTTGAAAAAATAATCGAAGACTTATGGAAATTTACCAATTGGCCTGAGAGTTGGCAAAAAGAGTCAATAGCGGATTTTAAATTTCTACACGCAGTGGTGTTTGCTTTACAAAAGGGAGGCTATCATCAGTGAACATTAGACATGGTATGGATGTAGTGTGGGGGTGAAGTTTAAATCCTAAACCCAGCTCATTATTTTGTGATGTCAATATGAGTTTTATAATAAAGACTTCCATGCACAGGATTAGAAGATGGGGTGAAAGTGGGTCTCCTTGTCTAACACCTCGAGATGGTTTAAACCATGGGGAAGGTTGCCCATTGACTTTAATAGAATATGAGACATTGGTTACACATTCTTTTATCCAATTAACCCACATGACAGGGAAGCCAAAGGCTAGTAAGGTAGCCCAAAGAAAATCCCATTCAATACGATCATAGACTTTTTCCATATCGAGTTTAAGCACAACCCAGCCTGTTTTATTATGTGATTTGAGAAACGTATTCAGTATTTCTTTTGCAATGAGAATGTTATCATGAATTGATCGATCTCACGTGAATGCATTTTGAAATGGGCTAATGATTCGTTGTAGAATTGGGCTAAGCCTTGCTACTAAGATTTTGGAAATAATTTTATAAAGCGTATTAATTAAACTTATAGGTCTGAAGTGATTCGGGTTTTCAGGGTGGTCAATTTTAGGGGCGAGGGTAATGAGCGTATGATTTAGAGATGGTGGCAATTTTCTAATATGGAAGAAACTTTGTACTGCCGTCGTAATCTCTTTGCCAATAATAGACCAATATGCTTGGAAGAATATACTTCCAAACCCGTCGGACCCAGGGGCTTTGTCAGGGTTAATATCAAAGGTGGCTTGTCTAACTTCCTCATCTGAAATAGGGATGAGCAAGGAATGACGATCAGCCTCTGAAACAAGCGGGGAAATAAAAGATAAGTCGATGTTGCGAGGGGAGTTGTGTGCAGAAGTGAATCGATGTTTAAAAGAATTAGTGAGCAATTGGGTAATTTCATCAGAGGACCTCAACCAATTGGTTGAGGTCATTTTTCATTCTAAAAATGGTATTGTAGGCCATCTTTTTTCTCATTTTGTTATGAAAATACCGAGAGTTCCTATCGCTTTAAGAAAGCCAAGTTTTTCTATTTTGAGTGCTACTTCGTTGATGATTAAAAAGGAGTAATTTTTCACGTTGACGGATAAGACGTTTACTATGAGATTTAAGAATCGGGTTGAAAAGGTTGCTCCCATAGAATGGTTTGCAACTCGTTCAGTTTGGTTTCATTTTCGATAAGTTTATGAGCATTATGACGGTAATGAGTTCTAGCCCATAGTTTAAGATCATCCTTTATATGAATTAATTTTTGTTGAATGCGATAGAAGCGGGAACCTGGACGTTGAACTTGCCAATTTTTTTCACAATTGCATGGGTTTGGGTTTCGACCACCCAGTTATTTTGGAAGCGAAATTGAAAATGGTGTCTGTTTGTGGTTTGATCTGTGGAAAAAAATAGGAGCATGATTCGATACGGTAAAATTACCATACGATAAGACTTAATTAGGGAAATCGTCTATAAACGAGGTATGAGTGAGAACTCTGTCTAACCTTTCAAAAATCGGGAAGTTGCTATCATTATTTTTCCAGGAGAAATGACCTTGAATGCATGGGATGTCAATGGCGTTGTTGGTTGCCAAAAAATTGGGAAGTCGTTGCAATTGATATGGAAGGAGGGGGCGCCCTCCTATTTTATCGTGGCAAGTTAACATTCCATTCAAATTACCGATTAATAGCCATGGAAAAGATTGATTGGATATAAAGTTATTAAGGAAGTGCCAAAAATTATCCTTTTCCTCTTCTTGAGCTGGGCGCGCAATACACCCCAACAATGGAATAGTTTTTATTAGTCGATTTATACGTAATATTTAGAGAAGCAGCGCGTGGATAAGAGACATGAAATTATTAGAATTATTCCAGGCAACCCATAACCCTCCACAATGATTTAGAGGGTCGATTATAAGTTTATTGTCAAAATGAAGAGCGTTGAGGATTTTTCGGCTGTTCGTATGATTTGTTAATGTTTCCATAATGAACACAATATCTGGCTTGAATTTATTCTTAAGAAAAACACTCTCAGCTAGGGCCTGGGCTTTTTTACCTCCTTGAACATTCCAACATAAGATCTTCATAAATAATTTAGCAAAGGATAAAAATATGCACTATAAGAGATGTTCAATAGCGAGTGATAGAGCACTTGAGTCCAATTGGTTTTTAAGGCCCAATCCAGTTTAAAGCAGAACAGTCCATGACACGTTCCAAAAATATAGAAACAATTATAATGCACTAAAGAAAAAATCCATTAGCGAGTGATGGAGCACTCGAGTCCAATGGGCGTGAGAGGCCCAATCCAGTTTAAAGCAGACCAGTCCACGACACTGTTTAGGAATATAAAGACAACTAGGTTTGAAGCCCGTGCGTTGCACGGGTTGTTGTTTATTTTAATTTATTGCAAATTTTTTATTAAAATTATTGTTGATTTTGTGTTGTTGTAAAATGAGATTTTTCAAGATCATTGTATTTACATACTTCCTCCGTTCTTTTTCTATTACAACAATTACCACTTTAGGTGGTTTCATCTTTTGGAACCATTCCACTTTTTATAAAAAAAGAAACTACAGTTGACAATATTACGTTTACTTTATGTTAATAAAACCATCATTAATTACCCGAATTGCCTTATAAAGTTGCGTTTACTTTAATAAGGATTTATTTGTCCCCTACTCTAGTTAACTAAAGAGGTACCTCTATGCTAGACTACCCATTTTTCCTTTCCTTAAAAACCATGTCCAAACCAATTAAATGGTATCCCAATAACAGGTATGACTAACAATAGCTAATATAGTTTTAACATGAATAATACCCGAATGATACTTTAAGAAAGTAGAGGGTAATAATTGAATTGATGCAGGACAGAAAGAATACTTTCTTAAAAACTAATAAGAATGACATGGCATGCTTAGGTGGAGCTCTTTATAATATTCTAAGGATGTTTTATTTAAATCAAACTCTAATTTTTACATAATCCAAAACTCTAATATGTAACTTTATCGCTATAGATTTTAGTTAATAAATTTTGTTGCAATACTATATTGTTTTAGTTTAGTTGAGTAAGGTTGAGGTTTTGAAAGATAATATGTTTAATCTTGTAAATTGGACCTATAATCAAATGTTATAATCACATATAATACACTATACTTAATACTTATAGCCATTATTATATTTATCTTAAAAAAAAGACTAAATAATGTCCTACAATGCATCTAACTTAATATATTTTCATGAGTTATTATAACACTATATTGTAAGTAGGTCATATTTTGAAGCATATTTCAAGCACTCTCCAATGGTAATAAAATTATAATGTTTTGAATTAGGTAGCAAAAGTTAAATTCAATTTACATAGTATAATAATTTAGGTTGTTTATTCAAAACGCAACTCTAATTTCCCCCTATCCAAAACTCTTTTATGTATTTAAATATATGTAGAATTCTATTTTTTTTCAAATATTTAAAATAAAAACTAATGACATGACAATCTTAAGTGGCGCTATCTATTTCATAAATATTTTGAGTACTATCTAATGGTATAAAAATTATAATATTCTGAATTATGTAGCAAAAGATATACACAATTTACATAATACAATAATTTAAGTTGTTCATTCAAAACGAAACTCTAATTTCTGCTTATCCAAGACTCCTTATATGTATTTAAATCTATGTAGAACTCTATTTTTAGAAAAAATATAAAAATAAAAATTGATGACATGACAATCCTACACGGCGCTCTATATTACATAAGTTGTACAACTATATTATAAATGGATCTTATTTCGAAGCATATTTTGAGCACTCTCCAATGGTACAAAAATTATAATATTCCGAACTACGTAGCAAAAGTTATACACAAATTTCATGATATAATAATTTAGGTTGTTGATTCAAATCCAAACTCTAATTTTCGCTTATCCAATCTCCTTATATGTATTTAAATCATCTAGAACTCTATTTTTGTAAAAAATAAAAATATAAATTAATGACGTGGCAATCCTACGTGGCGCGCTCATAATTCCTACGTTCTTTTTCTATTACAACAATTACCACTTTAGGTGGTTTCATCTTTTGGAACCATTCCACTTTTCATAAAAAAAGAAACTACAGTTGACAATATTACCTTTACTTTATGTTAATAAAACCATCATTAATTACCCGAATTGCCTTATAAAGTTGCGTTTACTTTAATAAGGATTTATTTGTTCCCTACTCTAGTTAACTAAAGAGGTATCTCTATGCTAGACTACCCATTTTTTCTTTCCTTAAAAACCATGTCCAAACCAATTAAATGTTATCCCAATAACAGGTATGACTAACAATAGCTAATACAGTTTTAACATGAATAATACCCGAATGATACTTTAAGAAAGTAGAGGGTAATAATTGAATTGATGCAGGACAGAAAGAATACTTTCTTAAAAACTAATAAGAATGACATGGCATGCTTAGGTGGAGCTCTTTATAATATTCTAAGGATGTTTTATTTAAATCAAACTCTAATTTTTACATAATCCAAAACTCTAATATGTAACTTTATCGCTATAGATTTTAGTTAATAAATTTTGTTGCAATACTATATTGTTTTAGTTTAATTGAGTAAGGTTGAGGTTTTGAAAGATAATATGTTTAATCATGTTATAATCACATATAATACACTATACTTAATACTTATAGCCATTATTATATTTATCTTAAAAAAAAGACTAAATAATGTCCTACAATGCATCTAATTTAATATATTTTCATGAGTTGTAACTCTATATTGTAAATAGATCATATTTTGAAGCATATTTCAAGCACTCTCCAATGGTAAAAAAATTATAATGTTTTGCATTAGGTAGCAAAAGTTAAATTCAATTTACATAATATAATAATTTAGGTTGTTTATTCAAAACGCAACTCTAATTTCCCCCTATTCAAAACTATTTTACGTATTTAAATATATATAGAACTCTATTTTTTCAAATATTTAAAATAAAAACTAATGACATGACAATCTTAAGTGGTGCTCTCTATTTCATAAATTGTAGAACTAGATTGTAAATGATTCTTATTTCAAAGCATATTTCGAGCACTATCTAATGGTACAGAAATTATAATATTCTGAATTATGTAGCAAAAGTTATACACAATTTACATAATACAATAATTTAGGTTGTTCATTCAAAACGAAACTCTAATTTCTGCTTATCCAAGACTCCTTATATGTATTTAAATATATGTAGAACTCTATTTTTAGAAAAAATATAAAAATAAAAATTGATGACATGACAATCCTACACGGCACTCTATATTTCATAAGTTGTACAACTATATTATAAATGGATCTTATTTCGAAGCATATTTCAAGCACTCTCCAATGGTACAAAAATTATAATATTCCGAATTACGTAGCAAAAGTTATACACAATTTTCATGATATAATATTTAGGTTGTTGATTCAAATCCAAACTCTAATTTTCGCTTATCCAAATTTCCTTATACGTATTTAAATCATCTAGAACTCTATTTTTGTAAAAAATAAAAATATAAATTGATGACGTAGCAATCTTACGTGGCGCGCTATATGAGCTCGAAATCTTGAGGAGCTCCCTATGCTCCCGAAAAGTTCCTCCTTAATATATATATATTGATTATAATGCAGTGAAGAAGAGTTCATTAGCGAGTGATGGAGCACTCGAGTCCAAATGGGAGTAAAAAACCAATTCAAATAACAGAATAAAGTAAGAAAACCATTAATTAAGTGGCATAAAAGAGTAAGCGCAAAGACATAAACGAAATGCACAAGAAAGAGGATAATGGAACAACATATCATAATAGTAAAGCAGAACCATATGGGTAGAGAAGAATCTAACATAGTAGCTTGGAAATGAGCACTACAACTAGAGCAAAACCAAAATAAATAATTCATAGACATAAGAGTTGAATTCATGGGAGACATACTTGCCAAAGCAAAGGAAGCATAATCATATAACATATAATAACAAGATTTTATCAATAGAGAAGAAAGTACCATAAACTCAAAGAAGAATTGCATAGCAAGAAATGAGATGCACATAGTAACCCAAAGACGAGTATGATAGCTACGTACACCACATCCGACAAATAAGGTGCAGAAAAAGGCACTCTTTACCAGTAAAAAGACTAGGGTGAGAGATTAAAATCCAATTATATACTATGAGTGCAAGAGAGATGAAGCTAGTGAATCCAAAAAACACAAGCAGATCTATGGCAAAGTTAACCATATTCATTAATAAAAATTTTGAACCAAAAATCGAAAAGGTATAAGGGACATACGAAAGCCAAATGAAGGCATGAAGAATGAGGAAGTGCGTGTAATCTTTAGATAATGGCCGAAGTAAAACATGAAGGAATAGCTAGTTTTTTATAATCAATAAAGCATAATGAGATATTGGCATCAAAGCATGCATATTCAGATTAAAAGAGTTCGAAGAAGCGGTCTCAAAGAAGACAGTGAGCTCAATATCAAAATAAACCCAAATAAGTGACAAAATCTTGGAGCTACGATTAATAGGAAATTCAGAAGAAAACAGGAACAATCAAAAGTAAAACCAAAAAGAAAGAAACTTACATGCGTGAAGACATGGAGGATTTTGAAACCACGAGTATATCTGCGATGATAGCCGTGGCTGGATTCTGGGGATAAGTGGTAGTTGATGACAGCGGAGGCCGCTGTGGGATTTTCGCTGCCGTGACTGGGTTCGAATGGGAGGTGTGGGTTGATGTCGTGACTGGTGGAGCGAAGTTTACAATTGTTATAAGTTATAACATACATAAAAGCCTTATATTTTTTCTACAATCTTCTAAAGCCCATTTTTCTAAGGATAGGAGTTAGCTCAAGTGGATAGAGCACTCCCTTTGGCCCCTGAGGTCAGGGGTTCGATCCTTACCCCCATTAAGTATCTTGAGCTATTAGAACGTTCACTTAAAAAAACTAACATAGCACCAAAAAATACCCAGGGCATCACCCGGATTAAGAAACTACTCCTTCAATTCATTATTAATGTTCCTAGATTGACTTGCGCATTTGTCAATGTACATTTTTGACTATTAGTATATGTAATTACTTATTAGTAAAAAAAAAAAAAATTGACCTTATTAACTAGTTGCTTTAAATAGAAATGATCAAATAACGCATATATAATATCAATAAACATCGAATTAACCATTAAATGATTCAATTAAATGGTTGTGATTAATCTATACTAATATATTAAAAAGCATTCTTAAGCAAGTTTGTGTGCCACATGACACTCTACCTTTAGTTGTTTCATTCCATGTCATCATTATGCACATTAAAAAAAAATAGAAACATGCTCCATATAAGATTCGACCACGTGACATAAAGTTAATATACTAAAGTTCTAACCAATAAGCTATGCAACATTAGATGATATTTTTTCAACATGAAAATGTTAATAACCCGGGGCATCGCCCGAGACTAAAAACTAGTTTTATAACTAAAGAAGTACTTTCTCCATTTTTTTAGTTGTTCCATTTATCTTTTACACTCTTGGCAACACATAACTTATATATTTAATATCACTAATTGTACATTAGTAAAAAATTATAAAAAGTTGATATTTGAAAAGTATATATATTGAGACGAATATTAACTATATTTTTTCTTTAAGAAAAAATAACCAAAGATGGTGAAACTAAGTGAAATTGAATAGTCTCAAAAATCAATATGGAACAACTAAAAAAACAAAGGAAGTATATTTAATTATTTACTTTTATAATTGCAACAATTACTTTACCAAACATATATACCTCACACTACTACTTTGATAGCTAACCCTTAAAAACTATAGTTGACCACCAATAGCTACTCCAACAGCTAACAATTACTACAATTGCTAGTTTTACCAAACAGGCCTATCGCTTTTTCATGTAAAACTATAAACACATGATTATCACTGAGATTAAATTTATATTTAGCAAGGAAGAAAAATCAAAATAGAAGATTACCATTTAGAATTTCCCATAATTCTAAGGAAAATTTGTCAGAAACAAACTTTTAAATACAACTTTTTGCGATAAACAACATTTAGAAAAAATCTGGCAAAATAAGACCTTAAAAATATATTTTTTACGAGGAACATCCTTGACCTATTTTTTGGGCATTGACCAAGTATTTTACGGCTTCGATTCACTAAAACCAACCATGGTAAGGCACGTAATCCACAAATCTTATGTTTCAACCCTATTTCCCTTCATATACTGATAAATTCAACGTCGAAAAATATTTGGTCAATGTCGAAAAATGGAGAAAAACAGAGTTGAAACATAAGAGATGCACTTCACGTGCCCTCCACATGTTTGGTTTTAACGACTCAACATTGAAAAACGCTTGGTCAATGCCGGAAAATGAGTCGAGGTTATTTCTCGCAAAATATTTTCTTCTTAAGGTGTTATTTTGCCAGTTTTTTTTTTTTTGGCAATTCAAAGTTATTATTGATAACCAAAAAAAAGAGAATGAAACAACCTAACAACTACAAGGGAAAAAAGCTAAGGAAAGCAAACTCCCCCTACTTTTTAGGAAGGGCTTCAGAGCAAGCAAACCAAAAGCTAAACCCAACTAGCAGAGGCACAAAACAGCAAACAAACAACTATTTAATGAGAAGTTGCCTTACACAATCATTACATCTACTAGCAACACGAAAACAAATCTGCTTAAAATTAGCTCTGGTATCCAAAATTAGCCCACCATAAACTTTTGCATTTCTTTGAAGCCAAATCTGGTACATGGCTTCTGCAAACATCATACAATATAGCTGAGCTTGGGGACTTTTCCTCTTACTCTTCAAGGCCACAACTTGAACTTCAGCATCAAAATGTCTCCTGGTCACAACATTATTCAGGTGATGTTGACAGGGAGCCCAGATGCTATAAGATAAGGGGCACTCAAAGAACAAGTGTGAGATAGACTCAAAAGCAGCATTGCAAAGAGGGCAGCAACTATCAGCTGTGACCCCCCCAAGAGAAGAGTCTGTCCTTAGTAGCAAGTCTTCCATGTAGAATAAGCCAGTTAACAAATAAAGCCTTAGGACTAGCTTTATTATTACAAATAATTCTCTTCCACCTAACATGATCATGCTCACCTTGCATCTTTAGATAAAGCTTCTTGATAGAGAAAACTGCAGAATGGAGCATATATATAGCTTGAAAGTCATGGAAAACCTGTCTGCTCTCCAGAATATTCTTCATAGACCAAGACAGTCTATTAGGAATTTCCATAAAAAGAATGTTTTGCTGCTTAATGTAATATTCATGGAGCCATTTAATCCACAATCTATCTTGTTTTTGACAAATAGCCCAAAAGTGTTTGGCAACAACAGCCTTATTGCAGACAACAAGATTTTTAATGTTCATCCCTCCACAACTTTTAGGCAAGCAAAGAGTCTCCCAAGCAATGGGAGCTTTCTTTGAACAAGAATCCTGACCAGTCCACAAGAACAATCTGCAAATGCTTTGAATCTCTTTTAGAACCTTCTTAGGAAGCATAAAAAATTAACACCAGTAGAGCTGAAAACCATGAAGAATAGAAGTAACAAGCTGAACCCTTGCAGCATATGAGAGATTTTTAACAGACCAAGCTCTGACTCTAGCCATAGTTTTTTCAATCAGAGGCTTGCACTCATGGTAGAAAAGCTTTATGATTGTAAGAGGCACACCCAAGTACTTAAAGGGAAAAACCCCAAGTGGAATGTGCACAACAGATTGAAGAATATCCCTTTGAGCCATATTAACCCCTCCAATGTAAAGATGACTTTTATCCAAATTTGCTTCAAGACCAGAAGCTTGTGAAAATTTGGTAAAAGCATAAAAAATAAGCTGCAAGGAGTTAAGGTTAGCTCTAGCAAACATCAGGAGATCATCAGCAAACATCAAGTGGGTGATGTTAAGCTTTTTACACCTAGGGTGGAACTTGAAATCAGGAGATGACTTCAAATGACCCAAACATCTTGACAAATACTCCATTCCTAAGGTAAAAAGGAAGGGAGACATAGGGTCTCCTTGCCTCAAACCTTTTTGAGCAAGAAAAGACTTGCAAGGAATACCATTTAGAAGAATGGAGAAAGAAACAGAAGTAACGCAAGCCATAACCCACCTTACAAATTGAGTAGGAAAGCCAAGCTCACACATAACCTGTTTCAAGAAAGGACCATTCAATAGAATCATAAGCTTTTTTCAAATCAACCTTCAGCATGCATCTGGGAGAAACATGTTTAGTATTATAGCTTGTGATAAGTTCAGTAGCAAGCAAAATATTATCCGATATAGTCCTCCCAGGCATAAAGCTAGCTTGAGCCAGATCAACAACACTACCAATAATACTCTGCATCCTTTTTGTCAATATCTTAGCAATTATCTTGTACAAGACTGTACAGCAAGCTATAGGTCTAAAGTCCTTAACAAAGGAGGGATTAAGAACTTTAGGTACAAGAGTAACAAGAATACAATTGATATCAGGCAAGAGAACACCAAAATCAAAGAAATGAAGCACAACAGAACAAATATCATGTTTTATAAGCTGCCAAGCCTTCTTAAAGAAATGACTGTTAAAGCCATCAATACCTGGAGTTTTATCATCATCAATTGCCCACAAAGCTATTTCAATTTCTTGCAGTGTAATAGGCTGAACTAACATTACAGCATCACTAGACTAAACTTGGGCACCAGACCTCAAAAGAGAAATGTCCACATCAGGGAGACTAACAGCAACAGTGCCAAGAAGCTTATGATAGAAATTAATCACCTCAACTTCAATATCAGCAGCAACACTAAGCTTCTCACCAGCATCATTAAATAAAACTTCAATACTGTTATGCAAAAATCTTTATTTCATAGCATGAAAGAAAAATTGAGTGTTAGAATCACCCTGCTTTAGCCACATAATTCTAGATTTTTGCCTTAAAGCAGATTCTTCCACATTCAAAAGTTTATGAAGCAAAAGAGTACAATCTTTTTCAGCTTGAATGAGCTTAGGACAAGAAGGAGAACTCTGCAATTGAGTTTGAACATTCTGTAAACTAGCCCTAGCAATATCAAGCCTATCATTCATATTTGCAAACTCAGCCTTGTGCAATAATTTAAGCTTAGCCTTTACATTTTTAAGCTTAAACCAAACAATCTACATCATACTCCCCCCTCTGACATGAAGACGCCATTGCTCACTTACCAAAAGTAAGAAGTCTTCATGAGCAACCATATGGTTGAAGAATTTAAAAGGCCTTCCTTTGCCATGAGTCTTCTGAGCACAATGAAGCATCAAAGGAGAATGGTAAGAGAGACCAGGATTCATGTAATCCACAACCAAATGAGGATACTTAGATAACCATACAGAATTAACTAAGCACCTATCAATTCTGCTACTTATTCTAGAATCACCATTGTCGTTATTAGACCATGAGAAAAAGTGACCACAAGATTTAAATTCACTAAGATCTGAGGTATTGAGCAGCTGACTGAAATCCTGAGTTTCATAAGTAGAGACAGGAACACCATTAATCCTATCCCCATATAAGAGAACAACATCAAAGTCACCCATTATACACCAAGGATCATTAATACTCTTATCAAGATTACTAAGATCCAGCCAAAGACTTCTTCTGTCATCAACAGTGTGAAGGCCATACACCACTGTAAACATCCACTGATCACCAGAATGCTTATCACCCACACAACAATGAATTAATTGAGAGGTTTTAAGCAGAATCTGAATAGAAACAGTGGCAAAATTCCAAGCAATCCAAATTCTTCCTCTATCAGAAGCTTCATAATTATGCACCCAATTCCACCTATTACCAAATTTCTTCACTATTTTATCTTTATTGTGAACTTTAACACGAGTTTCAAGCAAAGCTATAAGAGAAACATGATGTTTTCCTATAAACCTTTTTATTTTCACCTAACTTGAGAGGGCTATTCAATCCCCTCACATTCCAAGTACACACTATCATTATCCTGGAGTAATAGTGAATGAGCTACCCCCAGCTTCATCCACATTGTGAGTCACTACACTAGGTCCCTCAACTTCCATAACATCTTTTCCCTTCTGCCCTCTAGTGACAATAGTCCATGCTGGAGCCATAGGAAGAGCAGCAAGCCTTGCATCCTCACTAGTGGCCTGAGTTTGACCTTGAACATCAACACCACCAGCTACCTCCCTAGTCTTGTCCTGAACTACTGCATTTTCATTAAAAGAATTTTGAACAACAACAACTGCCTCCCTAGTCTTGTCCTGAACAACTGCATTTTCAGTAACTGAATTCTGAACAATTGCATTTGCAGTAGGCTTTATCTGTGTGACTTTAGGGACCCATTTCCGAATAGCCTTAGGCCCCTCCTTCTCCTTTCCTTGTGCAATTTTCTTTTTGGCACAATCATGCCCAATAGTGGCACACTTAAGACAGTAAGAAGGAGCCCATTCAAAATGAACCTTTTGTTCAATAACTCTCCCTGAGCCATCTTCTATACTCACACTCTTAGGTAGCTCTTTAGTGACATCCACTTCCACCAACAACCTAGCAAAAGTGATTTTTTGCTGCTGTGTAGTACACTCATCAGCAAAGAGAGGCACTTCAACCATACTACCAATTCTACTCAGGCATTCAGGACCCCAGTAATTAAGGGCCGAGGGAGGTTATACAACCTAATCCAAAGAGGTACAACCCCTAAAACTTCTGCTTGAAAATCAAAATCAGGTGTCCAAGCCTTAAACACCATAGGTCTACTATTAATCATGTGAGGCCCAACATATAAAATCTCATTTCTATCATCAAATGAAGCAAACTTAATGATGAAATAACCCTTGTTATGAAGATAAATTCTAGGTTTACCAACATAATTCCACTGTTGCTCTATAAATCGAGTTAGAGCCCCAATGGATGGGGTCTGACCAACAACATACAGAATAACAACAGTAGACCAAGCTTCTGAGAGCTTATCTACCTCAGTTTGGTCGAGTTTAGCAACCTTCTTACCTTCTTTTAGCAGAGGAGGAACAAATTTGAGGGGAGCTCCTTTGGATGTAAGAGATTTGCCTGCTGCAACTTCAGCCCATTTAGGTGAACTATCACTACTATTAGCTCCATCTCCACCAGTACTCACATTATGAATGGCTACATTCTCCTCAGTTGCTTTCTCCAGATTCTCAGTAATAACATTCCCCTGCACCTCATTACCAACAGAAATAGGTAGAGGGCTTTCAGGGGTACTAGTAGACACTACTTCAGGGGTCAAAGAGTTACGCGTAACAATAGGGACCATCGGAGTTATGGCAGCAACTGGAGTTGTTTTATGAGCTCTAAAAGCCTCATTAATGGCATCAATCGCAGCTTGAATCGTAGATTTTTTTTAAAATGTTGTTTCTCGCAAAAACTTGTATTTTAAAGGATGTTTCTGATAAATTTTCCTAATTTTAAAGGAGGGAAAAAATTCCACTTTACATTATAGACACAAAAATAAAAGGGGGTTACTAAATACCGCCCGTATTTACTTGAAATCGCCCGTATTTTTTTTAAAATACTCCTAAACTACCCCCTACAAATACTACCCCATACCCCCACACTCTCTCACTCTCTCACTCTAACACTCTCTCACTCTCTCAGTCTCTCACTCTCACTCCTCACTCCCACCATAGCCACCACCACCAAAGCCACCACCACCCCCATAGCCACCACCACCACCACTGCCACCACCACCACACGGCAACCACCACCACCAGGCGAGGAAGGCCGTGCCGGCGACCACCGGAGCGAGGACGAAGAAGACACCGACGCCGACCACCACCACAACACGCCGGAAAAAGAATGGGCCCAAGGAAGAAGGGAAAGGAAATCGGGGAATCTTCAAATCAGGTTAGTTTTGTAGTTATTTGTGGTCAAAACCAACGTAGGCTTGCCGGAAAACACAAAGAACTCGTCGCCGGAAAAACGAGGAAAAAAATTTTTTTTTTTTTTTCGTAAATGCAGGGCAACGGATGAGAAATCCGTTACCACCACACGGTGGTAACGGACATCTTTACCGTTACCACCGCAGAGGTAACGGTTCAGATCTACGTTACCTCTGCGGTGGTAACGGAAAAGTGATCCGTTACCATGGTAACATGCTCAAATCAATATAATAATTTCTGTTTGAATTAAAAATAATAATTTGTGTTTATTTGGGCTTTTATAATTAATGTCAATAATTATTTGAATATATTAATTTAATTGGAATAGTTAATATGTTAATTTGTGTGATAATATGGTAATTAGGTTTTATTATTATTATGTTAATGCATGTTAGTAACATGGTAGTATTATTTAATCTATTTGATTTAATTTATTTAATTGTTTAATAGCATGTGATAATAGTATTATTTAATTTTAATAGTTATTATATAATAAGTTAATATATTGATTTGAGCATGTTATTATATTATTAAAATATTTCAATGATATTAGCATGTTATTATTTTATATTAGTAGCATATTACGATTATTTATTGTAATGATATTAGCATGTTAATTTGTTTTTATTAACATGTTAATTTATGTAGGGTATTTGTTTTTATTAGCATGTTTACTAATGATATTAGCAAGTTAATATGATTTATTGTTGTAATTTTAGTTAATTAATTATTAGAAAGTGAATAGTTATATAATAATGCCCTAATTTACTTACTTTGCGCATGTTAATATATTTTAATAATATTATGTTAACACCATCACCAATGTTAATGCATCTTAGTATTAGTTTTCCTTATAATTTTAGTTAAGTAATTATTAGAGTGTCAATGGTTATAGATTAGTAGTAATTACAATATAATAACGTAGACATTAAATAAATAATAAATAATTAACATAATGTATTATTAGGGTCTTGATGGTCCCGAGGGATCGACGCCACGACACACTAGATCTCGTGGTGTTGATGCATCTAGTAGGAGGGCGAGGATCGATGCTCGGGCTAGCCGGATGCCTATTCCCGAGGACGCGCCCGATAGTCTTGGATGGGATATTGGGGACGAGCGGGAGTTAGATCATGCTATGAGAGATGACGATGGAGCCGATGTGGGTGAAGCCGCCTCCCATGTGCTTGTGAGGAAGGGTAGTAGAGGGAGGTTTGTTTCGGGGTCGAGTTCCGGATCTAGTAGGGTCGTCGAGCGGGGCTAGAGTCGCTAGGGATACTTCGTGGTTAGTTACCGAGGCGATGCCTGGGGGCCCACTTGACGGTACCCTGATTCCTAGTTGGCGGGGGCACGTCGGCTCCCGTATATACCACGATACGACTGCTAGGGATGTTATCTTTGTGCCATAACCGCTCCAAAGTGCATTTGATCCGTTCTTGACTTGGGGTTTCCCGCGGCAGTCGTTGCAGCGCTTGGATAGATCTTGTATTGCCCAACTACCAGGGATTATGTTTGGGCACCTTGACTTTCCATTACTTACAGCGTTTGTAGAGCGTTGGCAGCCCGACACGAACACGTTTCACATGCCTTTTGGAGAGATGACGATCATGTTACATGACGTTTGGCAGATCCTACGTGTTCCTATTGAGGGTCGGACTGTTAGTGCTGTTTTGCCGACTTCTGAGTTGTATGTACGGTTTGAGGAGCTCCTCGGCTAGACTCGTGAGGAGTTATTATGTGAGGACTCACGGGTCTGGAGGAACGGTGGCGTTACCGTTCAGAAGATTTTCGATCACTGCATGGATCAGGGCCGTCCGGCTGACGTGCAGGTTCGCGCATGGTTCCTCCTGACACTTGGGTGTACCCTCTTCACTGATAAGAGTGGTTCCCGCCTCATGCCCCAGAACATAACTGAGCTGGATGACCTTGATTCAGTTCATACTTACTCGTGGGGCTCAGCTGCTTTGGCGTACCTATATCGTCAGCTAGGGGTTGCGTCTAGAGCGGATAGCAAACAGGTTGCCGGGTGTTTGACGCTCCTCCTCCGGCTTGGATATACGAGTACTTCCCGTGTTTCCGACCACGGCGAGAGGGGCGGCCTTCGGTGATCATGATCCCCGGGCACGGAAGTGGGATTATCACATCGTCGGCAAGGATTTCGTCCGACCGGAGTCCATTCGTAGACGCTTGGACAACCTTCGGGTTACGAGAGGTACGAATATTTAATGCATTAGTAAAATATATATTATTATGTTCTCATATATTACTACTACGTTAGTAACATGAAATTATTACATTTATCCGTTTTCGTCGACTGGACGCCATATGGGGATGACCAGGCGCCATGATTCCAAGGACGTTGTATGTCGGTTTCATACGTTATCGAGGTATCATTGAGCCGTACAACCCGAGATCGTGTACTGCGACAGGTTGGGTTTTGTTCGGGTCATTCCTACCCCTCCTATTCAGCCCGATTTCGCATACGGACCGAGCAACCCGAAGAGGTATGAGGTTCAATTCTCGGTCTCGTAGGCCGAGTCCGCATGGCGGCGGTTCACGCCATATCTTTGGGGGTCTCAACGTATCACGGTTGAGACGGGTTACTCGTCGCGGAGAGTGTTCGAGGGAGTACATGGATTGGTTTTGTACATATTCCCATCCTACCCTCATTGCTGCAGATAGGACGCATATTCCGCCCCGGGCCAACACTTCTAACACCCACTATGTACGCAATATAATCATTTATTTGTTTACTATTTTATATGTTATATTATTGATACATAACATAACATAACTAACTGACTTTTTGCAGTGGATGGCCCGACATTTTGACGCCACGAGAGCGTTGACGGAGGATCGGCACAATGACCAGCGACCCAACACTTCTTTGGCATATGAGATGTTGGCCGACCTCGCTCGGGATTGGGATGCTGCATTGCGTCTAGATCGGGCACGGGACGCTGCTGAGGACGAGCATCATCATGACATGTAGTCATTGCATTTCAATGTTCTCATTCCATTAGTTATGTATGGGTGTATTATGTAGTAACATTTTTTGATGATATTACTTTGGGTGTATTATGTAGTTACATTTTTTGATGATATTACTTTGTTAGGTATATATGACATTGGTTTTATGATGATATTTATTATTTCAATTTGAATCATTGCAACTTATTATGATCCAACATTATAAATTAATATGATCCAACATTATAAATTAATATCATATCAAATACTACTTATTCGGCTCAAATTCAATTATCAAATAGTATTAATAATTACAAATGCATTTATCAAATACATTACATAAAATATTACAATGAATAGATCGCACTATGTACTATATACTAAGAAGAGAGTAACTCATCCCATAAAGCGCGTCGCACACCATACAACAGATCCCAACCATCAACACTATCTTCATGCATGTTATGATTTCATATATACATTTTCTCGTCCACTAGGATCGTGTTTATGATTTGACATAATAATCATCACAAACCCGATTTCATTTGCCCTTTTCTTAACCCAATCTTGTAGTTCCTTTTTCTCAGCCCATAGTGTTTCATTATAAAACATGTGATTATAATCTATATAATCACCCCCAAAGTCCGGCAAATAAGCCTATAATGTTTAGCATTTTTTCAATTAGACAACATATAATCAATAATATTATTCACATATTTGAAAACAATATCAAAAAATATTAACTAAATATTCGTTAACAAAATTAACATAAACGGATGTACTATTATTCGCTAATTACAAAATCAATACTAATTATGACGGAAAATCAAATATTAACTAAATGGAACATATTAACTATTAACATTTAATTAATATATTCAAATTAACTATTCACATAAATTATAAAAACCCAAATAAACACAAATTATTATTTTTAATTCAAACAGAAATTATTAATAAATAAATAAATAAATTAGGAACAAATATAAAATATTTTAAATAAACATAAATATATAATTATTAAAAAACATAAATTACTACAAACATAAACAAAACATAAATTTTAAAAAAAGAAAAAATAAAAAAAAACCCAAACTCCCTCCCCCCAACCCCTCGCCGGAAAACACGAGGCTAACAAAAATATTTTTTTTTTTCGAAAATGCGGGGCAACGGATAGGAAATCCGTTACCACCGCCTCTGGTAACGGATATCTTTTCCGTTACCACCACAGAGGTAACGGATCAGATCTACGTTACCTCTGTGGTGGTACCGGAAAAGTGATCCGTTACCATGGTAACGGATCACTTTTCCGTTGCTTCCACAGAGGCAACGGATTTTTGGTCCGTTGGTTCTGTGGAAGCAACGGGTTTTACATCCGTTTCTTCCACTGGGGTAACGGATTTTCGATCCGTTACCCTGCTCCGGTGGCCAAAAAAAATTTTCCGGCAACTTAAAATTTTTTTTTTTCCAACTTACCACATTTCGTTCCGGCGGCGTTGACGGTCCTTCATCGGACATTTTGCGTTGGTGGTGCTCCGGTGGTGGTGCTCCGGTGGTGGGTGGTGGTCGGCCGGCGATGGTGTTCGGAAGGTGGTGGTGGTGTTAGTGCTTGATGGTAGAGAGAGAGATAGCTTAAGTTTGGTGAGAGTGGAGAGGGTAAAGTGAGGTGAAAGGGGGAGGGGCATGGGGGGTATATAATGAAAAAAATACGGACGATTTCAAGTAAATACGGACGGTAAATAGCGATTCGGAAATAAAATTGTTCATAAAATAACCAAGGTGACAGAGTGAGAGACCCTTCCCTTCCCTCCACTTTCCTCCTCCTCTCTTAAATTTTTAAACTTCCTCCAAAACAACCCAAAACGGGGGAGTACTACTCTAGTACTAGTACTACATTACACGACTATTCACATTACACATTAGTTCACTCTTCACATTTTCCATTTTCATTTCGTCCTTCACCTCATTTTTCTGCTCAAAACCCTAGGAAAAACCCTCGTCCTCGCGTATTTTTTCTCCAGGTTAGATCAATTTTTTTTTATCTGCTCCATTTTTGTTGTTCGATCATGTTGCATGCTCTTTTTATCTGCTATTTCGGTTGTGAATTTCGTACTTTCGTTTGCTTCAATTTCGTTTTTTTTTTGTGGCTAAATTAATGATGATCAATTCAGTTCTGTAGTTGAAATTTCGTCTGCATTGTGCTTTTTAGCCTCTAATTATTGTTCTTTTTTGGGGTTTATTGTTATTGAAATCACCCGAATTTCAATTTTCTTGGGTTTTATCAAGGGGGTTCTTTTTACTGAAATGTGGGTTTTAGCTTGAAACAAAGGATACATTCTTCAAAATCAAATCTTTATTTTTGATTTCAGAAAAGTTTATTTATTTACTTGTGGATAGTTGAAATTAGCATAATTTTAAGCTCCCATTGGTTGATTTTGGGATTATATATAGCTGCCTGACTTTTAGGAAGCAGAGAGAGGTGATTTACCGCTCGTTTGTTGTATTGTTCGGGCTTGCATGTAGAACAAACGTATGCTTAGCACCTTGACAAAAAGTTGGAATTTCTTGAGTAGTATTGTCAATATGTGGGTTGATACTTAATTAACAACAAGGCGATTTAAGATTGAATTATTCTGTTATTGGGGATTGCATGTAACCTAAAATTATGTTTGCCACCTCAAGAAAATGGCACCTTTTGGCAGTGTCTACCTGGGCGTTGTAGCATTACTTAAGGCATTTGACAAATTCTGGTTATAGTGTAGGACTAATATTTGGTCATCTTAAGCCGCATTCTAAGGTATTTAGGCTATGTTCTTCGGGACTAAACTAATGGAAATTCAGTACAGTTTAGTTTAGACAAATTCGGTTCAGTTTGCAAAATCAATTCACTTTAGTTAGTTTCCACTCACATTTTAATTCGGTTTAGACAAATAAAGTTCAGTTCAGTCCGAAAGAACAGAGCCTTAATGTTCAAAAGAACATGCTTTACTGAACCACATTGTTTGCTGCTTAGTGATGGATAAGAGCTAGTAAGTCTCTTAACTAATCCCTTAATCAGGTTGCTTCTTGAAGTTTTAGTAGGGCCACATGTATTAGCACTATCATCTATGTTTCGACAAATCAATTTGCTTTTAGATCCGAGAGCTACAAGAATTTTGATAGGTTTGATTGCTTATTTTTCTTTGGTTGACCCCCCCCCAATTTGCTGTTGTCAAGTCTGAAGCTTTTAGAATTATAAATTAGATTAAAATTTATTTTGGATTTCTTTTTAGCTCACCAGGCCCCATGAAATCATTCCTTGTATAGATAAAATGTAAGGGGTGAAAGATGCAATGCATTGGCAATGCTGGAAGAACAAGGTGCCAAATGCACAATACTAGATTGGCTGGAATTTGAGATTCAGTAGTTTTCTTCGACCATCGCTTTTTTTTTTTTTTTTTAAAATGTTTAATCAAGTATGTCAATAGATTAACTATCACAGAAGCTTACAAACTAGACAACAGAACAAAGGGAATTTTAGATGCTTATAAGTAAACAATAGAGTTGTTTAGTGCCCGTACTAAAGAAAGGAAAAAAATAAATATACATTCGACTGATTGTTGCTTGGGGGACTTTAATATGGTTGGACTCGAACATTGAGTATGATTAGAGCATCCACAATGGAGAGGAGGTCCTCTTCTTCTTATATTTTCTCTCTCTTTTTCTCCTCTTGACACCTCATTTTCTCTTTCCTCCACCTCATTTCCCACTAACTCATCCTCTTCCTTTTAACATCTCCACATATTTTTCTACAACAAAGAGGATCCTCTTTCACATCCTCTTTCTTACTTTACACATACCCCACAATATATTCTCTAACTTATTTTGATAATTATAGTTTTAAATGGTATGTTTCATATTATTAATTTGTGTATAATTAAAATTAATTAATGCCATCTTTAACTACTAACGCTTATATTAGTTTGTAATCCGTAAAATCAATTAAGACAATTAATGAAAAAACATAAATTGCATTTGACGAACAATAAAAGAACACACGATGTACGATACATTAATATTTAAATATTAACAATACACAAAGCCGATGTACGGTACATATTACTATTCAATGTCGAACCCCGAACTTGTTCCATATGTGATCGACCAAATCGTTCTTTAAAGACATGGATATTCCTATCATGAAGATCTTCCCTTCGAGTGAAAAAGTTATGAAGGTTTCTGTCCTCATACCGTCCTCTCGTGATGGTAAATGGCTCAACAACGGTGCTGGATGATTCACCTTGATTTGAAGGTTGATCTTGGGCAAATTCACTCGGGTCTTGATAATTTGCATAGGTATCTCGTTCATCTTCCACTATCATATTATGCATGATAATACATGTCATAATGATTTTCCATAGTAGGTCGATACTCCATGCTAGTGCTGGTTGACGTATTATAGCAAATCGAGCTTGTAACACCCCAAAGGCACGCTCCACATCTTTTCTAGCACTCTCTTGTCGCTGGGTGAACATCGTTTGTTTAGGAGTTTGAGGAGCGGTTATGGCATCAACAAATGCTGCCCACTTAGGATATATCCCGTCTGTGAGATAATATGCCATATGATAGGTGTTTCCATTAACAGTATAAGTGACGTTTGGTGCTCGACCATTAAGAATATCATCAAACACAGGAGAACATTGTAGTACGTTGATATCGTTGCACGACCCAGGTATCCCAAAAAATGCATGCCAGATCCAAATATCTCTAGAAGCAACAACTTCTAAAATTATAGTAGCTGTTCGAGATCTACCTTAGTACATTCCTTTCCATTCAACTGGACAATTTTTCCACTGCCAATGCATGCAATCAATGCTTCCTATCATCTCGGGAAATCCACGACGTTCTCCTTCACTTAAAAGACGATGAAGATCTTCATCAGTGGGCCTTCTTAGGTATTCGCTCGAGAATTGAGCAGTTACCCCGTTAACAAAGTGGGTAAGACATTCTCTTGCCGTACTTGCATCCAACTTCAGATATTCGTCAACTTGGTCAGCTGAAGTACCATATGCTAATTGTCGTATTGCTGCAGTGCATTTTTGTAGAGTTGATGCACCTAATCTCCCAGTAGAATCTTGCCTCTGTTGGAAGAAGGAGTCTCTTGCAGCCAAAGCATTAACAATGCGAAGGAAAACCTCCTTTCGCATGCGAAACCTTCTCCGAAACTGGCGTTCATCATACAGCGGCTGGTTACAGAAGTAATCCCTAATTAATCTCTCGTTAGCCCCCTCACGATCTCTAGGAACAACTTTCCTTCGTTTATTTTTACTTGACCTATTTGGGACGTTTTGTTGAATGGTTGACGCAACAACATAAGTTATTGCTTTTGCTTGCTCTGTAAGTCGCAAACTCTTACTCTCTTCAACCCAATCCAACATCACGTTATCATATATTTCATCACTTGAACTAGAAGAATTATTGTCAAAATCCATTTTCAATTTAGATATATTTGAAGGTGAATTTGTAAGTAAAGGATAATAGCTTTTTAGCAGATTGTTCTGTGGATAGTGCTGAGTAGGTCTCAGAATATATAGACAATTTGAATATTAATGATTTACATGCCTTTTTTTTCTAACCACACAATTTTTAAAAAAATCTTGAATGATCCAGAAGATAAGATTTTGGACAACTCTTGAAATGATTCAGGAACACTTTTCAGATAATTGGCTGGAAAGTAAAAGCTAATATTGGACAACTCTTGAAATGATTCAGAAAAACTTTTCAGATAATTGACTGGAAAGTAAAAGTTGATATTACACTATCAGTAAATGATTTGATATGACTAAACAATGCAAGAAGTTTTAGGGGACATACACCATCATTTAGCTATAGGACATGATTTGACAAATTTAAAAGAAAAAATTGTAAAGTACTCCAATAGTAAATTATACGGTTTTTTCACCATATACCCCTAACAAATTTTTTTTTGCACCATATACCCTTTCGAGTTTTCAAATTCACCATATACCCTCCACTTTTCAAAAAATACATCAAACTACCCTTTTGACTAACGGTGTTAGACTTCCGTTAGTCATTAACCCTTAATCCTCTCCTAACCCTGATTAACTAACCTAACCCTAACCCTAACCCTAACCCTAACCACCTAATCTAATACCCTAACACTAACCACCCCCTCCCCCACCCTTTACCCCAGCCCACTACCCTTCCCCCCCACTGCCCCACCCCTTTACCCCAGCCCACTCATTGCCCCACCCTTTACCCCACTGCCAGCCCACGCCACCCGCAACCCCTTCACCGCCCCACCACTGCCGCGGCTACAAGAACCCTCCCCCCTTCAAACCCACAACCCCTCCCCTCCCTTTCGACCCCACAACCCCCCTCCCTCTCCCTTTGAAACTCGCCACTTCCTTCCCCCTCCTCTCAAAGACCACCACCACCGACCACGAGAATCAACAAAGAGGGAGGAATAGCCACGACAGGTCGTGCACAAACAACATCAACAACAACACTCAAGAAAGGGGAGAGAGAAAGAGACGCGAGCGGGGAAGGGAAGCAAGCGCAACAACTCCGGTGGCAAAAAACTCCGAGCGGCAAAGAATAACAAGTGGTGGTAGTCCCTACCCGCAACAACGAAACAGAGGATAGAGAAGAATGGCGAGAGGAGAAGAGGCTCCGGTGAGCCGAGGAAATGCCGGCGAGAGAGGTGCGAAGGAGGGAGAGAGAAACAGGGGTGATGTATTTGGGGAGGGGGGTGGGCTTTAGGGGTGGTGGGGTAAAGGGTTGGGGAGGGGTCGGCTTCGAGGGTGGGTTTCGGGGTGGTGTATTTGGGGAGGCGGTGGTGGGGTAAGGAGTGGGGGAGTGGGTGGGCTTCGACGGTGGGTTTGGGGGGTGGTGTATTTGGGGAGGCGGTGGTGGAGTAAGGGATGGGGGAGTGGGGGAGTGGGTGGAGGCCGCTGCCAGCTAGGGTAAGGGGTGGAGGAGTGGGGGGCTGGGGTAAGGGGTGGAGGAGTGGGGGAGTGGGTGGGGGCTGCCGCCAGTTAGGGTAAGGGGTGGAGGAGTGGGGGCTGGGTGGTTAGGGTTAGGGTTAGGGTTAGGGGCTTAGGGTATTAGATTAGGGTTAGGTTTAGTTTAGGTTTAGGATAGCTAATTAGGATTAGAGGGGGGATTAGGGGTTAATGACTAACGGCGTTAGCCTTCCGTTAGTCATAAGGGTAAGTTAATGTACTTTTTGAAAAGTGGAGGGTATATGGTGAATTTGGAAACTCGAAATGGTATATGGTGCAAAAAAAAAATTGTCAGGGGTATATGGTGAAAAAACCGTAAATTATATGACAACGAAAAATAGAATTTGAACTGTAAAGATAAACCACAATAATTAATGCAACAACACACTTCCAATAACTTGAAAAGTTTACAATAGCCCACAAACAATAACATACTTAACATACTAAAATAGGAAATATACTTAACACACTTACACTAATTTAAAAGGTTGACAACAACAACAAACATTAAGATAGTTAACATATTAGAACACATCTAGACACCTTAACACTAATAATACATATTCTTAAACTCCTCCTTAAGTTTCAAGTACAATTCTTTGTCATCTTCGTCGAGAACTGGCTTTGCCATCAACATACTTAACATACGCATCTTTGCCTCTTGCTGTTTTTGCCTTTTCTTCTCTTCACTTCGTTCCTTCATTAGTTCTAGCATCTGTTCTCCTATATTGTTCCTTCTATCATTAATGTCTTCTAGAGATGCTTGAAAAGAGTCAAGATTTATGGTACTGGCAGTACCAGCTTCTTTTGCTTTCCTCTTTGCTTTTTTCTGGCCATCCGGTCTACCATTTCCAATTTCTTCAGTCTGTGTATCTGGTTCCGACCTCTTAGAGCTTCCCCCACTCTCTGACGAATATTGAACGCCACCAGTAGGTTGCCATTTTGGTCTGGTCCTCATGATTTTCCATGCATGCATTAAATTAAATCTATTACCATGATACAATTTCGAATAACTCTCATGAGTGCTGTCCTCCACATCTTCATCTGTTTGTCCACTTTTTTTGTCTCTTAGACACTTGCCATACAAACCGACCCATCTTGAAACAGTGCGATTAGTGTGATCCCAACGATTTTGCAATGATTTTATAGTTCTTTCATTCAACTCAGTTGGATTAGTATGGCGTGCAGCCTCATAAAGTTTCAAAATAGTTTTCCATAAAACTTTCAGTGATTGATTAGTCCCTTTCCCCACGTCTCCACCTGCGTTGATGTAAGCAGAGACAAGAGCTTCATCTTCTTTCATACTAAAAGTCACCCTCGGAGACCCCTTTTTGGTACTTTCTTCGGGAAATAATTGAACAACTTCCTCAATGTCTTCTAGATGTTGCGCTCTACTTATTTCTTCATTTGGGGTCCTACTAGTACTACCATCCCCTCCTGGAGAATGCTCAATAGGTTCACCACCAAAATGTTGAGACATGGGAAACATTGGAAAATTTTGGGAAGTATCAAGTTCATTTTCTTTTGAAGAAGAGTAATGAGGATTTTGTGTTGTTATTTGAACATCATTTTGCCTTGATTGACTATAAAATTGCAACGCCATCTGAAATTGAGGATTGTTAAAAATACTTGGATCAAACTGAATATTATTTGGATTGTGGTGGAAGTTTGGATCATTTTGGGCGTTTGGATTATTTCTGTAATTTGGATTATTGTCATCCATAATTATCGAACTTTTAAAAAGGGAATGAATTGATTATTATAGAGTAAGTAAAGAAAGAGAGAAATGTGGTAAAAACTAAGTGTGTCAAACTATGGTAAATTTGGACTCTATTTATAGAGAAAAATAAAGCATGTCCAATAGTATATTTTATTATATAAAATTTTGAACCTAAATTATTTTTATAAATGTTGTTAAAATTAGTTACTATTTGAGAAATACAATATCCAACCAAAACTTAAACAACTATCAAGTGGGCCCATTGCAGGAAAAAAAAAAATCAGCCAAATTCTGTCAAAACGCAGCAAAACAATGAGGAAGGGATGCGTTTCATCCTCCTCTTCTGCACGCCGGCCGAGGAACCATTTCCTCTACAGAAGGAGGATTTCCTTCCATCCTCTTGCTAAGAGGATCCTCTTGCTAAGAGGATCCTCTTGCTTTGGCCTACAATGGAGAGGACCTCTTTTTTGAGGAGAGAGAGAGCTAAGAGGAGATGAAATCCTCTCCATTGTGGATGCTCTTAGGTATGTACTTAACCACTTATGTTATCATATCTAGAAATCATATTTGATTTGTGGGTTGAATATGTGATATATCTCTGTATTCTATGACCCAACGTGCAATTTTTGGGTACCCGGATTGTTGGTACCTGATGGAATGGGGTCAGGTCATGGCCTGAAATTGACACTATTCGATAATGTGGGTACTCATTTATCCGGGTCACTACCCCAGGTCGGGTACTCGCTAATGAACACCCCTAGCGTTGAGTCAGAAGTTTCACCTTTCCTGTGTGTAAAAATTCAAAGGAACTTTATATTGGTGCTGAAAAAAGACTTGGCCGTCTTTCATGATAGATGCACTTAATGAGAAAAAGGAAAAGACTTTGCAATATAAAAATCCCAATTTCGTTTTTTGTTCGAGTTGAATATTCTTGATTATTGGTCTATTTCATCCTTTGTTCTATTGGTGTTTGGTGCTAAGTATGTGGTGTGGTTGTTTCTAGCATGACACAGAGACAGGTTTTGGAACCAGATCAATTACAACTTTCACCTCCTTCAGCTCATCCCCCCTTCTTGAACTCTGATGGGATGGAAACTCTAGAGCACCACATCATGTGCAGACCAGCTTTTGGGAGCAGTGGCCGTAGCATATCTGTGCTGGTGAACCATTTGAAAGTTTCTATTGATTTGCCAGATGGGACATTTTATCAGTATACTGTAAGTTTGCTGCTTGGAGTCTACAGTGCCATCACAAACTTTGGTTGTGCAGTGAAAACTTATACTCTTATATTGTGCAGTGAAAACTTACAGTCTTGTGTTGTCTTTGCAGGTAAAGATAACCTCTGAAGACGGCAGACTAATTGAAAGCAAGTCGATCCGGGTAAAGATTATTGATAAGCTTTTCCAGACATACTCGTCTGAACTAGATGCAAAAAGATTTGCATTTGATGGAAAGGATAATTTGTATACTGTTGGTCCTCTTCCTCAGAAAATTTCTTACTTTACTTTAACATATGAAGAGTCAATTGGACTGAGGTAACCTTCTATTTGGTCTATCTCTCTAAAGTATGTTTTGGAGAAAATGGTATTAATATATGCTCATTTTGTAGTGCTGGCAACCCTGGTGAATCGACAAAGAAATCTAAGCTTTCCTTTGCACTAAGCCTTTTCAAAGTGGATCTCAACTATTGTTGTGAAGTTCCTCTGCGATCAATTGCTCTGATTTCTGAAGGAAACAACATATGTGAAGCTCAGGATGCATTAAGGATACTCAACACCATTTTGAGGCAGCGGGCAATCAACAAGTACTCTCTTTCTCCCCTTGTGTGTGTGTGTTTCCCCCTGCGTACGGTCTTTCTCTCTTTCTGCATCTGTTTTGACATTTTATGATTAGCTTCAGTTTCATTCTTTTCTTTGGCTGCTATATACAGGGGATGCCTCTTGGTGAGACAGTCATTCTTCCAGGATGACTCTAGGAACTTTTTTGAGGTTGATGGAGGTATTATCGGATTGCGTGGATTGAATTCCAGTTTTCACATGACAAGAGCAGGATTGTCCCTTAATTTAGGTACTGAAAGTTTGTCTATTGTTCCCATTTCTCATATAATAGCTTTTGTGCTTTTGTAATTGTTAGACTTTTCCATAACCTTCTATGCAGATGTTGCTATGACACTAGTTCTGAAACCTGGACCTGTACTTGATTTTTTACTGGCTAACCAAAATGTGAAGGAGGCTCGCTATATCGACTGGGTAAAGGTAATAATGGAATTCTCAGATATAACGGGTTCTACTTGGTTTTGTGATGGTTGCACTGTGATGCTATAGATTTATGCAGGCCAAAAGAATGTTGAAGAACTTGAGAATTAAGACAAGCCATACTAACAGAGTGTATAAAATTATAGGCTTGAGTGATAGGCCTTGCTACCAGCAAAGGTACACGCATATCTGAGGGTAGTAATTTTCTTATGCATTTGTTCTGCATTGTAACTTCTAAAAGTTCTTTACCTTTCTGCAAGTTTTCCTCTCAAAGTAAAAGAGGATAATGGTTCCAGTGAAGAGCAATTCCAGGAGACTACTGTGTTTGAATATTTCTTGAAACATTGCGGTGTGGTGCTTACTTATTCGAAATACATGCCTTGCCTTGATGTTGGCAAGCCCAATCGTCCAATCTATATACCCATTGAGGTATGTGAGTTAGTATTCTTCAAACAGTGGTGGATTTCTTTTCTTGAACCCTTTCCCTCATCATAGTAAGGTTTGAAATTTAAATGGAAAGTATAAATGATAAGTTTAATTGTTTTAGTGTGAATTTTCATAAATTTCAGATCTGTTCACTGATCTCACTTCAACGCTATAAAAGATTGTTGTCTCCAGCACAGCAAGTAGTGTTGTTAGAAAAAACCAAGCAAAAGCCCCACGAACGAATGAAAGCTCTGACAGATGTAAGTTTCTTTTATATTGACCAAGGTAGCATCCATATTTCTTGTTTGTAACTGACTTTCACTTAGATTGGCAGGCTGTGAAGAACAACCAGTATGAAAATGACCCATTGCTGCTTGCTTGTGGCGTTTCTGTTGAGAAGCAGTTTATGCAGATTGCTGGCCGTGTCCTTGAACCACCCAAGGTAGATGGTGCTTGTTTCATTACCGCCCTGTAGATTGTTTGACTTCTCTAAAAATCACTGGAGGCATATTTATCAGCATTTCTCTGTTCACTCTATGCAGCTAAAGGTTGGCAGAGGTCAAGATTGCCTGCCTGACGATGGCCGATGGACCTTTAAGAATAAAGTTAGCCTTACAATTGATGCGCATTTCTGTTGTCTTTCTTAATGCTAGATTAGATATTAAGTGCTGGGCTGTTGTGGTAATGTGGTAAGTTGCCTATTCTGCAGCAATTTAGGGAGCCTGTTGATATTAAGTGCTGGGCTATTGTGAACTTCTCTTGTAGTTGTGATACAAGCTACCTTTCTCGTGAACTCATTAGTTGTGGACGGAGCAAGGGCATGGTAAGTCAAGATCTTAATGTTATTGAACTTCTAGTTTTGACATTCTGGTTGTTTGCTATCTCTTCCCTGATTTTAGAAACATATCAGGATATTGAACGACCATATGCGTTAATTGAAGAGAATCAGCAGATGAGGAAAGCCAGTCCTTTGGCAAGAGTTGATGCAATGTTTGAGAAGTTACAAGACAAGCTGCCAGATCAACCTGAATTCATATTGTGTGTGTTACCAGAACGTAGAAGTTCTGATTTATATGGTATGTTATTGGTTTTTCGGTTAGCTTCTCTTGAGTTTGTAATTGTACCCTTTAAGTCATGCATGACCTGGTTTGTCATCTAATACCTTGATACCTTATTTTCTATGTAGGACCTTGGAAAATGAGAAGTTTGAGCAACTTTGGGGTTGTAACCCAATGTCTTTGCCCTGTGAAAATAACTGAACGCTATCTCACAAATGTGCTTCTTAAAATTAATGCTAAGGTAAGTCTGACATAAAATACGGACTTCGAACTTTTGCTTCTCTAATCTCAGTTGTTTTAATGTCATTTTCTAGCTTGGAGGGATAAATTCTTTATTGGCAATAGAGGAGCCCTGTAATGTTCCCCACGTGAAGGATCTTCCAACCATGATCCTTGGGATGGATGTCTCTCATGGTTCACCCGGTGTTTCTGATCTTCCTTCAATTGCTGCGGTATGTAGTTATTTGTGGTCTTTGAATCATGAAATTGAACATTCTGATGCTACTCTTTCTTTGTGGCCATTCTTGTTGCTGTATGTTTTATCAAAACTTTCTCTGTACCATACCTTATCATATCAAGTATTTTGTATTTTGGTTGACATTAATAATGAAAGTAATATTCGACCTCTTTGTCCACTTTTGGTAAATGATAGGTTGTTGGCTCCGTATCTTGGCCACTTATATCAAGGTACAGAGCAGTTGTAAGAACTCAATCTCCAAAAGCTGAGATAATAAATTCGCTGTTTAAACCACAAGAAAATGGAGAGGATACTGGTATCATGAGGTAACACTCTTACAATTTAGTGTTACTTCTATTAGGCAGCATTTCATGAAGAATTTTGGTCATAGGGATTATATCTGAAGAATTATATATCAGCTTTTGATCTTCTGTATGCTGTATTGCTGAGATCTTACCATTTTGTTCCAGGGAACTGCTAAAGGACTTTTATGTTACAAGTGAGGGCAAAAAACCTAAGCAGATCATAGTTTTTAGGTAATGGTAATGGATATGATAATTCCTTAGTTCTTTTGTTGCTCCAATTACACTTGTTATCTGGTCTTGAAGATGTTTAAACCTTGGGACATTGTTTTTTGTGCAATTGTGCTCTCTGTTGATCAAATTAACAAAGGCATATACATCACATCTATATGCTTAGATCTTCTAATGTATCAAATATTTGGAAATTTTCCTTGGCGGACAATAAGTTTGGTAGGATGCTAATCTAACAAACTTCTCTTTAAAAGCCTGTGTACCATGGTATCTTTCTATCTTTTGCTGTATTTAATCAGAATTCCTGTTAGTTCCACTGGAGACCTTCAACTGTTCCTGCTTTTGATGGTTACTTTATTCGTGAAATATGTAGTTTTTATCTATTTATGTCCTCCTTCTGCAGGGATGGAGTAAGTGATTCACAATTCAGTCAGGTCCTCGACATTGAGCTGGAGCAGATAAAGCAGGTACAATGGCTTTAGATATGGCTGTTTTGTTTGTTTTGATATGTTAAAAGTTACTCTGTTGGTTTAGGCCTTACAACTGCAATAGATATTTACATCAATAATTATGTACTCACTCTGTCTTGGAATTTCTCCTCACACATTTCTTGAGTTGTGTCAAAATTTCCTTCACACTTGTTTGAGCTCAAGACAACACATATATTCTTTACTGAGGGAGTCACTGAGACACTGACAGAGTGCCTACCAGTCCTAAGTGCACTAGAACCGATAGCACAGTTATGATGCTAAAAAGCTATGTAAACATTTAAGCCACTTAGTACAGGGAGTCACTGACAGAATGCCTATCAGTCCTAAGGGGCTTTGAATATTCTTCTTTTGCTCTTCCATCTCCATCACACCAACCCCCCTTTTTTTTAATTCCCTTCCCACCACTTTCTCTTCCTTTATTTTATGTTATTTTATTTTTGTTTCTAATGCGTTCCAAATTTTTATTTTTTACTTTTCTTACTACCCGTACTCTCTGCCCCAAACCCACATTGGAAGGAAATGTCTTCATACTTGCAATTTAAGCACCCGAGCTCTGTTGTTCTGAGATATACAAAATCCTGCTGATTGTTGACCTTCTTCCTACCAGCTCATTTAACATCTGGGTATCTGCATGACCTGAAGAAGTGTATCCCAAATACTTCATCCATTCTAAAATAAATGAAACATGGGGGGGGGCACGGGGATAAAGAGAGGAGAGAGATAGAGAAAATAAAAGAGGAACCTGAGTGATGGAGAGGAAGAAAGGGGAATGTCAAATAAAGTAACGTTTCATTTATTTTGAAACAGCCTAAAATGGTAAGTGTTATTTTTATTTTAGATCGGAGCAAATATTTTTTTTCTATTTAAAGAACAGAATAAAAAGTGAATGGGGTTGGGAGGTACTTTTTTGCATCATGAGCTTGGGCTTATGGTGGTAATGAACCTTCTTGTCATGAGGATTTACAGTGTGGTAGCATTAGTCCAGCAGTACTTCAATATATTCTTTTTGTTTTTGTTTAACCTTGTGAGAATGTGGTATTTGAACATTTAGAAAATTATGATGCCTAACAGTGCAAGAGGGGAAGACTTTTTAATTTAGTAGTTGAAGTAAACAGCTTCCATTAATTTATATATAGTTTCCTTCTTCCTGTAACCCCCAGCTGTCTGGTGATGTTGGCAACTGATGGTCAACCATTGGACTCAGCTGAAACCTTCCCTTTGAGTCACCTTTGTGCAAACTGGCAAGTAGAAAGCCCTAGGCTTGTACTCTCTCTTTGTCAATTCATTGTCCAATTCGCTTCCCCTTTTGTTGGTGGTGTGTGTTAGATTCACATGGTCAGAGGAATAAGTCCGAGGGTTTTGTCATTCTTCCCAGTGTTAAATAATACATATCCTGTATTCTGTGTCGGATTGTGTTGATGTGCAACAGCAACGTTACCAAATTTTGATGAATTTGAGTGAAATAGGTAAGAGTAAATGAAAATGTGGTATACATTGAGGATGCCTACACAAAGCTGGTATATGTTCTATGACATAGTAGGCAAATTAGCTTGCTTGAGTTCTCGACAAATTTGTGTGTTATTTGTGCCACTTATTTGTGTCGCCTTATATGCTACACAATGTTATATTAGTGACAGATGACCCAAAGAATAAACTGCCACATAACCTATCCATTCGTTTTCTATGTAAGCATACCTTACGCCTTAGTGTATTAGTGTGGGTATATTTTGGTAGAACAAACAAATAATGCCTATCTTTGGGAATCAAACCTGCAAACAATCTGAGACATCCCTGACGAGAGATAAGGTGCAAACAAATTGGAGGAAGGGACAAGAGATTACTTATTCTGGAAGTAGGACTAGATAATAGGTGTGGTCTGATATGTGAAAGTGGTATAGATGGCAATAATTCCCGTCTCATGCTAGATTGCTAGTACACCCTTTGTCCTAAAGTTATATCTTGGTTTGAAAATAACCCCTTACACTGAATTGATGCATCATTTTGCTCACCCTTTTCTCCTGCCTCCTCCCCCCCTCTGGCCACACCCATTTCTACTACATAACCCATGTATTTAGAACATCCATTTTACTGTTTCCACTAGAATTGTTTCCTTGTTTCCTTTTCTTGATGTTTCTGCTTCACCATTGGAACCCCCTCCCCTTTCTTGATTCCTCATCCCCCTTGAAACGTGAATTTCTCCAATTCAGTCTTTGGCTCTCCGTCATCACTTTCTGCTGTACCAATCATATCAGCAACTATGTGGTTGTCCCCAGACCCCACTTTGCCTTTTCCGGTAGAATCAGCAATACCACCTTGTTTCCTCATCCCAATCCAAAACTGCCAGTCCGCCAACATAAAACCGCCGTATTTTAGCCATGTTAAAGTCAACCATTCTATCAACATTAACTAGGAGCCTTTAGTACATGCCATACCGTTGCGAAAGGTGGCTTGCTCTCTTTTGCATCAACAACCTCAATGAATGTGATGGGTAAAAGAAAGAGAAGATTCCACTACCTCAACTAATTTGATGAGGAAGAGGGAGGAAAGTAGTGACCTTCATAGGCACATAACACATCTTTGACGAGATCGAAATGGTAACAGTTCAATTCTATCGTAGTCGAACCTGGAAACAAAGGTTTCTGATCTCAAACTTTTGCCAAACAATTTTCCGATTCAGACCTACACCATGCTATCTGTTGTAGCGGCGAAACTATTGGGATGGTGTTGGTTGTGTTAGTAACATTTTGACGGGTGGTGTGAAAAAGAAGAGTGACAATGATGATGGTAGGAGAGAACGTGGCAATAATGAAAGATAGTGGCAATGGTGGTGGTGATGGGAGAAAGCGGCAGTGGCAATGGTGACGGGCTGATGGCACAAAGTACTGATGCGAGTCAATGCTGGTGGGTGCTGGGAATATAGACTTTATTGTATTTAGCAACCAAACAAATTCTCTTCATTTGTTTCCCCTTCTTTCCCTTTCTCAATTTTGTAAAGTGAGCATAACAGCCTCTTAGTATATCCTATTGGTGGGAAGTCTTCACTCATAAAGAGCAGAGCTATCTGTGTTTAATTCTTGTTTTCTTGTACTCCCTTGAGTTGTTGACTCTGTTAGACAGATAGAAGGTATCGTTCTGTCAAGGTGCATTCCCCCCCCCCACACCAACCAAATTCCTATTAAAATATCGGCAATTGCTTGAAAGAAAAATTGTTCAGGTGTAGGAAGTATGAAGTCAATTGTTTAAAAATAGCAGTTCAGTTATAGTACCTCATTAATGTGGTGTTTCATCACTTCAGGCTTATCTGAGTCTTGGAGAAGCAGAACTTCCAAAGTTCACAGTAATTGTTGCACAGAAGAGACATCATACTCGACTGTTCGAAGTTGGGGCTGCTGGCAATGTTCCACCTGGTCTGATGTGTTTGATATTTTGGTTTCTAATTATGCCTTATGCATTTGTAATTGATTTTGTATATTGTGCTACCCTTGTCACTCTTATTTATATCGTTCTCCCTCCGCAGGGACAGTTGTGGACACTGAAGTTGTGCATCCAAAGAATTATGATTTCTACATGTGTGCTCATGGGGGGATGATGGTAAGTTCTCAGTTTTCCCTTTCCCATTCCTGCTACTAAATGGGCACTGTTCCTGTCAAAGTAAACATAGGGCCGGGAGGGGGTGTTCATTAATCTTCTGTCTACCTCTCTTTTTGTGTTTCCTTGTTTTGTGAAGTGACTTTTAATGGAATAATGGCTTAGGCAAGGTTTCTTAACATCATTTAGTTAGTGACCTTACCTTTTTACCCAAATTAATTACTGTACTCATACGTGTGTAGCAGCCGAATTGCCTTTCACACTTTTATAAAAATAAACGACTAAACGTTAGTTGGGAAATTTTAGCGAAGTCATTTTGGAAGGTAGGGATGTTTTCTGGCTAGATCTGGCTGTTGTGAAGGTTTCAAACTTACATTATCATACATTTACAAAGTTTGTGGTAATGTGATGCTGCAAAAAGGTGTGCGTACATCAATGACACTTGCCTCCTTTCTCTTTAAACTGGTAAAATGTGTTTGTTGGTAGTCCCCTCGGGTGCCTCTTTGTTTTCTTTTCCTTAATATGGTAAAATGAATGTTGTTTCCTCACTTGTTTTCCATGAAGGTTACATTGCGGCCTGTTCACTATCATGTCCTGCTTGATGAGATCGGTTTCTCACCAGACGAGCTTCAAAATTTCATTCATGCTTTATCCTATGTGTGAGTTACCCATATTGCTCCACTTGCCTCATAAACTTTCCGCTTCAGTTGGGTTATATAAGTTGTACTTTTGTCCCCATACAGGTACCAAAGGAGCACTCATGCCACCTCAGTAGGTGAGTTGATGTTTGTTTGTGAGTGTGCAGCAGTGTCTACAGACATAAAATCATGAGCTATTCCGTAAAGTGCTTTATTTTTGGTCTTAATTTTTGCAGCGGCACCTATCTCTTATGCCCACCATGCTGCCCGACAAGTAGGACAGTTTGTCAACTTTGCCGAGCCTCTCGAGAATGGTTCTGATAACAATGGCTTCACGTCCACAGGAAGTATTCCTGTCCCGGAGCTGCCCGCTTTGCATGATAACGTCAAGGATACCATGTTTTTCTGCTAAACTGGTTAGAATCTTCCTTTAAAAAGTTCAAGGCAGACATGTGTATATCCAATTAGTGTATATATATGCACGTGCACAGGCGTTGCGTGACCTAATTTAGGGATTTTTTTTGACAGTCAATGCTGGTGTTTGTTATGTAAAGTTAGAGGTTAATTTATGTTCACCTTGTACAAATGGGTTAGAAAAAAATTTGCTTGTAATTTCTGATAGTCTTCTGTGGCTTGTGGGTGGAAACTTTTGCCTTTCAGACTTGCGAAAGGTTGTAGGTGTGATCATCTAGTCGAATGCTTATGTGCGCTTGAGCTACTCAAATTAGAAATGAATGACCATTTTGCTCTTTGAAGTGCAGGCTCTAATGTTATTTAAGTAGATAGAGCAACATGATCAATCAAATCTCCCCCTCACGCCTAATTTTTGTTATTAATGTTAAGTTATTGCTTAATATTTCCATTTTTATGTTCTTATATGCAGTTTTACCCATCTACAATAGGTGGGTAGCTATTTAAAATGTTCTTATATACAGTTTTAAGGGAAACATGTATCATTTTCCTAATAATAATAAAGAAACGTTGATGATTTTGAAGTACTAGAAGCAGTTCATATTGTGAATGTTTCTAGGAATTAAACATAAATTGAAGTGAATGTTATAGTTCAAATGATAGCTTAGCAGTCTTCTGGATTAGAGTAATTGTTATTGAATTATCTTATATTTTATTATCTCTATTTGTTTCCGAGGGAGATATTAATGTTAAAACATCTACATTAACAAGCGTAAAAAGGTACATAAATTATTAGAATAGGCGGTCTAATTTTAATATAAAATTAGACAAACTCAAGCCTACATTTTTTAACAAGCCCATTCATCTCACTCTAACCCAACACTATCTCTAGACATTTTGCGCCAACTTAGTCATACATTCTCTTCTCCTTCCTTTGTTTCCCTTTGAATTTCGAACTACAATGAATAATGTTTGGGCCCAATATGCCGTTGGGCCCTCGGTCCACGGTAGAATCACCAGATTGCCCTTCTGTGCTCATCAAAACTGCCTAGTCCAAAAGACCTGGCCCAGCCACTACCTTGTTCTAGCCTGGCAGGTATTTTTCACACATCCCAACTCCTATAAATAGGGAACAGTTCCCCATTTATTGAGGTAATGAATTCTAGACCAACCACTCAATACTAGCCGCTAAGTATCATAAGTGACTTGAGCGTCGGAGGGGCGGTCCCAGAATCATCCCCGGGGTAGTCTAACTCTTGTTTTTGCAGGTCCCACAACACTCTTTGAGCATCTGGTCGCCTTCAACGGTCTTCGACCATCAGTCTTGACTAATCCCCCATCCCACAAGTTTTCTACCCGAAACAGGTTGGCGCCGTATGTGGGGATAGCCAAACAAAAAGCCATGGCCAATGCTTGAATTACGCGTCGAGGCCAACAACCACCAAATTCACCACCTCGAGATGGGACTCCTCCTCCCGAGCTAGCTGACGAAACAGCGGGTGACCCTCGCAGGGACCCCATACTTTCAGAACGACATCAACATATTCTCGAGGAAGTAGGTGCAAGTTCTTCCCCACCACGCTGAAGGGGCTGGCTCTAACCTGGTTCACAGAACTTCCCCCTGGCAGTATTTCGAACTTCGCCTCCCTCGAGGCCGCCTTCAAACAAAATTTCATAGTAGGAAGAAGACATCGAAAGACCAACATCCATCTAATGTCCATTAGACAACGAAGAGATGAAGACTTGGCAGAGTATATCAAGAGGTTCAACGAGGAGTCCTTGAAGGTCTCTGACCTACAGGATAGTGTGGCATTCACTGCACTGATGTCAGGCCTCTACCCATCGAGCAGGTTCAAGCTAAAGCTCGCAGAGAGCGAGGCTTCTACTTTCTCCGAAATGATGAACCTCGCACAGAAATTCATACAAGCCTCCGATATCTGTAAAACTCATGAAGAACCAAGTTTTAATAAGAGAAAAGCCGACTATGGTACTCGAGTGGATCTCCCTCGGGACGGCCCTCAAAGGGAGAGGGATAAGAAGCCACGACTGGATGATAATGGCTACGACCCTCGATACAACCTCAACAGAAAGGAGATATACCTCGACATCAAAGAGAAGTATGCCCTACCAAAGCCCACACCCATCAGATCTTTCGTCAGTACGAGAGATAAGAAATTTTGGTGCGAATACCACCACGACTATGATCATAGCACTCGTGACTGTAGAGAACTCAAGAGAGCACTGGACAAATTGGCAGACGAAGGGAAATTGAACTGATACCTAAAAGATCCAGTAGAAAAGAAAAAGGAACCTCGAAAGGAAAAAGAATCAAGGAGCGATGAGACGGTAGGGTTTGTCCACGTCATCGCCGGGGGGTACGCTTCGGGCGGCTTAACCAGCCGCTCTCAAAAGAAGCACCTTTACACCCTGAAACACTAAACAACGGACATGACCAAAACGGCGGCCTGCCCCACCATGACTTTCAAAGATAGCCACCGACCTATCCAAACCCCTCATGACTACCCCTTAGTCGTCGAAATGAAAATCGCCAATCTGAGGGTGGGTCGAGTGCTCATTGATAGCGGGAGCTCCGCCGATATCATAACGATGGATTGCCTGACGAAGCTGAAGTATCAAGAGGTGCTCTTTTACCCATCAGCCAACCTTTGGTAGGATTTGGAGGATAATCAGTCCATCATTTAGGATCAGTCAAGCTTGCAACTCGAATGGGTGAGAAGGGTCGAGGGAGGAGCGTCCTCGTCGACTTCCTAGTCGTCGATGTTGACCTCCCGTACGACATCATTATTGGACGTCCCACCCTCAACAAAGTCAAGGCCGCCATTTCCACTTACCAATTGTTGTTACAGTTCGAGGCCGACGATGGAAAGGTCGCTCACTGTTCGGAGATCAAAAATCTGCCCGAGAATGCTATGTTAACAGCATAAAGAACCAAAATGAAGAAGCAACCCGGAAAAGGAAGCAGCCCGAGTCTGAAGAACCTTTCCCTGTGATGGGGCTCTACGTCACCGAAAACCCAAAGCGGTACGAGAGACCTCGACTGGCGGATGGAGATGAGGAAGTATGCATCGACAAAGAGAGAGGAAGAATGATAAGAATCGGAAAACAAATCCTCGATGACGTAAGAGCACAAATCATCGGAGTCATCCGAGAGTTTCAAGATGTATTTGCATACACTGTCGACGAAATGCCGGGTATTGACCCCCAGATCATGGTTCCTCGTCTCAACATCAAAGAAGGACATCGAGCAGTAAAGCAAAAGCTGAGACACCAGGGTGTCAAGAGAAGCAAAGCAGCAGCTGAAGAAATAAAAAAGCTGTTGGTAGCAGGCTTTATCAGAGAGTGCCAGTACACTGAATGGGTGGCCAACGTAGTTCTAGTCCGCAAGTCCTCCGGGACATGGAGGATGTGTGTCGACTTCACGGACCTGAACAAGGCATGTCCGAAGGATGACTTTCCCCTCCCCAAGATAGATAGACTAGTCGACTCGACGGCAGGACAAGCCCTATTCAGCTTCATGGATGCCAATGCAGGGTAACACCAAATCCCCATGGTTGAAGAGGACCAAGTCCATACAGCCTTCACTACCAGTTCTGGAATATATTGTTACAGAGTAATGCCATTCGGCCTCAAGAACGCTGGAGCCACCTACCAACACTTCGTCAATAAGATGATTGAAAATCAGATAGGAAGAAACATCGAAGTCTATGTCGATGACATGATTGTCAAGAGCAAGCAAGAAGGAGACCATGTCTCTGATCTAAGGGAAACCCTGTCCACCTTACGCGCCCATAACATGAAGCTGAATCTAAAGAAGTGTGTATTCGGCGTAAAAGGGGGAAAGTGTCTTGGCTTCCTAATGGACAAAAGAGGCATCGAGTCTAACCCAGACAAACCATCAATGAGATGAAGAGCCCCCGAACAGTCAAGGAAGTCCAACGATTAACCGGTTGTATGGCAGCACTAGGACGTTTCCTATCGAGATCAGCAGACAAGAGCTTATACCTTTGACTAGGATCAAGCAGCAGAAGAAGCATTTCAGCGACTGAAGGAACATCTGGCCAGCCTTCCCAAACTTGTCTCTCCTTTACCAGGAGAAACACTTTTCGTCTACCTGGCTGTGTCGGACAACGCCCTCAGCGCCGTCCTCGTTGTTGAGCGAGAGAGAAATCAACATCCTGTTTATTTCATAAGCCACGCCTTTCGAGGCGTAGAAGCAAAGTACCCCCCAATCGAGAAATGATATTTGTGTTGGTCACCGCCACACGCAAGCTCAAACCATACTTTCAAGCACACCCCATCAAGGTGCTAACCAGCCAGCCCCTGTGAAAGGTGATCGAGGGCAAGAACCAATCAAGCAGCGTGACGGATTGGTTCAATTAGTTGTCAGATTTTGGCATAGAGTTTGAGCCCCGTCGACCCATCAAAGCTCAAGCACTGGCTGACTTCATCGCAGAGTGTACCTCAAGACCCGAGCTCATCGAGGAAGGCTCCTGGGAATTATTTGTCGATGGGTCATCATCAAAAGCTGGCTGCGGGGCCGGACTACTAGTCCTCGATCCCCAAAAGAACATAACAAAATATACCGTCAAGTTCGACTTCACTGCCTCGAACACTGTACAAAATGGCAGGGGCTCGAAATATCAAAGCCCACTCGGACTCCCAGCTCATCGTTGGTCATGTGACAGGGGAGTTTGAGGCCAAAGAAGATAGTATGAAGATGAACCTGAAGAAAATCATGGAAGAAGTTAGTGATCTAGCTCAATTCACCATCGTCCACATCCCACGATCAGAGAACCAGCAGGCAGATGAGCTGTCGAGATTGGCCAGCTCTGCTGAAGATTTATGTGGGAGGTACTAAAAGCCTCCAGCATAAAACTGAGGGGTAGCTACCTTCGACAAGAGCCCCACCTGGATGGACAAGATATACTGCCCACGGATGAGCTAGAGGCCGAAAAAGTAAAGAAGCAAGTTCGATGGTTCGTCTTCCACGAGGGACAGCTATATAAGAAATCCTTCACCCACCCGCTCCTTCGATGCTTGACCCCACAGGAGGGGGACTACGTGCTTCGAGAGATACAGCAGGGAGCATGTGGGAGCCATCAGGGTGCAAGAACCATCGCAGCTAAAACCCTTCGAGCTAGATATTACTGGCCAACGCTTAAAGAAGATGCCTCGAGCTTGGTCCAGAAATGCAAAGACTGCCAGTGCATGCTAACTTACCCCATCAAGCTGCCAGCCCCCTAACCACCATCCAGACTCCACTACCCTTCGACATGTAAGGCATGGACCTGTTAGGGCCTTTCCCTCCTGCATCAGGCCAGCGGAGGTTCTTGTTGGTCGCCGTCGACTACTTCACTAAGTGGGTCGAGGCTGAACCACTAGCCTCCATCACTGATAAACAAGTACAACAATTCATCTGGCGCAATTTTATCACCCGATTTGGAGTCCCTCGAGTTCTCATATCCGACAACGGGAGACAGTTCAACAGTGGGCCAACGAGAGACTACTGCTCCTGATTTGGTATTGAAACCAGGTTCTCATCTGTCAATCGACCCAGACCAACGGACAGGCCGAAGCTGCCAACAAGGTAGTACTAAAAGGATTGAAGACAATGCTCGAAGGAGCCAAAGGCTCGTGGATCGATGATTTACCTGGCATCATGTGGTCTACAAAGACAACGGTTCGAGAGGCTACAGGGCAAACATCATTCAACTTGGTATACGGGAGCGAGGCTGTGCTGCCAATCGAAGTGGGTATCCCCTCATCAAGGATCACCTTCTATGACCACAACAACAATGAAGAAGAAAAGCGAGTGAACCTCGATATGCTCCCCGAAACTCGAGGCAACGCCCTCCTCAAGGCCATCTCATACAAACTCAAGATCACCAGGCTCTTCAATCGACGGATCAAGCATCGACCACTGCAAGTTAACGAGTGGGTCCTAAGGAAGTTCGAGGCCACAGGCAGAGAACCTCGCCTTGGCAAGCTGCAGCCCAACTGGGAGGGGTCCTACAAAGTCACCAAGGTCGTTCGACCCGACACATACCGCCTCGAAGACCAAGAGGGTCGTCCCCTACCTCGACCATGGAACGCGGACAACCTTAGGAAGTTCTATGTTTAAAAGTTCCTACCCTCAAAATTAGGGGCATCTATCATGTACATTGTCCTTGGCGTAATTATAAGCCAACTTTTGTAATGCTGACTCTCAGCAAATTTTCAAGATTTTCAAGTCTCATGTATCGAAATATGCGCATTAAGTATACACCTATCGAGTTCTATTAAGCGTAGACAAAAGAAAATTTCGAAGGCATAAACTTGTTAAACAAAATATAAAGTGCATCGATGAAACAAATTTTATTCCATTAATCAAGGAAAGTACAGGCCATCGAAGTGGCAAGATCACAAGCAAAAAGAACGCCTAAAGACTAGAAGTAAACTATGAGGGTCTAACATTAACCCTCGTAGGAGCCAGGGGAAGAGAAGAAGAAGATACCGGAGGCGGTATCATGGGTGCAGGGACATCAGCCCTCGAGGTCACCAGCAGCAGGAGCCTGTTCCTCGACCTTATGGGCCTCCGCATCCCCCTCCCCTCGAGGAGCCTCAACCTCCACTTGGGAGAGGGCGACCACTCCTTCCTCCACTTCCTGCCAAGAAAGGCACTAGTGGAAAAAACTCTATCTGTCACTTAGTATCTGATGCGGTTTTTACAAAACCGCATCAGAAAATCAATTAAAAAAATAGAGAGGAAAGTTGGGAAGAAAATATGATGCAGTCCTCTTGTGGACCGCATCAGATTTTCTTATTTTAAAAAAAAAAAACCGAAAACGTTTCCTCATGAGGCCTCACTCAACTCAACTCATAACCTTGGCCCATTTACTTTCACCATAACCCTAACCCACCTCACTCAACTCACTATCCTCTCCCCTCTCTCCTCACTCAACTCAACCCTAATTCTCTCCCCTCTCTCCTCACTCCACGGCGGCTCTCTCTCTTCTCACTCCACCCACGGCGCCTCTCTCTCCTCACTCAACAGTAATCCTCTCCCCTCTCTCTCCTCTTCCCTCCTCCCTCTCAAACCCTTCATCATCGAATCATGCACGAGTCTTCACAAAGACGAATCGAAGACGAAACAAGGACGAAGAGGAATCGAGGACGAAATTAGTGTATCACGAGTCGAAGACGAAGAAGAATCGAGGACGAAACTAGTGTCGAATCGAAGACGAAAATCTAGAAAGGTTTTTTTTTCGTTTTTCGTTTCTTAGATCTGAGTTTTGTTATTATGTTTTCTTTTCTTTAGTTTTTTTTTTTTTAATTTTCATTAACTCAACGTTTTTTCGTTTCTGTTTATGTAATTTTTGTAATTTTCGTTCATTTTCTGTTTATGTAAATATTAGATCAAGTTCGTTTTTTTTTTTGTAATTTTCCTTCAGTTTATGTAAATTACGAAAATCGAAGGAAACGCGAAGCGAATTTAGATCTGAAACTACTGATTTTTCGTTTAATTTCTCTATTTTTTTGTTTAATTTCTCTAGTTTTTTCGTTTAATTTTTCTAATTTTTCGTTTCATTTTTTTTTTCATATATATTTTGGTTTTTTAGTATTTTCGTTCGATTTATTTTTGTTTTTATTCTGTTATTAGTTTTTTTTTGTAATTTATTTTCGTTTTTATTATGTTATAAATTTAATTTGTAATTTTTTTTCTTTTTTATTCTGTTTCTAATTTTATTTGTAATTTATTTTAGTTTTTATGCTGTTATTAATTAGTTTTATTTTCGTTTTGTTTGTATTTTCTCTTAGTTTTTTGTTTATGTTTTTTGGTTGATTTTTGTATTTATTTGCATTATTAATTCGGTTCTAGATTTATTTGTATTTTTTTTCAATCACTTCTATTTGTATTTTGTTGGCAATGATATAAATGTTAGCATGTTTCATTCGTTTTTATATTTGTAATTTTGTTGTTGTAAAATTGTGTTGTTGGAGACTTGGAGTATGCGGTGCAGACCTGAAAATGAAATGTGGTAGTGCAGACCTGCAGTTTGCAGGTCTGCACTTTTTTTTTTTGACATTACATTACACAATCTGATGCGGTTCTGACGTAAAACCGCATCAGATTATCGTTTTCTGATGCGGTTATGATGTAAAACCGCATCAGATTATCACCTAATCTGATGCTGTTTTCTCTATGAACCGCATCAGATTATCGTTTTCTGATGTGGTTTTGGACCACATCAGAAATTATTGGTGAGCCGCTGCGCCCCTACATGATGCGGGCCAAAACCGCATCTGAAAGGCTAGTTTTGACCGCATCAGGTGGGGTTTTTTCCACTAGTGAGGCCAGGAGACAGCCTCTCAAGGACGACTTTAACCTTCTTGAGGGCCTCAACATGACCAACCTCGGAGGCCTGAAGGGAAGTGTTCTCGAGGAAGATCTTTCCCGCCTCGGAGAGCTTCCATTTCTCGATTATAAGCTCCCGACAAGCGGTAGCTTCCTTGATGGCCTGGGTGGCCCTCTTATTAGCCTTCTCTGCCTTGGCCAAGGCCTCCTTGCGGTCCTTCGACGACTGGCGGTTCCTCCTGCTGGCCGAGTCCCTTTGCTTTGTAAGGTCCTCGATTGTCTGCTGGGCCTCGGCCATCTTCTCTTCGAAGGATAGTTGGTCCTTCTTAATGGGCCCTTCGGCCTCGGAGAGCTTCAGTTCAGCAATCCGAATCTTGTTGTTGAGGGCACTCCTCTCGTCGAAGGACAACTGCTCCTTCTTGACTTCAGCAGCGCCCCGAGAACGACGGGCCAAAACAGACACCCTAATCGAGAGTTGCGGAAAAGAGCATGTAAGAAACAGAAGACATCATCGCAAATAACAAAACTATCAACAGACATACCTCGACGAGAGTGGCCTTTAAGGCCTCGAGCTCCTGGCCACCAGTGGCCAAGCAAGCTACTTCATCAGCAGCCGTCATCAATGAGGGAGAGGCCCTATCGAACCTCCCCGCTAACTCCGCCCTTGAGAGGGCGGTAAATGGAACAACAACCGTCGAGGGGGACGACTCTTCAACCTTCAGCCTCTTCGCACGGGCCTGATGTACCCAGGCGAAGTAAGAGGAAGAGTAGCTTTGTCCTCGAGCTTGACCTCGGGAACCTCCTGCTTCACTATTGCAGGAGATACTGGAAAAGGGGCCTTGGTGGTCGACAGAAGGACGGCACCCCCCGTCGAGGTGACTCCCTCGGCCGAAGTGGCCTTCGAGGGCTTCTGCATCCCCGATGCCGTAGGAACGGCGCTCGAGCCGGCCTTAGCCAGCTGTCGACGCTTGGCCGCTCGTAGGGCCTCAGCGGTGATCAGAGGTTGAGACATTGACGCTCGAAAAGGACGACTGTCGAGATGGGAGTACAAGGGAAGATAATCGAGACATGAGAAGAAGAAAAAGAATGTAAAATGTGTTGTGAAAACATAAAAAACATCTTGTACTTATAAAGAAACGGAATCACGGATTCCAAGGCAACAATAACTGCCCCCATGGCCCTCACATCAGCAAAGGCCCAGTAACGTAGACATGGCTAAACAAAACGAAAAGCAATACAGAAAGCAGGGACATACGTCGATCCAAGAAGCATGAAGCCCTTCGACTTCCTCCTCCGCGCTCAAGGCTCGGCAGACATCGATGTCTGCCTTGGTAAGGAAGCGCTTGATAGCTAGGTCGAAGCGCCTGGCCTTCTCCATCCCGGACAGCTCCGTAAAAGGCTTCGAGGTCGGTTCTTGTAACACCCCCGCCAACCCGAACCCTTTTTCATTTTATAAAACTCGAGATGGGGGAAAATCCACGAGGGTTCGAATCAACGGCGTGCTACCGCCGCACTTATCTCCTTGGAAATAAATGCAAGGCTAGATTAAAGCATACTAAATTCAAATAAATTAATCCTTACAACCAAGTAAATCGTTCATTAAATATTACTAATTATTTAAGTGTTTTGAGTTCCAACGGGAGGCTAAATCATAAGCTAAGTGGATGACAACTCTAAGTGATCTCCCTTTTGTTCCCCCGTCGATCACCCACCTGCACAAATACATTGAAAAGAAACAAGAGAGACAAGCTCCCAAAAATCAGAAAAACTGAGTAATTCCAACTCCATCCCGTAAAAATACTTAAGTTGAAAATATATTGTAAAATAGTAGATTAATAGGGTTGAAAAGCATAGTACACATACACATGTATATCCAATGAATAATAGCATAATTAATTCAATTAATCAAATTATTTAAGGAGAGGAAAGAGAACGCCAGATGGCGGGGTCAATCCCCCGTAACCACTTACTTCAACATTGTAGGCCGGGGTCAATCCCCTCGTAACCACCTACGAATAACATAATGGCCATAATAACGAGTCCCTAGTGTGCACACCCCTTCTACTTGGATCACAACAAGATAGAAGGAAGACGATGTGAGAATAATCGGCATAGTAACCAGAGAACCCGTAGGGGCCGCCGAACCTCTCATACAGGGGCAACCTTGTTCATCATTTCCCTCCGATATTTCACTTTACGTGATTAACATCTTTTAATCAAGTCATCACATAAATTACGTACACATTTACGTCATCTTGTTCAATCTAGTGTGAACATATTCAATCCATCATAATCTCAATTCATTCATAGGGTTCCAATAACTCATTTCATAAACACAACCGTCACTTGAGTTCATTTATCACTTCAGATTCATAATCATTTCATTATCACAAGTTCTTATCAATTCCAACTTTCATAAAGTCTCGATATTAATAATAACAATAATAATAATCATGATGATATATAGTAATAATAATAACAATAATAATCATAATCATAATAATAATAGTAATAATAATAACAATAATAATATTAATAACCATAATAAAGTTATAGTAAACATCTTTGTCATATCGTACATCGTCCATAGTCATGATTCATAATCGAAATCCATAGTCGTTGTTCATTTTGTCCTTCATATTCATAATTCGCTTTAAGTCGATAATCCATAATTATAGTCCATACTTATAAATTTTATAAGCACATAATCACGTAATCAATTCATTTTATACTAACGGGATCTATGTTTAGATGGACATCGGAGATTACCTCGTGACGCGTGTCCAAAAGTCAGATTCACGAACCGATTAACACTCTTGATATTCCTCGTCTACGCAATCGGAATCTACATTAGACGTTAACGAAATCTAAGTTAGTTACCTAAATAACCCCTTTTTATATAAAATAAACAATTTAAATAATTCAAATAACTTAAAGAATTTGTAATGATTATAAGAGAGTTTATAAATCAAAGTTTATGGTTTTTAAATCGATAATGAAATCATTTTAAATTACTTAAAGATTACTTCAACTTAATTTTCATTAACTTAAACCATTATTTTAACATAGAAACTAACTTTATTATACTCATTTTATTTAAGAAACATTTTCAAGTTATACAAGATTAACTTAACTAAAAATACAATTAAGTGGGCTAGTTTAGGAAAGTCATGGGTTTTAGTTTATAATAAAAATAAATAAACTTAAATTGAAAGGGAAAAGGGGGGGGTTTACTGATTCTTTGAATCAGTTTCATTCACCCCAAAAAAACGAAAGAAGCAAGGAAAAAGGAAGGAAGGAAGGAAGGAAGAACAGGGGGAGCGAACGGGAGAGAAAGGAGGGAAGGAGGTAGGCTGGGCGGCTCGGGGCGGTTTTCGGTGGTGGTTTGACGCGGGTGCGGCGGAGGCAACGGGTGTCTGCGAGGGGAAGGAAGCAGCGAAGGGGAGGGGGGTTTGGCTGGGCAGGAGTTCGGGGTTCGGGTGGGGGCGACTGGGCGCGGTCTTGGTGGTTCGAGGGTGGTGTGGTGGGTCAAGGAGGTGCGGTGGTGGTTTCCGGTAGTTCAGGTGGTTCAGGTGGAGCGGTGCTGCGGTGGTCGTGGTGGTTCGATGGTGGGCAGAAGAGTGTTGTTAATGGAGGATTGAAATTTCATTTGCAATTTTCAAAATCAAAAATCAGAAATTAAGGAAGGAGATAAAGGATTGAAGCAAACCTTTTGAGATTGTTTGCTTGAGCAATTGGATGTGTTTGGGTTGCTATTTATAGAGCAAAATTTCTGAATTTGTGGAGCTTAGTCAACCTCCATTAATGGAGAAAGCATGGTGAGGTATGGGCTATGGTGGTAGCTCTTTGAAAATTTGCCCCTAATATCCGAAAATTGTGGATTGAGTTTCAAATATTTACTGACAAAGCTGAGATTTTGTGTTGAAAATCTTGATTCTTGTGTCTGTGAATCAGACGAAGAAGAATGGAGGAGAGGAAGATGGAAGATGGAAGATGGTGATCATCATTGATCACATTTTCTTTCTTTTTTTTTTTTTTTGTTTTGTTTGTTTTGTTTTCCTTTTTCTATTTGGCTAAAAGACATATGGCTATGGATTTGTATTTGTATTTGGGCTTGGATTACTAAATTGGATGGACAACTTGAATGAATAAGAATGCCCACAACTAAATACACCTTTTAATTACCATATTAAAATACTTTGAAATATTTAGGAATAAAATACATTTCAATTAAATAAACTCGTTAAATAATTCAAACCTAAATGAAATTATTATTTTAATAAACATAGTTATCAAATAAAATCGCATTATCATAAAATAGATTTTTAAGTGGAAATAATATTAAACCTTAATAAATAATAAAATAATCTTTGAAAATTTGGGGTATTACATCTACTCCTCCTTAAAAACAAGGTTCGTCCTCGAACTTTAAAGTTAGATATTTGATATTAACGAAATAGTAGTTTGGCGCTTTGTTAGTATTACATTCGGTCCCCCTTAAGGAGTTTCGTCCCCGAAACTCGATAATCGTACCTCAGAAAAGAGTTCAGGATAACGCTTTCTCATGTCGTCTTCTGTTTCCCAAGTTGCTTCCTCGGTTTGATGATTAGACCATAACACTTTGACTAACCTTACCGCCTTATTCCGGGTGTTTCTCGTTTTGGAATCGAGGATTCTAACAGGACGTTCTTCAAAAGTGAGGGTCTCATCTAGTTCAAGGGTTTCAGGTTGGATGACATGGGAGGGATCAGAAACGTATTTACGGAGTTGAGACACATGAAAGACATTATGAACATTGGCTAACTCTGTGGGCAAGGCTAATCTATAGGCGACTTCCCCAATTCTTTCGAGTATCTCATAAGGTCCGATATAACGAGGACTCAACTTTCCTTTTCTACCGAACCTCATTACTCCCTTGGTTGGTGAAACTTTCATCAACACTTTCTCTCCAACTGCAAACTCTAAATCCCGTCTCCTTTGATCAGCATACGATTTCTGTCGATCCTGAGCTGCTTTCATGCGCTCTTGAATCAACTTCACCTTGTTGGTAGTCTCTTCAATCATTTCTGGTCCCAAATTCAACGACTCGTTCACATCGCTCCAACATATAGGACTTCTACATTTCCGTCCATACAATGCCTCATAAGGTGCCATTCCTATGCTCGAGTGATAACTGTTGTTGTACGAGAACTCAATGTACATCAAATGATCATCCCAATATCCTCCGAAATCCATTACGCATGCTCTCAGCATATCCTCCAAGGTCTGAATGGTTCTCTCCGTTTGACCATCTGTTCTTTGGGTGGAAGGCCGTGTCTGAATTTCAATAGTGTACCCACGTACTGCCTCAAGCTCGCTTCCAAAACTTAGATAAGAATCTCGAGTCCCTATCCGAAACGATGTCCTTCGGAACACCATGTAGCCTAACGACTTCATTAAAGTAAGCATCGGCCAACCTGTTTCAACGACCAAGTATCCTTCATTGCCACGAATCTTGCCGTCTTAGTCAAACGGTCCACTATTACCCATATTGCATTCTTTCCCGACCTCGTATTCGGTAACCCCATAATGAAATCCATAGAGATAGATTCCCATTTCCATCCTGGCACTTCCAACGGTTGCAATTTTCCTCCAGGCTTCATATGCTTGTATTTTCACCTTCGGCATGTTAAACATTTTGCAACAAAGTCGGCTACTTCTTGCTTCATTCTAGGCCACCAAAAATGCTTTTTCAAATCCTTATAAAGCTTATCTCCTCCTGGATGTATGGAATACGACGAACTATGGGCTTCCCTTAGAATTCTCGTCTTGAGTTCCTCATCCTGTGGCACACATAATCTCCGTTTATATTTTGCAACGCCATTGTCGTCGATCTCGAACTCCGGTGCTTGACCACATTCCTTCATCTCTCTTAACTTGCTTAACCACTTATCTGCAGCTTGTTTCACCCGAATCTCCTCAAATATGTCCGGTCCAACAGTAAGAGCATTCAACTGAGCGTTCACATAACCGGGCTCAACTATTTCCAAACTCAATCTCTTGATCTCTTCACACAGTTCATCTGCCATAATCAACACGTTTAGCGAATGAGCACTCTTCCTACTCAACGCGTCAGCTACTTTGTTCGCTTTTCCCTCTTGATATACTATCTTCAAATCATAGTCTTTTATAAGCTCGAGCCAACGTCTCTGTCTCATATTCAACTCCTTTTGTGTATACAGATACTTCAAACTCTTATGATCTGTATAGACTTTACACTGCACTCCATACAAGTAATGTCTCCAGATTTTTAGTGCAAACACAATTGCTCCTAACTCCAAGTCATGAGTAGGGTGATTTTGCTCATGTGGTTTGAGTTGTCTCGACGCATAGGCCACTACTTTACCATGTTGCATCAAGACGCACCCAAAACCTTTCTTTGAGGCATCACTGTAGACTTCAAATCCTTCTACTCCAGAGGGCAATGTCAATACTGGGGCTGTTGTAAGTCTCTTCTTCAGCTCTTGAAATGCTTCCTCACACTTATCATCCCAATGAAATTTTGTTGTTTTCTTCATCAGGTTAGTGAGAGGTTGGGCCGTTCTCGAAAAATCTTTCACAAATCTCCTGTAATATCCAGCTAAACCCAAGAAACTCCGTACTTCGGTGAAGTTCTTAGGTTGAGGCCAATCGGTCACTGCTTGAATCTTCGATGGATCTACGGAAACGCCTTCTTTTGATATCACATGACCCAAAAATGAAACTTTTTCCAACCAAAATTCACACTTCGAGAACTTCGCATACAATTGCTTTTCTCGAAGAATCTCCAAAACTTTCCTCAACTGATCCTCATGCTCTTCTCTATCCTTCGAATACACCAATATATCGTCGATGAACACAATCACGAACTTGTCCAGATACGGCTGGAAAGTCCTATTCATGAGGTCCATGAAAGCTGCTGGCGCATTAGTGAGTCCAAAAGGCATAACAGTGAACTCATAATGGCCATATCTCGTACGAAAAGTCAGTCTTAGGGATGTCTTCTTCAGCGATTCGTAGTTGGTGATAACCTGATCGTAAATCGATCCTAGAAAACACTGTTGCACCCTGAAGTTGATCGAACAAATCCTCGATCCTCTGGAGCGGATATTTATTCTTTACCGTGGCATTATTCAACTCCCTATAATCGATACACAACCTCAAAGATCCGTCTTTCTTCCTAACAAACAATACCGGGGCTCCCCAAGGCGAAACACTAGGTCGAATGTACCCTTTATCCAACAATTCCTCCAATTGCACCTTCAATTCTTGCATTTCTGCAGGCGCCATTCGATACGGAGCCTTGGAGATAGGTCCGGTTCCAGGGACTAAATCGATCTTGAAGCTCACTTCTCTCTCTCGGTGGCATTCCCGGAAGCTCTTCAGGAAATACATCCGGAAACTCCTTTACTACCGAATTTGAGTCAACTCCTCATTTTCCACGCTTACATCCCTTACTTGGCACAGGTAGACTGGGTAGCCTTTTCTAAGATAGGTTTGAAGGTTCAGGGCTGAGATTATCTTGACATCAGGCTGGAAGGTTATGCCTTTATAAGATATCCTATTTCCCTTTGGTCCTCTAAGAGATATTTTCTGGTCATGACACTCGATTTTGGCTTTATACTTAGCTAACCAATCCATTCCCAAGATAACGTCAAAGTCTTTTAGGTCAAAAAGGATAAGATCGGCCGGTAATTCAAGACCGGCTATGACTACGGGGATACTTTCGAAAAGAGATTTACAAGAAACAGTTTCACCGGTGGGCATGGCTATATTGGCTCGACAAGACTGGGTAGACTTGAGGGGATATTTATTAACAAAAGTGTTAGAAATAAAAGAATGAGACGCTCCAGAATCAAAGAGTACATAAGCAGGATTTGAGTTTACGAGAAATGTACCCGTCACAACATTGGCATCGGTGTCAGCTTCAGTTCGGCTCATGACATTGATTCTTCCATTGGTGTAGCCTCCATTGCTATTCTTTCCATAGTTTCCATTTCCACCTCCAAAAGAGCGGTTGTTCTGGTTCCCGTTCTGTGCAGCATTTCCTCCACTAGGGCGGTTGTTATTGAAGTTTTGAATTCTGTTTCCACCTCCATTGTTACCATTGTTCCCATTTGGTCTATTTTGAGCTTGCTTCTTGGGACAGCTGAACGATTTGTGACCTACTTCTCCACACTCGAAACACTTGATTCTTTCACCCTGACAAGTGAACCCTGGATGGCTCTTGGAACATTTCTTGCAAAGAAAGTTCTTTTGGTTCCTATTTCCTTGTTGGGTCTGTTGTCCAGAATTCTGGTTGTTGCGGTTGTTGTTGCGTCCACCATTGTTATTGTTGTTTCCACCATTGTTGGGCCTTTTATCGTACCCTTGGCTGTTGATGTTGCCGATAGGTTCCTTTCTTTTGTGTCTCCCTAGCACCTCTCTCACGCTGTAAGATTCTTTCCAAATTCGAAGCTTTAGCATATGCTTCCGCGAAAGTGGTAGAGGTGCTACCTCCCATTCGAGTCTGAAGATCAAACCTAAGTCCGTCTTCAAACTTCTGAGCCTTAGTTCCTTCATCTGGCACTACAGTCGGGCAAAATCGGGCATACTCATTGAATTTCTGAGCGTACTCTTGCACGCTCATGTTATAACTCTGGTTAAACCTACTAAACTCATTGTACTTCTGCCTACGAATGTGCTCGGGGAAGAATCGAGCCTTAATTGCTACCTTAAATGCTTCCCAGTTAAAGTTCTCTTGAGCTTTAACAGTAGGTCCTACACTTTCCCACCAAGTATCAGCATCTTCATGCAGATAAAAGGTTGCTTGATCGACCTTCTGGGCCTCAGGCGTACCCGTGGCCGTGAAAATCTTTTCGAAATCTCTTATCCAATTCTCGAGAAGTAGTGGGTCTTCTCTCCTAACAAAGGTTGGTGGTTTCAAAGCGGAAATCTTTTTCGCCATTGCAGCTTGCGGATCGTCTCCATGGTGGTTGTTGTTAATCTGGTTTTGAAGGACTAAGCCAAAGCTCTGAGCTAGTTGCTCAAGAGTCCTAAGTCGTGCTGCAACTTGTTCGGGAGTTTCAGCCATCTGGTTTTCTTGTCGCCTTGCTCTAGATCGCGTATAAACGTATTGCATAAGCTACCTGCGTTATTCACATTGTATTTCTACGATTCACATCGATTCTTATATAAAAGCTAATTCACATAATCATGGTTCATACCATTCATTCATTTCATACTCAATTCACATATCAAAAGTTCATCATTCATTTCACAATCAATTCACATGTCAAAAGTTCATCATTCATTACTCCAAAAGTGTAATAACATATCGTTCATAGTCAAATAAGCATTAGTTGTACCATCCTTAACTAAGTTAACACATTAATCGATATTTTACGACCTTAATTAGAAATCTAAGGGTCAGGGTTAGAGATATGGGTTTCTAGTCAGCGTACTCGGACGGATCCTCGTCTTCACCTTCATCTCCGTCTCCATCTCCATTGAGATTTATAACGGGTGAGGCTGGGTTGCTTCCTACTTCTTCTTCGTCACTATAGTTGGGCTCCTCGTCATCAGTGGTTAAGTAGTCATTAAGCCACTTGGCCCTAGCATCGAGCATTCTTTTCTCCAGGTAACTTAACGTGAGATACCACTTCCCTTTCAATGTGTATCGTTCATAGTTCGGCTTTCCATTTTTCAAAATATCAGAGTATTCGCTCTTGATTCCGGCATATGGACCATCGTCGGGGAGAGTGTGAATCAAAATATCGGCTGTTTAGGCGGCGTGAGATAGTCCGAATGCCCGTGGCCTTCGTTGAGGTGGTAACACTTCATTGTTAAACGTAGCTTTGTAAATATAAGTCGAAACAGACTCTCCTACCCTCATCCTTAGAAGGTAAGGTCCTTGACGAGGGGTTACGGTGCATTTCTGGCGGTCAAACGTGTCTTGGCCATCTAATAAAATATCATAAACAATTAATAAGTACCTTTGGCGAGTACTTTCATACATGTACATATAACCCATTCGTACCCATACTAAATCCTTAAGTCAAATTTTAATCCTAATTCATTTTTCTTAAATAATTTATTATTTTGACCTCCTAAACCAATTTTAAATTCTACCTATTTGATTCATTTTATATTTTAATAATTTTAATCTTTCCCTAGTTAATCTAAACTCCGCTCTGATACCAATTTGTAACACCCCCGCCAACCCGAACCCTTTTTCATTTAATAAAACTCGAGATGGGGGAAAATCCACGAGGGTTCGAATCAACGGCGTGCTACCGCCGCACTTATCTCCTTGGAAATAAATGCAAGGCTAGATTAAAGCATACTAAATTCAAATAAATTAATCCTTACAACCAAGTAAATCGTTCATTAAATATTACTAATTATTTAAGTGTTTCAGAGTTCCAGCGGAGGCTAAATCATAAGCTAAGTGGATGACAACTCTAAGTGATCTCCCTTTTGTTCCCCCGTCGATCACCCACCTGCACAAATACATTGAAAAGAAACAAGAGAGACAAGCTCCCAAAAATCAGAAAAACTGAGTAATTCCAACTCCATCCCGTAAAAATACTTAAGTTGAAAATATATTGTAAAATAGTAGATTAATAGGGTTGAAAAGCATAGTACACATACACATGTATATCCAATGAATAATAGCATAATTAATTCAATTAATCAAATTATTTAAGGAGAGGAAAGAGAACGCCGAAGGCGGGGTCAATCCCCTGTAACCACTTACTTCAACATTGTAGGCCGGGGTCAATCCCCTGTAACCACCTACGAATAACATAATGGCCATAATAACAGAGTCCCTAGTGTGCACACCCCTTCTACTTGGATCACAACAAGATAGAAGGAAGACAAGATGAGAATAATCGGCATAGTAACCGAGAGAACCCGTAGGGGCCGCTGAACCTCTCATACAGGGCAACCTGTTCATCATTTCCCTCCGATATTTCACTTTACGTGATTAACATCTTTTAATCAAGTCATCACATAAATTACGTACACATTTACGTCATCTTGTTCAATCTAGTGTGAACATATTCAATCCATCATAATCTCAATTCATTCATAGGGTTCCAATAACTCATTTCATAAACACAACCGTCACTTGAGTTCATTTATCACTTCAGATTCATAATCATTTCATTATCACAAGTTCTTATCAATTCCAACTTTCATAAAGTCTCGATATTAATAATAACAATAATAATAATCATGATGATATATAGTAATAATAATAACAATAATAATCATAATCATAATAATAATAGTAATAATAATAACAATAATAATATTAATAACCATAATAAAGTTATAGTAAACATCTTTGTCATATCGTACATCGTCCATAGTCATGATTCATAATCGAAATCCATAGTCGTTGTTCATTTTGTCCTTCATATTCATAATTCGCTTTAAGTCGATAATCCATAATTATAGTCCATACTTATAAATTTTATAAGCACATAATCACGTAATCAATTCATTTTATACTAACGGGATCTATGTTTAGATGGACATCGGAGATTACCTCGTGACGCGTGTCCAAAAGTCAGATTCACGAACCGATTAACACTCTTGATATTCCTCGTCTACGCAATCGGAATCTACATTAGACGTTAACGAAATCTAAGTTAGTTACCTAAATAACCCCTTTTTATATAAAATAAACAATTTAAATAATTCAAATAACTTAAAGAATTTGTAATGATTATAAGAGAGTTTATAAATCAAAGTTTATGGTTTTTAAATCGATAATGAAATCATTTTAAATTACTTAAAGATTACTTCAACTTAATTTTCATTAACTTAAACCATTATTTTAACATAGAAACTAACTTTATTATACTCATTTTATTTAAGAAACATTTTCAAGTTATACAAGATTAACTTAACTAAAAATACAATTAAGTGGGCTAGTTTAGGAAAGTCATGGGTTTTAGTTTATAATAAAAATAAATAAACTTAAATTGAAAGGGAAAAGGGGGGGGTTTACTGATTCTTTGAATCAGTTTCATTCACCCCAAAAAAAACGAAAGAAGCAAGGAAAAAGGAAGGAAGGAAGGAAGGAAGAACAGGGGAGCGAACAGGAGAGAAAGGAGGAAGGAGGTAGCTGGGCAGCTCAGGCGGTTTTCGGTGGTGGTTTGACGCGGGTGCGGCGGAGGCAGCAGGGTGCTGCGAGGGGAAGGAAGCAGCGAAGGGGGAGGGGGTTTGGCTGGGCAGGAGTTCGGGGTTCAGGTGGGGGCGACTGGGCGCGGTCTTGGTGGTTCGAGGGTGGTGTGGTGGGTCAAGGAGGTGCGGTGGTGGTTTCCGGTAGTTCAGGTGGTTCAGGTGGAGCGGTGCTGCGGTGGTCGTGGTGGTTCGATGGTGGGCAGAAGAGTGTTGTTAATGGAGGATTGAAATTTCATTTGCAATTTTCAAAATCAAAAATCAGAAATTAAGGAAGGAGATAAAGGATTGAAGCAAACCTTTTGAGATTGTTTGCTTGAGCAATTGGATGTGTTTGGGTTGCTATTTATAGAGCAAAATTTCTGAATTTGTGGAGCTTAGTCAACCTCCATTAATGGAGAAAGCATGGTGAGGTATGGGCTATGGTGGTAGCTCTTTGAAAATTTGCCCCTAATATCCGAAAATTGTGGATTGAGTTTCAAATATTTACTGACAAAGCTGAGATTTTGTGTTGAAAATCTTGATTCTTGTGTGCTGTGAATCAGACGAAGAAGAATGGAGGAGAGGAAGATGGAAGATGGAAGATGGAAGATGGTGATCATCATTGATCACATTTTCTTTCTTTTTTTTTTTTTTTTTTTTTTGTTTGTTTTGTTTTCCTTTTTCTTTTTGGCTAAAAGACATATGGCTATGGATTTGTATTTGTATTTGGGCTTGGATTACTAAATTGGATGGACAACTTGAATGAATAAGAATGCCCACAACTAAATACACCTTTCAATTACCATATTAAAATACTTTGAAATATTTAGGAATAAAATACATTTCAATTAAATAAACTCGTTAAATAATTCAAACCTAAATGAAATTATTATTTTAATAAACATAGTTATCAAATAAAATCGCATTATCATAAAATAGATTTTTAAGTGGAAATAATATTAAACCTTAATAAATAATAAAATAATCTTTGAAAATTTGGGGTATTACAGTTCTGACTCAGCCACCTTTCGCCTCTTCCTACTCGACGTCTGCTCCTCTCGATGGGGAGGTTCCTCCTGCACCTCCTGGGCCTTAGAAGAGCTCGCCCCTTGTCGAGAAGGAGGCTCTCCTCCCCCTGTCCTCCACCACTTGGGGAGCCACAATAGCCGATACCGAGGGAGGACGGGTACGAGACCTCTTCGCAGGGTCCTGTAAGAAAGAAAGTTAGTACATAAATAAAGCAAAATAGTGAAACATCTCGAAGGTGTGGCATTACCTTAAGGGCACGAGGGACTCGGGTCTCTCCCCTCACCATCTTCTGACGAATCTGTTCTTGGACCCACTGGTTCGCCGTCAGTCGCTTTTGCATGGCTTCACCAAGCTCTCGACGAGCAATTACTGCACAATAAGAAAAAGTGAATTAGATACAGCTACACGATCAAGTGATCGACCACCTAACAATAAATGCCCTACCCTTGAGATAAGCCGGACTCAATCCCATCACTGAAAGGAAGTGTTCATCACTCAGGTCTTCGGCACTGGCGTTCCAATTTTGCGGGACCTGCTTTCGATCACCGTTAATTATCAAAATGATGGTCTGGCAGTATATGGCCACCCTGGCCTCATCCTCCGACATTCGAGGCACCGACCTATTCAGTGCCATGTTCGGACCCTCGTGGCTAGGAACAACTGGGAAATCCCACTGCTTTGCTCGATACACATACATGAACTCAGTCCGGAAGAATTGTTGGTTCGAGGGAATGGTCCCCACAATCTTGTATGGGAATCGAGCTTGGAAGCTATACCATCCCTCCCAATTGGACGTCGCATACATCACTACCAACTTCGTCAGCTTCCGCCAAAGAGTCAACGACGGTTCCACCTCCATCATCTCGCATATTGAGAGGAAGCCCACCATCGAACCCACACTGTTGGGCATCAGCTGGCAAAGGGCAAGATTATAGGTACTTAGCACCTCAACGATGAAGGGATAAATAGGGAACCTCAGACCCAGTTCGAGATATGCCTTATAAACGGCTATGCAATCCGTCGGGGGGGTGCAGACAGTCTCGTCGGGCTTAGGAATGTAAAGAGCGTACGGATGTCGAATCCAGTACGAGCTCTCGAGGAAGCAGAGGTTGTCCATCATAAACTGCATAAAGAGCCCTCGAACATAGAAATGTGCGATACCCTTAACCTTTGACTGGGTCTCCCCCTCTCCACCGCTCGTGCTTGGGTCAAGGGATAGATCTTCGTTGCTCCCCTCCATTATACGAACAACCTGGCTATCGAGAAGATGGTCTAAGTAACTCCTAATGGCTCGAGGTCGAGCAACGATTACAACGTGTGGGGGATTATTTAATTCGTCTTCCCCATCGGACATTATTGAAACCCCATCGCTCGAGGACGGTAGGGCATCGAGCACCCGGGAGTAATCGGAGCAGTTGAATGCTACGGACACCACGGGCACCCCAATTGTTAACACCCCATCGAACAACGGTTCGAGCAGGGGTGGAGGGGTCTCCGAACCAGATGAAGAGTCCCCGTTATATATCAAGAGGGGATCCCGTCCGGAAGGGTCCATTTATTACTAAGAAAAGAAGTGAAAGAAGTAGGTCGTATCTTAGTTGAAAAGCTCTTGAGGTCCTCTACTTGACGAAGGGCGCCTGTCGTCGAGACAAAAGTTTCTCACGCAGCAACAACTCTCAAAGAAATAAAACAGAGAATGAGACAAATGACACGGTCCCCCTATTTATAAACAACACCGTGTGAATCGGTTGGTATCTCGCGGGCTCGAAGAATCCTAAACAGGAGCAAACCTCGCATTGGGTCCTAAGTTAGGCCCAAGTCACCCTAACCGGGATAACCACCTTAGATAACCAAATCAGTCCACCCCAGCCCGCTAGGTTGATTGAATTCAGCTAAGTCCAAAGACCTACACTTAGACCCTTCACCCAGATCGAGTGAAAGATACTCCAGGTCACCCCAACCACCGGAGTTGGCTCCCGTCAAGTGCTACGGCGTCAGGACATCCCTCGAAGTACATGGGTCTCATTTGCCTCTGCGACACCTCAACGCGATGGTCAGGGCACCCCTCGAGATACACGGGGCTCATTATCCCCTGGGACATCTCGAGTGAGGTCCAAGATTCCCCTCGAGATACATGGAGCTCATCAGCCCCTGGGACATCTCGAGCGAGGTCCAAGGCCCCCCTCGAGATACATGGGGCTCATTAGCCCCTGGGACATCTCAAGCGAGGTCTAAGATGCCCCGCGAGATACGTGGGGGTCATTAGCACCTGGGACATCTAAGCGAGGTCCAAGATTCCCCTCAAGATACACGGGGCTCATTAGCCCCTAGGACATCTCGAGCGAGGTCCAAGACACCCCTCGAGATACACGGGGCTCATTAGCCCCTGGGACATCTCGAGCGAGGTCCAAGATGCCCCTCAAGATACATGGGGCTCATTCACCCCTGGGACATCTCGAGCGAGGTCCAAGACAGCCCTCGAGATACATGGGGCTCATTAGCCCCTCGGACATCTCGAGCGAGGTCCAAGACACCCCTCGAGATACACGGGGCTCATTGTCCCCTGGGAGATCTCGAGCGAGCCCAAGTCAAGGGAGAGGTTCGACATTCCGCAAAACACGCGATCTCAGAGGAGTCCTCCTTCGCATATTTCGCGTGGGGCTAATTTTTGGGCCCAATATGCCGCTGGGCCCCTGGTCCACGATAGAATCACCATATTGCCCTTCTATGCTCATCAAGCTGCCCAGACCAAAGGACCTAGCCTAGCCCAGACCTTGTTCCAGCCTGGCAGGTATTTTTCACACATCCCAACGCCTATAAATAGGGAACAGTTCCCCATTTGTTGAGGTAATGAATTCTAGACCAACCACTCAATACTAGCAGCTAAGTATCATAACTGACTTGAGCGTTAGAGGGGCGATCCCGAAATCACCCCCAGGGTAGTCTAACTCTCGTTTTTGCATGTCCCACAACACTCTTTGAGCATCTGGTCGCTTTCAACGGTCTTGGACCATCAGTCTTGACTAATCCCCCATCTCACAAGTTTATACCCGAAACAAATAATTTTATAAATAAACCCGGCGGTCTTACTGAATAGATTAAACTAGTTACTAAAGAGATTAAACTAGTCACTAAATGGATTAAAGAATGTGAAAACTAAATGGATTAAACTGGTCACTAAATAGATTAAACTAGTCACTATATTCACAAAGATGGTCTGATATCTTCTTATTATATGGGCTTGGGCCATTGCCTAATTTTAAATTAATAGTCAATCTCTTACAAGACCAGCTGAAAAAGGTAAAGTGTAACTATTAAAAAGAAACAGAGGGAATATTCAAAGTGTTGAACTACTCCCTCTGATTTTTATTAGTTTACCAGTTTTGACTTTTGACACTATTTACATACATGACTTTGATCATCTTTTGTGATTTGTGTTTAAGGAAAAGTATAGTTTTGTGAAATCTTGTTATATACATCTCAATGTGTATTATGCAACTATCAACTATTTATAATTTTTGCTAATTAATAATTAGATATATTAAAGTTTAAATTAGTGCATTAACAAATATGCACTAAAAAATAGATAAACTAATAAATTCAAAGGGAGTACTATCTTACCAGCCCCCTTGATAATCTTGACCCCTTCAAAGGGGGGACTTTAGTTTGAGGCACTTATTTTCCTTCAATGTTATGCCCCCTTTACAAAGTTAGTCAAACTGTCAAAGTGAAGTTTTCTTTCTTTCAAGTCTCTTCATAAAATAAGAAGTCAGGCATCATTGCATCAATCCTTCTTTCACAAGGAATATATGAAAAACCCACAACGCTATTATAAAAAGACTAAACTACCCCTCCTCCCATCTTTTCTTGTTGGCCCACCTTCAAGGCTATTTTTGTCACTACAACTCAAAAAAGAAGAAAGAAATTTACTATATTTGTACACGAGTGAGAAAAGAATATAATAATTCTTTCAACAATAGGACTCGGAAAATCCCCAGTATATTTTTCTCTCTCATACTTTTTATTCAATCCCTCCTAAAATCTAAGACATCATCACGTTTTCTAATTCTAAGGATTCCCAATTTTTCTTTCTAAATTCTTCAAATTATTCAACAAAAAAAAAAAAGTAATCTTCTAATGTGTTATTTTTTAAATTAAAAAATACCGTCATTACTTTTTGCAAGTAGTTAAATAAATTTCCAAAGATTTTCTTCTTCTTCTTCTTTAAGTGTGATCGGTCCATAAATTCTTTGTCTTTCTCTCTGTAACTTTCTCTCTCCTCCAATTTTTTCTGCTTACATTACTTATTCATCGGAAAGTTGTCCATTACACTAAAGTGGTTAGTTGTTTTTGGTCTAATTTATTTATTTCTTTCTTTCTTCTCTAATCATAATTATAATTATAATTATTACCTTCTGAAAATTTTCTGGGTTTTTGTTGGTTAAAGTAAGTGTTGATCATCCAATGCCTGATCATCGGAAAACTCAAAGCAATGGACCTGTTGATAACATTCAAGGTACACTTTTTATTTTTTAGTCATACCCTTCCGCCTTATCATATAATATATAGTATGTACTATATTATAAATTTATAATGCTTCAGTTTATATATAATTTTATATCATAAAATTTTGATGATCTTTTGCAACAATGTAGCCAAGTTTTAATTTTTAGTTATTTTTATAGAAGGGGTGGCAAAGATGAAAATAGAGAAGAAAGAAGGGGGAGATAGAGAATTAATGGAATACCCAGATCGTCCAGGAGAGCCAGATTGTTTATATTATTTGAGGACTGGTTTGTGTGATTATGGCACTAATTGTCGTTTTAATCACCCTCCTCTTCCTCCTGCTAAGGTATTATTAACTTCTATAAATTTGTGTTTGTTGCTTTATGCTATTTATATTTATATTTATATTTGTTTGCCACGCGGCATCTAGTTCATCTCCAAGATAACTTAAATCTTCGATTGTATATTTAACAACTAAAACTACGAGCTTTACCCAATTCAGAACCATTCTATACAATTTTCGTTTAGATCATAAAAAAGTAGTATATTTATATCAAGTCAAAAAAAAAGTAGTTTGTTTGATCAAGAAAGTAGTATATTGGAACCGATTATTCCTATAATCAGGTTATATGTGGGGATTTTATGTACTATAACTTTTTTTTTTAATTATACTACCTTTTGTATTAAATGTATGAAGTACTTTTTTGTTAAATAAACCACCAACAATTATTTTGAAGAAATTGAATTTAGACATTTCTCCTAAGACCACATATGTAGACTTTAGAGGAATTGGGACTAGCTCAAATGGTGAGGTTTCCCATCTTTCCTAGCAAAGTTTAGGGTTCAATTCTTAGTTTCCTACCCTAAGCATTTAATTAGGATTAAAGGGGGAGGGGGTTGGGGGTGTGTGACTTGTAATGGGCCTCTGGGGGGGCCGGGGGGAGCCGAGGGCTATGTTACTCAGACACGGATTGAGTGTCTACTCGGATACGGGTGTCCGAGTGTCCGACTCGGCTATTTTGTAGGAAAAAGTCAAGTTTTTAGTTTAAAATGAAGTATCCAAGTGAAGTGTCGTGTCGGACACGACACGACACGACACTCCGTTTTTGAGGTAAATGAGGGTGTCAGGGTAACATAGGCCGAGGGCACAGAGGATTTCTTCCTACCAAATTTCTTTTAAAAAAAAAATCTAGACTCTAGAGTGGCCCTGCTTTTTTTATTTTGTTTTAAATGGATGAATACAACAAAATTTAGGAAAGGGGGAAGATGAAAGCTTTATTTAATGAGGGGGGGATTTTCTAATACTACCCTTGTTGGAATTTAGTTGTAACAATAAGGTGAGATGAACATGATTCCTTATTCTTAATTGGTCATACTTATTTCTGGTTGTTCTTTCTTAATTGCTTCGAAATCTTCAATTGTTTAAATGTTCATGTAATGTTTTGTATATATATATTTTTGTAGACTACTCAGGATAAAAGTGAGCTTCCTCAGCGAGAAGGACAACCTGATTGTGGAGTAAGAAACCAAGAATATTGTTATCTCTATCCTCTTTCTTCCTTTATTTATTTTCTTACTTATTTATATAAAATACTTCCATTTACTTATAATATTGAGCATATATTTGTGAATTGTGAAATTGCAATTTAGGATGTGAGTTACATTGTTGTTTTTTGAACTCTCTAAAGACTTGCTTAAATATAGTTTGGAGGCCAGTCCAATTGTTCTAACTTGGGCTTTGTATAAACCTATATCGTACTGACCCGGACATATTGTACAATCAAGGCTAATTTTTTGCTTATTTCTCATTAGTTGCTTATCTGGAGCTCTTCAAATGAGAAATGAGCAAAAGCATAGTCTTGTGCGTACTATATACCTAGATGTATATAAATGGCGGTCTTTGTTTGGTTAGTCTTGAGTGAATCTAGGCCAATTTACCAAATTGGTAAAAATAATGTAGGTTGGCGACAATTTATTAAAAATTAAATTTTGCAACATTTTGGTGAAATAAAAAGTAGTTTTAACTTCCATTTTGATAAATAAAATAGGTTCGTGGTTAAATAACCCAAATATTAAATTTGCCATTAAAACAACCCAATATATATATATATATATAAAATTCTAAAAATCACCAAAATAAATATGGGGCTTTTTTTTTTTTTTGAAATGGTTATATTTGATACTACCACTTAAGAATCATCCTTGTACAAATGAGCTATAAACCCTATGGGGTTTGGTAGTTGCTTAGGTAAGAAGGGGAAGTATATGTTATAACGAAAGCTATAAACAACGAAGAAACAAAGAAGAATTGGCGCACTGATTGAACGTAGTTCACTAACAATGTGTTAGCTATAGACCCTTATCTTGGGTTATTCGGAGCGCGAGGCTACAGATTCAAGGCATTCCAACAATATAAAAGTGTAAATATTCCAAGTAGCACTCTAAGGGTATGAATATTGGTAGTCTTAAGTGGAGTCTTGAGCAAAGACTTTGAGAGTCTTGAGCAAAGACTATGCAATAATGTTGAAAGAAAAAGTTGGGAGTCTTAGAGTGAGTTTGATAATCCAAGACTCCATCCAAGACTATGACATGTAAGGGGTTAAATTTCTAGCCACTTAAAAGTTGACATTTGTCTTTTTTTTCTTTTTTCTTTTTTTGTATAATCAATTTAAAACATAGTCTGTAGAGAGTCTAAGGGATAAAGTATAAAATTGGAATGAGTCTGTAAAATTAAAAAGTAGTGGAAAGCTGATGTGGCACAATCTGAAGTTTGGAGTTGAGTCTGAGGGATAAACTCACCCTAAGGTGCTTCCTCCAATCCTCCGTATCCTTTTAATCTATACACTTTGTACTTGTACACTATTCATATGCTCCACTTTGACCATCTTTTGTGATTTATACGTAAGAGAAACATAGTCGTGTATGATCTTGTTTAATTCGTCTCAGTATGTATTTTCGTAATATCAAATTATGTGGTCAAAAATTTGTGTTGGAAAACGTGAAAGTCAAACTATGTAGATTAAAAAGAAATTTAGGTAGTACTCCCTCTGTTTTATTTTTTATCATTCTCACTTTCCAGTGCGCGTCTCCCAATGCCTCTTGAAATTGAATATCTTTCATTATATATTACTAAAAATTATAACGATTGAATATTAATAATGTACTAATTGAGACGAATCAAAAGAGACCCCAAATGACTATATTTTTCTTACAAATTGAAAAAAATTGAGAAGATTCTCTCCAAGTATGAATAGTGCCAAGATTCCAAGTGAGAAAGATAAAAAAAAAAAAAAAAAAATGGAGTATAACGTAATACTCCCACTATCCACTAGAAATTTTCTTGTATTCTATTTGGCATATCCAAAAAAAAGATCTTTTTTTTGGTTACTTAGAATGATAATTTTATCGAACCAACCCATGATATGTGGACCCTCGATTTACTCGTTCTTTACCCACTCTCTGTCTCTCCTGTAATTCATGTGATGTAGTATGTTATGTAAATGGACTTTCTGCATGAAATTGGAGGATTTGGTTTTTAATTGTTACCATCACACTGGTATTTGCTTAACTTACTTTTGTGATAACAAATTAATCTCTAGACATCATATTTTCAGTTACTAAAATAAACAATTTGACATGAAGACTCCTTTTTCTTCGAAGTGGTGCTTGGTAAATTATGACAAAATGGAATGTTGTCATCATCAAATTTATCTTTGTGATTTAGCATTTATCGTTTTGAGTTCTTTTAGGTGATAGAAAAGAGCGATGCCTAAATTTTTCTTAATCCTAAGATGATCCTTCAGAGCTGGTTTTTATTTGAACTCAATATACCTTCTTTTTCCCTTTAAAGGTGTTCACTTTTATCAATGATGATAATGCTGTTTCCATTTTTAGTAATAGAGAATTTAGACATCAACTGATGATATCTAGCTCATGGTGCGGAAATAAAACAAAATGAAATATCATAGGTATGTGAATTATTTTTGAATATGAGTACTTGAATGATATTAGCGCGGTTTTGTAGGATCCCTTATTGTATCGCTTTCCCCCCTCTCCCCCCCTAATGACTTGTTCTTCCCATAAAAAATGAACTTTCATGCATTGCATACCTGGGGAAATTGGACTTGTCAACCCAAGATGGCATAGGTATCTGTTTCCTAATGAATCTTTTTGGAGATTTTGAGGCACTACTTTCCTTTTTGGCTTGTTTTAACGTTCACGGTCTTAGATGCAAATTTCATTATTAGCAACTGAGCTGATTTTTGTTCTTAACTCTGGTTGCGTTTGTCTTATTTTTTTTGTTTGTTTGAGCTGTTTGAAAATGGAGGTCCATGATTTACATGTTTGTTTGTATCTGAAAGAGAAGCAGCAAAGATTAAGATATCTGACCTTGCTTGTGGTGGGATTTTTTTTTGTGGTTTTGTTTAGTCTCAACTGAGTGGAATTAATGAACACTTTTATGGTTGCATAAGGTACTAATATGTCCACCTTACTGTGCGAAGTGATAATATGTCTCTCCATCTGTTGCTCATCTCCTATTGCATGAACTTAAATATAAATCTGCAGCTTAACAAGAAAAAAGTTAAGAAAGTATCATATAGTTTAGCTCCTGGTCATTCTCCTTTTGTTCAAGTGAGAAGTTTAAGTTATGTTAAATTGTTGATGGATGTGCATGTTTATTGGGGGCCTTTGGAATACTGTGACTGTATCTTATTGTGTATCCTTATAAGATCAAAATGATTGGTAAAACTTTGCAGTATTATGTGAAAACGGCGACTTGCAAATATGGCTCTTCGTGTAAATATCATCACCCTCTGGACAGGCGTGGTGCTGGACAGGTTGCTTTAAATACTTTAGGTTTACCAATACGCAAGGTGTGTCTCTCTTCAATTCCATTTTCTCCCCTTCTCTAGCTATGTAAGCATTGCATGTATGCTAGTGACGTGGTCTACTGGTCTTTTAGCTTTCTTTTTTTAAAAAAAAAAAAAAAATTAGTAATGATTGCCTTTTCTCTGCAGGAGGAGAAGCCTTGCCCTCATTATATGCGTACTTACGCTTGTAAGTTCGGACCAGCATGCAAGTTTGATCATCCCCAACCTGCGTCGCTTGAGAGTGATTTACCTATACCTGGAGCTGCTGCTATGGGGACAATGAGATCTACTTTGCCTTCAACTGGCATTCCTTATGTAGGGCCGCTTCCACCTTGGCCACTGTCAAGGTCATCGTATGTAGCATCTTCTTGCGTTCCTGGTCCTCAGACATATATGCCTTTTGTCTTCCCGCCTTTGCAAAGTTCTCTTCCTGCCCAAAGCTGGAATAGTTATATGGTGTGTAAGTTTTTCTTTTTCTTGAATCTAGGATTACTTCAACTAGGAGCTTCAATGACTTGTTTCTATTCATTAGGACTTGTTTAATCTGCTTTTTCTGTCCGTCTTGGCTCAATATGCCACTCCCTGTAGTTGAGGCTAGATTGTCTGATAAAGAATTCCCATCTGTTTTTGGCTTCCGTTTTCCAACCATATGCTGAATTCTTTTTTAGTAGTGATATCTGCTTTCTTTTTGAAGCAGTGCATGCTCTTAGTCCTTGCATTTTTGCTGATCCATAAATTATGCTCATATCTGATGTTAATAATCTACTACGTGCCAGTTCTGCTAGACTTATTGATCTTAAAAAAAAAAACTTGTCTCGGTATGATGTTATCGATTGAAATTATGGCCATGATGGATGTAGGGGAGCTAAGGTTACCGTTTCTTCATACTGAAGATTGGGATTTTCCATCTACCTCTTTTATCTCGGGTCATAAATTTTTCATGAATCCATGTCTGCTATTTCTTTGATCCAACTAAGTGTTCCTTCTATTACTTCAACTAATTGTTGGCTGACTTAGATGCGATTCCTTCCATTTCCTTGGGTATGATGCTTGCATGTTCAGAATCACCATTAATTTCAACCTAGTGACATATTACAATATTGATGGCGCAATACATATTATGGTCTCCCTGTTCTAATTTGGGTGAAACAAAGCTTTGCTATGTGGTCTTGCATGATGTGAAGTTTACAATGTACACTACTTTGTTTTGACCTTGCATCCTTGTCGTTAAGGCGTTTTCACTATGGCTTAACTGGTTTGGTTTTATGACCTTTCCCTAACCCGAAAACAAACCCAAGTTCTTATTTGTTCGTGAAGCTAGAATCATATGTCATTTTGTGCTATTGTTAGTGAGACAGAGTTTTAAATGCTAGTAAAATGTATTAATATGTACATTACTAAGTTGAGATTTTTTTTTTTTTTTTTTTTTGGAAAAAATATCGTAATATATTTCTCTCAACTTAGTCGTGGGTTATTTGATGTGACCTGAGCAATGGCAAGGAATTCTGTGCTATCTGACATTATTGCTTGTTTGTGGGCCTAAGAACTGCCTCCTTTTACTTTGGTACATGTATCCGTCTTTGCTTTCTAAATTCTTTGAACCTTCCAATTAGTTGAATGATCTTTTAGTGGGCTCTAGAGATGGTTGAAAGAACAAGAAGAAAGTATCTGATGTAATATGGTTGAGTTAAGCACCCATCTGGGAGGAGAATGGCTAGATATCCATATTTTATATTTCTAAATGTTTTGGAAACATGAGTCCTTGGAGGCAGATATGTAAAACTTCACTTGAAGTGGAGCCCACTACTCTCCTATTTCACATTTACATATCTAAATGTATGGAAACATGAGTCCATGGAGGCAAATGTAAATTCACTTAAAGTGGAGCCTACCACTCTCTTATTTCACATTTACATATCTAAAATTTTGATATTATCCTTTTTTCATTGAAGTATTTATACATCTACATGTTGCACTCGAGTGTTATTGCTAATCCTTTGGCTGCTTTTGAGCCTGGTTCTTCGAAGAATTACAGGCTATTTTGATTGCACCTCGTATCGTTTAAAAATATTATAGGCTATGTAATTAAATTAAAATGTACTAATAAAATAAAAGTCCTTTCATTTTCTGTCTGTTTAATGATTTCATTTATTGAACAGGGAAACTTGAGCACCATATCTTCTTCCAATATGATGCTACCAAATTTTGTTTATAATTCTACGAGTCAAGTTACTGGAGGACCAAGCGACTTGGTGATGCAGGCCTATTACAATCTTCCTGAGAGACCTGATCAGCCAGAATGCAGGTTTTTCATGAGCACCGGCAGCTGTAAATATGGTTCGAATTGTAAATTTCACCATCCGAAGGAAAGGATCGCTTATAATTTAGGTCCACACGGTCTCCCCTTTAGACCGGTAATTTTTATCGTTCTGTTTGTTACACTATGAAGATTTGAATCATGTCAATACATCGTCTTTGCATCTTTTGAACGTAATTTGTTTTAACAGGGGAAAGATCAATGTAGTTACTTCAACTCGTATGGCTTCTGCAAATATGGTCCGACTTGCAAATACGACCACCCAATGTATGTTAGCTATTCTCTTGGCATGCCTCCTGTACCGTTGGTGGATCTAGGCTTGTTTCCTAAAGGAAGGAATATGGTCATTTCCAACTCAACTGAAACTTCTAACTCGAAATCAACAAAGATCACTGACTGGATTCAGAAACCTGATACCATTATTTCAGATAAGAGTCGTACGAAATCTGTGAAAAACTCCGTGGAAGATCCACGTGAAGAAGTTCGTGATGATCATCCGAATGCTGCGGTTGCTGTTGATCCCCCTTCCTCTAAAGTTCATCTGGATCAATCAGACTAAATCATTATATTTGCTCTGCTGTACACTTCTTCGCCAATTTCGCTCTCTTCATTGAAGGGGGTGATTTTTTGGCATCCTTTTTGCCCATGTTTACTCAAGCGTCCTACTCTATAGACTATATGTATGCAGTTTTTGTGCATGCCTTGTATCATCTTTCTGACCTTGCAAGCCTATATGGAGTGTTTATATACTGTTGCGAGACTTGTGGCTTTAGTGAATAGCATGGAATGAAAGATGGATTTTTGGAGTGAATAAAATATAAATATATAAGTGCAAGAAATGTATGAACATAGTCGTAAAGTTTTATTTAGCATGTTTTGTCTTACTAGGTAGTATTCACCACATTTCTAAAATCTTGACTTTTTTTCCCTAGTACTAGTTATTTTATTTTATCTTTAATACGGAAAACAAGCTTAGGCAAGACCTCTAGTCAGGAGCGAGTCTAAAACATCCTTGCGGATGATAAGGGAAAAATCAATACAACACGGAGGAAACCAATACAAAAGGGAAGTCGTGAGCCTTCCTAGCCATAAAATCCGCCGCTCGATCAGCTTCACGAAAGCTGTGGAAGAACTGGCACTCTTGAAAGTTGAGAATATCTACACCTGCATCTTTAATAATATTAGAAATTTCCCAAGGAATTTGCCGAGAACCCTTCATAGAATTGATAACTCCTAAATTGTCTCCTCCAATAAGATGAGAGATATTGAGAGAGATAGCACCCTTAAAACCTTCAATAAATTGTCTCCCTAGTACTAGTTATATAGGTGAATACTAGACTCATGGCTTGTATTATGCACGGGTTAATTTTATTATTTATAAATAACAAATTTCTTTTCTTGAAAAAATATTATAGTTATTTTCTTTGAAAAATATAATTGGAAAAAGTAGCAAATGAAGTCAATAATTGATCGACATCATAGATTACGATATAATTAATCTTCCCTTATTATAAACTACTTCATATTATCTAAGCATGGCTTTCTATTATGATTACATATAAAACTATTTGAAGACTATATATGGTTAGTGCTAATATCAAATAATTTTCATATTCATTGAAATGATTATATTTTAGGACATTGAAATATTAGAGATATTCGGATTAGGGTGCATTTTTTTCACCTGAATTCTCCTGAACTTATTTGAATTTGTTGGAATTTATTAAAGTTTATTTCATGAAGTATTAGAATTTTTTTTTTGAGGGGAATAAAGTATTAGACTTTATATAAACTGAAGTGAATTTATCTCTGAACTTAGTCACTTACCTAAAGTTATTATAGTTAAAACTTTTTTAAAAAGGTAAAGAAAATGCATCTTTAGGAACCCAAATTCCCAAAATATACAATTCTGTTAGACTTTCTAGATCTATTTGGTGACTCATATCTAGAGATACCTAGTCAACCACATATGTAGGCTTATGTTAGTTATTATTATCGGTATATATAAGCTAATGGCAGCACAATTTTCCCAGGAATTAAGATCACATCATAAACAACATAGCCAAGGTATTGAATCAAATAAACAACAATGGAAGATCATGAGGAGGAGAAAACAACTAATCCTACAAGCCTTCCATGGGATATTGAATCAGATATCCTCTTAAGGCTACCACTAGAAGATCTTCTACGTTGTCGACGTGTATGTAAAAGCTGGCGTGAAGTAATCAATAGCCTAGATTTTAACAACTCCTACGTACACCAATTCCTCAACAAAAATCTATCAAATTCTATCATCATATGGGGTTCCAATGGTAAGTCGTTTAATCTCTCGTCTTTTGATTTTCACTTTCCTGAAAATCTTAAGGAGCCAACTCGTTATCGCCCTCAAGATTTTGGTAGCAAACGTGTTAAAAATATAGTTGGCTCATGTAATGGCTTACTTTGCTTCCAAAAACGTAACGATGGTGATGAATTTTGGCTATATAATCCGGTCACGTACGACTTTAAGCACATATATTACTCATCACCCTATAAAAATGACTTTCATAGCATGGGGTTTGGTTATGATTCAATGAACAACGATTATAAGATCGTAAAATTAGTTCACAAACCATATAAGAGTGATATTTGGGTTTCTTACAATACGATTGAGTTTTATATTTATAGTTTGAGGAAAAATTCATGGAAATTCATTAAGCCTTTTCCTGAAGTGCATAAAACTTGGCCTGATAATCATCGGAATTCGGTAGTATCGAGAAGCATGGTTTTCTCTAATAAGGCATTGAATTGGTTGTGTTATGATATTACTGAACATTGTTGGGGAAGTTCTAAAACTATCTCATGTTTAAACCTTGAAACCGAAGAGTATTATGAGGTACCTTTGCCTGATCTTTATTTTGAACCTACCGATGAATGGAAATTGGCTGACATATCGGAAAATCTACATTTGGTAACCTGTCTCCCTTGGGAATGTTGTTCTATAGATATATGGATTATGAAAGAGTATGGCGTAAAACAATCATGGACTAAATTGAACCGCGTCTGGCTTAGAGATGTACTTGTAGATATCACGGGTGATCGTCGTTATATTTATTGTATGGCGGATGTTACATCAATTGCCTTGCCTTATGCCTACTCAGAGGATCGACGGGAAATTTTAATAGGTATAGGAAAACCTATAAAGATTTTTATTCGTTATGATTTACATACTGAAGAGTGTAAAAAGATAGACATTCATGGTTTGCCTAATAATGTGATATATGATCATTTCATAGCCATGCCATGGGTTGGTTCCCTTATCTCCCCCCTCAAGCTAGAATAATTTGACTAGTCTTATTTTACATTTTGTCTGCCAATTATTAAGTTGAATGTAATTTAAGTGTTCATTTTATCATCAATGTAATAAGTTTTTGAGTATTTGTTGCTAACTCGTACTCTTAGTTCATTGTTTTGTGCTGATTTGGAACTTGAAGAGGAAACATTTCTTGAATTTAATCCTTTCGTTTGACATCAATATTGCTGTGATAGTTTATTATATGTCAAATTATAGATTAGTTATTATGAATCTCGTATATTTGTTTCAATTACTTATTATCGCTTTGGCTGAGTATCCTTCGATTCTTATTTTGTCATAATATATTAAAAAACGTCTTTAAGCAAGTGTACCCTTTTTTTAAGGGATGTCATTGGAGACACTAAATTCATTAATCAAAATCATACAACATCTATAACGTAAACATATCTAACAAAAGCAAACAAACATCGTCTTCAAAGGTACTATGGATCCAAAAATAAAAATTTGACAAGTCGCCGCATTCTCGAATATATATAGAAAAATAAGAATCATATCCATGGAATATGAGTAGAATTGATATAAATGCAAAAAAGCGTATCAAGATAACTAAATTAGTTGATCTTTTTAATTATTGGGCTTGCTTTTAATTGTTAAGGGCCGAATTTTGGTAGTTTATCTCGGTTCGTAAGTTGTTTTGTTATTTATTTGGGCACTGTTTCTGTCAAGAAATTAAAGATTGTAATATGTTGTGAGATTTGATGTGGGCCCCCAGAGCGTTCGCCTGAGCTCCGTTGTCCGTACGCCGGAAACCTGCAAAATGATGTTAGCCTACCCCGGGGGTGGTCCCGGGATCGCCCCTCCGACGCTCAAGTCAGTAAATGATTGAGTTAGAGAGAGAAAGTCATCAATGTAGAGAGAGATGCTCTGGATTTTGTAGCTTGGAATTGCTTACCCTTTGATTGGTGAAACAACCGCTATTTATAGAGGATGGGACCTCTAATAAATGAGGGTATTTTAGTCAGCTCCAGCTGGTGGAGGATTGCCTTCCCTAGAGGTAGGGGTATTTTAGTAACTTCGCCATAGGTGGGCTGGTCCAAGAAATGGGCCCAAACAATTAGCCCCACGCCAAGTAATCGGAGTGAAAATCGCCATTTTTAGTGCGGTTGATTGGCGGAATGAAGTGTTTGCATTTTTTTTTTTTTTTGTTGGTGTTGAGCGGGACCCACGAATTTTTATGCCGGATCGTGGTGGAGAAAATCTTCTGTCGCTAGGATTAACCAAGCACGGGGGTCTCGCTTGGCCAAGCGACGTACTTGAGGCATGGCCGAGCGACTCATGCTTCCTTCCCAAATGCAGGCCGAGCGACTCCAGCTTGCTTCAGGAGCCATGCGCTGAGCACAGCAAGTGCGCCGAGCACGGAATCTGCCGAGACGTGCGCTGAGCGCCAATGTGTCGAGCTGGGTGAGCTGCGCCGAGCGGGGATAGCTGCACCAAGCGCAACCCGTGCTGAGCGAGCCCTAGATGCCGAGCGGGGTGAGCTGCGCCGAGCGGGATAGCTGCGCTCGGCGCATCCCCTGCTTCCTTCCCAAACCGAACCAGTCTCGTGCTGAGCGACGCAAGTGGTGCCGAGCGGAGTGAGCTGCGCCGAGCGCAGTCCCTGCTTCCTTCCCGAGCCAACCCAGTCCCGTGTGAGCGAGGCTAGTTGCGCCTAGCGGGTTCCCATCATGCAGGCCGAGGGGATCCGAGGGAGTTAATTCCGACCCGAGGGGGTTTGTTCTCGATTGAGAGGCTCTTGATAGGGCCAAGGCGATCTATTCCTGACCGAGGGGGTCTATTCCCGACCGAGTGGGTGATAGAGCTGATGGGGCATGCGCCGAGCGCGGCTCAATGTGCCGAGGGTGGTTCTCTCGCCTCTTTTCTGAGCCGAACGAGTATAATGACCGAGGGAGTAGGACGCCGCTCGAATGAGGACTGATGAGCCCATGCTGTCCGAGTGGGTGCCATGAGCACTTAGTCATACTTGACTAAGTGTAAAGTGGCTCGGTAGAGGAGTACGTGAACTCCATGCTGACCGAGGGAGTAGGACGCTGCTCGAATGAGGACTGATGAGCCCATGCTGTCCGAGTGGGTGCCATGAGTACTTAGTCATACTTGACTAAGTGTAAAGTGGCTCGGTAGAGGAGTACGTGGACTCCATGCTGACCGAGGGAGTAGGACGCCGCTCGAATGAGGACTGATGAGCCATGCTGTCCGAGTGGGTGCCATGAGCACTTAGTCATACTTGACTAAGTGTAAAGTGGCTCGGTAGAGGAGTACGTGGACTCCATGCTGACCGAGGGAGTAGGACGCCGCTCGAATGAGGACTGATGAGCCCATGAGTGGGTGCCATGAGTACTTAGTCATACTTGACTAAGTGTAAAGTGGCTCGGTAGAGGAGTACGTGGACTCCATGCTGTCCAAGGGAGTAGGACGCCGCTCGAATGAGGACTGATGAGCCCATGCTGTCCGAGTGGGTGCTAGCTGATACTAGGCCATACTTGACCAAGTATAGAAGCGACTCGGCAAGGAGGGGAGCTCCTGTTGACCGAGTAAGTTATGAGGCTACTCGGATGAGGGGCTAATGAGCCCCAGGCTGTCCAAATAGGTGCTAGCTGATACTAGGCCATACTTGACCAAGTATAGAAGCGACTCGGCAAGGAGGGAGCTCCTGTTGACCGAGTATGCAGGACGCCGCTCGGATGAGGACTAATGAGCCCCATGCTGTCCGAGTGGGTGCCATGAGTACTTAGCCATATTTGACTAAGTGCAGAGTGGCTCGGTAGAGGAGTACGTGGACTCCATGCTGACCGAGGGAGTAGGACGCCGCTCGAATGAGGACTGATGAGCCCATGCTGTCCGAGTGGGTGCTAGCTGATACTAGGCCATACTTGTCCAAGTATAGAAGCGACTCGGCAAGGAGGGGAGCTCCTGTTGACCGAGTAAGCAGGACGCCGCTCGGATGAGGATTGATGAGCCCATGCTATTCGAGTGGGTGCCATGAGTACTTAGCCATACTTGAGTAAGTGTTTGAGTGACGCTCCTTAAATTGCTGAGTAAGGTCATGTGATGCTCCTCGAGATGTTGGGGGCTTATGAGCCTCAAGTGGTCGAGGGAGGTCCTTAGCCTTATTTTGGCTTACTATTTGAGTGACGCTACTCAAAATGCTAAGGAGGTGCCAATGATCAATATGTTTCTCGACTCGGGGGAGTTTAGGGGCTCCATGTTTCCCGAGGTTGTTTCATGACACTATTCGAATATCGAGTACGTGCCAATTAACGATACTTAGCCGTTTTTGGCTAAGTTAGTAGGAAGCTCCTCTTAAGACTGAGGGGGTGCTGATGGAGAAATTTTGGACTTCTGAGGCTTATTAGCCCCATCCTTCCTCCTTTGAGAGTATTTATTTGTCCAACTAATGGGTTCCAAGTAATTAGCCCCACGCTGGATGAACGGATAGGGTAGCATCATTCCTTCCGAGGCGGTCGTCCGGCGGAAATCGAGGGAGACCCATGTTCTGGGGTACCCTGCATCGCTTCGAGTTAGGTGCCCTGATGTGCAGTTCATTTACTTTGTCCAAGTTCGCTCTTTAGACCAAGGGGGTCGTGCTTGGATGGAGGTAGCTCGCACACGCCAAGTTGATGGAGGTATCGTGGATGAGTAGGTGCATTTGATGAGTAGGCACATATGATCGGGTATATTCCTTGGCCAAGTGGGCACCAAGGATGAGTGGGTACCTTGAATGAGCTGGTACGACCGTTGATGAGTATGTGCCCCTGATGAGTAGGCAGCTATGGCCGAGCACATTTCCTTGGCCGATGGGCGCCAAGGATGAGTGGGTAACTTGAACGAGTAGGTACCGTTGATGAGTAGGTGCCTTTAATGAGTAGGCACCTATGGCCGACCACATTTCCTTGGCCGAGTAGGCGCCAAGGATGAGTGGGTACCTTGAACGAGTAGGTACCGTTCATGAGTATGTGCCCCTGATGAGTAGGCAGCTATGGCCAAGCACATTTCCTTGGCCGAGTGGGCACCAAGGATGAGTGGGTACCTTGAACGAGTAGGTACCGTTGATGAGTAGGCGTTTTTAATGAGTAGGCACCTATGGCCGACCACATTTCCTTGGCCGAGTAGGCGCCAAGGATGAGTGGGTACCTTGAATGAGCAGGTACCGTTTATGAGTAGGTGCCTTTAATGAGTAGGCACCTATGGCCGACCACATTTCCTTGGCCAAGTAGGCGCCAAGGATGAGTGGGTACCTTGAATGAGCAGGTACCGTTTATGTGCCCCTGATGAGTTGGCAGCTATGACCGAGCACATTTCCTTGGCCGAGTGGGCGCCAAGGATGAGTGGGTACCTTGAACGAGTAGGTACCGTTGATGAGTAGGTGCCTTTAATGAGTAGGCACCTATGGCCGACCACATTTCCTTGGCCGAGTAGGCGCCAAGGATGAGTGGGTACCTTGAACGAGTAGGTACCGTTGATGAGTAGGTGCCTTTAATGAGTAGGCACCTATGGCCGAGCACATTTCCTTAGCCGAGTAGGCGCCAAGGATGAGTGGGTACCTTGAATGAGCAGGTACCGTTTATGAGTAGGTGCCTTTAATGAGTAGGCACCTATGGCCGACCACATTTCCTTGGCCGAGTAGGCGCCAAGGATGAGTGGGTACCTTGAACGAGTAGGTACCGTTCATGAGTATGTGCCCCTGATGAGTAGGCAGCTATGGCCAAGCACATTTCCTTGGCCGAGTGGGCACCAAGGATGAGTGGGTACCTTGAACGAGTAGGTACCGTTGATGAGTAGGCGTTTTTAATGAGTAGGCACCTATGGCCGACCACATTTCCTTGGCCGAGTAGGCGCCAAGGATGAGTGGGTACCTTGAATGAGCAGGTACCGTTTATGAGTAGGTGCCTTTAATGAGTAGGCACCTATGGCCGACCACATTTCCTTGGCCAAGTAGGCGCCAAGGATGAGTGGGTACCTTGAATGAGCAGGTACCGTTTATGTGCCCCTGATGAGTTGGCAGCTATGACCGAGCACATTTCCTTGGCCGAGTGGGCGCCAAGGATGAGTGGGTACCTTGAACGAGTAGGTACCGTTGATGAGTAGGTGCCTTTAATGAGTAGGCACCTATGGCCGACCACATTTCCTTGGCCGAGTAGGCGCCAAGGATGAGTGGGTACCTTGAACGAGTAGGTACCGTTGATGAGTAGGTGCCTTTAATGAGTAGGCACCTATGGCCGAGCACATTTCCTTGGCCGAGTAGGCGCCAAGGATGAGTGGGTACCTTGAATGAGCAGGTACCGTTTATGAGTAGGTGCCTTTAATGAGTAGGCACCTATGGCCGACCACATTTCCTTGGCCGAGTAGGCGCCAAGGATGAGTGGGTACCTTGAATGAGCAGGTACCGTTTATGAGTACGTGCCCCTGATGAGTTGGCAGCTATGGCCGAGCACATTTCCTTGGCCGAGTGGGCGCCAAGGATGAGTGGGTACTTGAACGAGTAGGTACTGTTGATGAGTAGGTGCCTTTAATGAGTAGGCACCTATGGCCGACCACATTTCCTTGGCCGAGTAGGCGCCAAGGATGAGTGGGTACCTTGAACGAGTAGGTACCGTTGATGAGTAGGTGCCTTTAATGAGTAGGCACCTATGGCCGACCACATTTCCTTGGCCGAGTAGGCGCCAAGGATGGGTGGGTACCTTGAATGAGCAGGTACCGTTTATGAGTAGGTGCCTTTAATGAGTAAGCACCTATGGCCGACCACATTTCCTTGGCCGAGTAGAATGAGCAGGTACCGTTTATGAGTATGTGCCCCTGATGAGTTGGCAGCTATGGCCGACCACATTTCCTTGGCCGAGTGGGCGCCAAGGATGAGTGGGTACCTTGAACGAGTAGGTACCATTGATGAGTAGGTGCCTTAATGAGTAGGTCTGGCTGAGCCGGACCGTAAACTTGAGGGTGTCACTGTTTATTCTGGAGGGGTTTTGCAATTCCGAGTCATTACACCCCTCTTTCGGATCAGTATTCATGAGTTTGTGTTCTTCGATACGAATTCTTCCGAGTGATAACATGTTTCTTGACAACCTTGAAGAGACGTGAGTAGCTTGCCTAGCTGAGTTGCCTTTGGAAGATCCTTCCCTTTATTTAGGTCCCAGCCGGTTAGGCTGAGCATTTCGGGAGGGACGAATGATCTCTTCGTAACGAGTGGAAGCCATACCCATCAGACTTTGCTGGAGAGTTTGTTGAAGATGAGCTACAATCAAGGTGACGTCTGTTGCAGTTATGGGTGGAGGGTCAGCTACTTATGTCTGACCCGATGCTGCGAGATGACCGACTTCGCAGTGGATTCTCCATTGGGGTGGAATCATCATCATTGGGATAGAGGGATAGCACCGTAGGTGCATATGGGATGCTTGAGCTCTCCCGGAACGGTTGGCTTGGGAGCGTGTCTTCTTGGTTGGGGCCATTGTTGAGCAACAATGAGGTGAGTTTTGCTGAGTAGCAACAAGGTGAATCTTGCTGAGTGGTGGCGAAGTAACTTCTTGTACTTTCCCCACAGACGGCGCCAAACTGTTTCTGTCAAGAAATTAAGGATTGTAATATGTTGTGAGATTTGATGTGGGCCCCCAGAGCGTTCGCCTGAGCTCCGTTGTCCGTACGCCGGAAACCTGCAAAATGATGTTAGCCTACCCCGGGGGTGGTCCCGGGATCGCCCCTCCGACGCTCAAGTCAGTAAATGATTGAGGTAGAGAGAGAAAGTCATCAATGTAGAGAGAGATGCTCTGGATTTTGTAGCTTGGAATTGCTTACCCTTTGATTGGTGAGACAACCGCTATTTATAGAGGATGGGACCTCTAATAAATGAGGGTATTTTAGTCAGCTCCAGCTGGTGAAGGATTGCCTTCCCTAGAGGTAGGGGTATTTTAGTAACTTCGCCATAGGTGGGCTGGTCCAAGAAATGGGCCCAAACAAGCACCAAGGAGCTTGTTTCCTTTATATTCTTACTTCCTTATTCTATTAGGAGTGTAGTTTAAGAAAGCTTATATTATAATTCTGTTCGTGTTTCATTTAGGAAAGTTTTAGCTATCCTTAGGCGTGTATTCACATGGTTTAATTTAAGAGATCGAAGTCTTGGGCTGATTGTTTTTAGGTTGTCTTTATGAAAGTGTCTTAACCTTTTGTTTCTGCTAAGAAATTGAGGATTGTGATTGGTGGAGAAATGAGATGTGGGCCCCAAGAGCGATCACCTGAGCTCCGGTATCCGTATGTCGGAATCCTGCAAAACAAAGTTAGACTACCCCGGAGGTGTTTTCGGGATCGCCCCTCCGACGCTCAAGTCAGTAAATGATTGAGGTAGAGAGAGAAGTACTGTCTAGAGAGAGATGCTCTAGTTTGTTAGGTGAGAATTGAATACCTTTGTCTGATGAGACAACCCCTATTTATAGAGGATGAGACCTCCAATAAATGAGGGCATTTTAGTCAGCTCCAGCTGGTGGAGGATATGCTTCCCTTAATGCAGGGGTATTTTAGTCATTTCGCCATAGATGGATTGGTCCAAGAAATGGGCCCAAACAATTAGCCCCACGCCAAGTAATCGGAGTGAAAATCCACCATTTTTAATGCGGTTGGTTGGCGGAATAATAATGTTGTTGCCGAGGTTGAATGATGCTTTGAGCTAGCTATCTGGCGCTAGGATTAACCAAGCACGGGCCCCCGAACTTTTTCAAGGTATGCGGAGCCCGAGGAGGGGGATCTCATGACTTCCCGAGCTCTTGCGAATTCCCGAGTTGGGGTAGGTCTGACCGTCTGAGTATGTGGAGGTTCCTTGAGCACTGGTTGTGCTGATCCCTAGTTGGTTCCTTGGGATGATGACATAAAACTCACCCCGAGTGCTTGTTTGCACCGAGCCGTGCGAGACGCACTAAGGCATGCTCAATCACACATAGATGCCCCAGACGCCCCCGAGTGCGCTAGGCGGGTGTCGGGTCAATCCCGACTGCTGATCCTCGTCCTAACAAATGCTGCACTCTCGGTGCTTTTGTGGTGCGTGGCGCGCACTCGGGTGAGCCAGACGTGTTACTCTACGTCTTTGGAACCTCTCCCGACCTGGGGGCACCACAATCCGAGGGTGGCAGCAGGCCATGGATGCACTCGGGAACAAGGGAGGAGCCTTGTGCTGGTCGAGGTCTTTCGTCCCGAGTCCTCTGTGCGCACGTCAGTGGGCTCTAGAACGAGGGTTGATTCCCGAACGTAACATCCCGACTCAGGGCAGCTGGTGCTTGGCTGCTTGACTCCCGAGATGGGAAAGTGACTTTCCCGACACACAGTGCGCGAGGCTCGGGGTACTATGCGAGACGTGGGGCTTCGAGACCGACGCACCACAATCTGCTCGGTGCAATTGATGGTTGACCAAGGGTCAATTCCCGAGTCGATGATGTTACAACTTACAAGAGGTTCATGGAAACTCTCCCGACCCGGAGATGTGGAATCCCGTGTCTATGATTTTGTGAGGGGTTCATGGAGCCCGAGGAGGGAGATCTCATGAAATCCCGAGGAGGGGCTGCTTGTGAGCCAAGTCGGGGTGGATTGGAGCGCCTTATAAATTTGGCTTGCAACTTGGGGCCAAGAGAGAATCCCGAGGAGGTAGATCTCCCGAGCCAACTCCCTTAGTCATATAGGAGAATTCCGAGCCGAATGGTCCAAATACCGAGTGGGTAAGTCGGGTGTGCAGCGTAGACTGAAAGCTGAGCCTTGCGTCCGACGTACTACGTGCGCTCGGGGCAGCGGATGCTTGGCTACTTGACTCCCGAGCTGGGAAGGTGGCATCCCAAGTCCCGACACGGGCGCCAAGTGCGGGTGCAGCACGGGAGAAGCTTGGGTCGCGTCCGACGCACGCCGCGCGCTTGGTCGAATCCCGAGCCCGGTGTCCGAAATCCCGAGACCTTTGAGGAAGCTTCTTTAGAATTCCCGAGTTGAGTAGAGCTCTCGTGATAAGAGCAGCTGAGTCGGGGTAGATCCCGAGTCCAAAGAGAGGGCTTTTGTGAACTGCCGAGGGGATTCTTGTGAGCCAAGTCGGGGTGGATTGGAGGGCCTCATAAATTTGGCATGCAAAATCCCGAGAGTGACTTGGGGCCAAGAGAAAGCCCCGAGCTGGTGCTCCCGAGCCAACTGCTACTAACCTTCCAACCTTCCCGAGGGGGATTCCTTCCCGAGATGGTACACCTCCTGCAGGTCCTTGTGCGTATTTTACCCAACGTGGTACATTTTCTACATGCCGAGTCGGTTCTTTCTATGCTGACTTGGGAAACGCCCGAGCCGAGAGGGTTGCATCCCGACTTGTGCACCATGTCGATGAGCCTTTTGCTCGATTTGGTTCCTAGACCGAGGCACTCATTTCTCGAGTCCAGCTAGGTGCCAATAAACTATACTTTGCCCTTTTTCGGCTAAGTTAGTAGGACGCCCTTCTTATGACCGAGGAGGTGCAATTGAACGAGTTTCTCGACTCGGGGGGGCTAGTGAGCCCCATGTTTCCCGAGGAGGTCTCATGACGATACTCGGATCCCGAGTAGGTCCAATTGTTGATACTTAGCCGTTTTTCGGCTAAGTTAGTAGGACGCTCCTCTTATGACCGAGGAGGTGCCAATGAACGAGTTTCTCGACTCGGGGGGGATAACGACCCCCATGCTTCCCGAGGAGGTCTCACGACGCTACTTGGATCCCGAGTTGGTCCAATTGTTAGTACTTAGCCATTTTTCGGCTAAGTTAGTAGGACGCTCCTGTTATGACCGAGGAGGTGGAATTGAACGATTTTCTCAACTCGGGGGGGGCTAGTGAGCCCCATGTTTCCCGAGGAGTTCTCACGACGATACTCGGATCCCGAGTAGGTCCAATTGTTGATACTTAGCCGTTTTTCGGCTAAGTTAGTAGGACGCTCCTCTTATGACCGAGGAGGTTCATTTGTTTGCACTTAGCTATTTTCGCTAAGTGAGAGTACTCCTGACATGGCCGATGAGGTACCACGAGAGATGTGCTCGACTTGGGGGGCTAATGAGCCCCATGCTAGGCCGAGGAGGCTTATTTGTTTGCACTTGGCTATTTTCGCCAAGTGAGTACTCCTGGCATGGCCGAGGAGGTACTGCGAGAGATGAACTCGACTCGGGAGGCTAATGAGCCCCATGCTAGGCCGAGGAGGTTCATTTGTTTGCACTTAGCTATTTTCGCTAAGTGAGAGTACTCCTGGCATGGCCGAGGAGGTACTGCGAGAGATGTGCTCGACTCGGGAGGCTAATGAGCCCCATGCTAGGCCGAGGAGGTTCATTTGTTTGCACTTAGCTATTTTCGCTAAGTGAGAGGGTACTCCTGGAATGGCCGAGGAGGTACCACGATAGATGTGCTCGACTCCGGGGGCTAATGAGCCCCATGCTAGGCCGAGGAGGTTCATTTGTTTGCACTTAGCTATTTTCGCTAAGTGAGAGTACTCCTGGCATGGCCGAGGAGGTACTGCGAGAGATGTGCTCGACTCGGGAGGCTAATGAGCCCCATGCTAGGCCGAGGAGGTTCATTTGTTTGCACTTAGCTATTTTCGCTAAGTGAGAGGGTACTCCTGGAATGGCCGAGGAGGTACCACGATAGATGTGCTCGACTCGGGGGGCTAATGAGCCCCATGCTAGGCCGAGGAGGTTCATTTGTTTGCACTTAGCTATTTTCGCTAAGTGAGAGTACTCCTGGCATGGCCGAGGAGGTACTGCGAGAGATGTACTCGACTCGGGAGGCTAATGAGCCCCATGCTAGGCCGAGGAGGTTCATTTGTTTGCACTTGGCTATTTTCGCTAAGTGATAGGGTACTCCTGGCATGGCCGAGGAGGTACCACGAGAAATGTGCTCGACTCGGGGGGCTAATGAGCCTTATTCTTCCCGAGGAGGTTAATTTGTTGAGACATTCGACCCTTGGATGTCGTGTGATCGCCAATGATACTTAGCCATTTTTTCGCTAAGTCGGTCGGGACACTCCTCCATGACCGAGGAGATGTTATTTGGAGAAGTTTTTTGACTCGGGGGCCTAACAAACTCTACCATATCTTCGTCGAATGTATTTATTGGACCAGCCGATGTGTTCAAGTAATTAGCCCCACGCTGGATGGACGGATAGGGTAGTCTCTTTCCCTCCCGAAGCGGTCGTCCAGCGGAACCTGAGAGAGGCTCCTGGTCTGGAGTACTATGTCTGTCTCGGCAGGGAGGGCGGGTTCAAGATTGCGTCTTGTCTCTAAGTGCCCTGATGTGCGGGAGCCCCATATGTTTCCGAGGCCGAGCTGGGTGAGCCTCCTGGGTGAACCGAGATGAAATTCCCGAGTTGGGGAAAGCCCCAAAGTTCCCGAGCGGTGGATGCAATGTTGCCCATTTGATCTTGCTAGTTAATCGTGAAGTAGACCGAATCGATTCTCCGAGTTGGCCCTCAAGTTTCCCAAGTTGGGGGAGAGGGAGCCTCATATTACCTGAGGGGTATACATGCGCCAACTCGGGTGCTAATGAGCCCTCCATGATAATCCTGAGTTGGGTGTTCAGGTACTTAGCCAAATTTTGGCTTAAGTGTTGAGCCCCCTGGCAAGGCCGAGAGGGGTAATGCACCAACTCGGGTGCTAATGAGCTTCTCCATGATAATCCCGAGTTGGGTGTTCAGGTACTTAGCCAAATTTTGGCTCAAGTGTTGATCCCCCTGGCAAGGCCGAGAGGGGTGATGCACCAACTCGGGGGCTAATGAGCCTCTCCATGATAATCCCGAGTTGGGTGTTGAGGTACTTAGCCAAATTTTGGCTTAAGTGTTGATCCCCCTGGCAAGGCCGAGAGGGGTGATGCGCCAACTCGGGGGCTAATGAGCCTCTCCATGATAATCCCGAGCTGGGTGTTGAGGTACTTAGCTATATTTGCTAAGTGTTGAGCCCCCTGGCAAGGCCGAGAGGGGTGATGCACCAACTCGGGGGCTAATGAGCCTCTCCATGATAATCCCGAGTTGGGTGTTGAGGTACTTAGCCAAATTTTGGCTTAAGTGTTGATCCCTCTAGCGACACCGAGAGGGTCACTGTCTTCTGGAGATGTTCTCGACTCGGGGAGACTTATGAGCCTGGTGCTTCCCGAGGAGGCCTCTCTTGTCCGAATGATGCCACTCGAATGTCGAGTAGGTACCAATAAGCAATACTTAGCCATTTTTTTCGGTAAGTCGGTCGGGGCACTCCTCCATGACCGAGGAGGTACCGTTGGAGTAGTTCTTGACTCGGGAGGCTAATGAGCCCCGTGTTTCCCGAGGAGGTTATCATTCTCTCGGGTTTCCTTTTGCTCGCCCATGTTGATCTGAGTCTTCATGTATCCACTTTTGATAGTGCAAGGCTTTTGATAGTGTGCCTTTGAGGCAGATTTCTCTTTGGATCTTGTTAAGCTGAGCGTTATTTCCATGACCCGAGGCATGAGGCCCGATACCATGGGTGATTGTTCTGATTATGATTGTTGTTGGTGGACTCCCTGGAGGGAGCCTCTCCTTTCGTTTCCATGATTTCTCGCCGATAGGCTTACAAATCCCTTCTCGTGCTGCTGCCCAATATCAAATGTTGGGCAGTTCGTGATGATACCATGAAAGAGTCCCGAGAACCTGTTGAGGGCCCGAGTTGCATGTTCCTTCTCTGTGCTTGTTGACTCCGAGAGGGATCCCTTCAGACTTTCTTCGAGGGCTTGTGATGCGCAAGTATTATCTGCGATATCCTTCTTCCTGATTTGCTTCAAGATTGTTGACAACTTGGCATGTGTACTGTTCCATCTTACACCGACTTGTTGCTGTGGAATGTCTTCTCGGTCCTTTTCTTCCCGAGCTTCCTCCATTCTACTTTGAGTAGTTAATTGGGCTTGAAGATGAGGCCCTTGGTTGAGTTGCGGCATGTCGGCTAGAAGCTCTTGAATACTTCGTTGAATGTCTAGTTGAACTGATCGACTATCCTCTATGGGTTAGTCGTAGTGACTAACTGAGGTGGATTTAGAGGAAATTAGCTCCAGAGGTTGAGGCTGTTCTGCTCATCCCGAGAGGTAGATCCCTCATCTTCCTAATGAGTTGGTTTCACCCTAGGTGTGGTATGACGACAGGATGGGAGCTCTTATCTTTCTTTAGTCGGGTGCCATGTTGCTCTCGGTATGTGACTTTGAGATGTAGCGTCCCCACAGACGGCGCCAAACTGTTTCTGCCTAGAAACTGTCAAAGGTGAGTGTAGTGTTGAGAGTCTTGAAATCCCGAGAAGGCCTGAAGAGCCGAGGAAGAGGTCTCCGACAATCCTGCAAAATACAACGAAAAACTGGCCCGGGGGTGTGCCCGGGAAAGCCCCTCCGACGCTCAAGTCAGTTGAGATTGAGGTAGAGAGAGAAAGTGAGTGAATGTAGAGGTTAGAATTGAATACCTTTGTCTGATGAGACAACCCCTATTTATAGAGGATGAGACCTCCAATAAATGAGGGCATTTTAGTCAGCTCCAGCTGGTGGAGGATATGCTTCCCTTAATGCAGGGGTATTTTAGTCATTTCGCCATAGATGGATTGGTCCAAGAAATGGGCCCAAACACCTTTTATGGTTATTGTATTGCAGGACATATGGTTCATTAGAAAATCAGATTATGTGATTAGAGTTTTGTTTTCTTTATGAAAATTTTCCGATTTTTTGTGATTTTCAAACCTTAGATAAATTAATTTGTGTTTGAGCTTTAAGATTGATTGCTCAATTACTTTGTATTTAAGAGTGAATCAAGATCCAATTTATGATTTACTTTGTGTTTGGCCAGATTGTTCTATCTTTTACTTTAGTTTGTGAGTTCTTTTCCAATCAAACAAAGCAAATATTTATTCTTTAATTCAAGAAAGGCTCATATTTATAATCATATCAAGAATTTAATGTCAAAGGAAAGGTAATTTTAAATTCAGCTTTTGGTATTACTAGTTGTTGGACCCTAAGGTATAAAAAGTATTGTAAATGGTGATTCATTTGCTATTTAGGTGAATTAATCAATTATAATTTAGTGCGACAATCATCTTGCAATGTCGTGCAAATGGAAATCCAACGAGTAAGAGTATTTGACAAGAGACCTAGAATTCAGTTTAAATTTTCAAATATAAATTTGAATTGGTTTTCTAAAAACCAGGAGTATCTAAAAAGAACACCTGGCTAAGTAGAGGTGATAGTAGATAATATGGCAAGTGTTTTGATGATAGCCTACCATTTTGTGTCTAGAATATTGTAATTCATATAAAATAAAATAGTAAAATGGCTAACAATAGAAGCAAAAGTGAATGTTCTTGACATTTTTATAGACTCAATACATCATACAATAACGGGATTTGGAATTCCATCTGATATATTTGTTCTTGATAGTGTAATGCATAGCTGCTTAGTAATGTTAATAAATTTGCAAGTAGCAGGTTGCAAAATGTATCAGATTGTTTGCAAGCTTAAAGCTTTGAAAAAAGATCTCAAAATTCTGAATACTGAGCAATATGGTGATGTTTCTATCCAATACACTAGGGCTCACCAGAAAATGATGGCAGCTTAAGAGCAGATGCATAGTAATCCAGATGATGTACAGATTAGAAATTTGGAATGTGAAGCTAGACATCAGTATATGGCAGCACATAAGATTTACACTCAATTTCTCAAGCCATAAGAGCAAAGATAAGTTGGTTGCAGGATGGTGATGACAACACCAAGACCTTTCATCAGAGTATCAAACTGAGACGAATACAGAACAGGATCAACACAATTAGAAGGGGGGATGGTACCTGGGCTCATGACTCCTCAGAGGTAGTGAATGCTTTCCTGAACTTCTACAAACAGATGTTAGGGTCTTGTGGGACTGTTAAAAAGATTGACTCCAGTATTATTGCAAGAGGGAAGGTCTTGAGTCAGATGCATCATCAAGATATGGACTTGAGATTCACTAGTGATGACATAAAAGCAGCTGTATTTTCTATTCCAGATGATAAATCACCTGGTATAGATGACTTTTCTAGCTGTTTCTTCAAAAAGAGCTGGAATATTGTTGGTTAAGATGTGGTTGATGCTGTTCAAGATTTCTTCAGGCATGGGAAAATTTTGAAAGAAATCAACATTACTGCTATTACTTTGATCCCAAAGATCACAAGCCCTTCTGCATTGGGTGATTTTAGGCCCATTGCATGTTGTTCTGTCATTTATAAGGTTATTACTAAGCTCATTTGCCTTCAGCTTGGTAAAATTCTTCCAGGGCTTGTCTCCCAGTCCCAGGGTGCTTTCATCAGTGGTAGAAGCATAATGAGTAATATACTCTTATGTCAAGACTTAGTGAAAAGGTTTGGCAAAAGCAGGAACAATGTGAAAGGTCTAATGATGAAAGTAGACCTTAAAAAAGCTTATGATTCTATTGAATGGGAATTTGTTCATGATCTATTAAAAGCTCTTAATTTCCCTACTCACTTTATTAAGTGTGTCATGGCTTGCATAACAACTCCTAGGTTACTCTTCTCATAAATGGAAGTCCTGAAGGGTTCATTGAAGCTAAGAGGGGCCTGAGGCAGGGGGACCATATGTCCCCCCTGCTGTTTGTTTTGTGCATGGACTACCTCACTAGGATTTTCACCTACATAGGGGAGCTGCAAGAATTCAGATATTTTATAGGCTGTTCTCACTTAAAGCTTAATCATCTGTGTTTTGCAGATGATTTGCTTCTATTCTGTAAAAGAGAAGCAAAATATGCTTACTTGCTTTTACAAGGCCTTAAACTCTTCACTGAGTCCTCTGGTTTACAGGCTAATAAAGGAAAATCTGCTCTGTATTGCTCTGCCATGGATGATGATGAAGTTACCAGAATTTCACAATTCTCTGGATTTGTGAAGGAAAAACTACCTTTTAGGTACCTTGGGGTTCCTATTAGTACTAAGAAGCTCAGTATGGCTGATTGTGATTTGTTAGTGGAGAAAATGACAGTTAGAATCAGATCATGGAGCTCAAGGAACTTATCTTTTGCAGGAAGGACACAGCTTATCAATTCTGTGTTACTTAGCATTCATAGCTACTGGGCACAGATTTTCATTCTGCCCAAGCTAGTGATTCAAAAGATTAATGATATTTGTAGATTGTATCTGTGGAGTGGCAATGCTATGGGTGGTAAAATTGGACATGTCAACTGGGCAAATGTATGCAAACAGAAAAAATATGAAGGACTTGGCTTTAGAAATGTTCAACTTTGGAATGCAGCAGCTGTAGGAAAATTGGTTTGGCACATTGGTTGTGGAAAGGATGATCTCTGGGTCAAATGGGTTCATGCCATCTACATTAAGGGAGCAGATTGGTGGAACTTCAAGCTCCAGTCGGGGTTAGTTGGGTCATCAAGCATCTGTGCCAAGTGAAAAATGACTTGCAGCAAGTAGGAATGAGTAATTGGAGTACTGATCAGCATTACTCAATTAAAAAAGTTTATGAACAGCTTCAGGGAGATTTGCCTCAGGTCAACTGGTCTGGTGGCATTTGGAACAGGCTCTCTTTACCTAAACACAGGTTCATTAGCTGGCTTAGTATTCAAGGCAGACTCAGAACCAAAGACAAGCTCTTTCAGTACAAAGTTAGTACTGATAACCTTTGCTGTCTGTGTGGCATCCAGACTGAAACTCACAATCATTTGTTTTTTGAATGTGAGTATAGTAAACAACTTTTATGTTGCATGCTTCAGTGGATTGGAGTGCAGATGAGAAGCAGATCATTGCAGCAGTGGATAAGTTGGATAAGAAATCCTATCATGGCACCAAAATAAGAAAGCAGATTGTGTACATAGTTATTGCTGATGTTGTATACTATGTCTGCAGAAATAGAAATGAAGCTTTCTAGAACTTTAAAGTACATAAGATTGATTGTATAGCTAAAGAAATTAAATGTATAGTGAAGTATAGAAGTAAACTAGGCAATTCCTCTAAGTGGAAGACTAGAGATAGAGTTTGGATTGAGTCTTTGTAATTTTGGTCTTCTGTGACCAAGTTGTGTGTTTGTCTCCCTTTTGAGGGCTGTTTGGTGTGTTTTTTTGGAAGAGCAATAAATTTTACTTACTTACCAAAAAAAATGTTAATATATTTAAATATAAAATTTCGACTATAATTTTTGACATAACCTACTTTATTTTTCGACAATTTCAAATAAGGAATTGTTAAGAAAGAACTTGTTATAATAAAACGGATTTTTTCTATCTATTAATTGCAAGTTTTTGAAATCAACTACCTAATAAGTCTAATTTTTAAAATAACTACCTTTTCCCTTTTTTTTTTGTTAGCACTACCAATACACAGTAAACGTTAGTAATTCCGTCTGGTGGGCCCCACTTGACAATTCCCTCTATTTTACTATCGTGGGTTTTTCTTTTTTCCCCTTTTCATTGAATTAGAACCACCATGGATTTTGTGCAACCTTTAACAATGGATTTTGTGCTCAGTTTGTTTTGAATGTATTAATTGATTGAAATCATCCCTGTAACCTCTAACAATGGATGCAGATTTCTTTGACAATACTCATCAATTGAGCAAAATTCTTCATTGATTAACAATTGCTATAAAATTCTTCATTTGAATACATAGAATCAACTTAAATTCCTACAAAGCAATTGCTCCAAAAGGAGACTAAGTGACTTTCTACATAACAACTACTTTCACAAAAGCCATGAAAACCAACCTCAATACAAAACCCATTCCAATAAGGTTTCCTGACCCCTTGCATTTTTCTTCACATTGTAAGATAAGCTCTTGCATTTCTTCATCAGCTTCTCGTTGGTAAGAGTTAATTTGCAATTTTGTTCAAAAAAATCCTTAAATAAAACGGCAATTTGGTAAATTTGATAAATTTCACAACCCCAATTTGAAAATCTAATTTCTTGCGAATTGGGGAATTCACAACCATTAACAGTAGAGTAGAAAATTTGTGGAGAGTAGGAACCATTTACCTGATCTTCATATACGAGATGAGCAATGCGAATCTTGTTGGTCTTCTTCAACTGATTTTAATGGTGGAAGAGATGAGAAAGAATGGAGTGATGTGAAGAGATGAGATGAGAGATAATGGTGTTTGAAGAGAACTGGGGAAGAGGAATGTCGATTGAATTGGAAAAGTAGTTAAGGAATTTGTCAAGTGGGGCCCACAAGACGGAATTACTAACGTTTACTGTGTATTGGTAGTGCTAACAAAAAAAAGATAAAAGGTAGTTGTTTTAAAAATTAGACTTATTTGGTAGTTGTTTTCAAAAAGTTGTAATTAATAGGTAGTTTTTGACGAAAAATCCTAATAAAACATAAAAAGCTACAACCCAAGGCCAATATCTCTGCTTTTTTTGGGCTCACCTTACAACTCTTTAAGTTTATCTAACAAAAAATACTTTTAATATTTAGTAAATAACAAAAATCTAATGTTGGCTAATTGTCCTCGCCATGAATACACATCCCGTAAATGTACAAAATAAAATCAACCTCTAGTCATAAACAATGCTAGACCATAAAGAGAAGATGATATTGTCAATTAAAAGATACGAACAGATAGCTAATTAGTCTATTCTCTAGACTATAACGAAATTCAACGAGCATATAATTAATAATGACTTCAAATTTATTGAATAGATCTTACACTCTCTACTACATGACTTAATCTCTTATTGTAAACAATATTTCTTTATTAAATTTGAGTTATCTATCAGAAGGAAAATTTTCATCGTCATTTAATTAACTTACTCTAATTTGTTACCTATTCATGTCATTCTACTTTATGTTCCTCCTCGTCCCCGTCTCCCTATCCCTTCTTCCTTTTTGTTCCCCTTTCTCCCGATAGACTTTAATCACTTATTCATGTCACTAAATTCCCTAGAATAAGTTAACCTTTGCCTCATTCTTTTGATTATTCTAGAATAAGTCAAACTTTTACATACCATACCACTCCCACCACCCCCTACGACCCTACCACTCACTCACCAACCTCTCTTTCTCCCTCCTCCCCCATCACCACCCAACACCCGAGCATCATAACCCTCATACATCACGCAACAACGTAACATCTCACCACCAAACACCCTCGCTAGTCACGCTCATCACTACAAGATTGCAGCCAAGAAGGCTCGTACCTCAACCTGAGGTAACTTTGCCGCGCCACAATTCACCGCCAAACCTCCACAATTTCAGCCCAAAAACCCACATGTATAACAGCTAGCAACCACCATCAACACTTGCAAGAATTCGTGCCCAAACCCAAAGTAATTCGAGCACAAAACGAGCCTACAATTTCAGGGAGACGTCGCGCATTTTGCAGATTTCGATGCGTGGGAAGCTTTGGTAGGATGCGCCCTCCACTGTCAGGGTTTTGTGGGAGAGGAGTGAGATTGGGTGATGATGGCTGAAGCTAAAACCCCTTTGTTTGGGTGGAGAGATGGTGGTGTTAGATTTTAATTTGTTTGATAAGTTAATCATGACACATTATGATATCTAACTAGCTAGTTTTTAGGCCCAGGCTATGCCCCGGGTAATTATATCTTTTATTTATTAATATTTTACTTTAAAATAATAACATCAAGTATCACTTGGTTTAGTGGTTTAAGACATTAGTATATGTGCTTGTGATCTCGGGATCGAATCTTACATAATGCATTTTCTTTTTTTTTTAGTGTATGTGGATTACGTAGCATAAAATACTTCAAGCGAAGGCACCACGTGGCATCGTTCCGTGCTTAGGAACGCCTTTTAATATATTAACTAGTTTTTTTTTGCCCGGGCGATGCCCCGGGTCAGTTACAATAAACTAATATGTTATTATTTTTAAATTTTATAATTTATTTTGCTACTTTTCGTATTTTTTGTCCATTAAGAAATTGAAAAAATCACGTCACAACGTGATAAGTAAAGAAAAATTGAAATGTTTGAGTTTAAAAACAATACCTTAAAAGGAATTGTGGTAAGAGAATATGACATCAATATTCTCTTGTAAGTTACGTAATAAGAGTGTTAGGGATGTATATACTTGTTAAGTCTTTTTAGTTAAGTATACTTATTGCAAGACTTTATCATATTTTATTTGAAACATTAGACAACAAATTCATAGTGTATTGATGGTTAGGCTCTAACTTTTCATTTCAAAGGTCACGTGTTCGATACCTTGCACTTACACATTTCTTTTTTTTAAAGTGAGGGGTACACATAGACATAAAGCATTTGCATTAGAAAGTTGAGGAGAGTGCCACGTGGCACATAGGCTTTCTTTCGCACGCCTTTTAATATATTTGTATAGACTAGTGTTTAGGCCCAGGCGATGCCCCGGGTTTTCTCTGTGCTATAATTTAGTAGTAGTTAAATAAGTTATCTCATACTCATTTAAAAAAGTCATCTCATTCATTATATGGATTTCAAAAGTTTTCCATTTATATATCATCATTAATTTTGATTAAATAAGCAATAATAATATGGTGGAGTGATGGTTGGATCTCTTTCTTTAATACTTGAGGTTGTGGGTTTGAATCTTCACGTTAACAATGCTTCTTTTTTTTACTATATGAGAAAGACGTGGATAGAATGTCACTAATGAGGGATGGTGACACGTAGCACATATACGTTCTTAGGAATGCTTTTTAATATATTAGTATAGACTAGTTATTAGGTCCAGGCTACGCCCCGGGTAAGGAAAATTTTCATTTATTAGTATTATGCTTAAAGATGATAACACTAAATATTACTTGGTCTAGTGGTTAAGACTTTAGTATCTATTGTTGAGGTCGCGGGATCAAACTCTATACTATGCAATTTCTAATTTTTTTTATTGTATGTATTTTACATGGAGTAAAACCCCTTAGGGAGAGCGCCCCGTTCGTTGTTTAGGAAAGCCTTTTAATATATTAGTATAGATATAGACTAGTTTTGAAGCCCGTGCGTTTTATTTTTTTGCAAATGTTTTGTTAACATTGTTGATTTTGTGTTGCTAATGAAATGAGATTTTTCAACACCATTGTATTTACATACTTCTTTCGTTCTTTTTCATTGCTCCAATTACCACTTTGGGTAGTTTCATCTATTAGGACCATTCCACTTTTGGTAAAAAAAAAACAATTGTACTTGACATATTGTCTTTACTTTATGTTAATAAAACCATCATTAATTATTCAAATTGTCTTATAAAGTTGCATTTACTTTATTAAGAATTTACTTATCCTAATCTATTTAATTAAAGGGATACCTCTATGCTAAACTACCCATTTTCTTCATTTCCTTAAAAACCATGTCCAAACCCATTGTTGTAGTAGAAAAAGAACGGATAAAGTATTTGTCATTATACTCTAATTTCTAGATTTGTTATGGCGACATATAAATTTTATATTTTTTAATAATTGGTATGACTAACAATAGCTAACACAATTTTAACATGTAGAATACCCGAATGATACTTTAAGAAAGTAGAGGGTAATAATTAAATAGATGTAGGACGAAAAGAGAGAAAAATATGAGTGTCAGCCTCAACTTCAACTTTTAATATAGCATATAAACGCTAACGCATATACAATGGAAGATGGGAAAGCCAAAAAATTTGATCATAATGATGATGTCATGGATAAATTTAATTAAATATAAAACTAACCTCTACTAATAATCGAAAATACTATTCAAGAGAAAAAAAACCTCTACATCAATCATGATCATATCAAGACTTATCAAACTTTTCCCTTTTTTATGATCAATGACCCAAAAAGTCTAGAAATGCGAACCATGTTTATCCAATTAGTTTTAGTAGAATTAAGTTTATGGAGAAAAGAATAAGATCTGACGTATAGATATATGGAAAAGACAAACATAAATAATTATGTATACAATAAATATTCTAGGAATAATATAATTAGTCAATTGCATAATACCTCTGCAATGTCGTTGACAAATTTTCATTTGGATCTTCATGTAATGCCACCATGATATGCTATAGGTTCAAGATTACAAATATCTATTTTTTATCTTTATATAACTCATTTTTTAAAAGTATGATTTTGAAAGATATAATTGATATTGTCACATATAATACGCTATTTTTATAGTTATTTTTATATGTTTTTAAAATAAAGAATAAATAATACGTTATTGTTTCATCTAAATAAATAAATTTTCATAAGTTGTAAAACTATATTGTATATGGAACGTTGATGCCTTTTCGTAACTCTTGAAATTGTGTAGATTGGAACAAAATATTATAGGTGGAAAAGGAAGTTTTCTGCTCCACATCAAAACTCAACATTATATTGATAAGTCTGAAGTTTGATCGGAAAACATAAATAGCTATACGATAGGTCATAATCATTTGAGGCACTCTAAGATAAGCAAACTTCTTTGTGATAAACATCAACCCTTTTCTTTTATCTTAGCTTTTGCCAACTTTTCTAAGATAAAGGCCCTGTTCTTTTGGACTTATTTTCAGTTAAATTCAGTTTAATTTAGTTAATTTCACTTCATTTCAGTTAATTTCAGTTCAGTTAATTTAATTTCAGTTCAGTTAATTTAATTTCAGTTCAGTTAATTTCAGTTCAGTTCGTTATTATTATTGTTATTATTATTTTTTATATTGTTATTATTATTATTATTATTGTTATTATTATTATTATTATTATTATTATTATAAATATTATTATTATTATTATAATAAATATTCATTTATGGCAATCCTATGTGGCACACTCTATTTCATAAGTTGCAAAACTATATTGTAAATGGATGTTATTTCGAAGCATATTTCGAGTGCGCTCCAATGGTACAAAAATCGTAATATTCCGAATTACGTAGCAAAAGTTATACGCATTTTACATAATATGATAATTTAGGTTGTTTATTCAAAATCAAACTCTAATTCTCGCTTATCCAAAAGTCCTTACATGTATTTAAATCTATGTAAAACTCTTTTTGTAAAAGATAAAAATAAAATTTGATGACGTGGCAATCCTACGTGGCGCGCTCTATGGCCTCGAAATCTTGAGGAGCTCCCTATGCTCCTGAAAAGTTCCTCCTTTATTTGTATATACTAGTTTTGAAGCCCGTGCGTTGCACGGGTTGTTGTTTATTTTACTTTTTTTCAAATTTTTTGTTAATATAATTGTTGATTTTTGAAATGAGATTATTTAATACCATTATATTTACATACTTTCTCCGTTCTTTTTCTATTACAACAATTACCGCTTTGGGTAGTTTCATCTTTTGAAACCATTTCACTTATGGTAGAAAAGCAACTACAGTTGACAATATTGCCTTTATTTTATGTTAATAAAACCATCATTAATTACCTAAACTGACTCATAAAGTGCGTTTACTTTATTAAGGATTTTTTTTATCCCCTACTCTAGTTAACTATTTTTTTATCCTCTATGCTAAAATTCCCATTTTTTTATTTCCTTAAAAACCATGCCCAAACCAATTGTTCCAGTAGAAAAAGAACGGAGAAAATATTTGTCATTATACTGTAATTTCTAAATTTGTTATTGCGATATATAAATTTTATAATTTTTAATATTGAATTGAATATTGTAGCTAAGTTTATTATTAGATGGTATCCCAATAATAGGTATGACTAACAATAGCTAATACAGTTTTAAAATATGATTTTGAAAGACATAATTACTATTGTCACATATAATACGCTATTTTTATAGTTATTTGTATATGTATTTAAAATAAAGAATAAATAATACATTATTGTTCATCTAAATAATTATATTTTCATAAGTTGTAAGACTATATTGTATATGGATCTTATTTCGAAGCATATTTCGAGCACTCTCCGATGGTAAAAAAAATTATACTATTGCAAATTATGTAGCAAAAGTTATATTCAATTTACATAGTATAATAATTTAGGTTATTTATTTAAAATCAGACTGTAATATTCACTTATCCAAAACACCTTATATGTATCTATATTTATGTTAAACACTTTTTTCTTAAAAAAATTAAGAATTAAAAAGAATGACATAGCATGCTTAGATAGAGCTCTTTATAATATTCTAAGGTGGTTTTATTTAAATCAATCTCTAATTTTCACATAATCAAAATTCTAATATATATGTAACTTTATCGCTATAGATTTTAGTTTTTCTTGAAACAACAAAGTTTCCTTAATAAATTTTGTTGCAATACTATATCGTTTTGGTTTGGTTGAGTAAGGTTGAGGTTTTGAAAGATAATATGTTCAATCCTGTAAATTGGACCTATAATCCAATGTTATAATCTATTATTATATTTATCTAAAAGAAAGACTAAATAATGTCTTACAATTCATCTAATTTAATATATTTTCATGATATGTAAAACTATATTGTAAATGGATCTTATTTTGAAGCATATTTCAAGCACCCTCCCATGGTAAAAGAAACTATAATGTTTTGAATTAGGTAGTAAAAGTTAAATTCAATTTACATAATATAATAATTTAGGTTGTTTATGCAAAACGAAACTCTAATTTCCCCCTATCCAAAATTCTTTTATGTATTTAAATATATGTAGAATTCTATTTTTTTCAAATATTTTGAAATAAAAACTAATGACATGGCAATCCTAAGTGGCGTTCTCTATTTCACAAATTGTTGAGCTATATTGTAAATGGATCTTGTTTTTGAAGCATATTTAAATTACTATTCAATGGTACAAACATTATAATATTCTAAATTAGGTAGCAAAAGGTATACACAATTTACATAATATAATAATTTAGGTTGTTCATTCAAAACGAAACTCTAGAACTCAATTTTTTTTTAAATAAAAATAAAAATAAAAATTAATGACATGACAATCCTACGTGGCCCTCTATATTTCATAATTTGTAAAACTATATTGTAAATGGATCTTGTTTCGAAGCATATTTCGAGCACTATCCAATGGTATAAAAATTATATTATTCCGAATTACGTAGCAAAAGTTATACACAATTTACATAATATAATAATTTAGGTTGTTCATTCAGAATCAAACTCTAATTTTCGCTTATCCAAAACTCTTTATATGTATTTAAATCTATGTAGAACTCTATATTTGTAAAAGATAAAAATAAAATTAGATGACGTGGCAATCCTACGTGGCGCGCTCTATGGCCTCGAAATCTTGAGTAGCTCCCTATGCTCCCGAAAAGTTCCTCCTTTATATATATATATATATATATATATATATATATATATATATATATATATATAGATTGATTGGCCTGCCTTAGAGTGTATAATGGCTAACTATAGAAGCAAAACCTGTAATAGAAGATATTCCCATAAGATTGACTTATCCTAGAATAATCAAAAGAATGACTTATTTAAAGAAGATGAGCCAAAGGTTGACTTATTCTAGGGAATTTTTCCCAAACTCATACTCCAAGAAGCGACATCTTCAAAGTGCTTGTTCTTGCTTTTTTCTCCCTCTCTTTTCCTCCCTATCTCTTTATACCACTCCTTCACCCTATCCATCATTATTTATTATTTATGGTCCCACGATTTTAATAAAGACTCCTCATGCTACTTTTCTCCCCTTCCTATAGGGGTTCACTTAGATGAGAATTTTACATGCCGTTGTCATAAGAGATACAAACTCTTTGCATAAATTAAGGTATATAGCCATAAACATCCTTGCCACTCAAACATAGAAGACTAGCTCACAAATTTTCACTCAATCCTTAGCCAAGAAGGCAAGAACCTCAATGACATTAAATACTACCATTATTCTTTTATTTAGTGGATTTTACTCCAAGCTAAACTACATGAACAATGTAATATATACTAATATATTAAAAGGCGTTTTGAAACAAGGAATTGTGCCATGTGGCGCTCTGCCTTAGAGTGTTTACTTCATGTACTCCACATTCAATAAAAAAAAAAAATTAAAAAATGCATGTTATAGGATTTGACGTTTAGAAAATGCATGTTATAAGATTTGACTTCAAACATATATACTAAAATCCTAACCACTAAACCAAGTAATGTTTGGCGTTATAATTTTGAAATAAAAAGGTAACAAATGAAAATTATAATTACATAGGTCATAGCCAAGCCTAAAAACTAGTTTTGGATGAAACCATGCTGGAAATGCTAGGTTCATCCGCACCTGATTATTATCCTTAATTAAGTTGCTTTTGGAGTTTATGCACCATCCAAATTAGTGGACTGTAGTCTAAACTGACAAGATGCATGTAGGATTTCATAGAAAATAGGAGTTGACTCACTTGCTTGCTTGAAGTGACCTTCTTAGCAGGTAAGAAAATACGGTACGATCAATTTCAATCCCAGGAACTATCGTTGACCTCTTCAAGTTAACAAAGCACTTTATGTAGTAAAATACCTTCACTGTATCAACCATTACAAATGCTAAAGTTCCCTAAAAACCAATAATAACTCTACTTTAATAAAATTCTATTGTGAATTCTTTCCCTAGGCATAACGCATATAGTTTCTGAACATTTTACTTGCAACTCTATTATTTTTCTAAAACTCAAGTCAAAACACCTGGCAACTTTATATTGAGCTTTAATGAACATTTAGTCATTTCATAAGCAACCACACCAACTTCAACAGGAACTCCAAAGCAACATGTAGAAAACTAAAAAAGTGCCAAAAAAATTTCATAAAGAAGAAAAAGAAAAAAAGAACACATATCTAGGATAATTTAAAGCTACACTTGAGGTATGCATCTCCGAATTGTTCAAATGAAAAGGAGAAGACCTCACAAAACAATCATAGCGTAATTTCGGAAGCAAATTGTAATTAATTTTGATCCTAACGTAAAGCACTTAACCAGTAGCAATTCAAAACACAGTAGACCCGTGTATTTCTTTTTCTAACCATTAACAGATAGGCGGAAAGATACTAAAATCAATAATACTACAAAAATTGCAATTGACAACGGTTGAGGATAGCTATAGAATCGCTGTTGATCTAGGTGCTATTATAGGCAAGGCACGGCGAGACACCATTTGACAGCGGTTAGGAGGAGCCGCTATGAATGATACATATTCTAATAGATTTAAACATGAGTTTTGACAACGATTTATGAGTGCTCCATCTTAAGTTCTTCCCTTTTTGGCGGTAAACAAGTCATTATGATTATTCTAGCCCATGTAGGACTTGAACCTACATCCATGCGCAATGGCACATTGCTCTACCATTTGAGCTAGTACGCTTCGAAACACACTCATAGATAAAATTTAAAGTTTTATAATATAGGATATAAAATGAAAAAAAAACATTGAAATTAATTAAGGTTAGTTAATGCCTACTCCATAATAACATCTCATCAAATCAAAAAAGATAAAGAAAAGAAAATAAACTATAATTAGAGATCGATCCATAAGTGGGATAACTTAATTATTTTTTTTCTCCAGTAACTAAGTAAGATTGTAATACTTTAATATTAATATCAGTCACATACGCTGAAGGACAACAAAAATTCAAGCTCCAAAAACAAAAGACCAGCAAGACACAAACATATGCATTCAAACACCTATGAACCATTCGACAAGCACAACTCAGCACAAGCCAAACTGCCAGTTTTCTAGGAAATGATCTTCACCTAGGCCAATTACAGTAGGTAGAGAAGAAAATTAATATAGAAGTAACGAATTTTATAGATTCACCTAGCTAATGCCTAATAGTAGTTGGTGTCAAATCCTACACAGTGCAAGAAGGCGATTTCAGAAAATTGGAAGGGCAAAATAGTCCATTAACTGTTCCTAAGCTACAGTAGAGGAAGTTCTTGCTTTTTAATAGGTAAGGACTAAGGATTTAATGATAATTTTCTTAGCCTGGTAGAGTGTCCAAAACATAGTGGGTTGATTAGATTAGAATTATGATATAATAAGAGGGTGTTCTTTTTATATGAACTTATTTGAATTAAACTTATTAAACTTGATCAACTCTAATCTTACTTTTATGTTTAAAACTGATTGGAACTTATAATCCCTGACCAGACCTAACGACACAAATTTTTTTTTTTTTAAAGCTCAATACTGAATTGAGCACACACCAAAAGCAGAAAATAGACAAAGTAAGACAAACTACATCAATTATTCAAACTATATGTTAATAAATAATAAATATGTTACAACTAAGAATAACTAATGTGAGACATGATGATTCACACGTGTTTGATTATGATCTAGCAGTGCAATTTAACTAAACTATAAATAATATGGCATGCTTCATATGTTGTTCTGTTTAGTACTTTCTCCTTCTTCGATCAAGCTAGGCGCAAGTCGCAACCTAGTATAACCAAAAGAGCTGTAGAGAGCGTCGTTGCTCTACACTTAAAAAAAGTACAACAAATGCGACCTGCAAACACACAAGATGATATCATACAGGAGGAATCCTTTCCACCCTCATCCGGCAGAATGAGATGAAGATCTGACAGCGAGAGGGTTCTTTGCTTCAATATCCCACTAGTTAATAAGTGGGCTGAGTGTAGGTGGGTAAGCAAAGTGGATTAAAAAATCTATGGTCGCAAGAAAGACTGAGTAGGTCAATACTGTTAACAAGAGGGTAAGGCTCGATGAAGCGATGTGTGCCAGAGGGAAGGATAAAATATGGATGGGTGGCCGGAACAAGAATTTTTTGGGTTGCGTATGAACAATATTTAGGAGATATCTGACACCGGCTTTCGAAAGAGAGTCCCCATTTTAGGGTGAAAGCAGCTTAACCGATAATAAGCAAATAGGAATTACCATACTAGAAAGCTTACCATGAGGAAGCCCTCCATTACACTAGCCTTAAACCCTTGCTTCCCGCTATGACACCAGTTCTATTCAAACTGCTATGACACCAGACTTAAGGTTCCCTACCCGTTCTAGAAGAAAAAAGGCAAGTCGAATCCCAGGGTAAGACCTAAACTGGCCACTAATTCCGTTTAATCGGCTTAGCCTATCTCCAGGTATTCCCCTAAGGAATTTGCTTTTAGTAGCACTTCCCATCTTTCTCTTAGTTAATTACATATGTATCCTATTATATTTCAAAAAGGGAGTTGTTAATGCATTCCTACCCCTTGAGAGGGGAAGGAATGGTTGATGAGACTTTCTTCGAAACCGATTGCGTACTAGAAGATTCTTGTTGATTCACTAACCTCTAAGCTTCCTTAGTTGTTGAGGTAGTGTAGACCAATAGGGCTTGCTTTGCCCACGTCATCTATCTATGTTCTTTATTCTATTACGAAATGGATAGTTAGATAGAAAGAGAATCCCCTTAAAGACAACTGCTTTAAGCCAAGAATCAGACTTTTTTGCCGAACTGAGATGACTAGCAACTAAAGACCCGATTAGCAAATTTGGAAGTTATATGCTTAACACATGCATTTTCATCTATTTAAAGGCCCAGATTCATTCTTATGGAGTCCTATATATTTTAGGTGCAAAGCCTTTTCAATAAAGACCTTATTCTATCCCATTTCTCTTTTTTTTTTTTTTTATTGAAAGAGGATAAGCGATATCCATTGAGTAAAACGAGGGTTTGCTACAGTGTTCGATCGGTTCCCGTTCGCCTGCTCTCCTCAAAAATGGAAAATCGGCTATGGAGATTCCACGCGGTCAGAAATTTATACGGACACGCAGACTCCTATAGGAAAGTCGTCATTTCAATCCAATCCATTCTTGGGGTCAAATAAAGACAAAGGATATGTCAATAACCTAGCACAACAAAGCACTCTCCAAGGGCATGGAATGTTTCATTTTTTGGTCAGAATCTCGACAGTAATGTCTCTTAAATTCTATGGTGAAAATTAGGAAAACTCCATTTAATTCTCGATGGAAATGGAGTTTTGCTAATTCTCCACGGAAAAAAAAGAAAAAGTACATAAGGTATGAGAATAAACTTGGTTACGGGAACCGAAGGTGAAGGTTAGGCCGACTTCTTTAGCTACTTTCGCATTTGAGTTGTCGTATTCAAGAAAGCTTGCTTTATGGCAGAGCATTTAGCAATTCCAACAGCCTGGCGAGGGCTGACTGTCTTGGGACAGGTTAAGGCAGGGCCTGTTAGGCTTGCTTATCATGAGATTGGGTAAGGGAATCATAAAGGGGAAGGGACTTTCATTACATAGCAAATGAAGGAAGAAAGAAAGAAATTTAGTCAGAAAAAGTAGTTTTTGTCAATCAAAAGAAAGATTCAAGGCCAATGGGAAGATACCCTGGAACACCTTAACTAAGGTAGGGGCTTCTTACACATGAAATCAATAGAAAAGAAAGTATACCCTTTATCACCCATTCTTTTCACTTTAAAGTCCAAAAAAAAGATACAAACTTTGGATTCCAAATTTAGTGGGACCGAGGATGGGTTTGAGTGGAGGTGGTGGTATAGAGGAAGGAGTCGGGAAAGAAGACTGGTTAGCAGTAGAGCCTTGGAGTCTCGTTTGCGTCGACAAGTGAGTTCCTTCAAGAGGAACTGGAGAAGTTAAGAGAACAGCAGGAAAGCAAGAAGAAGAGTTCTTCTTTGACTATCTACTCCTTTACGCCAGGTGAGGTCGAGAACTCAATTGCAGGTGAAGCCAATGAAGCTCCTTCGGGGGGATCGATTGAGATCCATTCAATTGGGCCATAGATAATCTGTTATTTTTATGATACTATATATGATAGTATATGTATGTAGGGTGTAGTATTAGGTTACAAAAGGAATCCTTTTCTTTATAGTCTTATCTGCTTAAGGCTAGTAAGGTTTTGTGTATTGTATTGACAACTCTAACTGATAGAGCGATTGACTCACTAGTAAGGATATGCACAATTTTGACTTTGACTGAAGGAGAAATTGGTTCAGCATGAACTAAAGGCATCCGAGTTCTTCCTTTCCTCATGAACAACTCCCTTAATGCGCAAAAACAACAGCTAAAGTTGCTATTCTCTTGCCAAATAATCCTTACCCCAGGCTCACTTCCTATTTTTCCAAGAATTCATGCACTTTCCTTTACCCCATAGGTAAGAGAGAATATCGATTTACGCCGAGAGGAACACACCTTGATCTGTCAAGCATTTGGCGCCCACATGTTTGAGTTTAAGGGTGAAGGGCAAAGCAGCGTTCCATTCTTTTCGGCGACATCTTTCAGCATTGGCGCAAGTGGAGTGCCACAATCCTATTCAATTCATACGCAGTAGAAGAAAAACCATCCTTACTTCTTAACTTTAACAAGTTTGATTTACGACTAGAACCCTCTTAAAGCGTAAAGGGGCCACCCACCCTTTCCTTACAACACCAACAATTCGGTGAAAATCAACCTCAATTGTTGTTCGAACCCCTCGGTTTAAGAATCCGAGGACGAGACCTGAGGTGGAGCCTGGAGGATAACAAACCCCCCCCGAAGATCATCCTCCGGTCCAAGGCGGGAAAAACCCCCTCGGGTAAGAGTCGGGATTTGAGGGGGAATGAAAAAGCTTTTCTTCAGCGGTTAGTCAGTTCTTGTACGATTTCTTTGACCTCTCTATATTATGTTAGAAGGTACAAAATCAATGGGTGCCAGAGGGGCTTTTAGTTGGAGATGGGATTGCGCGTGTTCATGGATTGAACGAGATTTTTCATATTAAGAATAACATTTGAATTTCTCTTACATTCTATGTTCCCGAAACGGATGCTATCAAATATTTTACATTTTCTATGAACATTTTTATTTCAGGTATACGGGGTATTCTCCTTAATAGACGAAATATTCTTATTATGTCAATGTCAATTGAATCAATGTTATTAGCCGCGAATTCGAAGTTTTTGGTATTTTCTGTTTCTTTGGATGATATGATGGGTCAATCATTTGCTTTATTGATTCTAAAGGTAGCAGCTACGGAATCTGCTAATGGGTTGGCCATTTTCGTTATTACTTTCCGAGTCCGGGGTACTATTGTTGTAGAATCTATTAGTAACATTTAACGTTAAACATGTGTAACACCCCAACCCATACGGAGTCGAGTATATAGTCACCAATGCGCATCTAGGACCAACAACTGTCCTCAATAACCAACACAAGTTCTTCTGGCGCATTTTGTCCTCACTCTTGCGTACCCTGAGAAACTTCCCAGGAGGTCACCCATCTCTGGACTAATCCCAGCCAAGCACGCTTAACTGTGGAGCAATCAGCACGCGGTCGCAGGATTGCTCTAATACCATTTGTAACACCCCCGACCCATACGGAGTTGAGTATATTGTCACCAATGCGCATCCAGGGCCAACAAATGTCCTTAATAACCAACACAAGTTCTTACGGCTCATTTTATCCTCACTCTTGAGCACCCTGAGAAACTTTCTAGGAGGTCACCCCTCCCTGGACTACTCCCAGCCAAGCACGCTTAACTGTGGAGTAACTAAGGAATTGAGCTCCCTAAAAGAAAGATGCATCTTGTTGGAATGAGTAGTCTGCTAAATCCCTTGAAAGCAATCATGAGGAGTATTACAACATGGCTCCTAGAAAGTTACCAAAATACGAAATTCTTTCGTTCTCTCTTTCTTTTGACTTGGTTGGTAGGATCAGGGCCTTTCTCGATGGGCGAGCGCGTCAGTTTTGGCAATCACTATACTTATAGAGAACCTACGAAATACCAAGAAGCCTTTATAGGCAGCGGAAATGGGAAATTCGTCTTCCTTTACACTGACTTCTTCCTTCCCTTCCTTAGAAGGTATCTTTTTATTTCACGAAACCGCAGCTATTGAATCTGCTGAAAAGCCAGTAAGTACTTTGATTGGACCAAGAATGAGAATTCCTTTTCTAACCTAAGAGATGGACAAAAGGCTAATTACCTTTCGAGGCATCCCGTTTTTATAGTTTTGATTCATATGTATCTCAAGACCGACCAAGCAAGGGTTAACATTATGTAGTCGGGAATATAGTTGTCGGTAGTCTTTGTCTAATAGCTAGAGGCAATAAAGCAGAGCTAGCGAAAGGAGACTAAAAGCTTAAACTTTTTAATTGCACTCTGAAACAAACGAGGCAGATAGGTATTTACCAGTAATGAACAAGCGAGTCATCGATCTAGGAAAATAAAGGAGTCGCCTTTGAAAAAAAAGGCAATCTTTAGCTTGACTTGACTTAGCCTTCGGAACAAAGGTGATTCTAAAGCCTTGTCTCACTTCCTCTTTTGTTATGTCCCTTCTATCTGTGTGATGTTATCGAAATCGAATTCCTTACGGTGCTTATCCCTTGTTCCTGATTTCGGCGAGACTGTTTTGTTCCAAACCTGGCGGCTCTGACTAGACCTTTTGGTTCGCCTGTCCTGAATAGAATCAGGGGATGGGGTAGTTGGTTGATTCCAGTAAGTGACCTCTTTTATGCAACGCGTGAGACCCTTTGAGGGCTAGAGAAAGCTCTTTCATCGAATTCACCTACATGTTTTAGTTTTCCAAATTCTATTTTCATGTTTGTGGTGGGCTTGCGCCGAGGGAGCATAGGGAAGAACCCAGATGGTGGAAGTGCTAGGAGAGGCCAGCAGGGACCATTTTCTAGTTATAAAAGGCATATATCTCACCTGATAGAAAGAGCTCAACTATGCCATTAGTCAAGGGATAAAAGTCAGATCCTAAGGCCAGCAAAACTTCTTTTCAAGTCAGAAAATATGTACCTTGACCTATAAGACCTATGCAAGTCGCGCAACCTAGTCCCACAAACATGAACTAGACTAGCTCTCGCAAGCTCACTCACGTAAGCACGCCATGGCTTTCACTGCAAGCCATATTGATAGTTCAGCCAAGAAGAGGACTAGATTCGAACCACGATATTTTAGTTCTTACTTTCACCTTACTTTTTTTAAGGGGGTGGGCTCTCACATATCATTCCAACATAGAAGAGAAGAAGACTCTGAGAGAGATGATATGGAAATGTAACATATAAAATTTAACATTACTAGCTACATTATGAATGATAACAATTAAATTTTACTTAGCATAAAATAATATAAAACTAGTTATTAGGCCTGGGTTATTAATATTTTCATGTCAAAAGAGAGCATCTAATGTTGCATAGTTCATTGGTTAGAATTTTACTATATTAACTTGAGGTCACATGGTCGAATCTTGTACGAAACATGTGTAACACCACGGATTTTCGCTCATAATTTATTCGAGTTATTTTCCCTTAATTATTATTTTTCGTTAAAATTATAATATTTTACTTCTTAAAAATATTATATCTTATACTATTTGTTTTTCAACTTTTAAAATGTTATATTTATAAAATTTATTTGATTACAAATTATATATTTTTCTAGTATTTAAATTTCGTGTTTTAGCTATGCATTTTGTTTTATCACTTCAATCGCGCGTTGGACCGTCATAACAACTTTTTGGACATGGAGTTTGGATCCTAAAAGAGCTGCCTAAAAATCAGATATTTTAATGGATAAAGAAGTGGCTTTTGGAGTTTGTAACCCCCCACCTTAATGCTATTCAGCACCCATCTTTTTAGCTATTGTAACCCCCCATTTACACCTTTTTTATATTATCTTAATGTTGTTTTATGGACAACAAGAACCACACCATAACCCCCATTTTATTCGGCCATTTCAAGAGGGGAAGAGAAGACAAGAAGAAGAGAAAAGTTCATCCCGGATTTCCCTGCCACACCTTCACGAAAATGACCATATCTGGAGATCTAACCGTTGGATCGTCTTCAAATTTTGAAAGAATGTTTAGAACATCCTGGTCTTGACTTTTACTGGAGAGATTTAGCATTCGAGCTTCATATTGTCGAAAATCGTGGTCAAAACATAGCAGTACATAATGGAAATGCAAGCAATTGGAGGTCTTCAAAGGTAACTAACGGCGATCCTAGATAGATTAGTATTCGTATAGGGATTATCTAGTTTTAATACTTAAATTGGGTTAGTATTGATGTTAGTATTTTGGGAGGGAATAAAAATTTATGATTTTATGTTTGTTCTCATGTGTTCTAGTGAATTATATGATTATATGGTTGTCATGTATTTTGTAGTTTGTTAGATATCATTATGTTTAGCCTTAGCTTGATATTAAGTTTTTGATTGCTATCTTACGTTTCTTATAAGCATATATAGTCCAAGTTCTTTTTGGTTTGTTTGCTTCAGAGTTGGTTGTGTGAACTTAATTGGGTATAAGATCACTATTAGCATAAAAGACTTGTTCAAGTTTAATGCATGATCACTGCTGGTTAGTGTTGCGGACATGGGATGTTTTGCTTGCTTGGATGCTATAGTTTTTGTTTGCATAAATCTTGATGTTGTTTATATCTTTGTATGTCTAGCACTCTAGCTGTAAGTTTTTATTTATATAAGTAATTTATGTTTTAAAGTTTTATAAACATAGTTATGCTATATTAGCTTGTTGGATGATTCATTGTTATTGTTATATGCTTGCATGAGTTCTTATATTTATTATAAATATATATATTATGAGTGTTTTAGTTTTTAATAATGGTTTTCTTAAAAAAAAATAGTATTTTATAATGGTTTTGGTTAAATTGTATTTTGGAGGTAGTGTTATTATTTGTTGTTATTATTATTATTATTTTAAGAAGAGTGTTTTTTGTAAATTGTAATTCTTGGGTTGCGATCCTAGATTTCTGCTGATTGGGTGTAAGGCCTTAAGGGCATCCATGTAATTTGATGGTTGAGCATTATTTTATTATTACTATTTTGTTTGAGAGCAAGATATCCGGAGGGACGGAATCCCAAGGTGAAGAGCATGCAAACCATAGGACGGAATCCTATGTATACCTTGGTTTTGTTGTCGTCCGAGAGGTCGGTGAGGACGGAATCCTACACCGCATCGGGAGTATGGCCATTCTTAGACACAGGCAGTAGGGAACGTAACCCATAGACTGTCTGGAGGTTGCGATCTGACATTACCATAGGAAGTGGGTTGTCCACTAGCGTTCAGCTCTCTCTCTCAAACTAATTATATTATTTTAATTTATTACTTTAAACTTTGATGGTTTATGTTGTTGATAATTGAGTTTATATGTATAGTTATTTATCCATTTTGTTTATTCTATTATCTTTACCTATTTAGATTAATCATGTTGTATTATCTTTGTTAAGTGTTTTATTTGATTATCTGAAGTTTACTAATGAGATGTTTTTGTGTGGCTTGATTATTAAGACTTTTATAATTCTTATATGGATCCTAATTGGACTGGGAGAGCTGTTAGTTACTCCCCACTGATTGTGGATGTTTGTTGATATATTTTATAGGTGATTATTTTATGTTATGGGAAATGAGAGAAAGATTATTTAGGATTTTTGAGACATCTTATTTTATTTTATATTTACTTTATATATTGGGATTATGAGGTTGTTTTGCCTCCGTTTGGATATCTTGGATTATTATAATAATTGGGTTTTATTTTATTTAGTTTAATTTAACCTTGATTAGAATGACATTTCCGTCAGGAGATATTTTCGCTATCGCCATTTCTTAAATAAAATGTTCTATTTTGTTTATATTATGTTTATAAAAGGACGGAGTGTTACAGTTGGTATCAGAGAAAATGATCCAAAAACTCTCATTGAGTTGCTACATATTTCATGAGAAGTGTGTAGTTGTTGTATTTAGGAGTATTAATATCTTAGGCTTCAAGAAAAGTGCTTAGTAAGAGTTACTTGGGTAGGAAGAAAGCCTTGGAGTTATTTTTGTTAACTGATTTGCTATATGTTTTCTTATGTGATAGTTGGTAAGGTTTAGCAAGGACTAATGTTTATGTTTTTGCATAGTACCTCCAAGGCGTTACTAGGATGCCCGAAACAAAGTTGTACGTAGTCGTCGTATAGCGTATTTTTCGTGTCGTTTCAAGTTTCGAGGACGAAACTTTTTTAAGGGAGAGTGATTGTAACACCACGGATTTTCGCTCATAATTTATTCGAGTTATTTTCTCTTAATTATTATTTTTCGTTAAAATTATAATTTTTTACTTCTTAAAAATATTATATCTTATACTATTTGTTTTTCAACTTTTAAAATGTTATATTTATAAAATTTATTTGATTACAAATTATATATTTTTCTAGTATTTAAATTTCGCGTTTTAGCTATGCATTTTTGTTTTATCACTTCAATCGCGCGTTGGACCGTCGTAACAACGTTTTGGACATGGAGTTTGGGTCCTAAAAGAGCTGCCTAAAAATCAGATATTTTGATGGATAAAGAATTGGCTTTTGGAGTTTGTAACCCCTTTGTAACCCCCCACCTTAATGCTATTCAACACTCATCTTTTTAGCTATTGTAACCCCCCATTTACACCTTTTTTATATTCTCTTAATGCTGTTTTATGGACAGCAAGAACCACACCATAACCCCCATTTTATTCGGCCATTTCAAGAGGGGAAGAGAAGACAAGAAGAAGAGAAAAGTTCATCCCGGATTTCCCTGCCACACCTTCAAGAAAATGACCATATCTGGAGATCTAACCGTTGGATCGTCTTTAAATTTTGAAAGAATGTTTAGAACATCCTGCTCTTGACTTTTACTGGAGCGATTTAGCATCTGAGCTTCATGTTTTCGGAAATAGTGGTCGAAACATAGCAGTACATAATGGAAATGCAAGCAATTGGAGGTCTTCATGTGTTCTAGTGAATTATATGATTATATGGTTGTCGTGTATTTTGTAGTTTGTTAGATATGATTATGTTTAGCCTTAGCTTGATATTAAATTTTTGATTGCTATCTTACGTTTCTTATAAGCATATATAGTCCAAGTTCTTTTTGGTTTGTTTGCTTCAGAGTTAGTTGTGTGAACTTAATTGAGTATAAAATCAGTATTAGTATAAAAGACTTGTTCAAGTTTAATGCATGATCACTGCTGGTTAGTGTTGCGGACATGTGGTGGCGGAGCCACGTGGTAACAAGGGGTAGCACGTGCTACCCCTTTTTAAAAAAAAAAAAAGAAAATTCAAAACAATCGCAAAAATAACGAAACCTAAAACTTCCTCATCGCCGTTTCATTTGACATTTTTACTCTCTCAAACTCAGTCACTCTCTCAAACTCACTATCTCGGAGATCGCACATTCGCCTCCTCTCAGTCGGCTAGTCGAGTGGTCGTCGCCTCGTCGCCGTCGGTCCGCGGTCCGTTCAACTAGTGGTTCGTCGGTCGTTGGAGTCTCGGAGAAAATGGTGAGTTTCCTCATTTGTAATCTGAGATAAATCTAGATCTAGCCCTTAATTTGAGTCTCCTCTTAACTTTGTTTGTTAGAAGATAAATCTAGCCCTAAATTTCGTGATTCCTGGATTTTCTTAGTCCCCTCTTAACTTTCTTTCTCTCTCCTCTCTAATGGCAGTTTTGCTATGTCCTGTAAATCGGTCGATGAACGATTGAAGTCAGTCCAAGTGTGGAGTGTCCGACGATTGAAGATTGAAGATTTCAAGTCAGCGTGAAGTCCGTTCAACTGTTCAACTGCTCAACTGTTCAAGTCAGCGCCGTTCAGGTAACTTATTTGCCCAACGATTGAAGATTTGCCATTGTGCTGGTTTAGTTGGAATTTTGAATGTTAGGCTGAATTTTGATTGTTAGTTGTGATTGTTGTGAAGTATGATTGTTAGTTGGGTTGAAATTTTGATTGTTAGTTTGGATTTTGATTGATTGTTGTCATTTTTTATTGTTAGTTGGGCTGAAATTTCTATTGTAGTTGTGAATTTTGATTTCTAGTGAATTTGGGAGTGATATTTCACATGTTGAATTTGTGGAAATTTGGGAGTGATGTATCATATGTTGTTGAAATTGGGAATTTGTGGAATTTGTTAGTTTATTATTTGTAATTGTGGGAATGGATGATTAGTGAATGAGAAATCTATATTTCAGAATCATGAAGAGAAAATAAGGGAGGGATATCTCAAGCTTTTTTTCCAAAGGAACACCTAATGAAAATCAAGTTGATTCAAGTTCACCTATTCCTCTCACTCAACCAAGTCAACAAAATTCTTCTCCATTAAGTACTAACCCTCCATCTCAAAATGAAGACTTAGAACTTGGAGCTACTTCACATACTAGGTCTCAAATCCCAACTCCATTGAAAAGGTTAACTGAAATGGAAATTAAGAGTCTTCCTCAAGATCCATGAAAGAGGAGAAATATGAGTGATTTTCATTAAGATGATAGAGATTATATTAGGAGATTCTATATTGATAGAGGACTTTGTCAACCGGTAAACCATGACTTTCCTTTTAGAGATTTTGGGAAAAGTAGCCACCGCTTCAATCCCACTTGGTTTGAGAAGTATGACGCTTGGATTGAGTATAGTGTGGAAAAGGATGCTACCTTTTGTTTTGTTTGCTATTTGTTCAAGAAAGACAACGAAGGTTCTGATGCTTTTGTTAGTGAGGGCTTTAGAACTTGGAGTAAACCAGACGCACTTAATAAGCATATTGGTGGACATATGAGTGCTCACCATAAAGCCACGATGGGTCTTGTTGACTTTAAAAATCAAAAGGATAGTCTTCCATCTGCTTTCAGTAATCAAACGCAATAAATGGCAAGCAATTATCGAAAGCGATTAGAAGCTTCTGTTAAATGTTTGAAGTACCTATTACTTCAAGGGTTGTCTTTCCGTGGGCATCTTGAAATCAAGGCAATTTTCTTGAACTCCTTAAATTTCATGTAAAAGATAGACTTGATGTTGAAAAGGTTGTATTGGAAAACGCTCCGGGAAATTGTCAAATGACTGCTCCTTGCATCCAAAAAGACATCATACATGCTTGTGCAAAAGAAACAACGTAATCCATACTTGAAGAAATTGGTAATGATTTTTTTGCTATCCTTGCTGATGAATCCACAGATATATCTGATAAAGAACAAATGGCTCGTTGTTTGCAATACATTGATAGAAGGGTGGATTGAATGAACGTTTTCTTAGTTTAGTACATGTGCCTAACACCACTTCTTTGACTCTTAAAGAGGCAATTGAATCATTGCTTATGGAGCATTCTCTTAGTCTTTCTAGAGTTCGAGGACAAGGATACGATGGTTGATGTGATGCTTTTATATAGTGTTTTTCCCCCTGTATTTGAGCTAAAATGTGTATCAATGGTGCTCTTAGGAGCCATTTTATGCTAACTCTCTCCATCTAGTTGTGGTTTTCTGTTCTGTGTCTGATTGCAGGTTTTAGGGAGTTATCTCCCTATTTTCCGCTATTATCCGACCATTACAATCGAATGGAGAAGTTCGAAGGCATTTATGATGAGTTCCGGGGTCCCGAGAATACTTTCCGAGGCCTTGGACAAAAGAAGAGGTGAAGCCTTGGCGTCTGAAGCCAACGAAGGAAGCATCGGGCCTCAGCCCGATGGCATCGGGCTCAACAAGCCCGATCGGGCATTAGTTGCCATTGGATCAAGTTGTTGCGGGCCCGATCGGGCGACGTTGCCCGGTCGTTGTTTCGTTGTCCAGCCCGATCGGGCGAGATGGCCCGATAGCCTCGGGCGTGTTCGTAGGCGAGAGTGCTCGAAGCTGCTGCTCTGAATCTTGCGCGCTAATGGCTGGCATGGCCCGATTCCATCGGGCGAGGCAGCCCGATAGCATCGGGCGCTAGGAGAGCGTGCATACGCATGAAGCTGCTGCTGAGCTGAGCGCTGAACATTGGCATGGCCCGACTTCATCGGGCGAGGCTGCCCGACCTCATCGGGCGTGGTCTGTTTTAAGTGCTGCTACTACGTTTGAGCCCGATGTCATCGGGCTTAGTTGGCCCGATCGGGCAACGGCCTCCGCGCGCTCATTTAATGATTTTGGGCCAGTTAGTATAAATAGGGATTTGAAAACCTTTATTAGGATCTTGGTTTTATCTTTGTTTTTTAGCTCTTATTTCTCATAGTTTCTCTCAAGAACCCTAGCTTTTTACTACTCTTCATTGTGATTCAAGATTGAACCTTTGGATTATTCGCAAGTTTAATATAGTTCATTAATTTGGTAATCTTCTTCCTTGTTCTTTTCATTATTATTTGCTTCTCTATTATTGATTAGATTAGTTTCTTAGTTATTTGCAATAGTTCAAAGTATGGATTTTTATATGGAATTTGTTATTGTTTTCTCAAGTATGAGTGAGTAGTTTTATTTCTAGGATTGTGGGGATCTATGTATGCAATGAGGGATTGATAGATTAGTATAATTAGCCTATATTTCAATTGTTTCCTGTGATTGAATCATTCATGCTAGATTTATGAATTAGGCCTGATTTGTACTTCTATTATCGCAATATTGAATCTGCTTCGAGAGGAGAGATTTCGTATAGGCTTTCAATCATTAGGCATAGTGATCCTTGACCATGCGAGAGCGGCTAGGTGATCTTTGAGGGAGGTAATGTTCGAGAGAAATTACATGTGCCCTAGATAAATTGACTTATTGGGTAGTTATTATTCGTCTCGATTTCTCGAATTGTATGCATAGTGATCCATAGTCCTAGTTCTTTATTAATTGATTCATACCTTCATATTTAGTTCTATCATTTGCCTATTAGTTTAGTCACACACCCATTTTCAATCGATTTAGTTAGTATAATATTAGAATTCGATACAATAGTATAACTTTCTCCCTGTGGATTCGATCCTGACTTCCCTGACTACTTGTTAGTGGACCTTAGGTTATTTTTGATAAGGTGATACGACTTTAGCCTGTCAAATTTTGGCGCCGTTGCCGGGGAGACGGTTTATATTTATTTTGTCTGAACTATAGTATTACACTAACCTCTTCTCCGAAGAACACCTGTTCTTTGGAGCATCTCACGGTTGTTTTAGTGTTTTTTTTTGATGTATGAGTAGGAAATTGAAATCGCCGGATCTCATTCCATTTGACCCGGAGATTGAAAAAGACTGCTCGTAGACTCAAAAAGACAACTAAGCAAACCAAGTTGTCTGCAGGGACACCCTCCCAGAAGACACCTTCTCCACCATCTTCACCACAACAAAGCTTCCCTGTATCACCTATTACTGCTAGAATGGGTGACGAAACTAAACCGACTTTCGGAGACTATGCACAACCATCTCCCCGATAATGTGCCCACCTGGGGTACGGTTGCCTACTATTGCTGCCGCAAACTTTGAAATTAAGTCTCATGTTCGAATATGGTTCGAGAATAACCGGTTCTTAGGGTTACCATCCGAAGACCCAAATCGGCACTGCAGCCGATTTTTACAATGTTGTGCTACTCGGAAGCAAGTCGGGTGTTACTGGCGATGAGATGAAACTCATCTTATTTGGTTTTTCTCTCGCGACAAAGCTCTATTTTGGTATAATAAGCTGCCTTCCACCATCACCACCTGGGCCGAGCTCTCAAAGATTTTTCTCATCAAGTGGTACCCTTACCAAAAGACTGCAGATATGCGTCATGAGATAGTGACTTTCACCCGGGATCCTGGAGAGTCACTATATGAAGCTTGGGAAAGATTCAAAGATCTGCGGCGTCTTTGCCCCCATCATGGTTTTGACAAGTGGTATCTGTGCCACATTTTCTACACTAGAGTTGATGCGGATACGAGACGGGTAATTGATGGAGCAACGGGCGGGTTTTTTCATGGATAAGGTCTGTAGATGAAGGGCATGAACTTCGGAGAAACTCGCTTCGCACCAAGCGTCTACTATTCGTTCTTCTATGACGAAGGAAGGTAAACATGATGTTGAAGCCATTGCTTTACTGACCGGACAACTAGCTGCTCTTCACCAGAAAATTGATTCTTTGAAGCTAGGTAACAATTCCTCCCCTCATATGAGTGTCAATGCTATGGCCGGTGTTTACGGGTACAATGCTTTCATCCGTGACGCTTGTGGGATAGCTGGACATAACTCTCAAGAGTGCCCCTCTCTCTCACATTCTAGTGAGCCCGTGCACGCATTACGGTCACCACACAAGCCCCGGTTTGATCCCTACTCCAATACATATAATCCCGGGATGCGAGATCATCCAAATCTCTCGTATAGGAGTAATAACGTAATGAATCCGCAACAACAACATTACCCTCAACAACAATAATATCAACCACAAGCTCCTCCCTGGTTATCGGAGAACTCGGTTTCAACAAGATCATTCTACACCACCTCCGGACCCGGCTATTGCCGAACTCAAAAGTTTAATGTTGCGGATGCGAAAGGTATTATTTCCTTTCAAGCGGATACCAGGTCTCAATTTGAGAGCCCGCATGCTCGAAATAAGCTGCAAGGGACACATAATAAGATGTTGGAGTCACAAATAGCTCAGCTGGCTAGTTCCTCTGCTAATAGGCCATCTGGGTCCTTGCCGTCACAACCAATGCAACCTAGGGACACTGCCAATGCTATCACCCTTCGCAGTGGAGTGCAAGACGATGCTCCGGCAATGCTAGAGGTAGAATCACCAAGTGCGAAGAAACCACAGGGAAGTGCCTCGAGGATGCTGAACCTCAAGCGAGCAAGGAGCCGCAGATAAGACTAAGGAGGTGACTAAGGAGAAAATCGTGCCTCCGGTGATCAAGCTACCATTCCCCGAGCGGATGCTCAAGAAGAAGCTCGACCACCGGTATGGTAAGTTTTTAGAGGTGGTAAAGAATCTGCAGGGTAACAGTTCCTTTTACTTGAATTATTAAATCAAGTGCCTGCTTATTCTAAATTTTTGAAAGAACTGTTGAGGAGGAAGCGGACTCTCAATGAGGTGGAGATCGTGGCTTTTACTTTGCGGAATGCGAGTGCTCTTTTACAAAACCAGTCTCCACCCAAATTGAAAGATCCAGGGAGTTTTTCCATCCCCCGTCACATTGGCACCATATTTATTGACAAAGCTTTATGTGATTTAGGTGCCGGTGTGAGTGTCATGCCTCTTTCTATCCGTAAGCAACTCGAACATGGGTGAATTAAAATGTACTACCATTACTCGCAAATGGTCGACCGTTACGTGAAATACCCCCTAGGTATATTAGAGGACGTTCCTCGTTAGAGTAGGTAAATTCTTTATCTCTGTGGACTTTGTTATCTTAGACATGGCCGAAGACACTCAAACACCCATTATCCTTGGGAGACCTTTCCTCCATACTTTGGGGCGGTGATAGATGTTAAGAGTGGGAAACCGACACCGATCGTGGGGGATGATAAGGTCATGTTTAGCCTAAACAATGTGCCTAAAAGCCCAATGTTGGAGGAATCATGTTACAGAGTTGATATTATAGATGAACCGATCCATGATTGCATGCCTTACCCCCTCTCCGGTGCTATTTCACATGATGTGCCTGTCGAGTCTATTGTAGGTGATGAGCATTTTCTAACGGTCTTACAGACTCCCAACAAGACCATTGGCTATAGCACTGATGACTTGACAGGAATAAGCCCTGACCATAATGAACACCGCATTCATCAACATGAGGGCCACCACACCAGCTTTACAGTCCGACGCGGGTTGCAAACGGTGGTCCAACATGTGGCTACTAAACTTCTCGATCCAGGCTGATGGGCGGCTGATGCCCATGTCCCTTTCCTTTCCCTTGTTGCAATGAGGCCATTGCCAAGTTCAGCTTGGGGGAGGATTTCTGTAAGTATTAGTAGTGTTTTTCTTTTTGTTTTTTTTTATGTTTTCCTTTTGTTTTACTGCTTTTTAGGATAGTTAAGGTAGTTTAATCGCTTTAAAAAAATTGAAAAATCACAAAAATACGAGTTGAATTTGAATAGTTTGATTGCTTCCCTGTGCCCCGAACTTATTTTGAAAAATGATTTAACTCATTATACTGGATAGTTGGGCATTTGTGATTGGGACGTTGTGATGTGATCTTTGACTGCCTTGATCTTGAGTGAATTTTGATGATAAAGTGCCTATTTTAACTGTATGCTTGAATTGGTTAGATTGTGAGGATTCATTCTAGCCCTCGGATTTATCTCTATATCCGATTTATTCTTGTGTGTTAGTTCCTCGTAGCATTCTTATCTTGGTTTTGGCATTGTACTCGTTGAGTTACGGTAACTTTAGGCATGTCTTTGTGATAGAGGCGTTCATTTGTCTAATTTTAAGCCTCAGAGTTGTTTAATGAGTTTTCCCCCCCCCTAGCCCTGCTGAGCCTAATGACTTATTTTTGGATCTATATTAAACCACATTACACACCTTGAGCCTTTACCTTGACTATTGTCCCAAGCCTAGCTTGGGGGAGCATTTGTTAAGTTGATATCATATTGTGTGGTTGATTTCGTAGGGCGGTTGGAAAATAATGATATGGTTGTACAAAGAAAAGAAAGAAAAAGAAAAATAAAGTGAAAGAAAGAAAGAAAAAAATTTGATAGTGAAAAATCTGAAAATTTCTATGATCTTCACCCGTTAACTTTCAAAAGTGTTAGAAATTATGTTGAAAATGACAATTATTGGTTGGTTCGTAAAATTAGAAGAGTTGGTTATTATCTTGGTCATGTTGTTGTTGCCATGGGAGTTGTTTCGACCACACTTAGGCCTACTAGTGTTTTTTGCTCCCCTTTCTTGGCTTTTCCACCACATTTCCTAAACAATTTCCATACCTTTACCCGAGCCCCATTACAACCCTGAAAAAGACCTTTTGAGCACATGTTTGATTGTATATTGGAATAATACTGAGTCAATATGCCAAAGTTGAAGATTAAGTTTGTTATTTGAGTCGACCTGATTAGGATGAGCGATATTATACCTTTTTAAACACATGAGAGTGTGAGTGGGAAGGGCTATTATGGTTGGGTTGGTGAGCGATCGGGCACATATTTTGCCTGCCACAAAATTGAGAGGAGTGACACCTCGGTGAGCACCTTTTCAAGATTTGCATGATTTCGTAGGGCAGCTGCGTTTGATGGTTTACTTAGTGATTGGTAGTCAGGTGATCTGAGCAACTGAACTTGAATTTTGCTTGCTTGAATGATTTTGAGTTGGAAATAATTGAGTTTAAACTTTTCCATCTGAGGGGTGAAGCAATCCTATTCTTATTCCTGTTGTGCTTTGCTTGAGGACAAGCAAAGGTTTAGCTTGGGGGAGTTTGATGTGATGCTTTTATATAGTGTTTTTCCCCCTGTATTTGAGCTAAAATGTGTATCAATGGTGCTCTTAGGAGCCATTTTATGCTAACTCTCTCCATCTAGTTGTGGTTTTACGTTACGTGTCGATTGCGGGTTTTAGGGAGTTATCTCCCTATTTTCCGCTATTATCCGACCATTACAATCGAATGGAGAAGTTCGAAGGCATTTATGATGAGTTCCGGGGTCCCGAGAATACTTTCCGAGGCCTTGGACAAAAGAAGAGGTGAAGCCTTGGCGTCTGAAGCCAACGAAGGAAGCATCGGGCTCAACAAGCCCGATCGGGCATTAGTTGCCATTGGATCAAGTTGTTGCGGGCCCGATCGGGCGACGTTGCCCGGTCGTTGTTTCGTTGTCCAGCCCGATCGGGCGAGATGGCCCGATAGCCTCGGGCGTGTTCGTAGGCGAGAGTGCTCGAAGCTGCTGCTCTGAATCTTGCGCGCTAATGGCTGGCATGGCCCGATTCCATCGGGCGAGGCAGCCCGATAGCATCGGGCGCTAGGAGAGCGTGCATACGCATGAAGCTGCTGCTGAGCTGAGCGCTGAACATTGGCATGGCCCGACTTCATCGGGCGAGGCTGCCCGACCTCATCGGGCGTGGTCTGTTTTAAGTGCTGCTACTACGTTTGAGCCCGATGTCATCGGGCTTAGTTGGCCCGATCGGGCAACGGCCTCCGCGCGCTCATTTAATGATTTTGGGCCAGTTAGTATAAATAGGGATTTGAAAACTTTTATTAGGATCTTGGTTTTATCTTTGTTTTTTAGCTCTTATTTCTCATAGTTTCTCTCAAGAACCCTAGCTTTTTACTACTCTTCATTGTGATTCAAGATTGAACCTTTGGATTATTCGCAAGTTTAATATAGTTCATTAATTTGGTAATCTTCTTCCTTGTTCTTTTCATTATTATTTGCTTCTCTATTATTGATTAGATTAGTTTCTTAGTTATTTGCAATAGTTCAAAGTATGGATTTTTATATGGAATTTGTTATTGTTTTCTCAAGTATGAGTGAGTAGTTTTATTTCTAGGATTGTGGGGATCTATGTATGCAATGAGGGATTGATAGATTAGTATAATTAGCCTATATTTCAATTGTTTCCTGTGATTGAATCATTCATGCTAGATTTATGAATTAGGCCTGATTTGTACTTCTATTATCGCAATATTGAATCTGCTTCGAGAGGAGAGATTTCGTATAGGCTTTCAATCATTAGGCATAGTGATCCTTGACCATGCGAGAGCGGCTAGGTGATCTTTGAGGGAGGTAATGTTCGAGAGAAATTACATGTGCCCTAGATAAATTGACTTATTGGGTAGTTATTATTCGTCTTTGATTTCCTGAATTGTATGCATAGTGATCCATAGTCCTAGTTCTTTATTAATTGATTCATACCTTCATATTTAGTTCTATCATTTGCCTATTAGTTTAGTCACACACCCATTTTCAACTGATTTAGTTAGTATAATATTAGAATTCAGATACAATAGTATAACTTTCTCCCTGTGGATTCGATCCTGACTTCCCTGACTACTTGTTAGTGGACCTTAGGTTATTTTTGATAAGGTGATACGACTTTAGCCTGTCAATGGTGCTAGTAACAAGCAAGGTGCAATAGCTGGTCTAAAAACTCTAATAACTGATGAGTGTCCACAAGCATATTATGTTCATTGTTTCGCTCACCAACTTCAGTTGACACTAGTTATCGTTGCCAAGAAAAACTCTTATTGTAGTTGGCTTTTTCTTGATGTGCTTCCATTGTTGTTGAATTTTGTTGGTGGTTCACCTAAACGAAAAGAATTTCTTCGACAAAGTCAAAGAACACGTGTTGTAGAAGCTTTATCCTCGGGTGAAATAGAATTTGGAACTGGTTTGAATCAAGAGAAATCTTTAAGTAGGCCTGGTGACACTCGTTGGATATCTCATTTTAAAACAATTGTCAATGTCCTTGATTTGTATCGTCCAATCCTTGAGTCACTTGATGCTATTGCTGAATCTTCCATTGAAAAGGCCGACAAAAACAAAGCATGTGCAATAATCAATTTGTTGATGTCTTTTGATTTTGTTTTTGTGGCATACTTGATGACATCTATTTTTGGGATCGCACATGAGTTGAATTTGGCTTTACAAAAAGATATTGTGAATGCTATGACTTTGGTTGATGTGACTAAGAGGAATTTGCAAAAGCTAAGAGATAGTGGGTGGGATGCTCATATGACTAAAGTATCTTCATTTTTGGAAAAACAGGACATTGAGATTCTGAATATGGAGGGAATGTATGTTGCACCGGGGAGTAGAATATTTCGTGGTGAAGAGTGACAAATCTTCATCATTTTCGAGTTGAGGTTTTTGTAAATGTTATTGATCAACAATTGCAAGAAATTGAAAATCGATTTAGTGAGAAAAGTAAGGAATTACTTATTTGCATGTCTTGCTTTAATCCTACTAATCGGTTTGCATCATATGACAAAGAAAAATTGCTTAGGCTTGCTGGGTTTTATCCAAATGAATTTTCAAGTGTTGAAATGTTCTTTTTTGAACATTCATTGGATAACTTCATTGAAGATGTTTGAAATGATGAGAAGTTTTGGAATGTGAAGACTCTCAATGAGCTTTCTATAAAGCTTGTTGAAACAAAAAAAACATGAAACTCATACAAAAGTTTATTTGCTTTTGAAGTTGGTGTTAATTCTTCCTGTGGCGACTGCAAATGTAGAAAGAGCATTCTCTAGTATGATTATGATAAAAAACAAATTATGAAATATCATGGGAGATGGATTGCTAAATGATTGTTTAGTTACTTTTCTTGAGAAAGATTTGTTTTGTGATGTAGAAGTAGATGCGATTGTAAATCGGTTCCAAATTTTGAGAACCCGACGTGAACAATTGTAATTTTCTTTTTATTATTGATTTCAAGGTTGTATTTGGATTTTGTAACATTTTGAATTTAGTAATTACGAACTTTTTTTTTTTTTTTTAGTTTCTAGTAATGTAAAGTTACGCTACCCCTGGTCCGGAATCCTGGATCTACCCCTGCGGACATGGGATGTTTTACTTGCTGGGATGCTATAGTTTCTAGGGGTGTGCACTTTTGGACGGGACCGGAACTCGGACCGGAACCGGACCGGACCGGAATATTCCGGTCCGGTCCCCGGTCCATGAAAAATTGAGATTCCGGGTTTCCGGTCCGGTCCGGTCCAAAACCGGAATTTTCCGGTCCGGACCGGCGAACCGGAATTCCAGTTTTTTTAAAAAAAAAAAAAAGTTTAAAGGTTAAAAAAAAGTTTAAAACTTAAAAAGTTAGAAAGTTAAAACCTCATATTTATTGCCTTTAAGATTATTGCTTTTAGAATTATTATATTTTAATATATTGAATTTATTAATATATTTAAATCTAAGAAAAAGTTTTTTTTTATAAAAAAAATATTAATTCCGATCCAACCGGTCCGACCCCGGTCCAAAAAAAAATTGGATTCTGGTCCGATTTTGGACCGGTGCACACCCCTAATAGTTTCTGTTTGCATAAATCTTGATGTTGTTTATGTCTTTGTATGTCTTGCTGTAAGTTTCTATTTATATAAGTAATTTATGTTTTAAAGTTTTATAAACATAGTTATGCTATAATTAGCTTGTTGGATGATTCATTGTTATTCTTATATGCTTGCATGAGTTCTTATATATATTATAAATATATATATTATGAGTGTTTTAGTATTTAATAATGGTTTACTTAAAAAAAATAGTATTTTATAATGGTTTTGGTTAAATTGTATTTTGGAGGTAATGTTATTATTTGTTGTTATTATTATCATTATTTTTTATTATTATTATTATTTTAAGAAGAGTGTTTTTTGTAAATTGAAATTCTTGGGTTGCCATCCTAGATTTCTGCTGATTGGGGTAAGGCCTTAAGGGCATCCGTGTAATTTGATGGTTGAGTATTATTTTAGTATTACTATTTTGTTTGAGAGCAAGATATCCGGAGGGACGTAATCCCAAGGTGAAGAACATGCAAACCATGGGACGGAATCCTAGGTATACATTGGTTTTGTTGTCGTCCGAGTGGTCGGTGAGGACGGAATCCTACACCGCATCGGGAGTATGGCCATTCTTAGACACAGGCAGTAGGGAACGTAACCCATAGACTGTCTGGAGGTTGCGATCTGACATTACCATAGGAAGTGGGTTGTCCACTAGCGTTCAGCTCTCTCTCTCAAACTAATTATATTATTTTAATCTATTACTTTAAACTTTGATGGTTTATGTTGTTGATAATTGAGTTTATATGTATAGTTATTTATCCATTTTGTTTATTCTGTTACCTTTACCTATTTAGATTAATCATGTTGTATTATCTTGGGAAATTTCCTGAGGTACTCTTGAGGTTTGGCTTAATTCTCAAAATACCCTTATTGAATTTTGAAGTTCAAAGTTTAAGTTTCAAGGGTACCTTAGGAAATTAATACACTTGAATTTCAGTGTATGATAAGGGTATTTTGAGCCCAAACACAAAGTTCAGGGGTATCTGAGGAATTCCCCAAATGTGAGGGGTAATTTGAGAATTACGTCAAACCTCAGGGGTACCTGAGGAAATTTCCCTATTATCTTTGTTAAGTGTTTTATTTGATTATCTGAAGTTTACTAATGAGATGTTTTTGTGTGACTTGATTATTAAGACTTTTATAATTCTTATATGGATCCTAATTGGGCTGGGACAACTGTTAGTTACTCCCCACTGATTGTGGATGTTTGTTGATATATTTTGCAGGTGATTATTTCATGTTATGGGAAATGAGAGAAAGATTATTTAGGATTTTTGAGACATCTTATTTTATTTTATATTTACTTTATATATTGGGATTATGAGGTTGTTTTGCCTCCGTTTGGATATCTTGAATTATTATAATAATTGGGTTTTATTTTATTTAGTTTAATTTAACCTTGATTAGAGTGACATTTCCGTCAGGAGATATTTTCGCTATCGCCATTTCTTAAATAAAATGTTCTATTTTGTTTATATTATGTTTATAAAAGGACGGAGTGTTACAACATGTTTCTAATTATTTAATGTATGTTGATGACATGGAATGAAACAAATAAAGGAACAGTACCACATGGCTTGTAGACTTGCTTCATAAAGCCTTATCAATAGATTTGTATAGATTAAAAAGAGAAACTGAAATTAAAAATATAAAGACCTAAAAGCTAGAAAAAGATAACGTGAGGCAATTTTATGTGGAAATATCATTTATATACTTCTAGGGTATAACATTGGTTTTCTTCCAATATACTTCATTTCATTTGAATATATCCCTCTTCTGAATACAACATGAGTTTTTTTTTGTGTGCGCGAGCATATGTGTCAAAGAAACTTTTGGCTAGAATCAAGGAGATTTCTTTAATTTCTTAAACAGTGAATTAGGTTAATTGGTAAAATTTTGCATCAATCAGTTAGGAGATTGTTAGATACAATCAAGAAGATGTCTAATTAAGAATATCAATCTAACTAATACATCTATCTAAAATTTTCATATATGTAATTAAAGTAGCAGATCTGTAAAAAAAGAACGATAAAGGTTTACCACTATAGATTTGAGATATGTTACTCGTAAATCTAATATGATTTTCGAGCCGACCCAATCTCAAACTGATATGCATTACTCTCATACATATAATATATCTAAATACAACATATATAAAAATAAAATACATTTGTATATTAATATACAACATTCATGAGAGGACAATACATAACTAGATAAACATGAAATAGGTTTATGACATATATAACATTTGTTCTCCAAGGTACAACATTAGTGTTTGAAATACAACACCTATAGATTACATCACAACATTTTTAAGTCAATATACAACATTTATTGATTTGTAAGAGCATTTTTTCAACTTACTTACAACTTGCCACCAATATATGCATTGTTTCAAAATTTAGCATTTCTCTTTGAGTCCCCTTGCAAAATGAGAATACCTAAATCTAGGGGTGTTCATTTCAGATATCCGAAAATTTTGGATCAGGAAAAATGCGATCTGAATTCGATCCGAAAAAATTGGATATCAGAAATTTCGGATCGAATCGGATATCCGAAAACTAAAAAAAATGGAATTTTCAAAGGAAAAGTTCATAAAATAAGTTTCGGATCATCGGATATCCGACCTTGAAAATGGATATTTTCGGATATTTCGGATCGAATATCCTAGAAATTCCCATGTTTCGGATGTCAGAAAATGAAAAATTAAGACCCGTATCCGATCTGAAAATTTTCGGATATCAGATCCGAAATATCCGAAAACTAAAAAACGGATCGGATATCCGAAAAATCAGATCGGATCGACCGGAACACGGATCGAATCAATTGATCGGATATTTATGAACACCCCTCCCTACCTAAATCATAATTGTTCAAAACATTTTTTGGTGGTATATTCAACAAAACTAACGTTTATTACAAAAGGTAATATATTTATATCCAGCATATGACCTAATTATAAGTATATTATTGAAGTGAAGTTTTTGGTTCCAAACTTCCAATATACTACTTTATTGATGAAATATAATACTTTTTTTCCCGAGAAATAACTTTTAAAAAAAAAAAAAATCTTGGCAATATCAAGACTTAAAAAAAAAACTTTTTTTTGAAAGAACAACCTTGACCATTTTTCTGCGTTGACTCATGAAAAACAAAAATGTGCAGGGCACCTGACTTGCATCTCTTATGTTTCAACCCCATTTTTCGATATTGACCAATTATTTTCCGGCGTTGACTCTATCAAATAATATTGTGATTATTGAGGGAAATAAGGTTGAAACATAATAGTTGTTGGTCACGTACCTTGCACATGTTTGGTTTTAATGTGTCAACATCGGAAAATACTTGGTCAATGTCACACAAAGGATTAAGGTTGTTTCTCCAAAAAAAATTTGTTTTGCCAAAGTTTTTTTTAAAGATTATTTATGGCAAAACTTGTATTTTAAAAGATTGTTTATGACAAAAAAAGAGATGTATAGAACTGAATTAGGCAAAGCTCCTCGTGAAACTCCTCCCTCAGAAAAGAAACAGCAACTTCTTTAATCTTACTAATCTTTGATCTTCTCCTTTATCACATCGTGTTGTTGCTGCTAATTTTCGTAAGCTATATGCAGAATTTGCAGCGACTTCGAACAATTAAGACCTCAATTTATAGGTCTGCGCGCATGCCAGAGTTGAAGAAACGAGCTTCAAATTCATGGTGTGCAATTCAAGATACCTATTACTCAACCAAGGTAATTTTCACTATCTCTGGAATTTTACCCAATTTCCTTTTTCTAGGATTTCTAATGGGTTATATTTCAATTGGGTATAAATTTTTACTATTTCATGTCGTATGATTTCTCTTTTGTTGGTTTAATTTTGATTTTTTTTTTTTTGGTGTTGTTCATTTTGGGCATGATTGTTTTACTTAATTGGGTTGTAGGATACATTTGAGAGGCACAAGGTGGTGTTTACTGTTGGTACTTCTATTGCATCAGTTGCTACTGCATGGATGGGTGAGTAACTTTGCTTTTTAATGTCCTTCTTTTTATTAAGTTTAGATGATTTTATTATTTGTTCTTTAAGTTTCGAGACCATAATTAATTACTGCAATTTTTGCTAGTGTTTGATTAAATGCACAAAAAAAGGAAAATGATTGATCTTTAAACATATGAATTTTACTATCTAATCCCTCTGTCCCTATCTGTGTGATCTATGGGAGTTTGCACGGATTGGTCGTCGAGGATTGATGAAAAAGTAAAGTAGTGAGACCATATAATAAGAGAGTAAATTTGGGGGGAGGGGACTATATAGCTGTATTTGTTATGGGGCATACATGTGGAGACATTTCTGAATGGAGAACGCCAGAATGGTGCATACAAGTAGAGACCGGGGGGAGGGGAGTAAAAGAATAAGGTACGTAGGTATATGTCAACTTGATAGTAACTGGATCCCTTAACTATTGAGCATGTAAGTTCAAATAATTCCAAGTTTTTAGGTATAGTTTTCTTGGAACTTGAATTGTCTGTTGGGTGAATGCTCTTTGGTTCGAAAAGATAGATCAGAGATGGGAACCTATCAATATAAAGGTTTGTAGCCGACCAGGCGATTGTGGTCCAATGGCATTGGTGAAGATATGAAGAGTAGAGCACTGGTTTGATCGTGTAACATGCTATGCCATACTACTGCCTGAAGATATGGTGTCTCAATGATCTAGAACTAGGAGAGGGACAGATAGTTCAAATAATTGCTGTTTTTGTACCTGAAGAAGAATATATCGCACATTAGACAGACTGTTCCTTATCTTTGCTAGCTCCAGGGTCAGAAAAATGGACGTAATTGATTTATGGCAAATCCATCTCACACCTCTAGTATATTTCTACCGGCTTTAATCTTTTGGGAAGTCTGGACGCACAATGATGAGTTAACCAATTGCAATTCAACTGAAAGTTCCATTCGTTGATCGTCCCATCATCAATATTTTGGGGATCGGTTGTTCAGACTTCAGAACCTGCTTTCCTATCCAGTTTTGTCTTAAAGGTTGCGGTGATGCATCGTCTAGAAATTGCATTTAGAGTTTTGTTTAGGCTGCTCAAGGGTGTGTACTTCTAGGCGGTTGAAATTAACTTATGTTACTGTGGCTGTATAAGTTCATATACAGCTTCTTTAAGCAGATTGGTACAGCAGTCGTGCGTGAATGCAAAACTCTGTCATGCAAGGAGTCTTAGACAGAAGGGCATGGCACAATATTCTTCCATATGTAAAGGATGGACGACCCTTGTGCTCTATGGAACTTTTGGTTGGCCAGTTCTTGCTATTTTCGAATTACTATCTATTTTTGATTGATAAGAAAATTCTTATGGTCTAGTAAGGGAAAGGGAAAAATTGGATGAGTTCGTGAGCTGGGATCAAATGTGCAGATCAATAGCAGATTAGGGCTTGGAGTTGGAGTGGCGCGTGGTTGATGATGTTTCACTGGGGGGTAAGTGGTTTTAGTGTTTTCTATCAGCAGGTATAGCCGTATAGGTATGGCATCGAACAAAATGGACCAGAGACACAAGCTAGTATATTTGTTAGATGCAACAACATGCCAACCCTTGGAAATTTTGTGACTTTAATTCTTCTCTATTTCGTCATTGCTTGGCAGGTTCATGTGAATGGTTGATGGGTTAGACTCTGAGAGGATGTTTGGATAGGATAGCTTGATTATGAGCTTGTTCTTTTGGATATTTTCCATCTTCGTGAGAGCCCTGATTTCTGCATTTTTTTGCTAGAATGCTTAGTTCATGGGATATATATTTGCACAATATCCTCACGAACAGGAGAGTGGAACAGCTTTTCGATTGGTCACACTCTTAGAATTTGTTGTATCTATGGCTTATCAATGTAGATGATTAATTGGTATGTCGCAAAAAAAAATGAAACTTTTCCTGCAGTCCTTTCTCAATCACATAAGCTCACCTCATTAACCACTTCTTTGTGCTGCAAAGATTGGTAATATAACTTTTCATGAACAAGGTTTAAGCTTTTGCTTGGACCTTATTGTTGAGAAAGATTGATACTGATGGTATGCTCCAGCAAAGGTGGCCTACTTGGAATTTATGTCTTGACATGTGGATTGTGTCATGACAATTGTGAGGATGTCTCATCATTATGCTTGTGCTCTGAGGTGGCCTAATGACTGTGGAAGCTCCTCTTTTGGGTGAGAGCATTGTATTGAATATGTCCTATAGGGGTAATGGAGAACTTACAAGGAGATTATGATGTGAAATTGGTCTGCAGAAAAATAAGGAAAAGAGACAGTAGGACCATGTGCTTTTTTGGCCTATAATAATATAATTTGGTTTCTTTGGCTGGATTGAAACCCTGTGTTTTTATTGCATGGCGCGGGAGGGGGGGATTTCTCATCCTATACCTTTTCTTTCGGGTACTAATAGCATCCTTATGAGATAATACTGAACCTGCAAGCACTTTGTGGGGCATGTCTATTCTGATCTGGCAATGTAGTTGGTGAATCATGTAGTTAGCCTCTTTAAGATGATTTATTATCCTCTTTTACTATGCTTTCTCATTAACTTCAAAGACTTGTTTTACTTACAAAAATAAGATATTTTATATTTTGTATATTTCTTAGAGGTATGCAATGTGTTTTTTGCCTTGAAATTTGCTGTCTTAATGCAGGATACACTTTTCGTCATCTTCATGATACAAGAGTTGATAGAAGACTTGATTCAATTGAACACGCGGTATGTATTTTTATTTGTGGTTCACGCATACTCACACACGCACATAGATGTGTGTGCGTGTTGAGTTTTAAGTTTCTTCCTTTCCACATATTGTATATTAGTACCTATGTTAAAACATTAACAACTTTGTGCACCTGAAAATTTTATGAAAGATGCTAAGGTATCTATCTTTCCGATTTATCCAATCATTCAACTTTGAAGGAGCTGATTGCTTTCTCTAAAATGTGCATTGCTATTGAAAGGCATGCCCTTTTTTACGCTTTTGCCGAAAAGGTAGCCACACAGCAACTAACTAATTTCTAGTTCCTTAGGGTAGATAATAATTCTTTTAAGGCCATGAGGCTGAGAATATTTGGTTTAGAAATTAATAGCTTTCATTCTTTTACTGTAGTGTATGGTTGGACTTTGGAGAGAAAGACATCATTTTGTTTTTGATTTAGGAAACTTGACATGGGATGTCTGACAAGAAGCTTGACGGCCTTTAGTTTTGGCATATAGGTTTGCACTTTAATGTCCTCATCGTTGAGGTCGCTGTAACTATTCATCCGTCTCTGACAAATAAATAGTTTGACTCTTAATACTGGAACACCGTTTAATGTGCACAGCTTGAAAATGTTCTCCCCCCTCCCTCCTCTCTCCCTTCTCTTATGGGCAATGAAGTCCATGAAAGGTGTGAATTGTGTTTTATAGCTATAATATGTGGAACTCCTAGACTCCTAGTACAAGGTTTTCCATTTACACAGATATCGGAAGTGGAAGAAAAGGCTTTTCTGTTGTTAGCAATAGACTTTTTGCTGAATTCGATTTGTGCATCTACTTGTGCCAGATCTGACTTATTTTAAGTATGCTACTTCTCTTGGGTTTTACCAATTTGTTCTCCTTGTGTTGTGGCAGATGAAAAGCACCTACCAATTTGAACGAGAGGAAATTAAGAAGATCGTAGGTTCAGGAAGTTATAGCACTGCAGCTTGTGCTGCCACTGCTGGAACAACTCTAGTTATTGGGTACGTTTTTCATGTCTACTACTGATGCGTTACTCAGTTGTTACTGCTTCTAATTCATTGCTTTGGGAAAAAATGAAAGTGGAATTTCCTTGTTTTCTTATGTTCTTTTGTCATGTTGCTCATACTGACTGATATGCATATGCTCTTTTCACTTTGTGCAAATTCTAGCCACTTCAGTCTCCAATGGGGTCCAAGATTTTCATTCATGATCTTGTGCTCCATATCTGCTATCCTGAAATCAACATCCTGGTTTTCTTCAGAGCATATTTTATAACTTTACAACCTGTGAAACTCAATACTCGTTCTTTTTCTGAACGTCTGAACTGAATAGCATCACATCTTGGGATGCGTTGTCTCTATCACCCTTAGGATACTTCTAGTTGGACAGACCAACAGATACCAGGAGAGCCACTATAACCCCTTTTGCAAAATTTATGTGGAACCAACTGAAAGTTAGCAAGCAATTTAGGCAAGCAACTTTTTACATGTTGGTAGTGGCAGAAGACAGAAGTAGTAGTACTAGTACTAATAGCATCGTTGTAGTATTAGATAATAAAGAGAAGGGAGGGCTAAGGAAAGAGTAGAATGTATAGGGGACTAGTCAGTCTACTACAAATTAAAAACCAGTGGAAGAGCCTAGTTATTGGCACCTATTATTAACAAACACTGAATGACTAAATGGTTGGTAGATGAGTGGGGAGGGGGGCTCCCTGCAAAAGCATTTAGACTGAAAAGACCCCCTATTTGGAATGAACTAGATGAATCTTGAGGGTGCGTCAAAGGTCCTCAACTTATAGCCATGTCTTCCATGAGTTCTAGTTAGCCAATTTTTGCTTATATTCACCTCAGCCAACTTATCTTGCTCTACCTTGTTTTCTTCAATCCCTGAACTGTTCTTTCATCTCTTCATCTTAACATTTGGATGTCATCTCTTGTGTGCTTGGGCCATCTAAGCCTACATTGCTTTTTTTTGTTTTTATCAAACTTGTAAAAATTTGATTTTCTTAGAAAAAGTAGAGTTTTTCAGGTAGTTTTGAAACATAACAAACACTTGAATAATATTTCATCTAAGATAGATATTTTCTCCTAATTTTGAAACAGAAGGGATTTTGTTATCCAAAAAAGATTTATCTGCCTTTTAGTTTTAAAGTAAAGGGTTTTTATCTTGAAAAGTGATTAGCTCAAAATCCCAAGATTAGAAGGGTTGATCTACTTGTAGCAGATTCCCTATATATTCTATCTCAATTACAAAACATGTTTTTTTTGCTTTGCCTGGAAAATTTCTGAAAAATTGTGAACTCAGTCGCATCAATATCTCTAGTGCAACGACTTTTGAGTTGGACAATCTGCTTAATACCTTGGGACTTGTAGCATTCTTCTTCAGAAGTGGTGCTTTACCATTTTTCACCTTCTTCCCTTTATCAAGCTCCTTAGAATTGTCCTTGTGTGTTCAACTGTCTTAAATCCAGATGTATATGAGTTAGCTATAAATGAATTTGTTGGTTTCGGAAATGTCCTACTTGTAGTCTTCCTCTTTTTCTGTTCAAACTTCATTGCTAGCGACTTTGCAAGCCTCATTTAAGATAACGTTGTAGTTTGACCTTTCTCGGCAATGCCTAAGCTTCATCCTCCCACAAAGCGAGCTACCTTCCTTCCATCCTTTTCCTCTATCCTTGTTTGCAAACTCTTTGGTGTACTACTGTACTTCTTCATGGACATATATCCTTGCCTCAAAGTTGTGGACTTTAGGTATATCTCTTGGTTACAGAGCTTGGAATTAAACGCTGCTTCTTTAGCTTCTCTCGAATCTTAAGGCTTGTCTTTCCTCTTTCATTGCTTCTTAATATTCACAGATCAAAAAGCAGCACACTTCGCTAGTTTTAGAACAACTTTAAATTGCTCAAGTTTAAAGAAATGTTACCTACTCTTGTTTGGAACTCCAAATCATGGTTCTTGAATCATGCACAGCTCGACTACCAAAGATTGTTGTCTTTAAATCAAGAAACTATATCTTTACTTAAAATATTTTTTCACAAATATTTCTTACTATAAGCAGGACAGTGCACAAAAAACATCTCAAAAGATTTGATGTATTCCTTAGATGGCAAGGGAGATAAACAGATGGCTTCTTGGATTTTCCATTGCAAATTGGAATTGGCTTGTCAATATTTTTCCAGCTTCTATCTCGTCTTGAAGCCTACTTGAACTAGTCTTGTAAATACTTTTCAGTTTTCAGTCTCAAGTAGCAAACTTTGAATTGATTCCAAGTGTTAAAGGTTATAAAAATGTGTCAAATTGCATTACACAAAGCCAAAACTCACGTAAGACACCATACCAGACACTTCAAAGCTTGTGAGTTTCTGTATGACAACACTGGAGAGAAATTGACGCTTTTATTTAGCATGCTCAAAGCCCTTGGATGTGCTGGCAGCTGCTGTATGAACAAAAGGGGCCCGCTTGAAGTGGACTCCTATTGTCTTGAAAGTAATGCAGAAATTTCTCTATAAAGCTTTAATTGATGAGTGTGACTGTGTGAGTACTCTCTTGGGAGCTTGCTCAATGAGCTAAACTTGTTCAATGTTAAGTCACCCTCAAGTAAGTGGTTAAAATTGAAATTTATGCTTTCCCAGAAGCATACATCGTACTGGCACCAGTATTTCGGGGTCATTTCCTGGGTTTAGAACTGTTTTTAATACGAGAACTTCCTAAGGGGCACAGGATGCTTTGGGATGGTTCCCACGTGCTTCAAATAGGTTCAGCATTTTCTTTAGGAAAAATTTAAAATTGATAAACTAAAGAAACAATACGAAATCAACTTAAGGGTATCTTGAAGCTAGATGTGAAGGGTATCTTGTGAATTTGGCAGAAGTCCAGGGGTATCTCATGCAATTTCTCTAAATACTAACTCAGGCTTGAAGGTTGCAGAACCCTTTGAAGCTGACAATTGTGGTTTATTCTGTTGTTGAGATTTTTCTGCCATCGTTCATAGGAATATTTTTTATGTTAAGGAATGTTGATTCCATGTATGCTTGCTAAATTGTATCCATTCACATATCTCATTTTTGTCTTGCAAATTGCAATATTATAGGATACATTGTAATGAAGTGGAATTTGGGCAGAAAATTTTAAGGGAAGAAGATGATGATTTTCATAAATTACAGAGTTTGTAAAATGATAGATATCAAGTGTTTGAAGTGATTTAATACACTCCCGAGCTAAGAACTTAAAAGAACTCCCACTTTGATGTACTTCCAAGTTCCAATATTACCCCTTCCCTATACTTTCAATGCATAACATACATTTTCCAACCTGGAACATGGTAACTGATTCTGGCCACCTCCCACTTTCAATGCATAACTTTGATTCATGTACATTGATTTAGTTTCAACAGTCATCTTTTGTAGGTCCACATTCAAAATATTATCTGTCATTCTGTTGCCATGTTTGCTAATTTTCTTAAACATTATTTTCTGGTTTCTTATGATTCTTTTGCTGATGCAGGTATGCATTGGGATGGAGAGGTGGAAAATGGTATGCAAATAGGAAATTCAGGAGGGAACAGATGAAGTTACTAGGACAAGTCAAACCCAGAGGATGGAGATTGCAATTCATTAAAAGGCCAAATCTTTCGTCCATTAGAATACCATTATTAAGGAACAAATCATCCAAAGGTTCGATTAAAAGTTCGGAAGTATTACAGAAAGAATCAAACCATAGAGCAGCTCCTAGTATAGACACGCAAAATTCATGCTAAGAATTGTACCTGCTCATAGGCATGTGTTACATAAGAGTTCATGCTGCCTATACAAATTTTGTAATCTAATTGAAGAACTAATACATTTATCAACATTTTGTACCGCTTGTTTGTATCTTTCCCCTTCATATCCTGTTCATCATCTTTTTTTCTTTTTTTTTTTCTTTACCTGCAGCCCCTCATTCTGGCCTTCTAGAATTGGTTGTTTGATACATTTATGACATGACACGACAATGGTGTGAAAGATGATATGCATATACTTCTTCCATTTTATAAGATTCGCAACTAAGGTCCTTAGCACGCAATGCTAGGAGGATGTTAGAGAAGATATATTGATAATTATAAATAATAAGAAGTAAATTGTTTTGTCCTTTAGTTAAATCATCACAATTTAGTGTCTCTGACGACCTACGTTATACTTCCTCCGTTTCTTTAAGTGACTAACTTCTCCCTTTTATGTAAGAGCTTTTTGCGAGAAGTTAGTCACTTTAAAAGAAACGGAGGAAGTATAAAGCAATGTCTATGTAATCATTATAGTATCTGAGCGGATGAGATGGCCAAACTTTTGCATCTATAAGATGAATCTCTACTAAGAAGGAAGCTACAACAATAGCACCCAGCGTCCCGGCCCATGAGGTTGAAAGAGCTATTTCAAACTCTCGGTTGGAAGGTGGGAGCTCTCTTGATTCTCCTCATACCATGTTATTCAATTGGGTCTAGAAATTGGGTCCACCATTTCACTTGTGGACAAAAGTGCCATATTGTTTTATATATCACATGCCGGATACTGTTGCTTTTAGTTTATGCCTTTCATACCAGCAGAAATTCAATGATATAAACTGACGGTTAGTTTTCTTTACATTAAACAAAATGACTGGCATTCTAAGCTTACTAGTCCTAGTTTTTTTCTTCTTTCAATACACTACTGTTAGAGCAACAAGAACGCTGTTTGTCACTGAGACTCGCGATCAATTGCTAGCGCCAGCTCCATCTTCTGATGCGGGAATCTGCAAATTGCTGGTAGAGTCACGGGGATATGCTTGCGAGGAACACACAGTTAATATGCATAACTCTTTCTTCCTAGATTATATAACCTTCTCATTAGTTTTGGATGATTAACCAATAAATGTTGTTGTTGGAGAGTTTCAGGTGACAACCAAAGATGGTTATATTCTCAGCTTACAAAGAATTCCATCAGGCTTGACAGGTGATGCAACTCGAGACAGCAGGCCACCAGTGCTTTTGCAGCATGGTGTTCTAATGGTTGGTTTATAGACATTTGTACGGACACTTCATTACTTAATTTGGCCAAAATCATACCCATGTGGGACACGAATATCGGAAACCGAGTAGCATAGCTTGTGATTCTGTTTTCCAATTGGCATTTGTTGGCTTGACTTTGGGTTCAAATACTTCATAAATCTACACCTGCTCGGACCTCACCCACAGCAAAGTTTTATGTTCTCAAGCTGATCAAAACTGCCTGGTCGACTGGACTGGGTTTGAGCAGTATATTTCGTCCAATTATTCAATGCAGCTTTAGGCTATTTTTGGCTGCTCGGCCTGGCCTAAAGTTTACAGGTTTGGGGCTTGGGCAGAGCCCAAAAAGGAGCATGATCAGCCTAGCTTTCCACTTGTGGCATTGATTGATTAGTTTTTTACTAAATCATCTTTTTGATTCGGATGTAGGATGGAGTTACATGGCTCCTTAACCCTCCAGACCAATCCTTGGCATTCATTTTAGCAGACAATGGTTTTGATGTTTGGATTGCCAACTCTCGTGGCACCACATATAGCCTCGGCCACATCACATTAAGCTCTAATGACTCGGTTCTCTCTCTTTCCTATTCACAAAATCTCACAATCTATCGTCCTTCATGTTTTCATAGGTCGCTCTTTTTCCTCCCTTAATGCTTCAATCATTTTGTAGGCATATTGGGATTGGTCATGGGATGAGCTTATGGCATATGATCTTCTAGCAATAGTCCAATATGTATATGATCAATCTGGTGAGCAGAAGCTGCATTATGTCGGGCATTCACAGGTGAATTTTATTACATTGTACTGTTAATCACTATCTGTAACACCCTAACCCCTTGTGACCTGCAAGTTGTTATCAAATGCTCATCTAGGACCAGAAACTGACGCCACAAACCAACACGTCCTTCTAACGCATTTTTTCTTCGCTTGTGCAAACCCTGCAAGCACGCTTAAGAAGGTGGACCTTGTTGTTTTACGTAGTCCCATCAAGTCTTCTTAAGCAATCATGGTTATTGCACATTTGCACTATTCTCCTCCCCCCCCCAATTTTCTATATAAAGCTCAGGATTCTTTTTAAAGCAGTCTATCTACAGGGAACATTAATAGCCCTGACTGCGTTTTCCCAGAAGAAATTGTTGAACATGGTGAGATCAGCCGGGTTGCTTTGTCCAATCGCTTATCTTAGTCGAATGACTTCCCCACTAGCTAAGAGTGCTGCTGAAAACTTCGTCACTGAAGTAAAGACATTATATCCTTAACTTTTCCCTTTCCTTCTTGGTTATTAGTTTATTACTGAAAATTCACTGTAGTATCTTTCTCTTCTCTGCAGATTCTGTACTGGTCCGGACTGCATGAATTTGTACCCCGTGGGTGAGATATGCTTCGGGATTTCTCGACATAGTAGTGACTAATTATTTCTGTGATTTTGTCTAATCATCCTATAGATTTATATGCATTTTCTGGATGTCTGACTTAACCTGAAATTCTGTATCAAATCTAAATTGTTTTCTTTTCTGGTGCTGATTGAACAGAGAGGCTGTAATGAAGCTTCTGAAGGATATATGCAGGAAGCAGGGAATTGACTGCACTGATTTTTTGACATCTTTTACTGGTATCATAAGTTATCTATAAAATGAATATGAGCTAGCTGGTGGTGATATTTGTTATCCACATCAATAATTTGCACTTACATAATTGAGGATATTCTAGGTGCAAATTGTTGCCTGAGCACATCAACAGTTTCTACGTTTCTGAAGCATGAACCTCAGCCAACCGCTACCAAAAACATGATCCATTTTTCACAAAGTAAGTGCCTCTTGATGAACTTTAATGATTTCATGCTTTTGATGATATGAGGGATATTAGTTCCATCTAGTTGCTCCAACAATATTATTATCTATATAAATGTAGAGCAAGGTTTTGGACTGGGATTCTATCTAGTACCTAGACGGTGCACTTACCAGGGGAGTTTTTTTTTTTTTTTTTTTGGGGGGGTGTTTCCGGATACAAATTTTCAATTTATCTCATCAATATTTTCCTCTCAATTCAGTAACGTAACCGGATGGTCCAAACTCCAATCTATGTTACTTGGACGATGTTCCTATACTTTATCTTAATTACCTATGTCAGAACCTCAACACTCCAACATGAATACCGGCATTTCGCCAATTCATTTCGGGCCAAGATCATGGAAATTTTGCATAAAGTAGCCGAGTGGGATAAGTATCAATGTCCAACATGTGTACCCGAGTCCGAGTAACATAGGGTCCAATAACTCGAGAGAATACACTCTTCAAGTTGTTCGAATCAAGTTTAGAATGACTCAAGTTGGCTCGTTGAGACTATAAGTCAACTTTTGGTTCTGATTTAAGAAAAGTTGCTAAAAGGCGAGTTTTGACCAAACTATTGCAACAATCTTGAGTAGGTCGTGAGTTCTGTTTTTTTTTTTTTGTCACAAATCATAGCCTTTTTTGCTGCAAACTAAATTATTTCATTGATTGAAAGTTGCACAACATCTACAGAAATCATTATATGCATCATAGGCAATATTGAAATAATAATACTAAATCTTATGTATGAATATGCTGCTAACAGTGGCAAGAGACGGAACAATAGCAAGGTATGATTATCTAGACGTGAATATGAACATGGAACGTTACGGGCAGGCTAAGCCACCGGTATATGACCTGACAGACATTCCCAACAACCTCCCGCTGTTTATTGCTCACGGAGGAAGGGATGAGCTTGCTGATGTTGACGATGTTAAGTTCCTTCTGGATAACCTTAAAAACCATGACAAAGACAAGCTCTACCTTCAGTTCATAGAAGACTACGCGCATGCTGATTATGTCCTGGCTATGAATGCTAAGAAACTTGTTTATGATCCTCTCATTGATTTCCTGAGGAAACAAGATGACTCTTAACTAGAGGAAAGGATGACATATGGGTTGTATTTGATCATTCAATACATTTTGTGGTCTGCTAGAGATTATTTATATAAGAATGGCGGCAAAAAAGCTTACTCACAGGACATGTGATATTGTCATATTGCTAATTATAACTTCATCAATTTTAAGGAGCCCAGAGCAAGAGGAAAAACAGCAGAATGCTATAAACATACTGATGACTGATGAAATCAAACAAGTCTTAATGCTATAAAATTGGGTTGGTATAATATGGTTGTAAATTGAATGGAAAATTTCCAAATTTATAATCATGAAAGTATACAAAATTTGCAGTTCGATCAAAGAAAAAAGTAGCATATCAAGTCAAGTCCGGGTTCGAGTCGAGTCAAACTTTTATCTAATTGATTATGAGTTGATTGCAAGCAGCTCAACTCGGCATTACAATGGAAGAGTATAGTTAGATAGCAAACAACAAACAAAAAAGACAAAAGAGAGTGGGGCCCTACACTAGAGCAATAAGCAAATGCTTTTCATCTCTCTTGTCTACTGACAAACATTTTTGGTATTTAGCCTAATCCATGAGGAATATATTACACAATGCTACTATGACGCACCTTATTCTTGTGTTTGTCTCCTGGTGGAGGAACTGTCTGGTTGTTCTTGACAAGCCAGCAATAGTGATCACAATAGTTCATGGGTGAAAAAATAATTACAATTTCATTGATAATGAGAAATATCGGAATATGGTTGATAAATTACAATGATGAGTGATAATTCATATTTACATCACTGTACAGGATACATATGATACAGGTTTTGCCGTACAGTTCAGAAATGTAAATATTTCCTCTATTCAGGCAGGAGGGGCAACCGGCCAATTGTGGTGCCTTCTTTGCCAGCAATTAATGATTTTGAACTTTTATCATCGTTAAATGAAACATACTTGGAGTGTTTTGATGATGACGTCTTCTTTGATTTAGACGGAAGAATTTGTAACCTGGGGCTCAGTTCGGTACCTGAGTTCTCTGCAGCCAGCTGATAACTTTCCACAAGCTTAAGTTGTCGGGCAACTATATCTGAACGTCGAGGAAGAAGTTCTACTGCCTCCCCACCCGGAATTACAATGTACTCGATCGCAAGTCGAACTTCCTATTGACAAAATCAGAGAAGGAGAAAATTTCAATTAAAATTGCCTAGAAGTAATAGATGCAACAATTGGTCTTGTAAGAGACCGCCTACTTTTAAATTTAGAATTAGGCAACTGCCCAAGCCCAATGACTAGTTTAATCTATTTAGTGACCAGTTTAATTTATCTAGTGTCCATTTTAATTCATTCAGTAATCAGAATTTATAATCCATTTAGTGACTAGTTTAATACTTTAATACATTTAGTACCTAGTTTAACCCGTTCGGTAAGACTGCTGGATTATTTTTAAAAAATTGTCTGTTATAGTTCGAGATTCAAAGGGAAACAAAGGGAGGAGAAGAGAAGAGACAACTAGGTTGGTGCGAGATGTCTAAGGATAGCGTTGGGTTAGAGTGAGATCGAATGGGCTTGTTAGGAGAATATTAAATATAGGCTTGGGTTTGTCTAATTTTATGTTAAAATTATACCTTTTTATGATAATTTGTGTAGATGCAATTACCAAAGGAAAACCAAGGCTAGAATGTGCAAATTACACAATATTTAAAATCAATGAAATACTGACCTGTTTGGTAGAATGGTGGTAACGGTGAATTATATAGTGAGATTCGTTAGAAAAGTTCATGTCAATGTCTATCGGGATGGAAACTCTTATCTCCAGACACGTATATTTCTTCATAAATTTCTTATCACTCAAATACCACCTTCCACGGTGGTAATGAAATTTGATGCACAAAAATATATGTAAAGGGCCTAAAGGGTGGACCTGGAAATTTGCTTACAAAATCACAAAAAATCATCATCATTACTCTCATTTTTACCACCAACCATTACAAGGCGTAACACGAACTGACCCAACTACTGCTTGATGCATCCTGGAGTCACAAAGGTTGAAACTCAAACTATCTAGTTTAACGTGGTCTATTATTATTAAAGCTTAATCAAGGGGACTTTTGAAAAGAAGTCACTGAGTAGCAACAAAGATACCCAGATTTGCTCCTATTCTATTGGGCGCATCCGCACATAAGAGACCCAGATTTTATTATACGAATATACAAGTCTACCAAAATCCTCCTTTGAGACGCAATAGTCAAACAATCAAACTAGAGCCCAAATTCATCACCAAGGAAAATCATTGAAAAATGAATTTGATTTTTGAAAGAAATAGGAGTACCTCTAAAGCATCAAGCTCTTCCAACGTGGGTTTCCTTTCAGGTGCGTCGTCTTCAATCTCAATGTCGAGCACATCTTTTGAAGGAAGCTTTGACATTGGGCCAAAAGATTCAACCCCAAGAATCATGCGAATCGCCTTCACCATTTGTGCCATGGTATTTGACTGCAGTGATGGAATCAGGAGCTTTTGAGATAAACTGCTGGAAACCAGATTTTGGTTACTTTAGTGGTCAAATAAGAAAAAACTACCTTGATAACAAATATAGGAACTTGGTGAAATTTGGCGACACCACGGATCCATGGGTTCAGCTTCATTTCTGAACTGGAGGCTAAGATTGCATCTGCTGTTCCAATATCATCTGTAGCATCTATTACATCCTCAAGTCCCATTACCTCTGCTACTTGCAGTAAATCAGCTTCCAATATCTAAAACATAGAAAACTGATGTAAGTAAAATATTACATATTTTCCTCTGTTTATATAGGCCATCATTCATGGCTTCATGCTCTAACTACCATCATAAAAAAAAGTAAGAACAACACATTCACTCAAAACACGAAATATTATCATCAATCTAGAAAATAAATGTTTATTAGTGAAAATTGGACTAGTTTTCTGGTACGGAATGCAACAATGTTTCCAAGATAAAAAGGCATGTTGTAAACAAGGATGATCCTGTTTCCTTTCCTCAACGAAGAACGATAATCCAACTAATATATATATGTTCACGTTTATTGTCAAAGGTATATATATAAATATAATGCAAAAAGTAATTCTCTCTAATATATTATCTTACCTTGTAAGTGTACACACTCATTGGTGCGCTGCTCCTTCTTGGAGCTTTCATGCTTTTCCTCTTGGCATGATGTGCTACAGCCATGTCTTCATCCTCGGACTCTATTCCAGTAGTACTTCTGTTAGCAAGCTCAACGAAATCAGTGTCTTCCTGCTGCTGCTTTTGTGAGATCTTGGCCAAATCATCTGAGCTTTTCACCTCAGGATCCATGTGACGGATTTCAAACAAAGGAGACTTTCCTGTTACATAAATAAAATATAAAAAGGCACCTCCAGCATCTACTTTGATGTCACACTAGTTTAGAAAGAATTTACTGTACCTGAAAGTATTGCATCCACAGTAGCATCTAATCTGTGATGGACACGACATTCAGTTCTAGATATCATTTCAACAGCACATGTAAATGTGGGAGGACCTTTTCTCTCAAGAACTGTCTTCTGCACTTTTCTTCGCCTTGCTTCTTCATCGCCCAAGGTGACGCTCTTCAAGACAAAAAAAAGTACAGAATTCAAAAACAGCACAATGAATGTCGAAGTTAATTAAATGAAAACCACATAATGCACAACAACAGGGAGAAGAAATTTAGTAACACACCTCTATGCCACCAACGAGCAGCTGAAGAGAAGGATTTTTCATTATGTTATCTATGGTCATACCATGTGCTGTTCCAACAAGTTGAACTCCCCTTTGAGCAATGGTACTGGCAGCCAAAGCTTCAAGCTCTGTTCCAATTTCGTCAATTATAATTGTCTCAGGCATGTGATTTTCGACAGCTTCAATCATCACCTATATAAGTTCAGAGAGGAAAGTTTAAGAACAAAAGTTGAAAAATGTAAATTCTTGGCTAGGTATTAAGTATTGAGCTATTTAACACCCACATTATGCTGCATATTGACATTGGGCACTTGCATTCTCCTTGCACGACCTATACCCGAATGTGGGACATCACCATCACCTCCAATCTCATTCGATGTGTCGACAATTACCACCCGTTTGTTGTGCTCATCTGCCAGCATTCTTGCAATCTCTCTGCAAGAAAGATTTCTTACAATATTATGTTTGGAATTTGTAGACAAGATGACCTACAAGTAGTACAATTTCATAGGAACTTGTAATGCAATCAATCACTACATTTCATCACAAATAAATGATAGTTGCATGATCCATTACATTATTGTATTTATGCACACAAATTGCAATCACATAACCACGCACAGTAGGAGGGAATGACCTCCAAAGATAAACCGAGGCAGAGGAAGCTTTCAATTTCTAAAGTGTAGCATTCATGTCGCATAAGTAATTTTAATATCACACAATAAGTAATTTTGATAATGAGTCACAAACCAGAGAAACATTTAAAAAGGGAACTACCTGATCAAGGTTGTTTTGCCAACTCCAGGAGGTCCTATAACCAAAATTGATCCTCCCCCCTCAATCAAATCACGGATGATCTCAGCACTCCCAGAAACCGCTCTACCCACCCGACAAGTAAGCCCAATTATTTGCATCTTACGATTCCGAATGGCACTTATACGATGCAGTGAACGATCGATACCTGATCGATTGTCATCTGAAAAATCACCCACCTGAACAATGCAGCTTACTCATAAAATTCAATCATATTTCCACCATACCAAACACCGGCAAAGATTCAAAAGACTTTCATATCTAATTGCAATCAAACAAGATCATGACATTATAGCCAATAACAAAAAAAGTTTCATCGCATTAAACGAACAACAAAACCATATATTTCAGAGCTTAAACAATGATATCCTTGGTGTAAATCATATTCCATATAACGTTTTCAACATAAAATCATCAATTATCTAATGTTCACCAATTTAAGTGATTTAGTGACAGCTAATGAAGAACTAAGACTCATCTAGTAACTAATTAAACAATCACATTATTCATATTCAGGGCACAGGCATAGTAGAGGCCTAAGAGGGTCATGGCCCGTGCTGAAGGCCCACTTGTATTGATTATAATAGGCTAAGAAGATTAACAAAGTGAAAATAAAAGTTGTTTTATAGGTACACTGGCCCCCATCGACAACATGTTTAGAATTCTTTGTTAAACTGACCCTCTCCATAACCAAACCTGGCTTCGCCCTGTTCACTTTTATCAACTATGACCTACCAAAAAAACACTAACTATACATATAAAACAATAAGACTACCTTAGAAATAGCATGCTGCAAATCCTCACGCTTAACAGGCTCCTGAGAGATCACCCAATCACCAGACGGAAACCGAGCAATCGGTTTCCGTCCAAAATCAAGAACAACTTCAATCAAATCCTCAATTTCATCATGACAAGCCAAACAATCTCTCATCCTAAAAGGCACCAATTCAAGAAACAATTCAAGCTCGGAAGCTGATTCTCCCAACCTCTCATTTGCTGAAATAAGAGTTGTTGGAGTAAAAAGCAACGAATTTGATGACAACCCATTACCGGAAAAGAACCTATCTGTCGGTCGCCGGATCTCCGGCGACTTATTTGATGGTACAGCCGATCTACAAGGTGCAACACCTTTACGCACACCACATGTTCGACGAAATGCCGCAGAAACAGGAGAGAGAAAATGGGTATTATTATTCAAGTAAGAAAATGTTGATATCTGGGTTTGATTTAATGATTGCCATGAATTTTGAAGATCAACAAGCTCAAACCCAAAATTCAAAGCTCTCATTTTTCTGGGTTTTTTTTTTTTTTTTTTGGGTGTCACTCTCTAATTTAGACCAATCAGATTTTTTTGATTAAAAAAGTTGAAAAATGAAAATCAAAGTTCTTTACTTGATTCTTTAATGGGTTTTTTGCTACATAAATATGTACATACATGTAGTATTAAATCTGGGAAATATAAGGGAAGTTGTGAAGAAGAAAGAAAGAGATTGAATTTTGAAGAGAGAGCATAAAAAAATAAGATTCGTGAGAATCTCCTCTACGATTGGAGAAGAAGTGGGGTCCATAAAAAGATGAAGAGCACAATCTGTTGAACACTCAAGAGGGAGGACACGTGGAGGCTTTGTTCTACACATGCTTCAAAGTAGAAACTGAATAATCTAAATTGGTATTCCCATTGAGAAAAAAATAAAAATAAAAAAAAGTCATCAACTACCTACCTAAGAAATGTGAAGATTGTTGCGTATACTTCACTCATTCAAGGATGGTTCCATTCTCATTTTGTTACTATAGAGTGTTCTGTTGAGTAAAATTGAGTAGATAGTTATGTTTGCTAGAAATTGTGTGGATCATGTCATCTATGTAATATATTGAAAAAAAAAAATTCAGGACTAATTGAAAAGGAAAGTAGAGCATTATTTTCGGGGCGGAGAAAATAACCATTTTTATGTGCTTCTGTAGTCCATACTACTCTCCTTCAAATTGGAGATCATGTGTAAATAAGAGTTTTGATGATAAATATTAAAGTCTGTCTCCTTTGATACATTATTTACTTGGATGATATAAGTATATAAGTAGTATAATCTTCATAAATTATAGTTGAATTATTCGTTGTTGCATTCAACCCGCATTCTTCTTGAATATGGCTAGTCATTGACTTGAGTCATACACATTCTCGTCATACTTCATGAAGAGAATCGAGCTTACATGATTCCATCTTTATATGCAACTTTTTGGACTGTAACTTGGCCCTTCTATGAAACTGCTAGATAACTAACACATGCATATCCAAAGAGTGACACATGTGGCTTCAATTAATATAATATAAATCATGTGTTCCTTGGAGATAACGTAATAAGTGCCTAACTCTGTTCAAATGTCTTTTCATTGATTATTTATTGTATCTAACCAACAAGTTTACGATAATATGTCTAGTTGAGTATCGTTAGCAAAGTACATCAGGGCATCAATTGCACTTAGATATGGTTTTCTTAACAATGATTTCTTCGTTTTTTTTCTTGAGGTTGTAACGTTTCATTTTTCATATTCAAATATACTTCTATTGGAGTGTTTGTTGGGTGTACTTTGTCCATAAAAATATTAACTTAAGGTATTTGATGTGTATTGCTTGTCCAGTTTTCCTACATTTCAGATGCCTTCATGATTTACTATTACACGTGATTGTTATCATCTAACTTTTATGAAAGTACCCAAGTTGAAGAGCTTCCATTCAAAAATTAACTATATGAGTCTAACGGGTTACTATTTTATTGATAATGTCTAGAAATTGCAAAAAGTAAAGGATCCTCAATTTTTGTCATTAATGATACATTCATTTCATTCCGACACCTTTAACTAAACGCCCCCTTAATCTTTACACTCTGCAACTCCTTACAAAGTTACAAGTATTCACCTACAAAATGTGGAATTCGCATCCAGAAAAATGAATTGAGTGAAAATCTTAACCCAAGTAATATTCACTCCGATAAACTACAAACTACTAACAATTAAGACGATACAAAATCACAAATTACACCAGCAGGGTCATAAATTTGTGCTCTTTGTGAAAGATCTACCAACTTTAATAATACGCTCACATAAATGAGCAAGGAAATCTATTTAAGAAAGATAATAGCTTCTTTATTGAAGAAACTGAACACTTGTAAAGTGAAAGTAAGGTTTTCATTATTATTGATTTATAATGTTGCTCAGCCAAAGAAATAAAAAGAGGTTACTAGCAGAAAAACCTGATCTAAGACATTTCATATTTCAGAGGGAAATATTCAGCCTGTAACCGAAGTGCTTCTGGGCAGCAATATGAGCAGTTAGAAGAGAGTTGCAGGCATCTGCTTCATTCGCATTACGTTTTACAATTCTATTGAAGAGATCATCACAGCGAATTATATCACCCATGAACACAACTTTTTGCGCTGTTGGAGCTTCATCATCAGCAGAGCTCTTCCGAGTTGATCGAGACCGAGTGACCATTTTCTTGAAACTCTTCAATATTTCATAGAAATTCACAACCATCTTCACTCAGCTTCTTCACTGAGTTTCTACTTCGACCGAGAGAACTAGATGATTCATGCATTTTGAACCAAGTTGTGTTGTTGCCCAATTCACAAGTTTCAGCTAACTTCCCCGTTCCCACACATTCTGTGTGAGGCAGAGTGAGAGGTCCAGCTGCCCGGATACCATGGAATATGTTATGATTTTGGTAAGGAGAGCAATAATAAACTCATAGGATATGAAGTACATCAAAAGCATGAAATAAGCCATCATGTGCTACACAAAAGTTGAAATCTTTGCTTAATTCATGAGTTACAGCTACCTTCCACACTTTCTGTATGAGAAAATGAGGTTCAGATACCATGGGTTGTGTTAGAGTTTCAGATATGAAGAACATCAAAAATAAGCCATCACTTGCTACACAAAACTTGAAATATTTGTTACAAAAAGATGTGAAAATCGGTACAGAATTTGCACAAGCTTACTCAACTGAATCCCTCCTGCCTCTTTCCTCATATACTGTATTTGAAAAAAATTCTCCCAACCCATCCTTCTATTGAAAGTACAACAGAATATGAATTTCCAGCTATATAACATAATCCTTGTTAATCTAAGACCACAGCAAAAACTTATATGTAGCATATTACTCATCATTCTTTCCACATATCTGCTAGCTCATCACGCTCCATTGGGTTTGATTGTTCATGCATTTTTCTCCTAGTCTTTGCTTTAACTTTCTTAACATATCTGCCAGCCTTCTGTTTCTTCTGCAAAGATCGTATCTACACGCACATGAAAGGGAAAAAAAATATTAACAGGAGGCATCCAAGAGTTTATTTATTTGCTTGATCTATAATGAAATGCAAGTACGGTAAAAAAAAAAAATACTTTCAAATCAAAGAAAAGGCAAAAACTTTACCTGATTTGGTGAAATATAAAAGGGATTCTCATACAAAGTTGGACCACCAAAGCTTCCACCAAATATTTTGATGGGATTCAAACAGAACCTCGGGCCGACCTACCAGTTGAGAGAGCCAAATCAATCACACTGTCATGAAAAGAGAGTACCCAATAGACAAAGTAACAAAAATTCCAACCTCTGTAAGGGTCATCTTGTCCAAGCCGCCTCTGTCCATTTTCGTTGGTTCATTATGTGGAACAGTTACCTGATAAGAAATAGAAATGTATAGTTAAACTATCAGTTCAAGACCAAAATCCACAATGGAAAAGAATACATTGCGACATTTGAAGCACACCCAACCAACCAACATAAGTTACTCAAGTATCAAGATTAACCTCAGACACTGAGACATACTTCAGACACCAGAAAGCATTGTCACTTTGTCACTGAACTAACTTATTTTCAAGTCACACAAAGAACACCCACAAACCTCAATTTTCATGAAAGAGGCTGCTATTGGACTTTGTGAGTGCATGACAAGACTTGCTATTATTAGCTACCATACAGAAATTACAAGTAGAACACTTCCAGAATCCTGAAAGCTCATGATGTTCAGATGTCTACAAATGAAAGGACACATTGTTTACAAGCCATGCAATCCACTTTGCAATACACCACACCCAAGTCAACTCAGTCTCCAAGGAGAATATAAAAGGCATGGGCTAATATTATAAAGAGGAAAAAATAACTGACAAATCACGAAGAGGAACATATGTCGCAGCTCCACTATAGTTGGCCTACAAATTAAGGACTGGTACCAGTGCAATTCAAGCGTCTCATCTCCAGAAGCATTCCCATTAAAAGGAGACAGCCATACAGGGAACACTCGGCATTTTCATTTCAAGTTATAGATATCGCTCGGAAACTGCTTCGAGCAGCTAATGGTAAGAATTTTGAGAAAAAAATGTTGTGCCTATTCTTAAAGAGAATTGGTATACTTAACAAAAAAGGAAAAGAGATCAGTGAGCTATGCACACACACAAAATAAAATGAATAGCTGGATAGCCTCAATATAGAAGTAAGAATATATTTTAGCTCCTTCTTTCTGGACCATTTCCATTCTTTCATGAGTTTATACCCTGGTTATTTAGGCTAGTAGATAGAAATCAAATAAATAAAAAAAAACCCATTTAATTAAAAAAAAGGAGCATACAGTAATGAAATCTCTGAAAAATCAAAGGTCCAAAAAAGGGGGAAGTGAAATGGACAGAAGATATGGTTCACTTCTAGAGAGAGGACCACCAGCAAGCTGACAGTGCCAATCAGTGAAAAGAAGTACTCTTGAGACATTCACACTTCACCCCTGAACAAAGGCCCAGATGTCTTGACTGTTTGTTTTGCGTGTTTTTAACTCACAAATTTGAGGCTTTCTCATCCAAAACTATAACTGGAGTTAATGGAGGCTGATCAGCCAGGAACACAGTCACACAGAGCGAGTAATTTTGGAGGGTTGTTTCTCCATCCTAGAGGATCCGACTGTCTCATATTCTGGTATATATATTGTGTAAAATTTGCGTTTGCAAGTGAATTGTGATACATTATTTAAACGTGTCTGACTAACACAGTTGCAGCGAAGAGTTACAATGATACCCTCTCCATCCAGATGAAGCCATCCAATGCAGGGAATAAAAAGACAACCAGCATTGAAGATAATCAGCTTTAATCATTCAGACACAAAGCAAGCATGAATCAACATGAGAGACACTTTATACTCCCAGAAAACTAAAATGAACAAATCAAACAAGACGAGCAATGGAGCTTTCGACAACTTGAAAGGTCGGAGGAGGCCTCAAAATTTGATAAGGCCAATAAAAAAGGACAAACAATCAAAATGAAACAAAATCACCATCCCCCAGATAATGATCAGCGACGCAAAAGAGGTGAGAAACAGATTCCTATCACTTTACTAAGTAATACAGATGCAGCCAGTGCCATCAACCATAAAGTCACGCTTATAGTTACAACCACTGGGCCATGCATAAGGAATCATTTATGCTCTTTTTATAATGTTGACAGATGATCCATTAAAGTTTCACCAAGATGTATAGTAGTCATCACAGAGAAATAAATAACCAACCTGGTAGTTTCTAAACCAAATATGGTCATCAAGGATTGTAAAGGCAAAGACATGATCGTGAAAAGGCTTTGATTTCCTGTGATCCTTTGGAATCTGGAATATCTGGGTAAAAAAAAGAGAGGAAGAAATCAAGTAGATATCATGATAAGGTATCGAAGAATATGCAACTATAACCATGCGTACCATCATTACAATAATGGAAATTACACAATAAACCAGCTGGTAAATATTGATCACAAGATCAGTCGGATAAAGAAAGAAATTGAACCACAAGTAACATAGCTCTACATACAGAGACAAGAAGAAAACCAAACACACATACAATGATACAAACACACCTGGAATACCACTCAAAACAAGTGCACATATACGAAGAAACTCTCAATATGGACTTTGGGCATGCTAAATAAGGCCATAAAACAACTACATAATTGGAGTCTCAATTCTATAAGACTTTTTATTTGCTATAAATGCACAATGTTATACGGAGTGTTAGTGGAAATAATATATAAGAAAAGATTGTACTCAAAAAAACAAGGACATAAAAATAAAACAACTACATAATTGGAGTCTTAATTCTACAGGACCTTTAATTTGTTACAATTTACATATGCCTAGTGTTATACAGAGTGTTAGTGGGGATAATATATAAGAAAAGGTTGTACTCACAAAAAGCAAGGACATAAAAATAATGAAGGTCTTGGAACCAAAAATCAAAAAAAAGTTCATAAATGCAGAATACGTGTAAACATTGTATTTCCATGGCCAGGCAAAATTTAACAGAAATCGCAAATGGGATAAAGAAATCAAGGTACCTGCAACATCAACTCCTTCAGAAGCTTCCAGTGTGGTTCCTTGTCAAAATTAGCTGAGAATGTCAGTATAGGACGTGAACCTTTCAAATGGTTCCCAGTGAGCTTTAATTCTTCCATCGTATGCACTGCACAGGGAAAATGATAATAATTCATTAGAATTATCCCAAACATAAGCACATGTATTCTCTACTAACACAACAGCAAAGAAGGCAGACTGGCAGAGAGAACCAACATGCAGATATGGGACAGGCAACAAATTGTGATAAGTGTACGAGTAATGCAATCTTACAAGCATATTACAAAGTCTATTCGTAACAATTACCTGCATTAACCAAAAATTTAACAGATGGACCATTTGGGCTCTTGGCCATCCATAAGTAAAGATCCTTATGTTTCCTGCACTGGAAAAGATGGCAAAAATCACAATCAGAAAAGGAACCAGAAGAAAAAAATTGATTCTTGAATAACTTCCCGTAGCAACTTGATATGAAGTTCATGGAAGCATAGCCAACTTAATATGAAACCAACAGTTCAGAAAGAACTGGTCCATTACTTGTATATATCAAAATAATACACTATTACAAGTATTGCCACTGGCCTGAATTATTAAAGGTGGACACCGAGAGTAGACACAATATGAGACATTTCATTAATTCAAATGAAATGTACTGAGATTTCCAACCAAAAAGAAACAGAATTTCGGACGTGATATATGTAAGTGAATCAAGTAGTTCAAACAATTCTACATATATTCTTTTACACACACTGAACTTATTTACTTTTTGGGCATGCTAAATCAAGATAATTGTATTAACGGGGTAATCAAAAGAAATAATAAAGAGAGTTGTCGTTAATAAAGGTGGTATACAGGTAGAGATTATGTAAAGATGAGGGAGGAATAAGGGAACTATCAACTATTACCCTCATTTTAAGGTACAGTATGATTTGTATCCACCATCCCCCCCTAAGATAATGTATCGTAATAATTCCCCTTTCATACCCCCTCTCTGCATTGTCACTACACATATCCTTCTATCACAACCTAAACTCAACTTCATTCTCTTTAATTATTCATTAACCCCTTAATGCATCACCGTAATCCAAGCATGCCCTTAGGGTGATGCAACAACAGAAGCTTGCAACTCTTTTTTTCTTTGAAGTATGCTCGCTAATGTTAAGTCAGCCACACACAAAATTTAATGATGATTGAATCCCTTTCGTCCCAGATGAAATTTACCCATTGAAAATCATCTCCTAAAACGTATCGATACATACAACAACAGACAGATCATTTATAATTTTGCGTGAAATTTGATCAAAGGATTTACATTTTTCCCACGATAGTTACAGTACAAGATAATTCAATTTAACTATACAAGCAGTATATTAACAATAACAATAATAATAAAACTAATAGTACCTCAAAAAACAAGCAGGAAGAGCAATTCTTGAGCTCAACAAGCTCATTCAATGTGGCACCTTTGCTCTCCTTCGATTCAACCTTATTATCTCTCTTCGAGTGCGGCAAAAGCGACGCTATATTCAACATCAAATGTCGATACCTAAAACAAATTCCATAACCAATCAACTTCCAAGTAAATATAACCAATGTGCACAAATTTGAGAAACAAACAAAACACAATTCAATTGAAGGAATCATAGAGAACCTGAAGTTAATTCGACGGGAACAAGTTACGAGAACCTTCTCTTTGTTACGGAAAAATTGTTCACCATTTTCTCTCTCCTCTACATTATCTTCCTGAGGTTTGTTCTTCCAACCAGTCAACGTTCTCTTTGGCCTCTCTGGTGCAAAATCGTTTTTCTTCGCTGCTTCTGCTGCAGCTGCAGCTGCATCTAGGGTTTCCGTGTGCTTTCTCTTCTTACCCATCTGTAATTTTCTGAGTTATGAGCTCTGCTCTAAATTCTAATGGAGTCGCTTTGTGACTTTTAGGGTTTTGCTAAAACCCTAATTTTCAGATTTGATGAGGGTTTTACGGAGTTATCGGGGATATGCAGCTTGTAGACTTGGGTTGTAGACGTGGTGGGCTGATGAAAGAGGTTAAGAGGCCTACTGGGCTTCTTAGTTTGTAAAATTTTATTTAGTTTTTCTAGGACTAGCTTCTTTGAATTTTAATTTTTGAAATTTTGTTAGAAATGTTGTGAGAAAAATGTAGAGAGAAAAGTTATAGAGAAAAATATATCAGAGTGTATTGTATTCAATTGATGTAAAACTAATTTCTTACATCGATGGTATTTATAAGCAAAAAATTTCTACTGTGCATAATTGTAAATTCAACAATCTTCAGCGCGGCGAAAGAAATTTGCGGTGGGAAGAAAATTTACCTGACATGCATTGAATGCATGCAGGAAAATGTGGACTTCACATGTGAACAGTGGAATTTACCATTCCACTGTTTCTCAACACTCCCCCTTGAATGTCCACTGATAACTCATAATAGACGTTGTCTCACTAAGAACCTTTGTGGGAAAAACCCTGTGGGAAAAATCCATAACTAGGGAAAAGAGTACAACTATTATGTATCCTTATATGCTTAAAATTAACTGTCTCATTAAAAACCTTGTCAGGAAAAACCCGGTGGGATAAAAACCTGATCGAAGGGAAAAAGAGTGCAGCGCATATAATATTCCCCCTGAATTTAGCATACATCACGAAGATGACGCATTCCAATTTTTCGGACTAATTCTTCAAATTTCTTCGTCGGAAGGGATTTAGTGAATAAATCTGCAAGATTCTCACATGATTGGATTTGTTGGATGTTTGTCGTCCCTTCCTTTTGGAGGTCATGAGTGAAGAAGAGTTTTGGTGATAAATGTTTAGTCTTGTCTCCTTTGATGTACCCTTCGCTTACTTGGGTGATACATGGATTATTGTCTTCGTAGATGATAGTTGGATTTGTTGTTATTGTTTCCATTCCACATTCTTCTTGGATATTCTTGATCATTGACCTTAGCCATACACATTCCCTTCCAGCTTCATAAATAGCAATTAATTCTGCATGATTTGATGATGTGGCCGTCAAAGTCTGCTTCGTGGATTTCCAAGATATTGCAGTACCTCCATAAGTGAATAGATACCCGGATTGAGACTTAGCCTTTTGTGGATCTGATAGGTATCCAGCATCTACATATCCAATGAGTGACGCAATTGGTTTCAACTGGTAGAATAATCCAAGATCTTGTGTTCCTCGAAGATAGAGTAACAAGTCTCTGACTCCATTCCAATGTCTCTTCGTTGGTGCATTGATGTATCTAGCTAACAAGTTTACTGAAAAAGCTATGTCAGGTTGAGTATTGTTAGCCAAGTACATTAAGGCACCAATCGCACTTAAATATGGTACTTCAGGACCAAGAATTTCTTCGTTTTCTTCTCGTGGTCTGAATGGATCATCTTTCACATTCAGAGAACGCACTATCATTGGAGAACTTATTGGGTGGGCTTTGTCCATAAAAAAACGTCTCAGAATTTTTTCTGTATAGTTTGATTGATGGACAAAAATCCCATTTCTCAAATGTTCTATTTGCAAGCCAAGGCAAAATTTTGTCCTCTCGAAATCTTTCATCTCAAATTCTTTCATCAAGTACTTTGCAGTTATTTCGAGTTCTCTGGGAGTGCCAATAATATTCAAATCATCAACATAGATAGCAATGATGGCGAATCCTGATTGGGATCGCTTTATGAAAACACAAGGACTAATTTGATTATTTTTGAATCCTTCTTTCAATAGGTATTCACTAAGACGATTATACCACATTCTTCCAGATTGTTTTAACCCATAGAGTGACTTTTTCAATTTTATTGAAAACATCTCTTTGGGCATGTGATTTTCTGGTAGTTTTAGTCCATCAGGGACTTTCATATAAATATTTGTGTCAAGTGACCCATATAAATATGCAGTCACTACATCCATTAACCTCATTTGCAATCCTTTTGAAACTGTTAAGCTTACCAGAAATCTTAGTGTAGTTGCATCAACTACGGGAGACTATGTCTCATCATAATCAATCCCTGGCTTTTGCGAGAAGCCTTAGGCTACTAGCCTTGCCTTATATCTAATAACTTCATTTTTCTCATTTCGTTTTCTCACGAATACTCATTTGTACCCAACTGGTTTTACACCTTTTGGTATTTGGGTTATTTGACCGAATACCTCACTTTTTCAAGTGATTTCAATTCTGCTTGAATTGCTTCTTTCCATTTTGGCCAATCTTTTCTGCGGCGACATTCATCTACTGTATTTGGTTCTATATCATTTTCATCGTAGGTCATTTCAACCGCTATGGAGAAAGCAAAGATTTCATTCAAGACAACATCTTTTCGATTCCATTGTTGCTTTGTAGAAACATAATTAATTGAAGTTTCATTGTTGACTATGCTTTCATGTTCATGTTCTTCTGGAACATGCTTATCTTCATTTTGTTTTCATCTTGAATTTCATCATGCTCCTTTGGAGGATTTATATTAATTTCGTTTGTTGTTTCTTCTTGCTTTTTCATTTTTCTCGGTTTTGAGTCTTTAGAACCGGGTGGTCTACCACGTTTTCGACGTGCTATTGACTCATCTTCAATGGTCTTATTGTCACTAGGAATTTCAATTCGTGCCGGGGCATTCTCAGCATGCACATGTGACTTTGTCACTTTCTTAGTATCTGTGAATGCATCTGGCAATTGGTTTGCAATACTTTGCAAATGAACAATTTTCTTGACTTCTTGTTCACATGAATTTGTTCCCGGGTCCAGAAACGACATCTGCGATGCGTTCCATGTTATTTCTATTTTTATGTTTTGTCGGTCCACTTTCTCTCCCCCTAAGGATGGGAATACTGACTCATTAAAATGACAGTCAGCAAATCGAGCCGTAAATAAATCACCAGTTATTGGCTCTAAATATTTGATAATTGATGGAGATTCAAATCCAACATATATTCCCATCCTTCTTTGTGGACTCATTTTAGTACGTTGGGGAGGAGCAATAGGTACATGTACATCGCACCCAAAAATTTTCAAATGTGAGACATTCGATTCTCGACCTGATACTAATTGTAACGGTGAGAATTTATGATAGGTTGTCGGCCTTAATCTTATCAATGCTGCTGCATGTAATATAGCATGACCCCAAGCAGAAGAGGCCAATTTTGATCTCATTATTAATGGTCTTGCAATTAATTGTAATCTTTTGATTACTGATTCAGCAAGACCATTTTGTGTATGTACGTGAGGCACAGGGTGCTCAACAACAATCCCAATAGACATGCAATAGTCATTAAAAGTTTGGGATGTAAATTCCCCAGCATTGTCTAATCTTATCCTCTTTATTGTATGAAATGGGAATTGAGTTCTTAATCGAATTATTTGAGCCAGAAGTTTTGCAAATGCAACATTTCTACTTGACAAAAGGCTCACATGTGACCATCGAGTAGATGCATCAATTAATACCATGAAATAGCGGAATGGTCCGCATGCGGGGTGAATAGGCCCACGAATATCTCCCTGTATTCTTTCTAAAAACATTGGAGATTAAGTGGTAGTCTTATTTATTGATGGTCTAATTATCAATTTGCCATGCAGAGCATGATAATTCATTTGACCGAGGAATTTTGACATTCTTTATAGAGTGTCCAATTGAATTTTCAATGATTCTATGCATCATTCCTGTGCCAGGATGGCCAAATCGGTCATGCCATAGAGTAAATAATTCTCTATTATCTAACTTCTGGTTAGATATCATATTAATTTCAATCGGACGTATATCTATGCGATATAGTCCCGAGGAAATTGCTGGCAATTTTTCATAGATGTATTTCTTGCCGCCTTTTTCTGCCGTGAGGCATATAAATTCCTCTTGATTCACCGTCATGGTTTCCAAATGGTAACCATTCAGACATACATCTTTGAAACTTATAAGGTTTCTTCGATATTTACTCGAATATAATGCGTCATTGATTATCAATTTTGTCCCATTTGGAAATATAATATAGGCTTTTCCAGAGCCTTCAATTAACTTGGTTGTCCCAGATATTGTGCTAACATTTGCCTAGAATATTGTAAGTTTTTGAAAAACACTCTTTATTTTTCAATATGGTGTGTGTTGTCCCACTGTCGAGGAGACATTGTTCTTTGGATCCAACTTCTGGCAAATCCATATCTTCATAAATAATAAATATGAAGATCAGTATAAGAAAATGCATATTTTATTAATAATCAAAAGAGGGGATACATGAAAATGATTATTGAAGTAATTAAAATAAACTAAGTATATTAATGCATTGCAAAGTTGTTTTCGGCTTCAACATTATCCATAAAAAAATCTGAAACATCAAGGCTGGGCATGGATGTATTAGCTTCGTTAATAAAATTTGCTTCAACATTTTTCCATTTGTTCTTTATTGAAGCCTGATATAGGTCTACCAAATGTTTGGCAGTACGACATGTGCGACCCCAATGCCCAGTCATGCCACATCTGTAGCAAGTGTCATTTCCTTTATAGGACGGCTGCCTCTGATTTCCAGATGATTGTCCCCAATTTTTATCAGAATTTTTAAAATTGTTATTTCTTGGGGAAAATCGACCTCTGCCACGTCCACGCCCTCTGCCACGGTAATTACCACGTCCTCTCCCACGACTGTTGTAATTACCGCTTCTACCTCTATGTATAGCATTTGCTTCAGGTGGATCAGAGCTTTTTATTGCATTTATTTCATGTGTGGCTGAAGACCCCGTAGGTCTAAGATTATGATTTTTCAGCAGAAGATCATTATTTTGTTCAGCCACAAGTAGTACTGATATCAGCTCAGAGTACTTTTTGAAAGCTCTGAACCTGTATTGTTCTGCTAATATTATATTAGAAGCGTGGAAGGTGGGGAGCGTTTTTTCTATCATCTGCTCTTCTGTGATGGGATGATCACAGTATTTCAACAATGATACAATTCTAAACAATGTTGAATTGTAATCACTGACTGCTTTAAAGTCCTGGAATCTCAAATTGAGCCAGCCAAAATGTGCCTTTGGGAGGAGCATATTTTTGTGATGCCCATATCTTTCACTCAGGCTATCCCATAGTTCTTTGGGATCCTCCACAAGGAGATATTCAGTTTTAAAACTTTCATGTAAATGATGCCTGAGAAGGACTAAGGTTTTTGCCTTTTCTTGTTCAGTCGCTTTTTTAACTGATGTGGCTGATGTAGTTGCATCACCTTGTTGGGTTGTCGCACCTTTAATTGTATGTTCCAGTCCTTGGGCCTTTAAATTCATTTGGGCGTCCACCGTCCATTCTAAAAACTTTTGCCCGGATAGATCTAGTATGTTAAATTGTCTTTTCACTAGATCTCCCATTTTTTACTACAAACATGTAAATATTTGAAATTAGTAAATGATAATAAATCATATATATTATCTCCCCCTGATTTATATCATTACTAGCTTTATATGCACGCGATACGTGCGTTAATTTCAAAACTTGTTATTCTATTATATATGTCATCCGTTATAGTTATGATTACACTTAAAATGTGAAAGATCTATAGTTAGATGAATTTAGATATATTAACTCAGTAATGTAAAAAACTAACAAAAGGTGTGAGTGATTTTTAATATTAATTTTTTGTGAATGAATTTTGAACAAAAAGAATAGACATAATGAGTTGATTTTACTGAATTAAAGAGTATCAAAGGTAGTGAGTGTTTCAGATTTTTCAGGTGGACATTGTGTATACCATGCATCTTCTCTTATAAAAATAAGGTCAAGATATTTTGTAAATTAAATTTTTTGGTTGAAATATTTGATGCATATACCATTTTTAAGTTGTTCAGAATGGCAAGTTGAAATGAGAAAGGGTTATTACTACATTGTTTTATTTTGTAACTTTTTTCATTCCATTAAGGGTATTTCAGTATTTCTAGAGGGGGACACCATCTTCCTCCCCCCTTCCCTTATATAATAAAGATAATTATACATAAATAGTACAAACAACAAATAAAAACCAAAAAAAATACTAAAATAGTGTACAACAATAATGAAGCAAAAAAAATATGCCAAAAAAAAAACAACGAGTGAAAGAAAAAAAACTTCCTAAAATGCACTGAAAAATACAAAAGAAAAATGATATTCATGTGCATTTCTTTTCGTCATTCTTCCGGGGAGATAAAAAAAATTTTGCCTCCTACTTGTGTATGAGGAGATATATCATTAATGCCATAAGAAGGAAAAAGAAACCGGCTATAAGGAATAAGTATAGCCTTATTATCCTAAAATCCTCCTCAAAAGAAGAAGATGAAGGTGGAGGACGGTTGTCGTCGCCGTGGAACATGGTGGTCGGAAGGTTGAGGAAGAAGAGAAAATGTTTGTGAGTGTAGAGGAAAAAGTTGGAAGAAGATAAGGATATGTGTGGTGAAAAATGGGGCGGGTAATCCGCTTTTATAGAGGGTTACCCCTAACTATGCAGTTCATCTACAGTTAAAAATATACAATGCAATAAAATTATATGTATTAAATTGGTCTACTATTATGCATGTTAAAATGGTGATATAATATATGTAACTACAAATGCGAAAAAGAAATAGAAGATTAGAGACAATAATATATAATAGTATTATGAATGCTTGTTTCCTGCATACATATAACATTATTGCACATATAAGAGATAATAATTTTATCACTTCACTAGGGCGTCCATATAAACGACGGCAAGTTAAAAAAAAAAAATTAACCCGTCCATATAGGCGGTTCAAGAGCAGAAGAAATAACATAAAATAAATGTCCTTACCCTCCATGAAGGTGGCTTTTATTATCAAATTATTTATTTTCTGGGTTAGTGGCATGGTGACGTTTACTACTAGTCCATTCCTGTTCATCCCTATCTCTTTTATTACTTGGTGGAGGTTGATTTTCAGTTGGTTGTATAGGAGGGTTATTATTGGTGTTGGGAACAGGGGTTTGTGGGTTATCTCTGGTATGGGTATTTGTACCGTCGTTAATGTTACTGGGTCGGGGCTGTCTTACAGTTCCCCTTGCTGGGTTGGTAGTGAATGGCACATTGTTTCGCTCTATGCAAAAGTAAATACCCGAGACAGAGACATTGTGTAAACAATGTTAATCCCGTTACTTTGTTGATCCATGATTGGATAGTAAAGGTTTGGGCTTGGAGAAAAAAAATTTAGAACTTGAAACAGAATGGATGTATACCTTTATTTTTTTTCGGTAGCAAACTCGTGCTGATAACGTGTTGTGAGAAAAATGTAGAGAGAGAAGTTATTGATAAAAATATATCAGAGTGTATTGTATTCAATTGATGTAAAACTGATTTCTTACATCGATGGTATTTACAGGCAAAATTTTTCTACTGTGCACAATTGTAAGTTCAACAATCTTCAGCGCGGCGTAAGAAATTTGCGGTGGGAAGAAAATTTACGTGACATGCATTGAATGCATGCAGGAAAATGTGGACTTCACATGTGAACAGTGGAATTTACCATTCCACTGTTTCTCAACACGAAACTATATTTATAATAATCAACTTTTTTTTGGGAAAAACTTAACTTATAAAATAAGGTTGTCAAAAATGAGTAGAATCCTTTTCAATTATTAAATGAAATGGATGGTTATTTTCCTGAATCAATGGTAGGAATGCATGAAAGGGGAAAATACGGGGGTCGTGAGAAATTCTTGTTTCGCTAGAGTTATCATGAATTCATGATCTTAACATATGAAATGGACATAATGAAACGGAAAGGATCATAATATTTCAACAACTATCTTATAAGATGTACTATATTTTTGTTGTAGATAGACCATTACCTTATGCCGGATTTCAATGAGTTGACCTATTTTCCACCCCCTGCAAGTGACATGACCGTTAAAGAAACTCTTTGATTCCCTTTTTTCCTATATTTGCTTGCAGCCCTTCTACGTCTCTCCTGCTTGGCGGATCGATGTCGGGAATTAGGCCAACTTACCGTCATCCCACATAGATTAGTGGTTTATACTCTCTCTGTCCTAAAAAGTTTTTATCTTCGGCCGGATATTTGCATCCCATAGTTGTCGTCACACTTTTCTTTTTGGAGAGACTGAGGTCATAGGTAGAAATGATCGAGCATCACATAGCTCAATATATTATGCACTCTTGACAGAGAACTTAGTCAACTTACCATTTTTATTTCATTGCCACACCCATGCATCACATAACTCATGCCTTGGTAATGGTATTTTTTTTGAATAGCCTGGACCTCCCAAGGATTGAACAACGTCGTTAGCACTTCTATTTTCCATTTACCCTCCTCTACAAGCTCATGTACCGTCTGTGGTCTATCCTCCAAACTCCTCACCTCACTCTGCTGCACACGAAACTTGGACAGACTTGGCACCCATGGATCATGCCATATATGTGTTGTTGCCCCATTACCAATTACATTACAAGCTCCCTTCAAAACAACATCTCGAGATGAAAGAATTGACTTCCAAGTAAAACTTGCATTCGGGCTCAATTCACATCCAAGAAGTCTTTCGTAGGAAAGTATTTTCCTTTTAGCACTCTAGCCATTAAGGAGTTAGGAAAGTAAGCACTCTCCACGCTTGTTTGGCAAGGAGTGCTCTATTAAATATCTCAAAATTTCTCACACCAAGCCCTCCTTATTTTGACAGAAACATTTTTCCCCAAGCCACCCAAGCCATTTTTTTCTCAATCTCTTTTTTGACCCCAAAACAAGCTTCTTCACATTATTTCAATCCCCGCAATAATACTCTTTGGAATCTCGAAACACTACATAGCATAAGATACAAAATATATATAAATATAGAGTATAATTTGATATCAAGTACTTCATTAGTTTCTTTTTAGTTGACTCATTTTGACTTATAACTTCAGCAACAAACTTTACTTTGATCATCTTTTTTTATTTATGCTAATAAATATTATAGTCATGTAGGATCTTCTTAGATTATTCTCATTACATATTATCGAAAATATCAACTTTTTAAGATTTCTGCTTACCAACGTACAAATTAGAAAATTATAAATAATTGAAATTGTTTATTAACAAACGTGATAAATGAAACAAGTCAACTAAAAAAATTGGAGGAAGTATGAATAAACTGATGACATATGTTATATGTATAAAATGATATCAAATATGTATAAACTGATATAATATGTATAAATTGATATCAAATATGTATAAATTAACGAAATGTGTAAAACTGGTATTAAATATGTACATATTGATATCAAATATACATAAATCGATAGAATATGTGCTAACTAAAATTTGTGAAATTCCTTTCAGACGCGTCTTAGCCAAAACGTGTTTGGGGGTGAGAATTGATTTCTTTCAGCATGAGGAAAAATCTATTCAAATATATTAAAAGGATTTCCTATCATATGCCATATCATCCATCTTCCAGTTTCGCATTAAACAAAAAAAAAATTCAAAAAGCTAATAAAATCAATTATGAAATTTGTAAATAATATTATCTCTATACTATAAGGGAAGAGGGGAGCAATGGTGTCCCCATTTGAGATTACATTTTTACCCCTATTAAATAAATTATATTTTAAGAAAAAAACTTCAAACAACACTCCTAAACAACTCAAAGTCAACACAATCAATGCAAATCAACAAAAAATTGACAAAATTATATTACTTTTAAAAAAGGAAATTCCCAAACAATTTAAAGTCATCACAATCAACATAAAATTGACAAAATAATATTAAATAAGGAAATTTACCATAAATTTAAAACGACACATTGAAAAACATACATATGATTATTGATTAGAAAAGTCCATAAAACAAAATTAGAAGTGTGATATTGAAATACTTATAGATAACAATGTAGTATGTAAACTTGATGATGATTTTGATGTATTTAGAAACTTATACATCTTTTATCAATAAAATAAGACTCTTTATCTAAATGAACATTGTGAACCATCACATAGTTTTAACTCCAACTATATGTTAAAAACAACAAAAGGTTACTGACATTTAATTTCTAATTGCTTTATGCATTATATGTACTTCATTGATTTCAAATTATCTGCTCATAAAATAGCACAATTAAGAAGATCTAAAGTTATTGAAATGCTATAGACAATTACTTTTTTTTTTTTGTGAGGTAAGATGAAGGGGACTCACTTGAGGGGAGATAAGGCCATAAGGGGAAATCCTCAAATGAGTCCCATGAGGTTTGATCCCTAGACCTCAGGGATATGAGGTGAGAATCGACGTCACTACTCCACCACCTCAACCTCTATAGACAATTACTTGGGGAAAGAAAAAATTTAAAGGGTTTACTACGAAAGAATAACCAACAAAGAAAATAATTAAAGCACGCATCGCCGAAATCGAAAATGGTAGTTTCTCTAAAAAAAGATTTATAGAAAGACCAAATCAATGGTCCACGTGTAAAACTCTGATTGGGTAACACACGTAGCTGTGGGTCCATCCAAAGGGTTTTTCTTCACAGCGTCATGAACCTTCTTCTCCGATCATCTCCCACTCTTTTAACACAAACAACACTCACTTCACATCACATCACATCACATTTCACAGAAAGAGAGAAACTTTGAAAAGAAAGAAAGAAAGAAATGCAGAGATCGAATTTTAGCAGTATCATAAGCTTATTATTGACAATATGCTTTTTTTATACTCATACTAATGCATTGTACAGTGCTTCATCACCCGTCCTTCAGCTCACTCCCTCTAATTTTAAGTCTAAGGTATCTCCTTTATTTCATTGTTCATCTTTTTTATTTTTTTTTTATTTTTTTATATGTTGGTTTAAATTCTAATAAAGATCTGATTTGGTAAATGTTCAATCTTTTTTATTTCTTCATTGCTTTTTCAGATTTTTTTATCTGGGTAGTTCTTGATTTACATGAAATTCGTGGGTTTAGTTTAGAATAAAGTTGTGTGTGAGGAGGAGGTAATTGAGAATTATGTTAATTTTTCCTTGTTTTCTGTTAGTAATTGTAATTTCTAGTTTAATGCATCGTTTTTATTTTATTTTAATGGGTGTAAATCTGCCAATATGTCTCTAATGCTGATTTTCAGTTCGAGTTATTTTTTTCTGGGTTTTGATTGACATATTTAGATTTATGTGTTGCTTTGATAAATGATAATGATTCATTAGAAGTTCTTGTTACTGAGGAAATTCATTTGGTGTGGCAAATATAGGGGGGAGGGATTGTAAGTAATGCTTAAAATTCCTTTATGTTTTAGTAATGCAATCGGGTTTTCCGCTTTCTAGGAGGTCTTGGTCGTTAGTTGAATGTTTGTGTTTTACCCCCTTCTGGGTTTTGATTGGTGTGAATGAATTAAATTTGCTATAAAGAGGAAGAGTTCTGATAGGGTGGTTATTCATGGCAGGTTTTGAATTCAAATGGTGTTGTCCTGGTGGAGTTTTTCGCGCCATGGTGTGGTCACTGTCAATCTTTAACACCGATATGGGAGAAGGCGGCCTCTGTCTTGAAAGGTGTGGCTACAGTTGCAGCACTTGATGCTGATGCTCATAAATCACTAGCTCAGGTTTGCCTTTAGCTAACCTCATAATTTACTGCTATTAGTAGATCATGGTATGTGCTATTCACAGTGTCAAAATTTTGTTTGTCCAAGCAGTAATAAAAGTTCTGACGATTCTTACTATTCTGAAATAATGTAACAATTAGGAAGCCTCCTATTCTTTGGGTCCAATTTGCTGTTCAAATGATTTAAGATTGATTTGGTATGCTAATATTTTTGAAAAAGAGGAGTAATCTGAATAAGGGAAGATTGGAATTTGTTGCACTCTTGCTAGCAAAATTGCTGATAATTTATATTGCAGAATCCACAGAGACTTGTTTTTCATTATTCCTGATATGGCTCTAGAGTCTAAAGTTCTAAACTTTTGTTTTTTTGGTTTCCTGACATGTGAAGGAATATGGCATCAAAGGATTTCCTACAATTAAGGTATTTGTAAATGGAAAGGGTCCTGTTGATTACATGGGAGCAAGGGATGTCAAACCTATTGCAGAATTCGCTCTCCAACAGGTTGGTGTCTTGCCTTAGGAGTCATGTTCTTTTATCTAAATACAGTTTCGTGGCTCATCAATTGTGTATTATGTGCTAATGGAAGGGAGACAAATATTTCACTCCATAGAAACTGTATCTTTTAAACTTGGGAACCTAAACCTAGTACATGATTGTTTCATTTCTGCTGAACATCTTGTGAGTTCTGCAACCAAATTATTTGTCGATTCATCATTTTATGTGAATACCTTTTTTTTTTCCGTAAACATCTGCTCCATACAGTCCAACAATGTGAAGTCAGCTGAATGATATTTGATTCACCATTCAATAAGCTCTTGAGGGTCTTGTATATGATAGCTTGTGCTGTGTTGAGGGTAGGAGTCGAGGAGGGAAGGGGGAATTCATATGCGGATCTTTCCTCGTGTTGAGGCATTTATTTTAACTTTAAACCCTTCAACCTGGATTAGAAAGACATATATTAACAAATTTTTCAACTAGCAGTCACATAAGAATTCTAGTTTTCCATTTGATTTAGTCTCTTGTCGTCCAAATAGACGTAATCTTCAGGCTTGGAGGAGGGGGAGTCGGTATGCAGACATTTCCCAGTGTGGAGGGATGTTGTTTTTACTTTTCACCCTTCAACCTCTATAAGACATATATTAACAAACTTTTCAACGAATAGTCACGTAAAATTCTTAATTCCGTTTGATTTAGTCTCTTGTAGTTCATATAGGACGTAAATCTTAAGGCTTGGAAAAATTACTACTACTTTCTCGCTGATGTACGTTATCAAACCATTGCCTTTAGACTGTCAAGGACTACCCCCTTCCTATCCTTTCAATCTAAAGATAGAAGGAGAACTGGACAAGCTGCGGAATTGGAGTTGCCTTTTGCTTTCTTATACTTGAAGAGAGGTGATACAGAAGTGGTGGTGTACTTTTTCGCAATATGTTTTATGTCCTTGATGGTTTACTTTTCTTAACAGATCTTTGCCTATTATATGTGTTTAGCCCATGAAGATTGCTTTTGATTTATTTAAGCCATCATGCTAGTGGTTCAGTCTTTCATTGGAATGGAAGGTTCACAAGCAAACAGATATACGTTAATTGCTAAGAAGCCAACCAAGCCAGTCGTTTAAAAGGCCAACAGCCTGTGAAATTTATAAGAAGGATCAGGAGCAGGATTTATATAGTCACTCACAAGTCAACAAAATAGATATTCTCGGCCAAGCTTGTTAGCCCGGAATTCCACCTTGAATGGGTAAAGAACAAGAGGCAAAGCTAGCACTTGTGTGATCATAGATAGATGTGCACTTACGTTGCAAAATGAAGTAATCTGATGCCACCTTTACATTTTATATCTTCTATGTCAATGATATATCTGATACATCGCAATTTCTACTATGCTTGAAGCCAAGATACATGTATGCTTAGCTCTGGATGACTTTATGATGATGCCAAATCTGTAGACAATAGTGTCAGAGTATCTTAATTCTTCCCAAAATTGTTGACACTTGGAAATGCAAGGTTGATTAATGACACCCATAACCAAGAACATTGCATAATTAGAATCCAAGTTGTAATTGTCACAAACCTGAGCCAATAGAAGGCATTAGTTACCAAGCAAATAAAGTAGCGTTGTTAGAACACTATGGGTGCTAATGTTATCTTTCTTGCTTCTTAATTGATGCTGTGTCTATAACTCTATTTCGAAGGTCACTCTATCTATTTCTCATGCTTGAATTTTCCAGTAGACTGATTTTTCTGTCCTAAGAGAGCTTGTCCGTATTTAGATGTTTGAGTTGTTTGCAGGTGAAGGCACTTCTGAAGGACCGTCTAAATGGAAAAACAGGAGGATCAAGTGAGAAGAAGTCTGAGCCCAGTTCTTCAGTTGAGCTGAACTCACGTAACTTTGATGAATTGGTGCTGAAAAGCAAAGATCTTTGGGTTGTAGAATTCTTTGCACCTTGGTATATCTTTAATGACTTCGTTTTTTGAATTGTTGTTACTTCATCATCTCGATCCTCAAGATATTTATACTTATCCTATGAAGCACTGAAAATCTCTTGGACCTTAGGTTTCCCCGTTTCTAAAACCATTTCGTTCCCGAAATCCCAGCTGCTTTGGAGCTAATGAACGGAAATGGTTGGGATCTGAAAGTTTTGCTGTTTTGTGAAACATTTACATCTCCAAGGCCCCACTTGTTGTATGCTACATAGCTCACTTGCATGAGTTGTCATTGGGAAAGAACATCACAATGAGCTAATTTATATGTATGATATAAACTTGGTTTTATAAATACTCTGCATATAAATTATTTTCATGATCTTTAAATATGTCAACATGTTTGGAAGAGATTACCCTATTCTGATCAAAGCATTTGTCTAATAGTAGTGGCTGTATTGGGCTGAAGATGAAAGTCTTAGATCATACTGAGTTCTTTCTGATTGAATAATTGCTTGTGCCTAATATATTCTATGGCCAGAAATTGTCTGATATGCTCCATGAGTTTGCATTTGACTGATGCATTTTTATTCTAGGTGTGGTCACTGCAAAAAACTTGCCCCAGAGTGGAAGAAAGCAGCAAATAACTTGAAGGGTAAAGTTAAGCTGGGTCATGTCAACTGTGATGAAGAGAAGGTAAAAGTTTTGTTCCATGTTTATGTCTATTATTCTAATTTCGTAAAGATGTTTTGACATGTAGGGTGTAACAAAAGGCTGATATGTGGGTTGATCTATTGTTTGATTATTTATGCGGAAGTTTTAACTATAAATTTAGTTGTTCTTTTCTTTGAGGTAGTTGGTTTATTCTTCAGTGGTACTTGATTTGTTGTCTCTGCTCTCAAATATTCATGTGATGAAGAATTAATACGATAGTGTCAACTTCCAGATTGATAGTTCCCTTGTATGTATGAAAATAATATGTATTTTAGTTTTTCAACTTCACATTAGATCAGGATGCTGTTGAATTTCTAATTTCTCTAGTGACATATTATAGTAAAACGGTGGCTAAATTTCCACATTGTTGGTTTTTCAGTCTTTGATGAGCAGGTTTAAAGTGCAAGGATTCCCAACCATCTTAGTGTTTGGTGCTGACAAAGACAGCCCATTTCCTTATGAAGGTGCAAGATCTGCTTCTGGAATCGAGTCATTTGCTCTTGAACAGTTGGAAACAAATACTCCTCCTCCTGAGGTCATTGAGCTGACCAGCCCGGTAAGCTTACATTTCTGAATAATCTTTATAATTTCCTTTTTGTACTTATTTAACTAGTCGTTTGTGAACCCTTTCCAGTTTATTTGAAAGTATATAATATAAAATGAAACTAAACCGATCTTGTTTAAGTAGGATGTCATGGAAGAGAAGTGTGGTTCTGCTGCCATCTGTTTCGTTTCTTTCCTGCCTGACATCTTGGACACCAAGGCTGAGGGAAGGAACAAGTACCTAGAGATGTTGCTGTCAGTAGCAGAGAAATTCAAAAGAAGTCCTTACAGGTAACTATCATTTTGCTTATCTTAGGGCTCTTTCAATGTGACTGTCAGTTTTTACTTTTTGAATTTAAGATTTAAAAGTCATGATATAGGCCGTATAATAAACTTCAAATTAGTGATACTTATACTAACCATGTTTATTCCGAAAAATGGCAACAGAAAGCTGAAAACTACTTTTTCTAGTTTCCATTTTGCTGTTTTTAGTTTTTGAAAAAACAGGAAACTGAAAATTAAAAACGATAATAGGCACTGGAGTTTTGGACATAGAAATTTATTAACCTCTTTTAACTAACAAGTATCTCTTGGCACTTGAGTTTTCTACTCCTTTATCTCTTTTCTCGGAACGAGTAAGGAAGAGAGGATTGATGGGGACCAAACTCGTACTGAGCATATGCTAGTGAAATATTTTCTAATAGCATTTTCTTGCAGCTTTGTCTGGGCAGCTGCAGGTAAACAGCCAGATCTTGAAAAGAATGTGGGTGTTGGTGGGTATGGTTATCCTGCTATGGTGGCCATTAATGTCAAAAAAGGTGCCTATGCTCCACTTAAGACGGCGTTTGAGCTTGACCATTTAGTGTAAGCCTATTTATATCCCATACTAAAACCACCTTTTGTTCTTCTCTAAGATATCTAAATCCACCTTTAGATAATCGTTTTGAAATCATGAATGCAGAGATTTTGTGAAAGAAGCAGGGCGCGGTGGGAAGGGTAATCTCCCAATGAATGATACTCCCAAGATTGAGAAGATTGAAGCTTGGGATGGTAAAGACGGCGAAGTCATTGAAGAGGATGAGTTCTCTCTTGATGAACTCATGAAGGATGAGGATGGCACTGATAGCAACAAAGATGAATTGTAAACTGGTTGAATTTAGAGAATAGGACAATCACTTGGGCTCAAGAGAGAATTTTTTCCCCCTCTTCTAAAATTAGCATTTTGGCCAACTACAAATAGAATTGTATTGTGTGGAGAATCTCATGTACTGTCAAACTGAGTTCGATTAATGCTCCATTTGATGGTATTCTAGACTCAGGTGGGAATTTGTTTCACTTTTTATTTTTTCCCTTTTTAATAATTAGAAGTACGGGCGTAATTAAGTCAATTAAGAGGAGAAATGTGTAGGACTATGGTGTAAAGTACAGAGGGAAGACTGAAAGAGAGCAAAAAACCATTAATCTGAGGACTGAATGCCAATAACCGTGGATGATACAATCAGAATATCATGAGGCTCAATATAAATTACATTTACTGACTCTCTTAATCCCAAAACAATATTCACACGTACTCTTTGAGGATGCTCGAAATACTTAGTTGTCACATTTTTTAAAAACATTGGTTTACTGATTGGTTCTTCTAAAAATAGCACTCCTAAGATCGAGTAGTATGGAGTAGATTCCTTTTTCATGCGACAATGACCAAATATGAGTTACTATTACCTAGTAACTTCTGTGTTATATTTTCACGGAAAATGATACACGCAATGATGCAAAACTGCACATAAGCGGAATTACCAAGCAATCACTAAGTTAAGCGTGATATTGTCATAGTTTCATAAACTAATAATATACACTATATATCGAAACCATTTTTCTTTTGAAGGTTGATATTGTGTTCTTTTTAATCATGAAGAATAATTATTTCTGAATTAAGAGGGTAAAAAGAGCTTTATAAGAAGTATAATTGAAGGGTAATTTTGTTGATTTTGCTAACTTCTAGATTTTCTAATATTCAAGCCTTGTTCACTTTACCTACTTTTTACTAAGCTCAAATTTACTAGATTCTCTATTGTTTTCTCTTGTATATATCATAACTTATCCAAAATGCCCCTCAGAAAATAAAAATTCTATTTTTGCCGAATATAATTGCTTTAAGGTGAACTGAATCGCGCCTTTGCTAGCATGGCGTTCGGTATCCATCGTTACTCTAGTTTTCAGCAACCATTAAACAGATTTTTATTCTCTGATAAAGCTTCCTTCAAAATGAACATATTACATGGAGATATATACATCCTCAGCTTTTACATAATAACATGCCCTAAAATAAATAGCTAGTGTCTATAAAGAAGAATATACAAAGTCGCAGTCATCCTCTGACCTCCAACCCCAAAAACAAAAAAGAGAAACTTAGAAAAACAGGCAACAAGTACAAAAAAGTGGTCCTCTCTTCCGTAGTTCAGATATTGAGCACTCTGTTAGAAATGATGGAAGCCATCAACTTAAATTACTTCAAGTAGATTCATTTTTCACGCGACAAAAGAATCGCCATCTAGAAGTTAATTCTGTATATTCTCGTCAAGCAATCTTTCCGCAATGGGGAGTCGGTAAATATGGCTTTGATGAATTCTACAACCTGCAATAGATAGCTTCTTGAAAAAACTCTAAATCTTCACAAACTTCACAAAGTTTCTGCAATAGCTAGCATACCTCTGTTAAAACAAATCCACAGCCATACAGGTCTCCACATTCCCAAGCTTCCGTGATGGACTTTAACGGCAAGTCCAGCAGTTCTAAAGAATACAACAAACAAATAAACAACATTTAATAAAAAAAATACAATTCCATAGATCCCGGGGACGGGGGTGGGTCCGTGTAGCACTATACCAGATAATTTGCGAAGTTTTCCCAAGGATGGAATGTCTGCTTCAAGTGGACGTGAAAAGTTCTCATCAGATTTCTTATCAACCTTAATAGTGTCCAGGGCATCTAGCAATGGTGCAAGACTCTCCAATAACATATAAATCAGCCTTTGAAGCTGAAAATACAATGATAAAAACGTTAATGAACTTAGGAACAAAGTCATTCAGAAAAAAAAAAAGAAACACAATTAAGGTTTAACGCACTTGCAGGGTTTCTTCGGCAGCTATATCATCTAGGAAGAGTATATCCTGTGTAATTCTTGAAAAAACTGATTCCAGAGCCATACACATACACTTTTTGTATGTTGAAGGAAGTAACACAGGCTGCCATAGCATACGGACTTTCTCAAGGATGAAAATAACCTGATAGGGACAAATTAATTTAAATTACAACAAGGCAACGTAAGCATATAGGAATAACAGTCTGTCCATCGAAATATGTGGTTTATTACCCGCTCTAAGCTAAACTTTGCAGACTCGTATTGAGGCATTTGATGAGTATTCTGATATCCATCAGCTCCATCTATAGCCTAAAAAACCATGATATTGTAAAAGAAGAAATATTAATTTAAGTGGTAGTGGCAGTTTCAGTTTAGTCAGCACCAAATGTATCAAAAGAAATATTCGATATATATTAAAGCAACTCATACCTCCTTCAAGTTCGAGATAGTAACTTGAACGTGCTGCTGGAGTATGTCTTCTGCCAATAGCTGCAATCTAGGAGCTATATCAACAAATATGGCATGCTCTTTCAAGAAGCTAGGGAAGTCTGGTCGGTACTGAAAACAAAGTAATAGATGCATAAGCTAAAGAAACGGAGAGGGTAAGGAGCAATAGGGTAAAGAAGCCAAGTAACCTTAATTTTGAAGCTAAAGACATGCTTTAACATCCCCACTAATAGTTTGAAGCCTTATTTTTTTTTCTTTATCTTTTTGTTGATATTAGTATTAGCTGGTAACAAACTCAATTACTAGCTTTTTAGCTACTCCAGTTCTCAATTTCTTTTTCTTTGACAAGCTGGTTCATGTTTGGTAGATGGTAATGCTTATCTATTACCATCCGTTATTTGTCTAGATAATATCATATCAATGTGCATGATAATGTTATTTTAGCCCTAAGCTTTTGATTTTCTTCATAATCCATTACCATCCGTTACCACTTTAGAGGTGGTACTGAATGGGAGTGGAAATTGGTAAAAGAATCACATGTATAAAGATGGGATTCCTTTACCATCGTAACGAGTACGAAATTTGTTTTGCAAATTACATAAAACTTCATTACCATTACAACCATATAATACCACCCGCCAGATGGGGCATATACGTTTTGTCATACAGATATACATCACTTGTTAGTTTTAGATTGTCAACAATACAAGATACTAAGATAGCCAGGAGCCAAATTCAGAATTTAGATAGCAAACATTTCTTCATACCTCAAATGCAAGCCCCAAAACTTCTTGGGAGAGATAAAGACAGTCATTGTGCATAAGAACAGCAGCCTGGTTGATGCTGTCACGCTGTCGCTGTAACTTCACAAGTTAAAAAACTAGATAAGTTATAATCATTAGAATACAACAGCCCAAAGACAAAGTATTGTTATATACCAACAAGGCAACACCTTATACAATGTAGACGGACATATTTTCTAATACAATGAACTACTTCCTCTGTCTCAATGTAAATGCCCACATTAATATTTAAGGATGCCCCCCCCTTTCACTTAATTTTTCAAGGCAACAAAAGTAAAATTTTTAATTATTTGAGACTAACTGGACATTTTAGTCTAATAAGAGTAGTACAAGCATATGATGGGAAAAGTTTGGAACTCACTGAATTATTAATCTAGACCAAAGGTACTCTTGATTTTTATCCTAAATTACAGGCAGAAGTTTATTTTAAGATGGTGTTGTGACAGATGCAATTAACGAAACAAACAATTCATGAACAATTGACCCAAGGATTTAACGTGGTTCACTAATAATGTGTTAGCTACGTCCTGCAACAAACCCAGCTAGGAAGAGGCCTCCTATACTGCTCACTTACTCTAGGCGTGGCAGAAGGAATCAAAGGAATGGGAGTGCATAACAAATTCTGTTAACTGTATGCTGAGGTGTCACTCATGTGTCAGGAGAGTGTGGCTGCTGTAGCTATAAAAAGAAAGAGAGAAGAGAGAGAAAGGCATTCAGAAATTTGTGAGGAAAATACTAGTGGGAGAGTTCTGGCCTCTCGAATGCCAGGAAACACTTGTAATTATTTCTGCTTTCAATAATCAAATTATCTCTCTCTTGTTGCTGAGTTTGATTATTGACTGTTTGTGTGTATTTTGAGACTCTCTTGAGGGCTTGTATGAATTGCAGAGTTCCAATTCATTACAAATTGGTATCAGAGCAGGCGAGGAATGGCACCACCAACTGCAGCCCAGAATGCACAGAGGATGGATCAGTTTGAGGAAGAACTGGTTTCCCTAAAAAAATCCATGGCAGCAGAAATCGCGGAAGCAGTTTAGAAGGCAGCCCTGGAAATGCAAGTAATACTTACTACCCAGATTTCGGCAAGCATTGATCAGGCGTCAACTCGTTTAGAAGGAAGGATCGATCGCTCCCGCGAAAATCATGATGGGTTAATTGCGCAAATCCATGCTGACCAGGTGAAGTTCCAAACCGAGGTTAGATCCTCAATTTCTGACCTCAAATCTTCTATTCCAACTCAAAGATCACCATCGGAGGAGATAATATCACCGACGAATGATGACGTTTTCAATCCTGGACAAGGAGAAGGGGGTGCGTTTTCAGTTGGTTATGGAGTAGGATCTGGTGGTGGACCCGGCGGACCGGGCGGTGGAAGGATGGGTGGTAATGGGGGAGGCAATTGGCGATACCGGAAATTAGACATGCCCTTATTTGACGGGCAAGATCCGGATGGATGGATAGTGAGAGTGGAACGCTATTTTCGTTTCTACCGCCTTAATGAGGAGGAGAAAATGGAAGCAGCGGTGGTTGGATTGGAGGGTGAAGCCTTGTCATGGTTTCATTGGGAACGAAAGAGGAAGAACATCCTCGTTTGGACGGATCTCCGCGATCTGGTACTACAGCAGTTCCGGCCAGCGAATTCTGGTTCGTTATACGAACAGTGGTTGGCCGTCTCTCAGACGGGGTCAGTGTTGGAGTATCGTCGAAACTTCATAAATGGCAGCGCCATTGGAGAGCAGCACCATTGGAGAGGGTGCCTGAAAGGATTCTGATGGGGCAATTTTTGAACGGGTTGGATGAGGATGTCAAAGTGGAGGTTAGAATGCTAGGCCCCACAAACTTGGATCAAGCTATGGACAAGGCAGTACGGGCCGAGGAGAAGTTAAGGGTTTTTAAGGAGTCCATGGGCAGGGCAGGGCAGGCTCCACTACCACAAGATGGAATTCGGGGTCCATTAACAAGGGCCCAGTATCGTTGAGTGCAACCCCTAAATATAACCCATCAGTGCCCTCTTATGCCAGCAGCTGGGCACGTGGAAACGGAGGCCCAAATTCTCCAACCAGCTCCCAGGGTTCTATTCACCAATCTGTTAAAAACATTGGTGAAGTGCGTAGACTCACCGACAAGGAACTTCAAGAGAAGAAAGATAAGGGCCTTTGTTTCCAATGTGACGACAAGTGGTCAATCGGACATCGTTGCCGGCGCCGGGAACTGAGCGTTCTCTTAACACAAGGAGATGAAGAAGAAGAGGAGGAGCTCGGGGAGGAGCCACCGGAAATTCCCACAAACGAGGTTAGTCCCACAACTAAAGTATCTTTAAATTCAGTCATTGGGTTCACAAATCCAAAAACTATGAAGTTGTTGGGGACAACTCATGGGGTGGAAGTGGTTGTGATGATCGATCCCGGAGCAACACATAATTTTATTTCCTTAGATACAGTGAATAAACTGGGCTTGAAAGTCACCAATACAAAGAGCTTTAGGGTGTCACTAGGTAACGGAGAATCGGTGCACGGAACTGGTGAATGTGAAGGAGTCCAGGTTCACATTAATGACTGCATAATAGAGGAGGATTTCCTTCCCTTAAAATTGAGCAACTCTTATTTGATTGTTGGAGTGCAGTGGCTCGAAAAATTGGGAACAGTAGTGACGAATTGGAAATTGCAGACTATGCAATTCCAGATTCACAATGAGAAGGTAGTTCTCAAGGGAGATCCATCCCTTACCCGGTCACGGATTCGCTGAAAGCCATGTTCCGCACCATGCGCAAGGAAGGAGGGGGAATTTTGTTGGAGTTGAGTCAAATGGAGGGTAATGAGGCTACAGCAGCAGAAGAAACAGAAGCCGAGGTTCCACAATATTTGAGGGCCGTAATAGAGCAGTTTAAGGGGGTTTTCGAGTTGCCTAAAGGACTGCCTCCAAGGAGAGGGCATGAACATGGCATACTGCTGAAACAAGGCAGTGACCCGGTGGGCGTGAGACCATACCGATATCCGCAATACCAGAAGGATGAGATTGAAAAATTAATTAAAGAGATGCTGGAGGCAGGCATCATACAACCCTCAAATAGTCCCTTTTCCAGTCCGGTCCTTTTGGTGAGGAAAAAAGACGGATCGTGGAGATTTTGCGTAGACTACCGGGCCTTGAATAAGGAAACGGTGCCGGACAAGTACCCAATACCGGTGATCGACGAGCTGTTGGATGAGCTATATGGGTCTCATGTGTTCACCAAACTTGATCTGAAGCCGGGATATCACCAAATCTTGCTCAAACCTGAAGATGTCCATAAAACTGCATTTCGGACTCATGAAGGACATTACGAATTCTTAGTAATGCCCTTCGGATCGACCAATGCGCCTGCTACATTTCAATCACTAATGAATGAAATTTTCCGTCCTTTTTTGCGGCGTTTTGTGTTGGTATTTTTTGACGATATACTCGTATATAGTAGGACAGCAGCTGAGATTGGTACTGCAAACACTTGAGGAACATCAACTATTTGTCAACTACAAAAAGTGTGAGATTGGCCTTCCCGAGGTGGCCTATCTGGGTCACAAGATTTCTGGCCAGGGGGTTTCAGCAGACCAGGAGAAGGTAAAGGCTATGGTCGGGTGGGAGCAGCCCAAAAACTTGCGGGAACTCAGGGGGTTTCTTGGGTTAACAGGATACTACCGCAAATTTATTGCTCATTATGCTCATATTGCTCAACCATTAACAGCCCAGTTGAAGAGAGATAGCTTTGGGTGGTCAGAGGAAGCCACAATAGCATTCACTCGCTCAAAACAGGACATGACACAAGCTCCGGTACTAGCTATGCCCAACTTCCAACTTCCTTTCATTCTCGAAACGGATGCTTCAGGTTATGGAGTGGGAGCGGTACTTATGCAAGAACAGCGACCAATTGCATTTTACAGCAAGTTATTGGGTCCTAGAGCATTGGCCAAGTCGGTCTACGAAAAAGAGTTGATGGCTATGTGACTTGCGGTCCAAAAGTGGAAACATTACCTTTTGGGTCGCCACTTTCTCATACGGACTGACCAACAGAGCCTTCGTTATATTATGCAACAGAGGGAAGTTGGAGCGGAGTATCAACGTTGGGTGAGTAAGTTGATTGGGTTTGATTTTGAAATCCAATACAAACCGGGGGCTTCGAATAGAGTTGCTGATGCCTTGTCACGAAAAACTCATGGTGCAGTGGAATTGGGGACAGTAACCTGTACTCAAATGGTGGACTGGGCAACCTTAAAAAAAGAGATAGCGGAAGATGCAACCTTACAGCAACTTACATCTGATCTGGAGAAGGGGCTACGAAGGCAAGAAGGATATTCCTTGCAGGATGATATTTTGCTGTACAAAGGGAGGGTGGTCATACCAAAATCATCGTCCTTTATTCCTGTACTACTCAAGGAATATCACGACTCGCCAGTTGGGGGTCATTCTAGTGATTTAAAGACTTATCTTAGAATGGCAGCGGATTGGTTTTGGCTGGGGATGCGTAAAGATGTGGCCACATATGTCTTGCAGTGTACAATTTGTCAACAGTACAAGGCATCGAATCTGCACCCAGCAGCCCTGCCCTTACCAGCCATGGTGTGGGATGAAATCTCCATGGATTTCATTGAGGGGCTTCCCCGTTCAAAGGGGCAAGATACTATCCTAGTTGTTGTGGATCGTCTTTCAAAATATGCCCACTTCCTATCCCTCAAACACCCATTTAACGCTCTCTCTGTGGCAGAGTTGTTCATTCGTGAAGTAGTGAAATTACATGGGTTTCCTTTGGTTATTGTCTCGGATCGAGACAAGGTGTTCATGAGCCGTTTTTGGAAGGAGGTGTTTCGTTTACAAGGAACAAATTTGCAACACAGTACTGCATATCATCCCCAATCTGATGGGCAGTCTGAGGTTGTGAACAAATGCTTGGAGACCTATTTGCGTTGTTTCACATCCGGGCACCCTCGCACTTGGAAGAATTGGTTACACTGGGCCGAGTTTTGGTACAATTCTTCTCCCCACTTGGCTACCAAAATGACACCATTCAAGGCTCTTTATGGCCGGGACTCACCACACATTATGAAGTTGGGAAGGGGGCACACACCGGTTGACAGTTTGGAAGACATGTTGCTGGAGAGAGAGGCTGTGCTAGATGACCTGCGCTTTAACCTTATTAAAGCACAGCACAGAATGAAGAAGAACGCGGATAAACATCGGCGAGAAGTTACTTTCAATGTAGGGGATCAAGTTTACTTGAAGCTCCAGCCTTACCGTCAACAGTCCCTAGCTCGTAGGCCATTTGAGAAATTGGCTGCTCGTTTTTACGGGTTCTTCAAGGTCCTACAAAGAGTGGGCATGGTAGCTTACAAGCTGGAGTTGCCTGAGCATAGTAAGTTGCACCCAGTCTTCTCGTTTTTACGGGTTCTTCAAGGTCCTACAAAGAGTGGGCATGGTAGCTTACAAGCTGGAGTTGCCTGAGCATAGCAAGTTGCACCTAGTCTTCCATGTGTCTCAGCTTAAGAAGGCAGTGGGAAGTTCACAGGTGAATGCTGACCTGCCACCCATGATCACTCCTGACTTAGAATGGGTGGCTGAACCTGAAGAAGTGCTAGATGTGCGCACGGTTGGCCAAGGATCTACAACCATTACCGAAGTCCTCATTAAGTGGCAGCAAGTTCCTCAGTTTGAAGCTACATGGGAGGAGTTACATTCAATCCAACTGCGTTTTCCCGACTTTCACCTTGAGGACAAGGTGAGACTTTGGGCCCGGGGAAATGCAACAAACCCAGCTAGGGAGAGGCCTCCTATACTGCTCACTTACTCTAGGCGTGGCAGAAGGAATCAAAGGAATGGGAGTGCATAACAAATTCTGTTAACTGTATGCTGAGGTGTCACTCATGTGTCAGGAGAGTGTGGCTGCTGTAGCTATAAAAAGAAAGAGAGAAGAGAGAGAAAGGCATTCAGAAATTTGTGAGGAAAATACTAGTGGGAGAGTTCTGGCCTCTCGAATGCCAGGAAACACTTGTAATTATTTCTGCTTTCAATAATCAAATTATCTCTCTTGTTGCTGAGTTTGATTATTGACTGTTTGTGTGTATTTTGAGACTCTCTTGAGGGCTTGTATGAATTGCAGAGTTCCAATTCATTACACGTCCACACAGCAGGGAGAACTGATTTTATTAGGTTTAGGAGAGAGAGTACAAAATACAGAATATGGAGGCAGAAGTTAATTATAGAGTTTATATAGTACTTTACTATATATGACATGATAGTAATGCTTAGGGATAGTAGAAATAATTCAAAAGAGGCCAAGCTCTCTGAACAAAGTATTGAAATAATATGCAAATACAAAATACCATGCAACCATCTCTAAGCATCGAACATGTAGATATGAAAAACAAAGAGTTCAATGTTCAGCAATTGCGGCATCTACATGTCATTGCTTGAAACTGATCACTGAAGAACTCTATAACAAGTATACCTTGATTGGAATGATCGCTTCATACAGCAATAGAACATCCCTTGCAGCATGATAGAATTCCAATGCTACTCGGGGGGACGACAAACAAACATCCTACAGGATCCATCAACAAGTCATAAAGTTTCCGTTTTATTAACATGAAATCACAAACATGCTATACAAATTAAAGGAGAGAAAAAATTCAGAGCTCTTGAGAGTTAGTTTAACTGCAATCAAATTATTGCAGATGATTGTTTCACAGGAAGTCAAGATCAGTGTGTCAGATTTAGTATTTCCTGGGGTTTATTAGCTAATCAGAGTGATTCATAGCCCAATTTACAATGAGATTTCAAATTAGGTGTGAATGTGATATCTGAGACATTATGATAGAAATCACTACTAAGTATGATTCCATCATAATTTGCCCATAGAAAAGCCTAGTGTGATGAAAATGATGACTAATGAGCAAAGAAGTAAGCAAATTCAGCATAAATAGTTATCTTACTTGAAGTGTTTGATGCACCAACTTCATCAATTGACAAGCGGCATGAGACACTATACACCTCTCTGACGAAAAAAGCAAATTGACAGCACAGTCACTGTTTCTGTTATTTCTGAAATTAGGTCCTTTGCTACCAAACTCCTGAGAACTAATAGTTAGTACACGAACCCAGCCAATGGGAATAAAGACACAAGATAGGTTCAATGGAGCTTACTTCTGGAACCGTAAAGTCACATCGCAGAATCAACTGCCTAGCATTTGCCAACATTTCAGTCTTTTTCCTCACAGCAAAATGCACCTCCACATTATCAGCGAAGTTGCTCAATCTTTCATCATTCTTATCAGACTCAGATATGAACATAACCTCCTTTAAGTCAGTCTCAAAATCTGAAGAAGAGATCATAATTTTCTGAAAATCAGCCAACTTAGAAGCATCGTCAGGGACAACCTGGGCAAAAAGAATTCAAGGAGTCAACACTGCAAAGAGAGGTCATGCTAAAGTTGGGGGCAGTGGCGGATTTAGTATGTAACACGCTGGTGCACGTGCACCAGCAATAAAAAAAAATTCAATTTTCAATCAATTCACGTGCACTCCTTTCTCTCACATCTCACTCCTTCCGTCCTTCGCAATTCTCCTTTCTCTCACATCTCACTCCTCATTTCTCCCTTTCTCTCTCATAGAAATCTCGACAGAATTTCTCCCTCATACAGCACAACTCACCGGAATTTGCCTCTTGCCTGCTGTTTCGCAAGTCTAGGACCTCCTGTTCACGGTTGTTGCCTCAATGCCTCTTGCCTGCTGGTTGCTTCGTGAATCGTGAATTCGTGACTCACTGACTCGCTGAATCGTGGTTGCTTCGTGAATTGATCGGAAATTGGTGGACGACGGTGGACGACGGTGGACGGACAACATCCAAAGTCGTGACTCGTGGCTAGGTACATCTTAATCTGCTCAATTTTCTTGATTTCTTATTTTACTTTATAGATTAGGGTTTATCAATTTCATGAGAATTGGAAAATAAATTGCAATTTCTTGAGTGTCATTGATCTTCAGCTGCAAGAACTTGATAATCGATTCCCCGAGATAAGTAAAGATTTACTTGTGTGTATGTCTTGTTTGAATCCAACTAATCGGTTTGCTTCTTTTGATAAAGCAAAATTGATTGAACTTGTAAAATTCTATCCAAATGAATTTTCAAGTTCATAATTGATATTCTTTGACCATACACTTCAGAATTTTATTGTTTCTATGAGAGAAGATGAAAGGTTTTGGGATTTAAAGACTCTTAGTGAGCTTTCAATGAAACTTGTGGAGACGGGATTGTCTGAAACTCACGAGTCACGATAGGGTCTACTTGCTTTTAAAATTGGTGTTGCTTCTCCCTGTTGCAACGGCAAGTGTGGAAAGGGTATTTTCTGGAATGATGCAAGTGAAAGACAAATTGCGTAATAGTATGGGAGATCAAATGTTGAATGATTGTTTGATTACTTATTTAGAGAATGATTTGTTTTTGAAAGTTAGCATGAATGATATTGTAAATCAATATCAAAACATGAAAACTCGTCGCGAGCAATTGTAATAATTTTTACTAGTATTTGATTGTATTTTGTAGTATTATTTGGATATTTGGTTTTTCTAGTACTATTTGGTTGTATTTTGTATAATTATTGGTTATATATTTATTTTCTTTTCGATTGAAATTTAGTTTGGAGTATTTTTTATTAAAAAATATTTTGGTTTAGTGAACGGTAATTGGTGTGAATAGGAAATTCCTGGATCCGCCACTGGTTAGGGGGGGTAAACAGTATAAAAGAGATAGCAAATGTTATCAGGTTAATATCCACCCCCATTATGGTCACACTGAAACCATTTCTGGTTCAACACAAAATTAACAAATCAGTTACATAGACCTCTAAGCAGCCAGCAAGTGATAGTTGATAAATCTTCTTGCCTAAGTGGCTACTGCAATCCCTAGGAATGGCAGCATCATACAATAACCATAACTTTTCTTGTAAAAATTTCAAGCATTTAGATAACTGCTCAAAATGCTTTTGCGTCAAACATAATGTGAAGTCGTGGCATTTAATTAGACATGGATGACAAAGATGAAGTGTTGGTAAGCAGACCTTTGAGAGGAAGTTAGAGATAATAAGCTCAGACATCCTCGGCCACGTCAATTTTCCGAAACAACGCATCCAAGAACCATTTTCAAGACATATATTTTTGTAGATAAATTTCACAACTATCATCATTCTTGAGAACAGAGCGTTGCAATCCATGTCTTCTACCTACAATCAAATGAAAGAGTCAGTTAGATAGTGTACATTTCTCACATTACCAATCGCCAAGTTCTTTGATATTCTTTCTGTTTTTACATTAAGTTATGTAGCCAACACGAAACCAAAGCTATCAACTTTTAGTTATATTATCAACGTTACCTTCAATTCTGGCCTAGAGATTATCTTCAAGATTAAGTTACCACTCTCAGCCAAACTCCCACAAGATTCCTCCACAAAAGAAACCAGGGCCTTTAAATTCGCAGCAGGAGCAATGGCGTGCTTGATAAATAAGTCAGCAGTTCTTGCAAGCCCATAGTTAAGTATTCCTAGCACCTATTCATTTTTGTGTAATTCAACAAATATTAACAACAATTTGAAGCTACCAAACTCCAGGAAATGGTACCTAATTGTATGTTCATATACACAATCTCTTATGAAAAGAATGTAATACACATGCATTATCAATAGAATTTAACCCAATTTCTCATGAATGCTATCAACACTCAGTTGAATTTACAATGAAAATATAAAAACCACAGTACAAAAAACTTACATCCATGGCTTCCAAAACAGTACGAAGCTCAACTTCACGAGCCTCGCCAACGTCGGAGCAATTAAAAACCCGAATCCCACCCAATTCGCGGTCAAACCTCACAGCATCATCCATAAACTTAACAAGCAAATCTTGAATCTACAAACCCAAATGCAATTTCATCTATAACAAAACCAATCATCACAAAATCCAATAACCAAAACCCTAAAAAACATTAAAAAATCAAAAAATTATATCAAAAAATTCATTCACCTCTTCAAAGCAGAGCAACCACTGTTTCCTGAGCAACCCATAAACAACAACCTCCTCATTTTCTCTCTCCTCATCAACACCCCCAACTCTCAACGCCTTCTTCAAAACCCTAATCAATTTCGCAGCTTCAACAACATCCCCAATTCTCATCAACTCCTTCACATTCCCCAATTTCTCACTCAACCTAACAATCACCCTCAAAATCGACGCTTGATTCTTCTTCGCCTCTAACTCAGCGACCGTGGATCGAATCTCCTCAAGAGCAGACTTAATTTCACGGCGATCATCGAGGAGAGAGAGAAGGGAGTGGAGGTCGGAGGAGAGAGAAAGAGAGTGACAGAAGGAAGTTGAGGAGAGAGAAAGAAGGTCGGAGAAGTGAGAGTGATGAGAGAGAATGTAGGATTGAACTTTGGATTTGATGTGGTGAGAATGATTGTCGAGATTGTTGATCAGAAGGCGGAGGTCGGGTGCGGAGAGTGGAGAGGAAGGATCGTTGAGGTCGGATGAGGAGAGAAGTTCGCGCACGTTAATGGAGTTTGAAGCTATTTCCATGGCTGTCGCCAGAAAGTTTGGGTTTTCCGGCGAGTAGGAGAGTGAAAGTGTGGGTTTTCCGGTGAGTCGGAAGATATGTTTTAAAGGTGTTTAAGATAGAAAAAGTTCGGTTTAGATTTTTAAAAAAAACTAATATGAACTCGGTGCATGATATAGTGTTTTTTGACACATGATAATGTTGCATGGCATAGTGCGTTTTGACATGATATAGTGTATTTTGAAATGTTATATTATACAAAATTATCATAATCGATCGTTATAGTGTTTAACATGATAGTGTATTTTGACATGATATATTGTATTTTAAAGCGGTTTTTTACCAAATGCCCCCGAGTTTTCACGAAATTCACCGGGTACCCTCGCACTTTTGAAAATACACCTGGTACCCCTCAGTTTTAACATAATCACCCAAATGCCCCTAGTGACTAACGGCGTTAACCGTCGTTAGTCTTAACTCTAGTTAAACCCTAATTAACTTTAATTAACCCTAAACCTTAACCCTAACCCTAACCCCAACCCTAACCCTAACTTAACCCTCCCCCCACCTTCCCACCACCCCTTCCTCACCCCTCTCACCACCCCTTCCCCCACCGTCCCAACACTCCCCTCTCGCAGCTCCACTCTCCCCCCCACCCCGTCGATCCTCCGCAGCTCCCCCCACCTTGTCGCCCTCCTCGAGCTCCCCTCCCGCTGAATCCCCTCCCCACCCCCTCAGCCGAATCCCCCTCCCACATCCCCGTCAAACTCAAAATGTACCGGTTGCGAGACGACGAACGAGAGGGTAGGTTCGAATTCCGCGAACCGGTTGCGGACGACGAGCGGCAGGGGGGGGAGGGAGAGTTGCGAGCGACGACGAGCTAGGGCCGCGGAATTGGGGGCGTATTCGACATGGGTGGGGGAGGGGGATTCGACAGGGGGGGGGAGGCTGCGGGAGAGGCGACTAGGTGCGGGAGGGTCGACGGGGGTGGTGGGAGGGTAGGGGAGGAGGGTGGGGGGAGGGTTAGGGTTAGGGTTTGGGTTAAGGTTATGAGTTAGGGTTAGTGTGTTAGGTTTAGTGGTTAGGGTTAGGAGTTAGGGTTAGTGTTTAGGGTTAAAGTTAATTAGGGTTAATGACTAACGGCGGTACCGCCGTTAGTCATTAAGGACATTTGGGTGTATTATGTTGAAACCGAGGGATACCAGGTGTATTTTCAAAAGTGCGAGGATGCCCGGTGAATTTCGTAAAAACTCGGGGGCATTTGGTGAAAAAACCGATTTTAAAATGATATAGGCCCTGTTCTTTTGAACTTATGATGGCTGAACTGAATTGAACTTATTTTATTTTTCCTGAATTGAACTTATTTTTGCCGAACTGAACTTATTTTTGCTGAACTGAACTGAACTTATTTTTGCTGAAAATGAACTTATTTTTACTTATTTTTGCTGAACTGAACTTATTTTTGCTAAATAATAATACTCCCTTCGTCCCAAAATACTCTTGACACTTATCAATGCACGTAGTTCTAGATGAAAAGTTGTTGTTTGGTTATCAATTGTTATTTTATTGAAACGTAGATGTGATAGCAGTTAGTAGTTAGTAAAAGTAGTATTATTTTATTTTAAAGAGAGAGGCCCTGCTCTTTTGGACTTATTTTCAGCAAAAATAAGTAAAAATAAGTCCAGTTCAGCAAAAATAAGTTCAGTTCAGCAAAAAAAAGTTAAAAATAAGTTCAGTTCAGCAAAAATAAGTTCAGTTCAGCAAAAATAAGTTCAGTTTTGCAAAAATAAGTTTAGTATACTATAATGTTGTAATTATTATATTTGTTTTCAATATTACTATTAATATTGTTATTATTATTAATATTGTAATAACGATGAATTTGTAATTAATTTTAAATTTTTTATTTTTTTATTTTTTTATAATTTTTTATTTTTTTACATTTTTATATTTTTAAATTTTTTATATTTTTATATTTTTTATATTTTTATATTTTATTTTATTTTTTATTATTATTATTTATTATTATTAATATTTATTTATTATTATTTATTATTTACTGTTTACTATTTATTATTAGTATTATTATTATTTATTATTTATTATTTATTATTTATTATTTATTATTATTTATTATTTATTATCTATTATTATTATTTATTACTATTTATTATTATTATTAATATTATTCTTATTTATTTATTATTATTTACTATTTATTATTCATTATTTATTTATTATTTATTATTATATATTTATTATTATTATTATTATGATTATTTATTATTATTATTTATTATTTATTATTTATTATTTACTATTTATTATTTATTATTTATTATTTATTATTATTATTATTTATTATTAATATTATTATTTATTATTATTATTATTATTATTTATTTATTTATTATTTATTGTTTATTATTTATTATTTATTATTTATTATTTATTATTTATTATTATTATTATTTATTATTATTATTATTTAGCAAAAATAAGTTCAGTTCAGCAAAAATAAGTAAAAATAAGTTCAGTTCAGCAAAAATGAAATAAGTTCAGTTCATTTCAGCCAAAATAAGTTCAAAAGAACAGGGCCATAGTGTGGGCCATGGTTAGAGTTGGCGGGTAGTAGGAGTGGTATTGTTTTATTTGGAGGAGAGAGAGTGTGGGCCAATGCTTAAAAAGTAGAAGGATTGAAATAATAATGGGTCATATCCAAAAATAGAAGTGTAAAGAGTATTATGGGACAGATGAAAAAGGAAAGTGTAAAGAGTATTCTGGGACGGAGGGAGTAATAAATAATAAATAATAATAATAATAATAATAATAATAATAATAATAATAATAAATAATAATAATAAATAATATATAATAATAAATAAATAATAATAATTAATAATAAAAATTAATAAAAATTAATAATAAAAAATAATAAAAATAACAAAAAAATAAATAATAATAAATAATAATAATAAATAATAAATAATAATAATAATAATATAATAATAAGTAATAATAAATAATAAGAATAAAAAATAATAATATTAATAACAATAAATAATAATAATAATAAATAATAAAAATAAATAATAAATAATAATAAATAATAAATAATAATAATAATAATAAATAATAAATAATAATAATATTAATAATAATAAATAATAATAATATTAATAATAATAAATAATAATAAAAATAATAATAAAAATAAATAATAAATAAGAAATAATAAATATTAATAATAAAGAAATAATAAATAAAATATAATAAATAATACATAATAAATAATGATAATTATAATAAATAATAAATAATAAATAATAAATAATAAATAATAAATAATAAATATTAAATAATAATAATAAATAATAATATTAACAAAAAATAATAAATAAAAAATAAAAAATAAAAAATAAAAAAATAAAAAATAAAAATTATAAAATAAAAATAAAAAATAAAAAATAAAAAATAATAATAATAAATAATAAATAATAAATATTAAATAATAAATAAATAATAAATAATAAATAAATAATAATTAATATATAGTAAATAATAAATAATAAATAATCAATAATAAATAATAATAATTATAATTATAATAAATAATAAATAATAAATATAATAAAAAATAACAATATAAATAATAAAAAATAAAAAATAAAAAATAAAAAATAAAAAATAAATTGTAAATAATAAATAATAAATAATAATATTAATAATAAATAATAAATAATAAATAATAAAAAAAAATATAAGTAATAAATAATAATTACTAATTAATAAATAATAAAAATATTAAAATAAAAAAATAATATTAAATAAAACTAAAAAATTAATAAATAAAAATTAATATTTGCTGAACTCAATTTATTTTTGCTAAATAATAATATTAAATAATAAGTAATAATAATAATAATAATAAATAATAATAATAATAAATAATAAATAATAATAATACATAATAATAAATAAATAATAATAATAAAAAATAATAAAAAATAATAATAATAAATAAATAATAATAATAAATAAATAATAATATATAATAATAAATAATAATAATAATAAGTAATAAATAATTATAAATAATAATAATAAATAATAATAAATAGTAAAAATAAAAAATAATAATATTAATAATAATAAATAATAAATAATAATAAGTAAAAAATAATGGATAATGAATAATAATAATAATAATTAATATTAAATAATAATAATATTATTAATAATGAATAACAATAATAATTATAATAATAATAATAATAATAATTATAATAATAAATAATGAATAATAAATAATAAATAATATATAATAAATAATAAATAATAAATAATAAATAATAAATAATCAATAATAAATAATAATAATTATAATAAATAATAAATATTAAATATTAAATAATAATTATAAATTATAATATTAATAATAAATAATAAATAATAAATAATAAATAATAAATATTAAATAATAAGTAATAAATAATAAATAATAATATTAATAATAAATAATAAATAATAAATAATAAATAATAAATAATAAATAATAAATTATAAATTATAAATAATAAATAATAAATAATAAATAGTAAATAATAAATAATAAATAATAAATAATAAATAATAAATAATAATAATAAATAATAAATTATAAATAATAAATAATTAATAATAAATATTAAATATTTAATATTAAATAATAAATAAATAATATCAAATAAATAATAAATAATAAATAATAAGTAATCAATAATAAATGATTATAATTATAATAAATAATAAATAATAATATTAATAATAAATAATAAATAATAAATAATAAATAGTAAATAATAAATAATAATATTAATAATAAATAATAAATAATACATGAAAAATAATAAATAATAAATAATAAATAATAATTACTCCAACCGTCCTAGAATCCTCTTGACACTTATCAATGCACGTAGTTTTAGATCATATGTTGTTGTTTGGTTATCAATTGTTATTTTATTGAAAAGTAGATGTGATAGGAGTTAGTAGTAGTTAGGAAAAGTAGTATTTATTTATTTTAAGGAGAGAGAGTGCGGGCCATGGTTTAGAGTTGGTGGGTAGTATGAGTGGTATTATTTTATTTGGAGGAGAGAGAGCGTGGGCCAATGCTTAAAATGTCGAAGGATTAAAATAATAGTGGGTCAAATCCAAAAATAGAAGTGTAAAGAGTATTCTGGGACAGATGAAAAAGGAAAGTGTAAAGAGTATTCTGGGACGGAGGGAGTACTAAATAATAAATAATAAAAATGTTAAAATTAAAAAATAATATAAAATAAAAAAATAAAAAAAATAAAAAAATAAAAAAATTTACAAATTCATCGTTATTATTATAATAATAATAATATAAATATTAATACTAATATTGAAAACAAAAATAATAATTACAACTAATAGTAATACTGAACTTATTTTTGCTGAATTGAACTTATTTTTGCTGAACTGAACATATTTTTACTTATTTTTGCTGAACTGAACTTATTTTTACTTATTTTGCTGAATTGAACTTATTTTTGCTGAACTGAACTTATTTTTACTTATTTTTGCTGAAAATAAGTCCAAAAGAACAGGGCCATAGTGTATGTTTATTCTGAACAACTGTTTTTGTTAAAATTTTAGGGCGAGAGAAAATCACGCAGATTTTGGAAAGCGGGAGTGACTAGTTTGTAGTGGGGCACGTATCTAGGCCTGGTCCACACTATTTTTAATGTGAACCGGGTCCACGCAAGACGGATTGTAGATTTTTAGGATGAGGTTTTTCTTTGGGGGTGTTTTACGGCCCAATTATCATGCATGTTATGGTTTTTTTTGGTTGATGTCAAATTGTTGAAGGATTAAAGCCCAGCTTGGTTACGTTGAGTAGGTAGAGGTTGCGTCTAGCAACGATTATAAAATAATCTTATCTATACTAATAGGCGTTCCTAAATACGGAATTGTGCCATGCGGCACTTTTCCTTAGAGTGTTTACTTCATGTGCGACATATACAATTAAAAGAGTTAGAAAATACATGCTATAAGATTTGATCCCGTGACTTCAAACTTATATATTAAAGTCCTAATTACTAAACCAAGTAGTGTTTGATGTTACAATTTTTAAGTAAAATATTAATAAAGAAAAATTATAATTACTCGGGGCATAATCCGGGCTTAAAAACTAGTTTTTTATAAAAAGCATAAACGATGATTTTTTAAGTTCCAATTATGCTATTATTAATATGCTCAAGTGTTGGAACTTTGGAATTGGTGCGCCTGCCATGACAATTTGGAATCACTTATTTAAAAATGATAATTCGGTGATATTGTGAAGTTTAATTGTATTTGTAGTTTTGTTCTTTAAGGTTAATACATCCTTCTAGTTCACGTACATGCAATAATGAACTCTCTTAGGAGCAAAGGCACCAACTCTTTTAGATACTTAGAATATTTTTACTTTTGTTAGACGTACTTAGAACTGAATTACACGTTCTATTTATAGTCAAACTTTGTATTATTGGATACCCCTCCCATTACTGACCATTAAGCCTACACTTCATTATCCCCATGTTCTTTAACTTGGAAACCAATAGTACGATTGAAGATTTAGTTTAATATAATTTTAGAGTGAATATTGGTGACAATACATAATCTATCTTGAATTTTTTATATGCTATTTGGTACTGTAATCTGCATACTTAGACTAAAGCAAAGTACACACAAAACATAATCTAATAAGAAGCAACAAATGAAAATCTATACCTAGTAAAATTGACAAATCAACTCACTTGCAAATCTATTATATAAGCCAAGGGGGAGCTATGGGGTATCCTTCTAAAATATTCAATTCTTTCTTGATCTACAATTATGTGTAATAAGAAAAGTTAAGATTGCCTAACTTATAGTAAGATGTAATGTATGCAATTATGCATAAAGCCTTTCCCAATAAAATATGATTAAAAAGAGAAATTTTCAATTGAAAATTAAACTGATATAACTAAAGCAATTCCGAACAATTACAAAGTAAGAATTTACAAAGTTTCTTTCTACCTAAACTTTCAAATTTTTTTTTTAATAAGGTAAGGAAAAGAAGGTTAGGAGACCCTCCGCACGAGGGGAGCTCCCACCTTATCTGTTACAATGATGTTTTGAAGAGTGGAAGAAGTACAATCATCTATACAAAATTGACTATCAACTAAATGACCCACATTAGCGATCCAATCAGCTGCCCTATTAGCTTCCCGTTAGATGTGCCGAATATCCCATGAAGTAAAAAAGTTGAGGAGAGTATGAATGTCTCTGACGATGTTTGAAATCTGCCATGGCGGTGACCAAATTACTTTGATTGAGTTAATGACCATGATGAGATTGTCGTCTTCTATTATGATGTGTTGGATATGGTTTTTGAGAGCTAGGATGATACCGTGATGAAGTGCCAAAATTTCTGCCATGTAGACGGTGGTGGAGCCGAGGTTGACAGCTAGCTGAGAGGAGTTCCCCGGCTGAGTCTCTGATAATGATACCTGCTGCTGAAGATTGTTTTGAACCGTTGGTTGTTGAAAGTTGACGAACCGAGCCATCGAAATTGAGTTTAAAGGAGTTATAGGATGGAACCTCCCGAGCCACGAGGATGGAGTTGGATTGATGAGGAGTGGAGATGGATTGATTGATGAGTGAAAGTGAGAACGGGGAAGCGGAGGAGAAACAGTTATTCACTACTTCTCTAAGGATCCATTCTTTATGTAGGAATTGTGCTTTATGGATGATTCTATGGATATTTAGTTTGACATTATTAAAAATAATATCATTTCTTTCTTTCCAAATGCTCCAAATAATGAAGATGTATTTTTGAAGCAGATTTTTGTGAACCTTCAAGTCAGAGAGAGTGTTTAAAACTGGTTCTGAATTGGTTTGATGAGGGAACCACTCTTTCATAGCTTGTAAATCCCAAAGAGGATTTAGGCAGTGGCAATTACCAAAAAGGTGATCGATAATTTCGTCGTTGACGTTGCAGAAAGCGCACCTAAACTTTTAATTGCAATTACAATTTCAAAGAACATACATTAACAATTCATAAACATACCAAGAAAAATAAGAGGATGGTCTCATCTTTTTCTTTTTTGGCTTTTATATAATTGTTGTATGTGTCGATTAGGATAATTTATCATTTTATTTATTTAAAAGTTCATTGTAGTCATTTATGTCAATTGATAAAATCCATCTCATCATTTTATTTTTATGTAGAAATATGTCATGGTTATTAGATTCTTCAAAATCCAAGCTTTCAGTTAATAAGTAGAGTTTCCCTAGTAATGATGAATGTCATTATGACTTAAACATTGAGACTCTAGACCCTTTGCTCAATCATTTTAATCCTACAATCATGGTTTTCTCTTAGCAAAAGTTAAGTTTGGGGGAGTTCATGTGCGCTATAGGTGATTAGGATCGATCTTGGGACCTTCTTCATCCATTTGAGAACGATTTGTGACTCTTGAATGCCTAAGTAGACTCTAATTGATGGTTGAAGCTTTTGATAGTGTTAATTTTGCACCTTAGATTAGCCTATCCCCTATATTCCTAAGTCATGGATACATATTGATAATGGTTATGCTTTGAAAGTTTGCTTAATTGCCTATTGCTTTGTGAACCATGGTTAAAGAGATGACTTTGGGCTAATTATATATATTTGTGCTTGATTAGAGTTGTGGGTTAAGACTCTTAGGAAACCCTCACGAGAGCAAACTCGTCCACTAGAGCGATCTAGGGGTTTAAATGGCTTGTTGCACATGCTAAGTGCAACCGTGATTCCTACGACAGTGAGTTAGAATTTCTAGCTTTTTAGAGTAGTACTTCATTATTTTGTTTCATTTGCTCGAGGACGAGCGAAGGTTAAGCTTGGGGGATTTTGATGAGTGATATTTATATCACACAAATACCTTATTTTCCTCATGTTTAGAGTCATTTTTCCTCTTCATTTACCACTTTCTAGCTTATTTTTCTTAATTTAGAGTAATTGAGTTATTTGTAGCTTATTTGTGAATATTAGTTATTTTGGCTATTTATATATGGTTTGGTAATGCTTATTTGTGTTTGATGTTGAAGGATCTGTAGGAATATATAGATGCATATAGCGGAATTTCAGGAAACAATTTCCTAACATCTATCATAGGATCGCAAACATAATCAAACATATGAATCATTCAATAGGGATTAAATATCAAACCTTTGTAGCGTGATTTCCCTGTTGTATGCAAGCTTTGAAGATCCGAGAGCCCCAAATGTTGCTCCTCTAATCAGTCCACGAACACCAGTTGAACACCAACGTTTGCTAGAACGGAAGAGAAGAAATCTCTTGCTTTTGATGGTATAGGCGCCGGTTTATGGAGAATAGATTTAGGGTTTCTCTTTCTCTCTCTAGTGAAAAGAAACTGACTAATGGATTGATTACCTAAACCCTAATATTATATCCTATATATAATAGAAGAGTCATAGGTTAGTTAGGATAACTAATTCTCCTCCTATTCTCCTTTGGACCGGCCCAATCCTAATCCTAAATGGATTTGGATTGCTTTGTCCAACTTGTACTACAATGTGTGACCTCATAGGATTAATCTATTTTAGTTATAGGCCCAATCAGTATTGTCATATTAATCATATTTATTCTCTAGCAAGTAAATACGATTACTAAAATAATTAACGTTATTATCTTCATAATAACATTCCTATTTATATTTAGTAATTGCCGGAATGTCTAAGGACATATTCCTTCAATCTCCCACTTGTCCGAAGATAAGAGCGCAATGTTAAATTCCTTAAGTCACTTAATGTCAAATTTGATAACACAATGTTATTCTCAAATTTTGTTCCTTGATCGCTGAGTTCGAACTGATCAAATAAGGATTAACTCTTTAATCCTACTCCGCATGGCCATGCAATTTTCCAGTTCTCGCTCATCAAGAGGCCCAGACACCATTCCTATTTAATAGGAGGACTTATCCATTCTTGTATAACCATAACTCCCACTCAATTCTTAGCCCACCTGATCACTGCCTTTATAACCTCCTTTTACGGCGCGGCGTTTAACAGTGTCAAAGTTAAACTAATTATATTGTGGTTATTAAGACATACTCATGTCTAAGGAATCCACTAAATATAGTAGTTTGATTCTACTTTTAGAATCTAATTAGGTCAAGTCTCAATGTATCAACTATACATCCATATAATCAATTAGACATCTCTATGTCTCCATAGCCCATGGAACTGCGCTATCAATTAATTATATACTAGTCTTTTAAATAAATCACTTATGTCCAATTTAGTGATTTAGACTAGGGACTTTAAATAAAATGTGATTTCCGTTCACTTTATAGGGTTCCATTATCAAAACGTTTTCGATAATCCTATTTGAAAACACAAATTATTTGGACATTTTATTTAATACTAAACCAAACAATTAAATAAGAACGAAATTTTTATTGATAAACATTCAAAGCATAATAAATGTCTTTACAATTGTAAACATGAAGTAAACAACCTAAAGCCATTCTCCCATATGCTTAAGCCCCATAGACCTAGTATGACACTCATGCATAGGTTGAGCAAACGGTTTAGTCGGAGGATCTCGCAATATTATCCTCGGTATGAACCTTGCTTACTTTCACATCCTCTCTTGTAGTTTTCTATCTCGAACCTTGCAAGAACCTTATCTTTATAAGTCTCTTGACTAAGTTCAATCAGCCTTTACGACCTATCTCTATAGATCTTTATTCCCAATCTGTACTCAGCCTTTCCTAGGTCTTTCATAGAGAAACAATTTTTAAGCCATTCCTTGACTGACTCAAGCATGGTCTTATCATTTCCTATGAGAAGTATGTCATCCACATACAAGACCAGAAAAGTAATACTACTCCCACTTAACTTCTTGTATACACAAGATTCCTCTTCATTTCGAGAAAGCCAAATTTCTTGACTCGCCTCATCAACTCGAGGTTCCAACTCCTTGATGCTTGCTTTAGTCCATAAATGGACTTCTTAAGCTTGCATACCCACCCTGGATTTTCTAGATCTTCAAAACCTTGAGGTTGTGTCATGTACACATCCTCTTTCAAGAACCCATTCAAGAAAGCGGTTTTGACATCCATCTGTCATATTTCATATCTTTGAAAGGCAGCAATCGCAAGGGTTATCCTAATGGACTTCAGCATGGCTACTGGTGAGAAGGTTTCATCATAGTCAATACCATGAATTTGTTTGAAACCTTTCGCCACCCACCTTGCTATGAAAACACTAATGTTTCCATCCTTGTCTGTTTTCAACTTGAAAATCCATTTGCATCCAATGGGTTTTACCCCATCAGGCAAATCAACCAAGTCCCATACTTGATTTTCAGACATGGAATCCATTTCAGATTTCATGGCCTCAAGCCATCTTTCGGAGTCTTGACTATCCAAAGCATCTTTGTAGCTAGTAGGCTATTCCGATTCTAAAATCGTTATTTCGAACTTTCGGTCAAAAGGAAATCAATATATCTCTTTGACGGAATGATGGTCCTACTAGACCTACGTTGGGGAACAACAGAAGAAGTTTCTACCTCACTAGGTTGAGTATCTCCAAGTGGGACGGTAGGAGGTACGTGAATTGAATGCACCATCTCCTGAGCATTTTCTCCTGAGCATTTTCATGCTGTGCCGCCTCTGATGAGGTGTTAACCTCATCCATTTGTTGCTCATCTCGAACTTCTTCGAGATATACATTTCTCCCACTTGTTTTTCTAGAAATAAACTCCTTTTCCAGAAAGACACCATTACGAGCAACAAACACTTTGTTTTCGCTTTGGTTGTAGAAGTAATATCCCTTAGTCTCTTTTGGGTAACCCACAAAAAGACATTTGTCGGATTTGGGTGAAAGCTTATCAGAAAGTAAACGTTTTACATAAGCTTCACAACCCCATATCCTTAGAAAAGACAATTTTGGAACGTTTCCTGTCCACATTTCATATGGTATCTTTTCCACTACTTTGGATGGTGCCCTGTTAAGTGTGAATGCCGCTGTTTCAAGCGCAAATCCCCAGAATGAAATAGGAAGATCAGCAAGACTCATCATGGATCGAACCATATCAAGTAGAGTTCGATTCCTTCTTTCAGAAACGCCATTTAACTGTGGTGTTCCTGGCGGAGTCCATTGTGAAAATATTCCACAATCCTTCAAATGATCACCAAATTCTTGAGATAAATATTCACCACTACGATCGGATCGTAATGCCTTAATTTTCTTCCCAAGTTGGTTTTGTACTTCATTCTGGAATTCCTTAAATTTTTCAAAGGATTCCGACTTATGCCGCATGAGGTAAACAAATCCAAATCTGCTCACATCATCGGTAAAAGTAATGAAGTAACTGTACCCTCCCCTAGCCAACGTACTCATGGGTCCGCACACATCTGTATGTATGAGGGCTAAAAGGTCATTGGCCCTTTCACTTGAACCTGTGAAAGGAGACTTTGTCATTTTCCCCATCAAGCCAAACTCACAAGTATCAAATGATTCAAAATCAAATGATTTGAGAATTCCATCTTTATGAAGTTTCTCAATGCGCTTTGAGCTTATGTGGAATCGACAATGCCATAGGTATGTAGGGTTTGAATCATCTGCTTTATGTTTCTTGCCGTCTATGTTATAGATGTGAGTTTCTAAGTCTAGCACATATAAACCATTTGATAACTTGGTTGAGACATAGAATAAATCATTCAAATAAGCCGAACAACAATTATTCTTTATTTGAAATGAAAAACTTTTCGAATCCAAAACCGGAATCGAAACAATATTCTTTGTAATAGTTGGAACATAATAACAATTATGGAGTTCTAAACTAAACAAGAAGGCAAAAGTAGACTACAATCCCCATAGCCAAATCAGCAACTCGTGCTTAAATGCCCACGTGGAGGTCCACTTCTCCTTTCCTCAACATTCTACTTCTTTTTAGTGCCTGCACATTACAAATAATGTGAGATCCACATGCAGTATCAAATACCCATGATGTAGAAGTAGATAAGTTAATTCTATAACATAAATACCTGAAGTCGAAGCGCCAGTCTTCTTATCTTCCGGATACTTGGGGCGTTCCTTTTCCGGTGACCAATCTTGTGGCGGTGGTAACACTCATGTAGTGCTTTGCTACTTTTGCCTTAGGAGTGGTTTGTGGCTTAGAAGTATCATCAGTGGCAACAACCTTGCCCTTGTTCTTCTTATTAGGAGCCCCTTTCTTCTTGAATTGCTTGCCCTTCCTAACCATAAGAACATCCTTATGTTCAGGTTCAACAGGCAAGCTCCTTTCAGCCTGAGTTAACATACCATGCAGCTCTTGCAAGGTAGCCTCCCCTCCTTGCATGTAAAAATTCAACTGAAAGTTTTGAAAATTTTCAGGCAAGGATTTGATCACAATATCAGTTGCCAGTTCTGGAGGGTAAGGGAAGCCCAATTTTTCCATGATCTGAAAATGTCCAATCATATGAACACATGTGGACCAACGGGTTTTCCTTTTCCCAACTTGCACTCCAACAACTTACAGTGAGCTTTAAACCTCTCCAATCTAGCATTCTTCTGAAACATAGTTTTCGAGCTTTCGGAGGATGGAGTAGGCATCCGAGACCATCAAAACGCTTTTGAAAGTCTGGCTCCATGCAAGCAAGCATCAGACATGTTACTTGCACAGAATCATCCTCTAGGGTTTGCCTTGTTCTCTGTTCAGCTATAGTAGCATTTTCTGGCAGGGGTTCAGGGAGAGGGTTGTCAAGAACTTTTTCCCTTCCTTCAGCTCTGAGAACGATTCTCACAGCCATTTCCCATTCTAGGAAGTTATGTGCATTCAGTTTGTCCTTTTCGAGTAAATAGCGCAAATTAAAACCGGGAGTGTTATTGTTGTTTGAACGAGACATGATAACTACAACAAAAGAATATTTAAGCAAGATCCAATTAATGTTTATCAAGAAAGCAATAATTAAACAAATTTTAATTACTACTACCCTTTATTCAAAATGAAAGTCCCCTATTGAATAAAGAAATAACCAAGATCCCCTCCCACTACAATCAAACGGACTTTGGCCCTGCCTTCAATTTATAGTAGTTGAGGTAAGTAAACATTTTACTAATTATAACTAATTATAATTCTTGGTAGACAGGTTAACAACTCCTTGTTTACTCCTATCTCTTAGCTTCAAAACCCAAAACTTTGTCTTTTGATGATTTTGTTGAGTTAATCCAAACATTAACATGTAAGTTTCAAAAACCTACCCTACTATCCCCGGAACTATGAGCAACACCCTGCTTTGGCAGAACCTATTACTCATGATCTAAGGCTTTATAGGTGTTGTTTGGGAAAGCAGTTAAACTCAATATTACTTTTGGGGACCTAAGTTTACTAATATGGTCAATTAATAGTGAACACATGAATCAATTAACCACAAAACAAACTTAGAAGCAAGCATTTAAACAAAATAAATGCAAGAGAATTATAAAAGCAATAATTAAATGATCTAGTATGGCCCCTATACTTAGGAAAATAACTAATCTTCATGTGTCCTCCCTTGAATCTCCATGGATCACCATCCTTGAAACTCCTTGGACCCTCATGCTCGATTACATAATTTGAATTAAATAAATAACTAAAATTTAAAGTTACAAAAATACAAACGATTCGCAGATCGTATTTAATTTACATTCAAATATAACGATTCGCAGATCGTAATTACTATCCTAATTTGGGCCATACTAGTCATAATATGCAAAATATAATATCACACATATTATATTAAACATCCACGCATTTATAATATCAAATAAAATAAACACAAACTATTTACTTATTAACAATTAATAAGCAAATACAACTTTCCATAATAATTATAAAACTTAACAAATTTAAGCTAGAAATTATTTAGGAAACTTTATTATTTTAATTCAATTACTTATCTAGATATGGCAATAATCTTTATTATTCACAAATTTGCAAAATAGGAAACTTTTGGATTTATGCTCAAGTTTGGAAAATCAGATTTTCCTTTAAACAATTTTTTTTTTTTTTTTTTTTTTTTTTTTAAGATAAGGTAGTTGACCAGCAGCACAAGGCTGCCAGTCAAACCACCATGCTCTCAAGACCCACGCTGGGTAACCGAGACACCACACGCACAACTCCACGTACACAGCCACCACAACACCGCCGCTAGCCGCCGGGAGAAAACCAAGACCGCCGACCAAAGATTCGGTCGTAATGCGCATCACCAGCCTCGCCGGCCAGCCACCCGACAATAGACGCCGGCAGCAAAACTGCCAACGCCCGCCAGCAAGCATGACCGCTCGCGTCGACCACCCCAGCCAGCAAGGCCGACAGCTCGCGCCACCTCTGCCTCTACACTCGCCGACCCAAAACCACCCTCCATCGTGGCTCCACCGATGCTGGTGGTGCCACCCAGCCTTGATGGGCAACCCTTTTGAATTTTGTAACAATTTACAAAATTGCCATTAAATCTTTAACAAACAATTTATCTAAAGATTTAGGATTTTAATTAGATCTTGATAATTCGAAAATTATGGCAAAAAAATTTGAATCACTTAACAAACTCAAACAAAATTTTAGATTTGTTAAGATTAGATTTTCAATGCTTAATCTATATTAAACATTAAATCTAACAAAAAATTCAAAATTTGGGCAAAAATCAAATTATATCCAAAAATTCAGAAAATTAACAATTAAATTCCGAAAAATTCGAAAATAATTTTTAGGGTGATCTACTGAATTATCTTAACAAATAAAATCAAATATCTTAATTGTTATCCTTAAATTATATGAATAATCAAATTAAACATAAAATTTAACCAAAATCCATAAATAATATGATAAAATTCGAAAATTAGTGGGAAAAATAATCAAATTATTTTCAGCCATCATATTATTCTAGATCTATGTGGGTGATGAGCATTAGATTTATTTAACAAATTAAAAATCAAATCTTTAATTGTTAACAAATTATTTCAATGATTAATCGAATTAAACATAAATAATTTTAAATCTAACAAAAGTATTTATAAAAATCCGAAAATTTTAGAGTGAAATAACCAATTTATTTCGTCCATAATATCAAAAATTCGGAACTTTATAAAATTATTTGAGCATAAATCACAATTAAATCAATTATTTACAATTTCCAATCAATTAATATCAAATATCAATTCTGCAAATTCAAGCCATAAGTAAATCCTCCCTTAATTGAATAAAAATAATAACTTTGCATACAATTACATGATCATATGAATATTATGAATTAGGCAAAACTGATACCACTTTGTAGGAATATATAGATGCATATAGCGGAATTTCGGAAACAATTTCCTAACATCTATCATAGGATCGCAAACATAATCAAACATATGAATCATTCAATAGGGATTAAATATCAAACCTTTGTAGCGTGATTTCCCTGTTGTATGCAAGCTTTGAAGATCCGAGAGCCCCAAATGTTGCTCCTCTAATCAGTCCACGAACACCAGTTGAACACCAACGTTTGCTAGAACGGAAGAGAAGAAATCTCTTGCTTTTGATGGTATAGGCGCCGGTTTATGGAGAATAGATTTAGGGTTTCTCTTTCTCTCTCTAGTGAAAAGAAACTGACTAATGGATTGATTACCTAAACCCTAATATTATATCCTATATATAATAGAAGAGTCATAGGTTAGTTAGGAGAACTAATTCTCCTCCTATTCTCCTTTGGACCGGCCCAATCCTAATCCTAAATGGATTTGGATTGCTTTGTCCAACTTGTGCTACAATGTGTGACCTCATAGGATTAATCTATTTTAGTTATAGGCCCAATCAGTATTGTCATATTAATCATATTTATTCTCTAGCAAGTAAATACGATTACTAAAATAATTAACTTTATTATCTTCATAATAACATTCCTATTTATATTTAGTAATTGCCGGAATGTCTAAGGACATATTCCTTCAGGATCCACCTTAGAGGTCTCCATACCACACACCAAGCATAGAGTGGAGCAATTTTACCAAAATAAGAGCTTTTGGAAGGATTTGTGCATAAGGGTCGTATTCAAACGGCCATAACTTTCATCACACAAAATATTTTTCAGTGATTCAAGTTGTAGATGAAAGTTTGGCTCGATAGCTTTCCAACGGGTGGTCACAAGCTCAATTCCAATGAAAAATGAAAGAGATATGGCTGTTTGAAGTCGGGTACGTCTGCCAGAACTGCGCGCCCGCTTCGTATTGTCTAGCGCGCCCGCGCTGGAGGCCCAGAAACCTTCTGCCTGCGTGAAATTATATGGAGAGCCCGCTCCAAACTATATGGAGCGCCCGCGCCACTTGATCTGTGCGGAAATCTCTGTTTTTCGAGCCGTTTAATGATGTAATGTTTAAATCTTTTAAAAAAAAGGATCCCTAACTTTTGAAAGGGAGAGAGGAGAGCTAGCCTCCATAAGCTTAGTTAGAGGTTTTAGTTAGGGTTTTTAGAGAGAGAAACTCTCATCTTCTAGAGAGAGAAGTGAGAGAAACTTGTTGAAAGCTTGGATTTTGAAGAATCTAAGAAGGAAACTTGAAGATTTGGAGACTCCTTGCAACTTTAATGAGAATTTCTTACTCTCTCTCATGTTTTGTTGCTTTATCTATCTATTTTCATGTCATTTTCACTCTATTTACTTGTTCATCCTAGATTAGTGTTTGATTTCATGTTTTTAGTTTGTTATTTAGTTCACTTTTTATAATTTATTATGATTTGTGAGTAGTTATTTTGCTTGGGAGGGGATGAAGCCATTAATGATATCATGAGCCTTTGGGTCATATTTGGAGTTATTTTGGAAAATGAAATCAAATGAGCAATAGGGGTTTTATTGTTAGTTTTTGTGATTGGCCTCCATGAAAACTTAATTATTAGTCACTTCAATGAAGGATTGAAAGATGAAATTGAAGAGTTGACTCCCTATTTGTTCACTTAACTAAACTTGCATGAAAATAGGGGTTTTAGATAAGGGATATATTTAGTCATCTTGTTATTCATGCTCTTGAGTTGGGGGTTTGTTGCATGAAAATAGGATATAATCTCCAATTTGAGTAACCCTCTTTAGCTTGAAAGAGTAATTAGGGATATGTTAGATGATCCCTTTGATTCATTCTCTTTATACTACCCCCTTATTTGCCTAATTGTTTTCATGATTGAAATAATTGGTGAATTCCCCTACCCTAGTTCCTTTTGTTTAATAGTTTTTAGTTGATAATTGACAAATCTCTTCCCTATATCTTAGCCTAGCTTATTATAATTAACATTTTCAGTGATTACCCTTAGTCCTTATGGAAGAATGACCCTTGCTTGCCATTATACTTAGGTTATTGGTTAGTTAGGTTGTTTGATTTAGGAGTTTTGTCCAACGACCAAAATATCCTTTGTCAAAATGTCTATTTAGTTAGAGAGACCGAGTTAGGTTTATCTTTGTTAGGCTCGACGACGGCCTATCAAATTTTGGCGCCGTTGCCGGGGAGGCATAGCATTACATTGAAAAAGCTATTGTAGATGAGACTAAGTCTTTATTTGCATGTAAATATCGTGTTTTCATGGTTTTGAGTGTCTTACTTGTTATTGCTAACGATCTACTTAGCTTTGTTTGATTGTGCATGACAAGGAAGAGCAAACAATCACCACTTATACCCTATAATCCGGAACTGGACAAAACTCTAAGAAGTGCGAGAAGGCTACTTCAAGATCAATCCGAGTTTGCTATTCAATTTTCGGGTTCCGAATCGGAAGAGTTAGTTGAGTCCGATATGGCGGAAGAGGATCCACCTCAAAGACTACTCCGTGACTATGGGCATCCCGAAGCCTTTGAGCTCCGAAGTGGTATTGCACTCCCTACCACTACCGCCAATAATTTTGAGTTTTCACCGCAACTTATACGGATGATAAAAGCCGATCAATTTGGTGGAGATTCCAAGGAGTGTCCCTTTGTTCACTTGGATAGTTTTTTGGAGTTGTGTGCTACGGTGAAACATAACAATGTTACCTCGGAGTACATAAGAATGCATATGTTTGGTTTTTCTCTTCGGGACAAGGCAAAACATTGGTTGAGATCGCTTCCCGAGGGTTCTCTTACAACTTGGGCACAAGTTACAACGGAATTCTTGGATAAATATTGCCCACCCGAGAAAACCGCGGAAATGAGGAGAAAAATTTCTAACTTCTCTCAAGACGAAGATGAAACTTTGAGTGAGGCTTGGGAGCGGTTCAAGCAATATATTCGAGAATGTCCTCATCATGGTTTCAACCAATGGCTTCTCATGCAAAACTTCTATGATGGTCTCACACCTACATCTAAAGCCAACTTGGATTCCGGATCCGGGGGTCAAATCAAGAAGCTTCCGGTGGACCAAGTCCAAACTATGATTGAAGAGGTTGTGAAAAACTATGCATGGGGTGGAGAAAGAAGGCAAAATCAATCAAGGAGAGTGGTTAAGCATGAGTTGGAAAGCATTGACCTTCTAGCATCTAAGGTAGATTTGTTGACCCGAAAATTAGAGAAAGCTAGCTTTGCATCATCTAGTTCAACTCCTACACAAGTTCTATCATGTGAGACTTGTGGTGGGGTTGACCACAACTCTTCATATTGTGTTTCCACCATGGAACAAGCGGCTATGGTTGGCCAAAGAAATGACCCTTATTCTCAAACCTTCAATCCGGGTTGGAGAAATCACCCCAACTTTGGGTGGAAACAAAACCAAAACAATCAAACCACTCCTCAAAATGCTTACCAACCCACTCCACAATCCCAACAAGCTTCATACAAGCCTCCGGGTTTCCATCAAATCCAACAACAAAGGCATTCATTCAACCAACCTTCGAATCCCAAATCCAACCTTGAGTCAATATTGGAAACTTTCATGATTCAACAAACTAAGGCCAATGCGGAGAACGATCGAAGGCACAATGAGCTCTCCTCCTCAATTCAACAAGTTCAAGCCCACAATAAGATGATTGAAACTCAATTATCTCAACTAGCACAACAAGTGGGTAGTTCTCCTTCAAACTCCAAAACTTCATTACCGGGCCAACCCGAGGTAAATCCCAAGGCCTTTATAGGGGCCATAACTTTGAGATCGGGAAAGGAATATGAGGGGCCGGAGAAAAGAGAGGAAGGTCACACAAAGAGAGATGAGGGAGTTGAGAAAAATGAAATGAATATTGAGTTTGAGAGTGAGGGAGTTGAAGAAGAGCAACACCAAAGTGAGGAGAGATTGAGTGGGAAAGAACTTGAGAAAGAAATTGAAAAAGATGGAGAAGTCCATGAGAAAGCACCAATGAGACCTTACAAACCTCCTATCCCCTTTCCACACCGGGTAGTTGAAAAGAAGTTGAATGCAAAATTTTCCAAGTTCTTGGAAGTCATGAAGGGCCTTCAAGTGAACATTCCTTTTCTTCATGCTATGTCACAAATGCCGGCATATGCCAAGTTCTTGAAGGAACTTCTCTCTAACAAAGCAAGGCTTGAAGAAAGTGCAATGGTTTCTTTACCTATGGAGGTGAGTGCTATTCTTCAAAACAAACCCCCCAAGAAACAAGGAGATCCGGGTAGCTTCTTCATTCCGGTGAAGATTGGTGATCTAGATGCTAAGAATGCCCTATGTGATCTTGGAGCAAGTGTTAGTCTTATGCCTCTTTCCTTAGCAAAAAGGTTGAAGATTGGTGAGGTAAAGCCCACAAGGATGTCCATTCAATTAGCGGATCGTTCCGTTAGAATTCCCTTGGGTGTGTTGGAGGATGTTCCGGTTCAAGTGGGAAGAGTGTTTGTTCCTTGTGATTTCGTGATTATGGAAATGGAGGAGGATCATGTCATGCCCCTTATTCTTGGGAGGCCATTCTTGAAGACGGCCGGAGTCGTCATAGATGTAAGAAATGGGAGACTAACCTTGAATGTGGGAGATGAGAAGATTGAGTTCACCTTTCCTCAAGTGATGAATGCACCGATGCTTGGTGAGATTTATAGAATTGATATTCTTGAGGGAGACTTGGATGAATTCAAGCCTATGGTGGAATTGAGAGATCCTTTGCAAAAAGTGTTGATGGGAGAAGTGGTTGAACAAGATGAAGAGGCCCTTGCTTATGAACAAAGTTTGAATGAAGCATCAATCTACCAACCTAAGGGAGGCAAGTTTGAGGTACTTGAGGTGACATCAAAAGAGGAGAGACCAACACCTCCTCCTAAGGTTGAACTAAAACCCCTCCCTAACTCTCTTAAATATGCTTTTCTAGATAAAGATGAAACTTACCCCGTGATAGTCAACTCTAAACTTGATGACACTTCTCTTGCTAAATTACTTGAAGTTTTGAGAAAATTTCGGAGTGTCATTGGTTATACAATTGACGACATCAAGGGAGTAAGTCCCTCCTTGTGCATGCATAGGATCTTGCTTGATGATGATCATGCTTCCTCGATTGAGCCCCAAAGGCGGCTAAACCCCAATATGAAGGAAGTTGTGAAAAAGGAAGTGCTAAAACTTCTTGAAGTGGGCATTATCTACCCTATCTCCGATAGTAGGTGGGTAAGTCCGGTTCAAGTCGTCCCAAAAAAGGGTGGCATGACCGTCATTAAGAACGAAAAGGGTGAAACCATTTCTACAAGGTCGGTTACCGGGTGGAGAATGTGCATTGACTATAGGAAGTTGAACAAAGCCACCCGGAAAGACCATTTCCTCTCCCCCTTCATCGACCAAATGTTAGAAAGGTTAGCCACTCATAGCCATTTTTGCTTTTTGGATGGCTACTCGGGATTCTTTCAAATCCCGATTTTACCCGAGGATCAAGAAAAGACAACCTTTACATGCCCTTTTGGTACCTTTGCTTATCGAAGGATGCCGTTTGGGCTTTGTAATGCTCCCTCCACTTTTCAAAGATGCATGACTTCTATTTTCTCCGATATGCTTGAATCTTCTATTGAAGTTTTTATGGATGACTTTTCCGTGTGTGGTTCATCTTTTGACACTTGTCTTTCGAATCTTGTCAATGTGTTGAAAAGGTGTCAAGAAGTGAACCTAGTCCTAAATTGGGAAAAATGTCATTTCATGGTTGAAGAAGGGATAGTCCTTGGGCATGTGATCTCTAATAGGGGCATCGAAGTAGATCGTGCCAAAATTGAGGTGATTGAGCGCCTCCCACCCCCGACTAATGTGAAAGGGGTGAGGAGCTTTCTTGGACACGCGGGTTTCTACCGCCGGTTCATAAAGGATTTTTCAAAAATCGCAAAGCCGCTCACTCAATTGTTGGTAAAGGATGCCCCTTTTGTGTTTACTAATGATTGTTTGTTAGCCTTTGATAGATTGAAAGAAGCTTTGATTTCGGCTCCCATTATTCAACCCCCAAGTTGGGAGTCTCCTTTTGAGTTGATGTGCGATGCTTCGGATTTCGCTGTTGGAGCCGTGCTTGGGCAAAGGAGAGATGGGAAGCTTCATGCTATCTACTACACAAGCAAAACATTGGATGATGCTCAAAAGAATTATGCTACTACGGAGAAGGAACTTTTGGCTATTGTTCATGCTATGGAGAAGTTTCGCTCCTATTTAGTCGGCTCAAAGGTCATCATCTTTACCGACCACTCCGCTTTGAAGTACCTTCTAGCTAAAAAGGATGCAAAACCCCGGTTGATAAGATGGATATTGCTCCTACAAGAGTTTGACATAGAGATAAGGGACAAGAAGGGGGCGGAGAATGTAGTAGCCGATCATCTCTCACGACTCTCCCTTCATGAGGACAAAGATGAGTCGTTGCCCATAGATGACTCATTCCCGAATGACAAACTCTTCGCTATCCTTGCAACACCGGCTCCATGGTATGCGGATATAGCCAACTTTCTCTCATGTGAAATTCTACCTCCCCAACTTTCTAGTCAACAAAAGAAGAAATTTCTCCATGATGCTCGCCACTATGTTTGGGATGATCCACTACTATTCAAAAGAGGACCCGATGGGATATTTAGGAGGTGTGTCCCCGATAATGAGATTGAGAATGTTATCACCATGTGTCACTCCTCACCTTGTGGGGGACATATGAGTGCTAACAAGACGGTGGCCAAGATTCTCCAATGTGGTTTCTTTTGGCCTTCCATGTTTAAGGATGTGTGGGGAGTAATCAAGGCTTGTGATCGTTGTCATCGAGTAGGGAATATCTCAAGGAGGCACGAGATGCCTTTGAACAACATATTAGAACTTGAAATCTTTGATGTTTGGGGTATTGACTTCATGGGCCCCTTCCCCTCTTCATGTGGAAACAGTTACATCTTGGTTGCCGTTGATTACGTGTCAAAATGGGTGGAAGCACTTGCATCGCCCACAAATGACTCCAAGGTAGTAATCAAGTTGTTCAAGAAGGTCATATTCCCTCGTTTTGGTGTGCCCCGAGCCGTGATTAGTGATGGGGGCTCTCACTTTGCAAAAAAGTCTTTCCAAGCTCTTCTTGCAAAGTATGGTGTAAGGCACAAGATTGCACTAGCCTACCACCCCCAAACAAGCGGGCAAGTTGAAATATCTAATAGGGAGGTGAAGATGATTCTTGAGAAAACGGTAGATAGGTCCCGGAAAGATTGGTCTCTCAAGTTGGACGATACCCTTTGGGCCTATCGAACCGCTTTCAAGACCCCCATAGGCACCACGCCTTACAAGCTTGTTTATGGTAAGTCATGTCATTTACCGGTGGAACTTGAACACTGAGCACATTGGGTTATTAAAGTATTGAACTTTGACTCACAAGCTTCCGGGGAAAAGAGGCTTCTTGACATCAATGCTCTAGATGAATTGAGAAGAGATGCATATGAGAATGCAAAGATCTACAAGGAGAGGACAAAAGCTTGGCACGATCGTCATATTATCAAGAGGGAATTCAAGGTTGGGGATAAGGTTTTGCTCTACAATTCCCGGTTGAAGTTGTTTCCGGGTAAGCTCAAGTCAAGATGGAGCGGACCTTTTGTAGTGAAACAAGTCTTCCCCTATGGAGCGGTTGAAATTGGAGGGGGAGACACAACACCATTTAAGGTAAATGGTCAACGTTTGAAGACCTACTATGAAGGTGCCCCTATGGAGGAGACTCATGCCGTCTATCTTGACGAATTCGACTCCATCACTATCCATGAGTGACGACTTGGTAACACGGTCGAGCCACGACCCTAAAAAGAGGCGCTTATCGGGAGGCAACCCGACTTTCTTTTCACTCTTTGCTATACTTTCTTTTTATTTTTATTATTTTATTTTTATTTGTGTGATCTTGGATCTTAATTAGTAAGACCATGTTCTATTAATTTATTTTTTTTTGTTTTTGTTTTTTTTGTTATATCAAAAATTTAAAAATAGATAGATAAAGCCTTGATTTCGGCTAACATTGATTTGTGTTGATTAGATGAGTCTAGGCCATTTGTGAATATTTCTCTTTCCTTTGGTTCATTTGATTTTCTTTTATTTTCCTTTTAAAAAATTAAAAAATGGCAATCTTCTCCCTTCCCCAATTTGAACATGAAGTATTTTGGAGGTACTATTGGAGGCTTGGAGATTCTCTTGGTTGTGACCATAGGTTTGAAAAATGGGAAATATGTGGTGTCATGTTTGAGGGTCTAAATGAAGAAACTAGAATGGTGGTAGAGTCTATGTCTAATGGTGATTTCCATGCTCGATCTTTGGATGAGGCTTGGAGTCTATTTGAATGGTTGGCTAGAGATACATATGAATGGGAAATGTCAATGCATACTAATCAAAATCTTGAAAATTTCTCTAGTTATGAACTCGAGACTTGTATTTCTCCCCCTTCTTGCTCTCATTTGGATGAAGTATATTCTAATGCTAATGTTGCACATGCATCTCATGAATTGTCTTCACACCCTTGCATTAATTCCTATTATCAATCCAATGCTTCTAATGATGAATCTCATATGCTTGATTGTGAACCCCTTCCCCAATTTGATTCTCAAAATGCTTGCCCACCTATTGATGATCCCCTTTTGCAATTAGAAATTAATTTGAAATTATTTAGGGAAAAATGGGGTTGCAAAGATGACATTATCAACTTTGATTATATTGATTCGAGTCATGTTGAAAATGAGAATGAATTGGGAAAGAGTAGCATAGATCTTGATGATGGTTTTTGGAGTAGTGATGATGAAGGGTATGCTTTTAAGGAGAAAAGACCCATTATTGAGGATGTTGTTGAAAGTGAGGATGTTGTTGAGTCTTTACATTCTCTTTTTGAGTCTCATGTGTCTACCTCTAATGGATTGGACCTTACTCTCCCTCCTTGTGCTTTAGAGCACTCATCCTCTCCTACCCACTCTATCTTGAGTGAATACCTTGGTCAATTTGGGAGTGAAATACCTCATTTGATGGTTGGTGATGTTTTTGAGGCTTTTGAGTCTGACAATGATGTTGGTAAGGAGTCATTGGTTGAAAAAGTGTGCGATTTGAAAACTTGTGATATAGGAGAAGTCATTTGTGAAACTTTAGTTTCTATTCCTTCACCTTATATCCCGTTTTCAAGAAAGCTCGACCTAGTTCCTTCGTTTGCCATCTCTTTCCCTTATTTACCCACATTACCTCCATTAGATGAACCCCCTTCCTCCTTTGTCCTTCAAGTGCCCAATTTGATTAATTTTGAGGAAGAGAGTGAGATTGCCACAAAAAAAGAGTTTGTCGAGGAGAGTTTGCCTTTTTTTCCTTCATTTTTATATTCTTTTGATTCTTTTTCTTCCTACTTTCTTGATTTTCCTTTTGTTCCTTCTTTTAGGCATCCCCCTCCTCGATTTTTGCATAGAATTGCACCATACATTGTGCATGTTCACTCTCTACTTGTTGCATATGGTACCTTCTTTGAAATGTGTGCCAATGCATTTGACAAACTCTTGCGATCTTTGTCGGGATATTTACTAGAAAAGTCATGCTTAGGACCTTAAATAAGCCTTTCTCGGGAAGTAACCCGTGATTCATTGCTTTCATTTTTCTTTTCTTTTTATTTACTTAATTTTCTTTTCTTTCTTTGATTTACTTAGGTACATAATTGGAATAACACTCATTCTCAATAGCACGTGGAAAGCAAATCATGGTGTTGAAAAGTTGATTATAAATGGAGAAATTGGGTCATTTGCGGGTATTATACCCAACTACTATCCGGTAGCTTCCTTCCTTTTCTATTTTCCCAATGCTTTATGATTTGTGGAGCATATGCTTGTTGGTTTGGATGTTTGTTCCCTCCTTCCCTCGCTTTGATCGTCTTGTTCAAGCATTGAGGACAATGCTTTATTCTAGCTTGGGGGAGTAGCTAGTCGCTAGCTTGGGGGAGGTGTATGTATATACTTTATTTTAAAAAAAAAATTTAAAATCTAAAAATATTTTCCTTTAATTTCTTTTCTTTTTCCTAAAAAATGAAAAAATTGAAAATCCAAAAAAAATGAGGAATAAGAAAAGTACAAAGCATTTCATGTCCAAGGGAAGATTCATGTTGTTGGTAAATTTATGTGGATTCCTTTGCTTTGGTCATTTGGGTAGATGAGTATAGGTATTTCCATTGGATGCTTGGATGTGTAAATTGGGGCGATTAGGGATTGATTAATCTTTGTTGCTTGATTTTCTACTTGAAAAGGCATTCTATAATTCTAAATGTTGTCAAACTTTATGTTGAAAAGTGTCGAATTATTTCTCTTTTGGAAGTTGTAGTGACCCTAGTTGATTCTTGAAATCTTCTTTGTTGCACAAGTTTTTACCTCAAAACAAGCTATGCTAAGAGTTAAATTCGATTGTAAAAAAAAAAAAAGTGTTTTAAGTCTTGAGTCCAATAAGTGGAGCCAATGAGCCCACAAGGCATAATAAGCCTATTAAAGTCCATGAAAACAAAAAAAAAAACAAAAAAAGAAGTCAATAAGTGGTAATTACCACATGTCCTTGAGAAAGTGGGTTAGTTGAAATGTTTGAGTGGGAACTCGAAAAGTTAATAAGTAGAGTTTCCCTAGTAATGATGAATGTCATTATGAATTAAACATTGAGACTCTAGACCCTTTGCTCAATCATTTTAATCCTACAATCATGGTTTTCTCTTAGCAAAAGTTAAGTTTGGGGGAGTTCATGTGCGCTATAGGTGATTAGGATCGATCTTGGGACCTTCTTCAACAACTTGAGAACGATTTGTGACTCTTGAATGCCTAAGTAGACTCTAATTGATGGTTGAAGCTTTTGATAGTGTTAATTTTGCACCTTAGATTAGCCTATCCTCTATATTCCTAAGTCATGGATACATATTGATAATGGTTATGCTTTGAAAGTTTGCTTAATTGCCTATTGCTTTGTGAACCATGGATAAAGAGAATGAATCAAAGGGATCATCTAACATATCCCTAATTACTCTTTCAAGCTAAAAAGGGCTACTTAAGTTGAGAATTAAGGTCTATTTTCATGCACCAAAACCCCGACTCAAGAACATGAATGACAAGATGACAAATTAAACCCCTTAGTTAAAAACCCCTATTTTCATGCAAGTCTAACTAAGTGAACATATGGGGAGTCAACTCTTCAATTTCATCTTTCAATCCTTCATTGAAGTGACTAACATTTAAGTTTTCATGGAGGCCAATCACAAAAACTAAACACCATTAATGGAAGAATGACCCTTGCTTGCCATTATACTTAGGTTATTGGTTAGTTAGGTTGTTTGATTTAGGAGTTTTGTCCAACGACCAAAATATCCTTTGTCAAAATGGCGCCGTTGCCGGGGACTTCGGCTAACATTGATTTGTGTTAATTATAATAAGCTAGGCTAAGATATAGGGAAGAGATCATTTGTCAATTATCAACTAAAAACTATTAAACAAAAGGAACTAGGGTAGGGGAATTCACCAATTATTTCAATCATGAAAACAATTAGGCAAATAAGGGGGTAGTATAAAGAGAATGAATCAAAGGGATCATCTAACATATCCCTAATTACTCTTTCAAGCTAAAGAGGGTTACTCAAATTGGAGATTATGTCCTATTTTCATGCAACAAACCCCCAACTCAAGAGCATGAATAACAAGATGACTAAATATATCCCTTATCTAAAACCCCTATTTTCATGCAAGTTTAGTTAAGTGAACAAATAGGGAGTCAACTCTTCAATTTCATCTTTCAATCCTTCATTGAAGTGACTAATAATTATGTTTTCATGGAGGCCAATCACCAAAAACTAACAATAAAACCCCTATTGCTCATTTGATTTCATTTTCCAAAATAACTCCAAATATGACCCAAAGGCTCATGATATCATTAATGGCTTCATCCCCTCCCAAGCAAAATAACTACTCACAAATCATAATAAATTATAAAAAGTGAACTAAATAACAAACTAAAAACATGAAATCAAACACTAATCTAGGATGAACAAGTAAATAGAGTGAAAATGACATGAAAATAGATAGATAAAGCAACAAAACATGAGAGAGAGTAAGAAATTCTCATTAAAGTTGCAAGGAGTCTCCAAATCTTCAAGTTTCCTTCTTAGATTCTTCAAAATCCAAGCTTTCAACAAGTTTCTCTCACTTCTCTCTCTAGAAGATGAGAGTTTCTCTCTCTAAAAACCCTCGACAATATGAGGCTAGTGAATCAATAAGTTAATTCATATAGACCGAATAGGATATTTAAAAAGTTAATTTGTTAATCATTGCAAATATAATAGCTACTTGTTGACTTTCTTTATCTTGTAATTTACTTTCCAACTAGTATTAGGAGATATGATTTTATATTAGAGGATTTTTAATTAGGTAGAATGTACTAATTAGTAGGTAATCTAGTGTGTTTGAATTATGGTTTGAACATAATTCAAACAAATGATAAGTAGAATTATATTAATTGAGTTCGTCAACGAAAGTTGGGTTATTTGACCTATTAATAGTATGCCCTTTGTCGCCATCTTCAAAAAGGGTTAAATTGTTGACCCTTAGTCTTGAAGATGACAAGATCAACAAAAGACAATTTAATGTATGTTTGAGTTTATGTATTGCATGGTCGATCATTGAAGAGAACAAAGAGAATACTTTAGTCAAGATTAAAAGTGAAAAGACTTAATCAAGATAGGAGTGAAGATGTTCCCTCAACAATGAATCAAGCAAGGAATGAAGATTAGTGTGCATCAGGTTGTATAATATATATCTTTATGTAACAGATGAATAAAGTTATGACAGTATTTAAGTGAACGTTTTTAAGGAACTAGGAGTTTTTTTCACGGCACTTGGTCTAAGGAACACAACTTAGGAACTCACTATATCCAGGCCCGGCCCTGGGGAAGGGCAGGCGGGGCCCTTGCCCAGGGCCCACGATTTTTAAAAAAATTTCTCCTCTTTACTAAAAAAAAAAAAAAAAAAAAAAGAAGGAAAGAACACGTAGCTCTGCAGCAGGAAGAAGTAAGAAACTGACAACTTAAATGAGAAACTCACGCTGTACACTTCCATCTTCTGTGATTCCAAAAATTTCATTTTCCAAGTTCTACCATTACCACTCCCAAACAATTTCAGTTTCCAAAAATGAAAATCTTAATCTTTGATTCAAAGGCAATTCCTAAATTATCTCTCTTTTTCCCATTTTTTTCTGTGTAAAATCTCATCAAATTCCCCATATCAATTCAAAATATGTTCTTCCCCAATTTTAATCTTCAAATACAACAAGAAGTAGAAAAAAAATTGAGAACAAATAGTTCGTTCTTGCCTCTCCAAATATCACAATTCAACAAGAAATGTTGCAATCTCACTTTTCATCTCATAATTTTCAATCGAGATTTGATGATTTGTGAATTGGGATTTGCCAATTTGTATTACGCGAGGTTCGTAGATTGTAAATTTAATCTTCTTCCTTCTTTGATTTGTATCTTTTGTTAGTTGTGCTAATTTTAATTTGTAATTCTGAATTTTTATTTCTAGTAATGTGAGATTTGAGAATTCAGATTTTTAAGTGTAAAGTGATATAGAAAAATAAGGTTTTGTATTTATTATAGTTTTCGAAATTCTTACGAAATTAGTAGATTGTTGTGATGATGTTGACAAAGAAAATTTAATTCGTACAGCTTGTTTAACTTATTACGGAGAAATCTGGCAATTACAGGGACATGTTTAGAGTAGTTTTCCACTTCTATTAGTTAGTTTATCATGATTTTGAGTAGTTTTAGTGATTAAGGAGTAATTACAGGGATTTATATAGTTCATAGGTTGATTTCATGAATTATTTTTTAAACAAGGTGTCACTTGTTTAGTTTGAATTTAATTATTCAAAATTGCAGGGAACTTGTTTGCTTGAAGATTATTTACTATCATAATGATTTTTTCTTGTTTAATTTAATGGAAACTTTACATTTGAACTTTTATATTGTGTATTTCCTTCAATCTCACGTGCGTTAGGGCCCCATTTTGTCAATTTCGCCCTGGGCCCAATAATGTTCAGGAACGGCCCTGACTATATCCTAGTGGTTAAAAATGTGAATAAAGGAACTTAAGTGTTAGATTAATATATAGTATACTTTGGATATGTTATTGAGTCAGTAGATCTAATTAAGTGTCAAAAAAATAGAGTTTTCTTAATTTTAGGGAAGTTATTAATAGATAGTTTTTAAATCATACTTAGTTTTAATAAATAGATAAAAGATTTTTGCAAAATATCTTTTTAGAGTCATTATAGGAATGCAGTTTTAATTTATTTAGGATTATTTTATTAAGAGTTTTAATCAGTTTAAATTAAAATAAAATATATATGTTTCTTATAAATCACGTTTGCTTATTTTCCAAGTTGTAAAACCATGTTCAGATATCATGTTTCATCAGTTAGTGGAGCCTGTGGTCCTTGGTTCCCAAGTTTAAGAAACATGCATGGAGTAGTGGTCTAAATTATAGAAAGTTATTGAAGTATTCAATACTTGGTTGCCTATAAATAGATCGACATATTTTTATTTTCTAAGTGTGTCTGGCAAAAGGTAAAATATTCTAAATGTTTAAATAAAGAGTCAGTGCCTTTGTCGTTTTTAAGAGAGTGAACATACTTATTGTCCTTGTTTTTATTCTTCCAAGTTATTCAGAAATTGTATTTCTTTTGAGGATAAGGGTTTTGAGCGAAATCCTTGTATTCTAAGCTTGAGAAAAGCAAGAGAAGACTTATTGTTTAAGTCATGAGAGAGAGAGAGAACAATAGTTTTGGGAACTATTGTTGGCAACTCGAGTTCTTAATGGAACTTGAGAAGAGAAGTCTAGATAGTATAATAGGGTGTAATACAGGCATTACCTATTATATTTGAGATAGTTAAGATCCCAGGTGGTCGAGGTTTTTCTCGTTTTATTAAGATAGGGAGTTTCCTCATAAAAACATCTTGTGTTCACTTGGTGTGTTTATTTGCTAGCTTTTTATACTGCGAAAAGTTACGCTTTTTGTGTCACATTATAATTCACTCCCTCCTTATAGTGTTCCTATTTAAACATTAAGAAATAGATAGAACAAAATTGTGTAAGAATAAAAGAGAAAGAGAAGAATTGCTCAACGAAGAGATAATAGGTAGTCCCCTAAACTTTTTTTATGAATGCTTATGCTTTGGATGATAACAAATTCTCTACTATGACTTAGTTCGATATTATCCGCAATTCACCAAAAAAAGTCATGGAGGGTTAGAGCGAGCGAGTATCCGTTTTACACATGTGTGGACTTTTAAGTAACTTTAGTCATCCTTTCAAAAAAAAAAAAAAAAAAGAAAAAAAGTAACTTTAGTCATATTTTTTTTCGAAATAATTGAGTAAAAGAATCTCAACTATTGGTAAATCACAACTATCAGTTGTTCCAAAATAATACGAAATTTGCATTAATTAATGAGTGCATATTATATGTCATATTGGGTCTTTTACTGACCATTTGAGGACTGAGGTGGTTTTATCAATGGAGAAAACTTAAAGAGTCGAGAATGGAAGCACATAGTACAAACTAGTGATGATAATGAGTCTGACCTGTTCGAGCTCGGCTTGGTCAGAGTTCGGCTCGAGACTTTAATGAGTCAAGCTGAGTTATGACAAGCTCGACATAAAAAGCTCCTGAACAGGCTCGATTACTTTTTATATATGGAAATAATATATTATGTATGTATACATAAATATATTTATTCTATGTATTACATAATAGTAAGTTAATTGTTTTGTTATCAAAAAATAAACTCAAAATTAAAATATTCAAAAAAGAAATACAAAAAAAAGACGAGTAAACTAAAGATATAATAGGTCAAGCTTCGCGAACCGCTCAATAACAGCTCGGTCAACGTTTGATCAAAGCTCGGCTCAATCCCAGCTCAGTTCGTCAAGTTTCGAGCTCGGCTCGAGTTCGAATTAACTTAAATGAACAGGAGCCGAGCTAACAAGAGTTCGGGCTCGCCTCGATCGATAAGCACCCCTAGTACATACCACATTTATACTAAGACAGACGGACCAACATAGTACATAAATGCATAATGATAGAAACCCACATTTTGTAACCCCTTATTTTTATTGATCAATGTAATCACTCTAAGATTACGAAGTTTCACAATCTAAAACATAACTATAAATGAAAATAAAAACCACATCAAATGACACGATATAATTAGATAGCCTACAATGAACACACTAAAGGGGTTAAGAAACCCAGCTTAAAATTAAATTAAAGCATTCCGAAAAGTACATTTAGGCGAACTAAACTGCATATTGAAAGCGACTAGCAGCTAAGTACTTTAATAGTGATTCTGCGCGAGACTATTCGCATATTCACATAGGTGGTGGTGGTGGTGGCCGTCGTGGTGGAGGGGCCCTGTAAACAGGGGTCGGGTTCCGAACCGGGGAAGGCGGAACAGGCCGTGCTGATCTTACAGGTCGTTCTACGTGCGAGACTACCTGCAAACCACCAAATCTTGCAGCCTCAGCAGGAGTAGTATGTGATACTAATAATCCATTCACTAAAATAAATGCGAAAAAGTATGCCATAATAGCCATTTCTTGTTTTAGCTTGCGAGCTGATGGATCCACTCACTGATGGGTTATGCAATATGTGTACGCTAATTTATAGAAAATTTTAAGAGAAGATTAAACAACTTTGACGTAAAGAAGATGGTGGCAAATGTTTACTCAGTAAGCCCATTTCTTTTTAAGACCATTTCTTTGCCTCTAGAATAATGATCACTTTATATGTTTGATTTTTCTCTTTCTAGATATTTGAATGTGTAGCACCAAAAGTTGATATTTGAATGTTCGTCCATGGCAAGTAAAATAACAATTAGATTTTTCCATATTATGGACACTAATCTCTCATTACCTACCTAACTTTGGAGAAAATTTATAGTAAACATGGGTGTACGTACCATGCTCATGGTATACCCAAAATTATTGTTAGCTCATTGAAATTTTACCGAATGAGCAAAATCTTACTTATTTCTAATTACTTATGCTTATTTGCCCAAATGAGCGAACTTTTTCAAATGGCCAAACTTTTTCAAAATGAAATAATTATTGCAGTTTCAAAAGGAGCACACTTTTTTCCAAATGAGCAAACTTTTTCTCCATTTTCTCAAATTAAATGAGCATAAATGTGCTCATTTTGAAACTGCAATATTTATTTCAATTGTGAAACTAAGTCACTATTGATGAACTCCAAAACTTGAACATTTGTTTTTGCCATTGATGAAGCCCAACTTTCTCAAACCATAATTTGTAGTTCATTAATTGAATTGGACACGATTAGAGAGAAATCATGAGGGAGAGAGAATTTTGGAGGTAAGAAACAATGGTGGAGATAAAAATTTCGGTTTTTTCACCATATACCCCTGACAAATTTTTTTTTTGCACCATATACCCTTTCAACTTTCCAAATTCACCATATACCCCTCACGTTTGAAAAAATACACCCATTTACCCTTAATGACTAACGGCGTTAACGTCCTTTAGTCATTAACCCCCTAATTCCCCCTTAACTCTAATTAACTAACCTAAACCCCTAACCCCTTCTAACCTAATTAACCCTAAACCCTACCCTAATCCTCCTTTAACCCTAATCAACCCTAAACCCTAACCACCCCTCCCCCACCCCACCCCTTCCCCCCACCAGCCGCAGCCCCCCCCCCTCGGCAGTCCCACCCCCGCAGCCCCCTCCATCGCCCCCGCACTCCTTTCTATCTCTCGCAGATCCGCCCTCTCCTCTCTGTTTCGGCTGCTCACGGTGGCTCCTACCCACAAGACGAAAAGTGTGTATTTTACACAACAAAACATCGAGTACAACAGATTGTTACAAACTTTCTTCACCTCTCGCCGGAGATCCCAACCCTCTCGCTTTCCCCTGTTCCTTGCTTGCTCAAGAAACCTCCGCGAAGCACAAGTGAACTCATCAACGACCGCCGAAGCCGCTGTCCCGCGCGACACCTGCCCGCCGGATATATTCTTCATAAATCAAGGGAACGGATAACCTATAATTGGGTTGCGAAATTTGTCCTGTTGGTGGCGTAATATATTTTGGCGGTGGTGACGCTTCTCCTCAAATCATCATCCATCAAGCGTCTTTCTCGGGTAGGTGTCTTTACTATCTTTTTCTTCTTCTATTGGTCTTTATTCGAGGCCCTTGCTTCTTTTCCTACCAATAGTCGAATAGCAATAATTCTTCGTTTGCTCATCAAATCTTGTTTGAGTTTTGTCCTTCGTTTGGTGCGATTCAACAGGGTAAGGGGGTTGGTGCGACAGGACATTGCGGGGGAAGGGGCTGCGTGGCCTCGGGGGTTGCATGGGGAGTGGGGAGGGGGGGGGTCGCGGGGAGGGGGCTGCGTGGGGAGGGGGAGGGGGTCAACGGGAGAAGGGGAGGGGGGGTGGTGGTGAGGAGGTGGTGGTGGTGAGGCGGTGATGGGGGCAATGGGGGTAAGGGGGTGGGGGGAGGGTGGTTAGGGTTAGGGCCCAAGTTAGTGTATTAGATTAGGGTTAGGATTAGGATTAGGGTTTGATTTAGGTTAGTTAAGTAGGGTTAGGGGAGGATTAGGGCCTAATGACTAACACCGTCAGTCAAAAGGGTAAGTGGATGTATTTTTTGAAAAGTGGAGGGTATATGGTGAATTTGGAAAGTTGAAAAGGTATATGGTGCAAAAAAAAATTTGTCAGGGGTATATGGTGAAAAAACCCTAAAAATTTTAAGGTAAGAGAAACAATAGAGGTAAGAGAAATCTAAAACTAGTGTTGATTCTTAAATCATCTTTTGCATTATGGATCATTAATTCCACCCTTAGCTTGAGGAATTATGGAAACTCTAATGTTGATTCTCAAATCTAAAATTAATTCCTCCGTTGATGAAATTCGCAACTCCAATATTTGATTTTGCCATCTATTAATTTCAGTGAACGTTGCAAATTTGGAGGAGAGAGAGAAAAACAATGTATGTAGGAGAAAATTTTGGTGGTGAGAAACAATTCAGAAGAGAGAAATTTGGAGGAGAGTGAAATTTGGAGGTAATAAGAGAAACAATTGAGGAAAGTGAAATTGGAGGTAAGAGAAACAACAAAGAAGATGAGGAAAGAAGACAGAGAAATAAATGATTAGAAATGAGTAAAATTTTGCTTATTTGAAGAACTTCTTACAAATTAGCCCCTGCTCAGCCTAACCTACACTACACGTCGCACACAGATTTGGAACTCTTTGGTTTTCTTAGTTGTGTGTTTGGCCCTATCGCAGTCCTATATTGTAGGTCATCTTTATTTTCGAATGTCAATGTCTAATTGTTTAAGGACAAGCAATGGTTTAACTTGTCAATTGTGGTGGAAAAACCAAGAAGGGGGAGCATTAGGTATGTTCTCTGATGAGGTAGGATGCTCTGCATCTAAATACAGGATACCGAAGTTGATTATAAGCAAGATCAATATGTCTAGGATTTATAATATTTGTATTGTTTTCCTAGTTCTTAGTGGGATGGTTGTAAGTGTAAATAGTTTTATTATTAATGAAATCACCCCTCCCCTATTCCAAAAAAAAAAAAATCTTCATCTATGCGATAAATGACGTGGTACAGGGAAAAACAATATGTATTTGACACTGTTTGTGATTTGGTTGAAATTTATTAGCATTTTTATTGTTAAGGATCAAGATTATAAAACACATATGAACGTGGCTATCTAAAAATCTTATTGTGTATTATGTTTTGTTCAAATATATATGTGAGCTATGTTTCACAAACAAGGTTGTACAGACAAGCTGTAGGAGCTACATATGCGCACCCATAGAGTAATGCCCTTAGTCGCATAGCAGTTTTTAGAGCAAATATGGTACGTGTCCATGATCAAGTTGACTGAGCACTGCAAATGTAGTGTCTTGTAATGTAACGATTATGCTTTTAGCTAAATTTTCAAAATTCTTTCCTGTTCGTATATATTGATTGTAGATGTTTGCAGACTTGAGGTGTTCCCCCTCAGGTGCACGGGCTGATATTCACTATTCAGGGAACAATATCAATTTGTCTGCCGGAGTACTTTCATTACAAAGGAACTCTTGATGTTATTGTAGGATTATAAGTACTATAAGCGGAATTTCATGAATCATATTCATAAGCACTTAAAACAGGATCGCATGCATATACAATCAAGGATCACGTAATAGTTTTAGAATTAACCTTTGATGCTTGATTTCCACAAAGCTTGTCGAGATCCGGAGATAGAACCGCAACTGTGATTCCTCTACTTGGTCCACCAATCCAGATCAACACTCCATCAATGCTAGTTGGAAGGAAGAAGGGGTCTTCTTTTTCTTGGAGTTAATATTACGTAGCTTTTGAAAGAGACAAAAAAGAGGTGAGAGAAAATAATGAGAGAAACTCACTGCTTTATTTTCTAGTCTCTCCACCTAATTATAGGAACAAATTAGGTTAGGAGTCCTCTCCCCTTACTCCTCTTTTGACCGGCCACCCTAGAGTCCTTCATGGGCTCTAGGTCTTTCTTTTGTTGATCCAGATTTTTTAAGTGTGACCTTGTAGGATCCATTGAATTGGGTTTCGGGTTTATTATCTATTAACCCGAAGTTCTATAGCATTCTCTATCAAGACGTATAGATGACCCAATTTAATGAACTTATTATCCCCATAATACGATCCATGTTATATTTAGGAATTGCAATAGAGTCGAGGACATAATTCCTTCAATTTCCCACTTGTCCGAGACGAGTGAGCAATATTCAAATTCCTTAAGTCTCTCAGTGTCTAATTTGATAATATGACCATATTTCTATGTCATCCATACTAGTCTTCAAATTAATCCTTGAAATCCGAGTTCGAATTGACAAACAAATAATCATCATATAATCCATTTGAGCACGACCATGCATTTTTCAATTTTCACTCTCCAAGGGGCCAAGACACCCATCCTATCTTATATAGGAGGACTTTTCAATCTTGTGGCAACCAAAACTCCCAATCAACTTTTAGCACAACCCGAATGCTGCCCTTATAGTCCCCTTTTACGGCATGACGTTTGACAACATCAAAGTTATACCAATCATTAAGCCAAGTAGTGTTCCACTCATGTCTTAGGAATCCACTAATATAATTACGAAGTTATAGAAACTTCTAAGTAGGTTTGTTCGATCATGTATCAACTATTCATATCCATTTGATTGACTAAACATCTCCATGTTCCCATAGCCATGAAACGACGCTATCAATCAATCTTATATGCTAATCCTTTAATAAGTCATTTATGTCCAATTTAATGACTTGGACTAGGAACTCTAATATTCTATGAATTCAATTCACTTATGGTGTTTCATTCTTCAAATCACATATTTGACAAAACCATTGAATTCAAGATATATTTTGGACATTTTATTTAATACCAAACCAAAATTAAATAAGACAAAATTTATTTCTCATAAACATAAAATAGCAAACCATGTCTCTACATTGTAACAAGTTTCTTTAAACCTAGTACAATCTAAAGCCACTCTAACATTTGCTTCAAGCCTATAGTCCTAGCGTGACACTCATGCTTGGGTTGAGGTAGTGGTTTAGTGACATTCTCATCCGTGTGAACTTTGCAGATTCTGACATCCTTCCTGTCAACTATCTCCCGAATGAGGTGATATTTCCTCATTACATGTTTGGATTTGTTATGTGATCTCGGTTCTTTTTCTTGTGCAATAGCACCATTGTTATCACAGAATAACACAATCCCTTCTAGAGTACTAGGTATGATATCCAGCTCTGTTAAGAACTTCTTTATCCAACTGCTTCCTTAGCTGCTTCAACTGCTGCTAAATATTCTGATTCTGTCGTAGAGTCTGCTGTAGTGCTTTGCTTTGAGCTCTTCCAGCTCACTGCTCCTCCATTTAGACAAAAGACGTACCCTGACTGAGAGCGGTAATCATCTCTGTCGGTTTGGAAGCTCGCATCAGTATAACCTTTAACAACCAACTCACTTTCACCTCCATCGACTAAGAACATGCCTTTAGTTCTTCTCAAGTACTTAAGGATGCTCTTAGCTGCAATCTAGTATGCTTCTCCTGGATTTGCTTGGAACCCGCTACACATGCTCAAGGCATATGCAACATCTGATCGAGTACTTATCATGGCATACATGATAGATCCTATAGCCGAAGCATAAGGTATGCTCCTCATTCTCTTCAACTCATCAGCCTCAGTTGGACACTGACTCTTGCTAAGCGATATGCCATGTGACATGGGAATGAATCCACTCTTCGAGTTTTCCATGTTGAACCTTGCAAGAACTTTATCAATATAAGTTTCTTGACTTAGTCCAATCATCCTTCGAGACCTATCTCTATGGATTTTACTTCCCAGTATGTACTCAACCTCTCCAAGGTCCTTACGGAGAAACAACTTTTCAACCATTCCTTGACTGACTCAAGCATTGGTATGTCATTTCCCATGAGTAGTATATCATCTACATACAAAACCAAGAAGACTAAGCTGCTCCCACTAAACTTCTTGTAAACACAAGATTGTTCTTCGCTTTTGAGGAAACCAAATTGTTTGATTGCCTCATCAAACCGAAGATTCCAGCTCCGAGATGCCTGCTTCAATCCATAAATGGATGTTTGAAGCTTGCAAACCCTTTTAGGATTTTCTGGATCCTCAAAACCCTCAGGCTGTGCCATATACACATCCTCATTCAAGAACCAATTCAAGAATGCGGTTTAATTTTGACATCCATCTGCCAAATTTCGTAATCGTAAAATGCGGCAGTCGCTAAAAGTATCCGAATCGACTTAAGCATTGCTACTGGAGAAAAGGTCTCATCATAATCTATACAATTAATTTGCCTGAATCCTTTTACAACCAGTCTTGCTTTGTAGACATAGACATTTCCATCTTTGTCTGTTTTCAATTTGAACACCCACTTGCATCCAATAGGGTTAACCCCATCAGGCAAGTCGAGTAGTCGACTAGGGTCCAAACTTTATTCTCAGACATGGAGTCTAATTGGGATTTCATGGCCTCAAGCCATTTCTCTGAGTCTGGGCTCGTCAAAGCTTTTTTGTAGGTAGTATGTTCTAAATTCACCAAAATCATAACACTAGTGGAAAAAAGCCCATCCGATCCGGTCAAAATCGAGCTTACTAATCGATTTTGGTCTGAATCGGGTGGGCTCGCAGCCGTTTGCAATGATTACCTGATCCGGTCCTAAACCGGATTAGTTAATCATTTACTGCTTCGGTTTTGGGTGAAAACCGGAGCAGTTGACCAATAACCAAATTTTTTTTTTGCATTTTTTCATTATTAATCAATACAAAATCAATAATATATATCAATACTCATTTTATTAAGCATATTATGCTCAATAAGGCTAGAAATTCCAATATCTAATTAGTGTAAGAACTAACAGTAATATGCCTTTTCTTTTAATTCATACATATATAAGGAGGCACAAAGGCCAAACCCACACAAGTTCCAATTGCACGTCTATATTACAACCACTTATATTTTTTATCAACTAAGCTAGCTACCATACACAATGTTCAAGCATGTACGAAATGGCAAAATACTAGTGTCACCATGTTGGTTGTACATTAAAGGCAGTACCACTCACTTCCTCTCACTGACAAGAGTATTGTTCTCTTTTCTAGAAGCAACATCGTGACTCCGGATCCACTGATAGCATCAGAGAGATAGCCTACAATACAACACAAAACAAATGAGCAGATTTACGAGTAGGACATCTCCATTCCTAGAGGAGTGGTAAATTTTCAAGTTCCATCAACAATGAAGCAGCGATATCCTACATTATTGTGTGCATATGCATCTCCAGAGTCTGCCTGTCGGTAGGAGGAATTAAGTACAAATTGTCTTGTCGTTTACTGCCATACATAATAGACAGTGAAGCACGGTTGTCTCATACAAATAGCTAACTGAGAGTGTGCAGGTCACTAACGGGATTAGTTACTTCTAACTCTCCACACCTTAAGCAGTAACCAGAGAATGCAAGAAAGTTATCCTAGAGACGGACACCAAAAAGATTTATAGCTAAAGCTACTGGATGAATCTGCTTTCCAAATTCTGCAGACTTCGTACAAGATGGAGTGTAAATTCTCCAATCTTGCAATTAGTAGGGTAGAAGATACCAACTTTGACCTCATTAGCTTCACACTATGAATTATGTGAAACTATTTCCATGGAGAGGCACGTGTAGTGGAAGAACTTGACAATTAGTCTCAACCATTGCTTAAATACAAGAGTCACTAGTAGCTTATATAGATGTTAAGAGCACACTCTACACATTAAATTTCAGAAAGAAACCTAACCACTTAGGAGAAAGGGGTCGACAACTACTTAACCGGAAAGTATCAAAGCAGAAGGACCTATTACAAGATATATTCCTGCAAATGATGATGTCAACATCGAGTTGGCAGGACACTTCGAAATTTAGGTGAGCCTCCTGTGATATACAGTGGCTTTAGTATGCTATGCCAAAACAGCTCTGTACTTTGGTTCCAGATGTAGGACCTATCTAGACAGAATTCGTTTTCCAAGAAAGATGTGGATCATACATATAACCCTTTGTACTCGTGAAAAGAGGGGACAAAAGAAGGCAAAACCTCTACGAGCAAATGGGGGATAGTGGTTCTCTTTTCGGGGCAAGAGAATATGCTTTGTGTTCTACATATCAATATTCGTGGCAAAAACAAATCACCAAATTCTGAAAACTAAAGCCAATCAAAACTGAGAATGGGATAACTGAAAGTTTGAAACTGATAAATCGCTATAACTAACACTAGGGGAAAAAAAGGAAGGGTTGCGGTTAACATAAAACGCAGCCCTTCGTACTGTATGAAGGGCTGCGGTTTTCAGGCTAACCGCAGCCCTATTAATGAAGGGCTGCGGTTAGCCTAGAAACCGCAACCCTTCATACACGAAGGGCTGCGTTATCTGGGCTAACCGCAACCCTTCACATCCCATCCCACATTTTAGTTTTGCGCGCATACACACAGACATCTATCCCAAATTTTCCTAGCTCCCTTACCTAGAAAAAATTGACGAGCGAAAAACCCCTCCCTCTCACTCACTCGCACAGCTAGCCCTGACGCCGGAGCACCGACCCATGCCGGAGCACCGACATTGACGCACCATCGTCGGAACCGTCGCCTGAGCAACGACCCATCGCCGGACCACCTTGCGCTCCTTCTTCTTCTCTTCTCTCCTCCACTGTACCTTGACGCCACCACCACCTCTACTGCATTGTCAGTAATTCCCCTCTCACTCTCTCTCCTCTTTTTCATTTCTCTAATTAATTCGTTTAATTTTATTTCTCTTCTATTTTGTGTTGTAAAATGTGATTGTAAGGGGTGGGGAGGGTGGGTAGGGGGGGGTCTCGGGCAAGGGGGGGGGAGGGCTGGGGATGCTTGGACAGGGGGTTGGGGAGGGGTCGGGATACTGGGCGAGGGGTAGGGGAGGGCGACGGGGGGGGGGAAGGCTGGGATCTTTGGGCGAGGGGGGGGGGAGGGGCTGGGCGAGGGGGGGGGGAGGGCTGGGAGGGCTCGCAAGGGGTGGGCACATTATCAATTTTGTGTAGTTTATGGTCAATTAATCTAGGTTTTTAGTTAGTTTTGATTTTCTTAATTGAATCATGTGATTAATGTGCCGTGTGTGATTTGTTAATTGTAGGAAAAAGAAGCTAAGGAAGGCAAGACTATCTCTCTTCTCATAATTGCTCCTCTTTGGTGTTGAGAGGTACTTAATTAGCCTAATTCTCTTGTTTTTTGTTAGATGTTGATGAGGAAAACTTATCATGTGTTCCAATTTGAGTAAGATATGATAATATGTATATTTCTTGATATGAGATTGTATGAAAATGCAATGTAATTTAGCTATGAAATCTACAAGTTGTTTGAATCATCATCATATGCCTAGATACCCGTTCAAGACTTACTCATTAGGAGTAAGTCTTGAATAGTCCCCGATTTGGGATTGTTCTTGGACGTTTGATCTCACTTAGGTAGTGAATGTTTGTCTTCTTTTCACTTCTGAGGAAATTCTTGGCTTATCGTTTCTCTACATTGTTCTCTGGGTATATATGTAGATAAGCAATTATCTACATTGTGTACTTGGAGAACTGTAGGAAAATGCTGCCGGATTTTCCTTAGAATTGAAAAGTTGGCATATATTCAATAGTGAGATTAGACATCCAAGGATGGGTTAGGTTGGAGTGATAAGGACCTTCAGCTGCATGCATACATTTTGAGCATGTCACTATCTTAGCTTGCTCTATACGTTTGTGATTTGAATATGTGAGTGTATGTACTTAAATAATGATTGATGCATTATAATTATTGGTTGTGTTTAATTGTTAGATGTCTTCTTGAATGAGATGGATCGTACTTGGATGTATGGTAGTCGTGAATCGATTGAGTTTGTGAATGGGGTCTCGGAATTCTATACATCTGCATTACAATATCAAGCATCCTCTGGAGCAGTCGACTTTTATTGTCCTTGTGTCGATTGTAGAAATGTGAGCAAGGTTAGTAGTATATATTTGCTTAGGGAGCACGTCTTTCGCCGCGGGTTTAGGCCTCAATACCACTTATGGGTTTGGCATGGTGAGCAAGGGAAGTATATAGGAAGCTCTAGAGTAATGAACGATGTATGTGAAGAAAAGAAGGATGATGAGTTCAGGGATGAGAATTGGGATGATGAGTTTGCAGATGATGATAGGGATCGGGTAGACGAGATGATACACGAGGTTGAAGATCAATCGTGTAAACGACCTCGTATTTTTGAATCTATGTTTGAGGCTGCTGAAAAGCCTTTGTATCCAGGTTATACAAAGTACACCAAAATTTCCGCCGTGATAACACTGTTCAACATTAAGTCGAAAGCTGGTTGGACGAACTCTAGTTTCACATCGTTGTTGGAAGTTTTAGCTGAGATGCTCCTTGATGAAAATGAACTGCCAAAGTCGTACTATTATGCGAAGAAACTGATGTGTCCTTTCGGTTTAGAGTACGAGCGGATACATGCTTGTCCTAAAGATTGTGTGCTTTATCGTAATGAGTATGAGCATATACATGAGTGTCCACGTTGTGGATTGTCGAGGTACAAGCGTGAAGGAGCTGGAGGTAGTGAAGGACCACCAGCTAAGGTGTTGTGGTATCTACCCATAATACCTAGATTTAAGCGCATGATCTTAATTAAAGGAGATGCGAAGAATTTGAGGTGGCATGCAGATCGTAGGAAGAAAGACGGTCTGCTCAAGCATCCGGCTGATTCACCTGAGTGGAAAAGTATCAACAGGGTGCATAAGGCATTTGGTAACGAGGATAGGAATCTGAGGCTTGGATTATGTACGGATGGCATGAAACCTTTTGGCAATCTTAGTTCGCAACATAGTACATGTCCAGTAATTTTAGTGGTTTATAACTTGCCTCCTTGGTTGTGCATGAAACGCAAGTACATCATGCTGTCGCTTCTTATATCGGGGCCCAAACAACCTGGAAATGACATAGATGTATACCTCCAACCGCTTGTTGAAGATTTACAGAAGATGTGGAACGAAGGAGTGTTAGTATTTGATGCGTATGCTAATGAGATGTTCACTCTGCGTGCTATGCTTTTTTGTACTATGAACGATTATCCAGCTTATGGGAACTTATCTGGGTATAAGACTAGAGGAAAATAACCCTGCCCGATTTGTGTAGATGACATGAAGTCTACACACCTTAAGGGCTATGCGCACACGAATGCTCCTCAGACGCGACCATCCCTATCGGTTTAAGAAGAAGGCATTCGATGGGACGGTTGAAGAAGAAGTTGCTCGTAGACCATTAACTGGTACTGAAGTTTATAATCAGGTTAAGGGCATTGAAACAATCTCTGATAAACCTGCTAGTGAGGTTGATCGATCTACATGATTATGGAAAAAAGGAGTCCATTTCTTGGAAACTCCCATATTGGAAAGATCTAAAGGTCAGACATTGTTTGGATGTCATGCACATAGAGAAGAATGTTTGTGAAGCTATTCTTGCGACACTTATGAATATTCCGGGCAAGACAAAAGATGTTAAGGCATCACGACTTTACTTGGAAAAACAGGGGCTTCGACCAGAGTTGTGGGCTCAGAAAAGGGACGAAGGAAGAAGAAAGTAGTGGAGGAAAGGGTTGATGATGAAACTCAGAAAAGTAAAAAGAAGGTGGAGGATTCGGAGAAGAATTATTTGCCACCAGCTTGCTACACGATGTCGCATGCAGAGAAATGGATTTTTGCGAGTTGTTGTATGGCATTAAGGTTCCAACTGGCTACTCATCGAATATAAAGCGATTTGTTACCTTAAATGGTGAGTTGAAGTTATCGAGTATGAAATCTCACGATTGTCATGTCATGATTCAAGTATTCTAACCGATTGCAATTCGTGGGATACTTCCAAAGCATGTGAGGCACACCATTACAGAACTTTGTTCATTTTTCCATACAATATGCAGCAAAGTCCTAGAACCGTCGACCCTCGATTTCTTGTAGGCCAGAGTAGTTGAAACTCTATGCAAATTTGAGATGTTCCCCCCCCCGCATTCTTTGACATTATGGTCCATCTCATTGTCCATCTAGTTCGAGAAATTAAGCTGTGTGGTCCAGTGTTTTTGAGGTGGTGCTATCCTTTTGAGAGATATATGGGTACTTTAAAGGATAAAATTTGAAATCCTGCACAACCAGAAGGTAGTATAATTCAAGGGATTGTGGGTGAAGAGATCAGTAATTTTGTGGCTGAGTATTTTGCTAGTGTTGATCATGTTGGACTTCCGACATCCCGACACGAGGGCAGACTTGAGGGCAAGGGTACAATTGGTTCAAAATTGATCACACCTTCCGTAGAAAAGCGTACACAAGCTCACTTTATTTGTATCGCATCACGTAGCAGTTGTCCATCCTTATTTAAATGAACATATGGAGGAATTACGTGTTAGCAATCCTGGAAAAGGAATAAGGGCATGGACGCAAATGCATAACAATACTTTCATTGATTGGTTTCATAAACGAGTAGTGAATGATTTGGATGAAAGTGTTCCTGAAACAGTCAAGTGGTTAGCATTTGGTCCTCGTGAAGCTGTACGCTCTTATGAGGGTTATGATATTGATGGGTATACGTTTTGGACTGAACATCAAGATCTAAAGTCAACATCGCAACATAATAGTGGTGTTTCACTTGTGGCGTCATCTACACAATACGCAAGCTCGAAGGATAAGTCGCCTGTACTTGCTGACAGCAATTATTATGGGCGAATGCAAGAAATATGGGAGCTGGACTACTGTACTTTTAATATTTGCCTCTTGTGTTACAAGTGGGTTGACGACAATCGACGTTGCGTAAGAAAAGATGATCCTTGCGGATTCACTCTTGTTGACCTTAGTCGTCTACGTGAAACTAAGGAGCCATTTGTAATTGCATCACAAGTTAAGCAAGTATTTTTTATAATTGATCCTGCTGATAATAAGTGGTCAATTTTTGTACCTGGTAAAAGGAGTATCCTCGGTATTAGTGATGTTGATAATGAGGAAGACACTAGTGGAAAAAAGCCCACACTAGTAGAATAATTGTTTATTGCTGCAGTGGTATTGCTGCGGTTTTACCCATACGCAGCAATATATCACGTAAAAAGAAAAGGTAAAATATAAAATAACTATATTGCTGCGGTTTCGGTCGAAAACCGCAGCAATATGGTTTCAACGGAAAAAACCTGATTATTTAAACAGACATATTGCTGCGGTTTCTGACAAGAACCGCAGCAATATATTAAAATAATCTTTAAAAAATAATATTTGAACCTATTGCTGCGGTTCTTATATAAAACCGCAGCAATAGACTTTTAAAATTAATAAAAGGGGCCCAACTAGGGTTGGCACACATTTCACTCATTTCTCATGTCACCAGCCGTTTTCATTCATTTCTCTCTCCTCCTTCATCTTCTTCAGATCTGCTGCTCTCTCACTTCACTCGTCCTTTCTCTCTCCTCCTCTCTCATTTCACCAAGCTTGCCTTCCATTTGTGCTTTGTCCGGCGAAAATTTCCGGCGACTTTTTACCTCCTTATTCTTCTCACACCCGGTCTTCCTTACTCTCTCATTCTCCCTCTCTTCCTTCTTCTCTCAGATCCATCCTTCAACCATCAACCTTCATTTTCGTTCGTCTCCAGATCTGTCTCCAAGCCCGTCGTCTCCGACCCCGTCGTTCGTCGTTCGTCGGCCGTGCGAACACCGGCAATTTTCTCTCTCCTCTTCTTCGTCTTCCGGCGACTTCGCACAATGACTTCGCGCAATGGCGTCGTTCGTCGTTGGAAATGGCGTCGCACCATTTTCGGGCATCGTTGAACACCGGCCTTCATCTTCGTTCGTCGCCGGAATATTCGTTCGTCGCCTTCATCTTCGTTCGTCGGCCTTCATCTCGTTTGTCGGCCTTTATTTTTTTGATTTTGTATTTTCTTCATTTTTTTTTTAATTTTCAGTTTAGATCTGATGTTTAGGATTTCTATTTTTTTGTTTTTACTTTTTTTGAATGAATAATTTTAGAGTTTCTATTTTAATTTGATTTCCATTTTAATTTTGTAATGAATATGATATTTTAGTTTTTGGTATTGGTTACATTTTTTTAGATTTGGTATGTTTTATATTTTCATTTCTTATAATATCAAATGTAAATGTTGTTTGAATGAATTCCAAAAAATCTGGTTGTATAGTTTTCTTTGTGAAAATATTGCTTGGGTGAAGTACTAAAGTATATCACATAAAAAATGTATGAATTTTTTTTTAAAAAAAACAACTTATTGGTGCTGTTGTTTGGTAAAAACAGCAGCAATAGACTCACATATTGCTGCTGTTTTTACCAACAACAGCAGCAATATGTTGTTTTTTAATTAAATTTTTTATTATTAACACTACGTATTGCTGCGGTCCTAGGTAGGAACCGCAGCAATAGGTTGCCCTATTGCTGCGGTTTAAAACCGCAGCAATATGTAATTTACCTATTGTTGCGCCCTTTATTGCTGCGCGATGAAAACCGCCGCAATAGGCCACTTAATGACCGCAGCAATAAGCATTTATTCTACTAGTGCCATCTGATGCGGTCAAAACCAGGCTTACTGATCCGGTTTTGGTCCGCATCGGATGGGCTCGCAGCAGATCCAAAATATTTACCGGATCAATAAATTATTTACTGATCCGTTTTTGGGTGAAAATCGGATCAGATAACCCCCCCAAAACCAATTTTTTTTTTTTTTTGCATTTTTTCATTATTAGTCAATACAAAATCAATAATATATGTAAATACTCATTTTATTAAGCATATTATGCTCATTTGAAGCATACATAATTAGATACATAAATTTCCCACTTCTTTATTAATTTTACGGTAAACATCCTCAATCTCCTCCTCTCTAGTACAAAGTATACAAGCAGTATCCTATACTTATAGCAACAAATTGCTGTAAAACAGAGCTATACAACAGATTCTTGAGCCATAAGAAAGTTTGCCACCTCCAGAGCTAACTTCCCTTGGTCTAACTTGCCAACTTGATAATAATAAAATGTGGTTATTATGATGGTCCATTCATTCATTAAAAGAGTGACACTAGCAGCAGAAGCCAGGTTAGGATTCCATCAGAGGCGTGACTTTCCACAAAATCAAACAAACCCACAACTACGGCAACCAAGTATGTCGACATGACTGGTGATTCCTCGAAATAACCCGTCTTAAGATCCCTTTCTTTCTTTCCTTCAATGACAGGCATATTGGAGAATGCTACAAGAGTCGATGGAACATCCAGGGTAATCTTGAATGTAGCCTGAACAAAAAGGGAGACAGACAATATAAGATGATAAACCAGAAGCCAAACACAAATTAGCCAAGCAAAACAAGCAATTGTCAATTAGACTACAGATAACAGCTTGGTGTTTACCTGCCCATCTATATCGCTCTGGGCACACAAAACACACTATGAAAATACTTATATCATCAATGGACTATTGAACACGTTATTCATACTGATGACACAAACCAACTCCAAGTATCAGGTCTCGCTATAATCAGTAAATTACATCTGATTTTTGCTCTAATTGAAGTGTCTAATACCAGTAGAGGCTGTAGGGTTCTGCATAAGAAGTTCCAAGAAGGATTTTCACTATAAAAAAAACTTAAAGAGTGAGAATTTCTTCAATTTAGGATGTGAATTGAATAAATTCACTGAGAGGAGGATGGTAGTGAAGAGGGAGGATGGCAGATATTGCTATCTGTTACCAGTCAATCAAAAACACATTGTTAAGCAAGAAAGAGATTAATAGCAAAGGGCAAATTAAATCATAACTCCGTGAGGCAAAAATATACCACCTATATCTTAGTTGCAAATTTTGCATTTGGCATTATTTATATACTAAACTTGACTGGTAATTTTAGATTCATACACAATTAACACACAAAACAAAGTACGCAAGCCATTGGATTTATCAGTTTTATCTCAACTAGAGAAAGTATATAAGAATGTCGCAGCTGCAAAATATAATCCAAGACCCATTTATTCAAAGACCATTACACCATAATTTTGTTCTCTACATTTGTCCTTTCCACTCTCTATCTATAACTTTCTCCTTTTTAAAATATTTGCAACACTTTTGACCTTTTCACTATTCGTACACTAACTTTTTCACTATATATATACTAACTTTTTCACTCTTCATAACTTCATATGCAAGTTAAACAAAAATTAGAAAAGATTCCAGTGTCACTCTCGTTTTAAGTCTTAATATAGAGGTAATATGATGGTAAACTGATACAGCTAAAAAGGAACAAGCGTTACCTGGACTTCGGAAACAAGGGATCCAGCAAAAACACCAGATAGGGTCTCAACACCAAAGAAGATTCCAACAATAAGTGGGGTGAGCATGACCAACGCACCAGGTGGGATCATCTCCTTGATAGATGCATTAGTAGAGATTTTAACACAAGTGGCGTAATCAGGCTTGGCAGTTCCTTCCATCAGACCAGGGATGGTGTTGAACTGTCTGCGGACCTCCTCCACCATCTTAAGAGCAGCACTACCCACACTCTTCATAGTCATGGCAGAGAACCAGTAAGGAAGCATGGCACCAACAATCAAACAGATGAAAACTTTACGAGTCAAAACATCAACGGTTGAAATAGCTGCGCGACTGACAAAGGCACCAAATAGAGCTAAGGAGACCAGAGCTGCGGATGCTATAGCAAATCCTTGCAACAAGAAATATATAAGATGCGAAACTATCACATTAATTATGTATCGTTAACTGATTCTTTTATGCAGTTTGATCCCATCAGAAATCACATTATGCTGTATTGCTGTTGGACAGCATTTATAATATAGATGCAAAAGCTCACAAAAAATAAAATGATCCTTGGAACCAAGGAGATCCAAAGAGATCCATAGTTACTATGCAAAACATTGGCTAGAACAGAATAAGAGGCATTGCTAATAGAAAATCAACAATCGGCATTGAGTTCTCTTGTGTAGAAAATACCAATGCATTTCTTAGGAATGACAAGATACCTTCCCAATGGCAGCAGTTGTATTGCCTCCTGCATCAAGGGCATCGGTTCTCTCACGAATCCGGTGGCTCATCCCTGCCATCTCAGCAATACCTCCAGCGTTTCACTGATTGGACCATAAGCATCAATAGCAAGACCAGTGGCAATGGTGCTCAACATTCCAATGTGGCAAAATTCATTCATAACAGCAAGAGGAGGGGGGTATGCACGGGGGCAGTGCGGGGGGTGGGCCACAACGGGGGAGGGGGGGTCTGCGAGGGGGCAACAGGGTTGGGGGGGGTTCTGCAGGGGGTGGCCACACTAGTGCACAACTAACCTCGAACACTACCACTGCCATCCAACAACATCACCCTAATAACTGCCACAAAGTATACTTACAATATGATCACCACAAGCAAAATAAATAGAGAATAAAGAGGACATGTAGGAAAAGATATGAGAAGAAAAATACATCTAGATCTAATGAATTCTCGTGCAATGTTAAGAACAACCAAGGACAAGCTAGAAATCAGAATGCTAAGTTGTATTAAAGATATTACTTTCTTGTATTTCTCTATGTATAAATACAGGAAATTGAAAAAAAACTAAAAGGAATTAGAAATTACCTAATCAACATATACCAAGAATATTTATAAATTATTTCCTAAACATAGGAGGAAAGTAGTATATCATTAATAATTTAGATTACATTAGGAAAGTTGCTTAAATTTTCTCTTGTTTTTGTATTTTTTTCTAAAACTACTAAAGACATCCTAAAAATACTAAGAAAGGTCAAGACACCTTAACGACTACTAGTAACTAGCAATTCAAGAAACTAGCAACAATGCAAGCCTTCATTCTTCTAGCAATCTTCTATTCACAATATAATACTCCCAATCAAGTCACGACATGGTTAGGGCTTTCCTGATCCATTCCAACCCCAATCTGGCTGCTTGAATGCTAGCACTTTTAGAGCAATGTCTAATGTAGACAACAGGTTTTGACAGATTATCATCCTAAGCCATCAATTTCACCATATTTTACATAATAAATAGAAAAATATATACTTTTCCTCCTTTGTTATTAAATTAATTGACCAAGAACAATACAAAGGATCAACTTCAAGTTCACATTCAATACACAAAATTCCCACTTCTCCCCTACTTCAGTAACATTTATTTTACTTTATTTTTGAAATCTAATGTGGCAAAATTCATTCATAACCAGAAAAAAAAATAACACTTATTTTAAGTAAAAAAAATATATATTTTACATCTAATATGATCATTACCTTGATGGTGACCTTCGTCTTCTTGAGCTTCAAGAGCTTCAGTCATTGACTGCACAAAAATAAAACTTATAGGAGAGAGAAATTTTTTTTAAAAAAAGTTGAAAAAGACAACAATGTAAAAACATTAACCTTGAACTGGTCCCAACTCCTACTGAATGCAGACAAAATGTCTTATGTCACCAACAAAGCATAAGCTAAAAAAAATTAGGGCAAAAAAAGCTGCAAATCAGAAATATATTTGAACAATTAATCGAGAGACTTGAACAGTTGAACGGTGCACTAAACAAAAAGGTGAACCAGGAAACCAGAATCAAGAAAAGCTTTCAACGCGATAGTAACTATAACAACCTGGTCCAAGGTGAATCAAGAACGTGTTCCAACTCAGGGCACAACGAATCATCCTCATTGGGCATCCAGGGCTCAAGCTCTCTTCCTGCCTCAACATGACGAGAATGAGATATGTAAGAGTCCAACATTATAAACTCATTAACCATAAAAGATGCAGAATCACCACTCAAATTAACCATAAAAATGGAGCATTTCAGACGACCATTAACATAACTTTTACAGGATTATTTTAAAAAGAAAAAACTGTTATTCAGAACACTCCTATACTTAGGCTGCCATGCTAGCCGGGAGTGTACATGAAATTGAATCTAATCTAATAAAACAAACCCGGACCAAAAAAGTCAAGCTAAGTTTATATAATAATGGAATATGTTTACACGTCAAAGCCAGAGATTAGCATTACTAATGACCGTGTGCATAATAACAGAAGACCTCACAATGTATCAGGGGAAACTGCTAAATGTTGCTTCGATAATTTTGTTCTTCTTAATCATCAATGTGCAACCTCAATGACATGGGAGCACACAAATGATGCCAAAGAGAAGAGTTATACTCACACTTAACCTGTTGCAAGCATTATTGTTGGATAGAACCTTTAAATATCATTAGCTGATACATCAGGCCATCCCACCATCCTATTGGATAGAACCTCAATGATTTGAAGGGCCATAAGGAGCTGGAAAAGAAGAACAAGCAAAAATAAAACAAAAAGCTCACAACCAACTTAATATTCACTAATGAACATACATGTCAGAGACTTAGTTCAGACAGAAGTATGACAATGTAATAGGAGATATGATGATTGAACTCACAGAAAATAGAGGAGAGAAAACGAGATATTGTTGCCTTATCTCTTTGTTAGCACAACTACGACAGACATGTGGTCCTGCCTCTCCCACTTTAGGTTGCTCCGGTTAGGAAAAATTTGAAGAATATGGTATTAGATTATCACAATATAATAGCATTCAACTTTGATTTCACTGAATCTTTGTGAATGTCTTTGCAGACTTCAAAACTTCAGCAAGTGCTAAATGGAACCAGAAATTTTACTCAATTTTCAGAAACGAAGATATAAATGAAAATAAAAAAGAAATCAAACGAAAAAATAGAGAAATTAAGCGAAAATTAATCCTTTCAGTCAAATTACAAAGAAATAAATTTGACCTAGATCTGCGAATTACAAACGAAAAAAAAAATAACGAAAAATATTAACTTGAATCTGGAATTACAAGGAGATTAAAATACGAAACAAAAATCAGTAAATAAAACGAAAAACCTCGAGATCTGCAGCGACGAAGATGAACGACGAGGGAGGAGAGGAGACGTGCTGGCGAGATGAACGCCGAGGGCCTGAGAGAGATCTACGAGGTGATGAACGACGGGGTGAGAGGAGGTTGCTTCGTCGCTGAGGAGAGAGGAGAGGGGGGAGATGAGAGAGCTAGGGTTTAGAATGGGAGATAAGAGAGGCATGGGAGGGAGAATTGAAGTGTCTAAGCTAAGGGAGCAAGAAGACAGCGCGATAAATGAAATTGGGTGGAGGGAAAACGCGGGTTTTCCCTTTAGAAAAAATAACGAAAAATTTGATTGGGTCTTGTAAACTAGATTAGATTTTAGAAAATCGGAGCAATTTCTAAAATCTGATCTGGTTCCCAAAATGACCGGATCAGATTTTTCGTCCAGTTTTCCCTCCCATTTTTTTTAATGATTTTCGGATGCGGTTTTGTGAAAACGGAATTTGTTACTAAGTGATAGATAAGGTTTTTTCCACTAGTGAGAATATGATGCATTTGAGGACATCCCAACTTTTACCTATCCTGAAAATAGTGTGGAAGATGATGTGAATATGTCGGAGAACTATATGCGTGTAGATCACACGGAAGGGATACATGTACTTGAAGATCCTAAGAAACTGAGGAAGGCCAATAAATCATGAAACATATACTCAGGTCTGTCTAATTTCTCCAATTCGTAACTATTGTGTAGATTTTTAGGCTTATTTTTATTGTTGGTTGAATTTGGGGAACGGAAAGGTCATTTTAGGCCTACATGACAATGATGGAGTGCAGTGGGGGGGGTAGTGGCGGTGGTGGTGGGAACTGTTGCAAATGTGGAGAGTCAGGTCACATGGCAATGGAATGGTCTCCACATTTGTAACAGTTCCCACGACCTCCGCCGCTACCAGCTGATGGGCATTCCATTGCCATGTGACTTGATTCTCGGGTCATTTTAGGCCTATTTTGGTCGATTCGCGTCCGATTCGTACTTATCGAGTCATTTCACCCCAAATTCTTTTTGAACATGATTATATAAGGTATAATATAACTAGTGTGTAGATTTTTAGGCTTATTTTTGTTGTTCGTTGAATTTGGGGAATGAAAAGGTCATTTTAGGCCTACATGACAATGATGGAGTGCAGTGGGGGGGGGTAGTGGCGGTGGTGGTGGGAACTGTTGCAAATGTGGAGAGTCAGGTCACATGGCAATGGAATGGCCTCCACATTTGTAACAGTTCCCACGACCTCCGCCGCTACCAGCTGATGGGCATTCCATTGCCATGTGACCTGATTCTCGGGTCATTTTAGGCCTATTTTGGTTGATTCGCATTCGATTCGTACTTATCGAGTCATTTAACCCCAAATTCTTTTTGAACATGATTATATGAGGTATAATGTAACTATTGTGTAGAATTTTTGGCTTGCATTTGTTGTTGGTTGAATTTCGGGAATGAAAAGGTCATTTTAGGCCTATTTTGGCCGATTCGCTTCCGATTCGTACTTATCGAGTCATTTAACCCCAAATTCTTTTTGAACATGATTATATGAGGTATAATGTAACTATTGTGTAGATTTTTAGGCTTATTTTTGTTGTTGGTTGAATTTGGGGAACGAAAAGGTCATTTTACGCCTACATGACAATGAGGGAGTGCAGTGCGGGGGCAGTAGTGGCGGTGGTGGTGGGACTTTGTTGCAAATGTGGAGAGTGATGTCACATGGCAATGGAATGCTCTCCACATTTGTAACAATTCCCACCATGTAGACACATAATCGTGTCTCCCCATTTAAGGATCCGATGATGAAACATACCGTGGTCTTAATTGGTCCGATCTAAGGGCAGAGCAGTCCGAAGAGCCATTCAAAGCCATTTCGAAAAGTGTTAAAATCCTATTTTAAAGCCCAATTAATTATTCATGATAAGTAATTGTATTTGAGCCCAATTCTTTGAAAAGCCCAATTAATTGATAATTAATTGATTTAATTTAATAAATAAATATTTTCAAAAGATATATTTTTTAAGTCAAGATCAGATTTTATCCCGTAAAATCAGATTTTCGTAATTAAAGGATAAAATAAATCTTCTTAAATGCATTTTAAATAAGGCTGGCAAAGGCACGACAGGAGCCAGGCTGGTGTGCCTAGCGCACCAACCTGCGCCTGGCGCACGTCTGTGCGCCAGGCGCAACTTTGTCCACGTGTCAGGTGCACTAATCTGCACTTGACCCGTGGATTTCTGACTCATTCATAGTCCTGCGTCAAGCGCGGCTCTCTGCTTGAGACGCGGATTTTCTTTCTTATCTTTTTCAAAGCGCGTACCACGTGTACACTTTTTACTGGGCATGTCGCGTCATACGCTTGCCACGTCAGCTGCGCCAGACGCAGCTAGCGCGTGAGGCGCTATGCCGTTTTCCCTATAAATAGGCCTGGTTTTCGTACAGAAAAAAGGACGGATTTTTACACATTAACACATTTCGAACTCGACGAATATATTGCGAATTCCTCTCTACAAACTACAAAACTTCCCTACAAAAACTCATACTTTCAAACACAAATACATTCAATCTACATACTTTCATACACTCAGATTTTCAGGCTTCACGATCGCTCATCCCGAAGGTTGTCAATCTCGCAGACCCAAGCCACGGTATAATCCTGAGGGTCCTTGAATAAATTCTCTATTTTAATATTGAAGTTACAAACCACTTATTTCATGATGTAGACCTTTAATATAACATTGCTCTACTGTATATTCTAAACCTCCTTCTTTCTTTTTTATTTTCTTTTCATATATTATTATATGCTTGCCTGATCACTCTGTTCATATTATATGATTGTCCTGCTTATTGCTTTTATCACCCACATGTTAATTATTGCTAATCAAGACCTAAAAAACTGTTATAATATTAATCAGATTAATTTGGATAACCTGCTAGGTTCCCGGCAATATTGATTGCATAATAACATATCACTAAAAACTTAGTCTTTTATGTGTTTCCTGAACCAATTTAGACTAAATATTTTTAGGGTGTATAAAAATATTATATATGATTATTCTTTGGCGTAAAATCTGCAATGAATCGATATTTAGTAGAGGCCAGCAATGGGCAATATGGTTCCTGACCATATTGGTACCCTCACCCCCGAACTCAATCTCTGGTTTACTTTGACCATATATGGAGTCATGACGGGGAAATCTACATTGGATAATTTGTCCCTATGATTTACCTATGTCCAATTAGGTTTATGATTCTTCCTCTAAAGAATTGTTGGCGACTTCAAAACGTATTTTTAATAAAACCTTAACAATGGGGTAGTCAGATCTAATACGCGCTCACACCGCGTAGGCGAAATAAAAACACGCATACAATTTGGCGACTCCACTGGGGAGGATTTTAAAAAATTACTTTTTTAAATGAGTGGGTGAAACTTGAAAAATACGATTCATTCTTATTTTTATGCCTTTGAATAATATATTGTTTTGCATGTGCATGGTTATTGTTCAGCCACCATAAGGACAATCTACCTTGCCACATTAGCACATGTTCTATGTGTGAGGTCACCCCCAGGGGGTTTGCGCTTTGTCCTTCCAAAAAGCTTCCTGAGCGATAGTGTTGGATCTTAGTCATAAGCAAACCTACCTAACCATGGCATTGTTCTCTTGTTCCTGACTTGAGACTGGAGTGCGTCTTACACGTGGCCACCTCTTTAAGTAGGGGTACGAAGAGTGGGATCAATCTCTTAGTCATGGACCTTTTCAGACTGAACCTAAACCTGACCAATAGTTGAATGTAGAACTGGACTTGAGGTTGGAACTTTTGCATCCATGTTATATGACATTTGCCTGTGATTGCAATTCTTGCCTGCTATTATTTTGCCAAACTGTCATTATTATGCGCCGTGCCTAAAATCGCGTCTAACAAACAAGCAAAAAATTCGTCAATCGACAAATTCGTCGCCTAAATCCCCGAAAAACGTGTCGGGGAGTAGTGCACCTAACGCATTATGTTGTGCCTGCAGCACCATTCCCGCGCCAGACGCACGGCTGTGCGCCGGCGCAGCGGTGCTGCGCGGCACGCAGTCTGTGCATCGCATGTTTTTCGTCAATTTAGCCGTCGTAATTGTTGATCCTACGTTCAGTCCTATGTGCGTCTGTCTGTCTACATTCGCGTAATTTGGTCAATTAGGCGTATCATCTAATTCAACATAAAAAAATAATTCAGTTTTTTCATGCAAGGTCAAGTCTGTCCTAGAAAAAAAAAAATGCATCTAATGGGTCACTGTAGAGTTAGAGTTGTCATGCATGTCTACCTCATCCTATTTTCTCCCTGCTGTTCAACTAATCTTCCCTAACAATCCTACCCTATCATATTCATCAATTTCAAAAAACTTACATTTTTCAAAATTAATCCTGCATCTTATTCTATTCTACTCTTTTTTTCAAAAACATTTACTAATCATTATGATACCACGACACTTCAAAAAAAAAAACATTTTCAAAATCAATCCGTCATCTTTTCCTAACAAAAGATAAAACAAGGGGTTCCTTTCAAAATTGAATTTCAAAAATTCTAAGCCCATTCCAAACACCTTCAATCCAATTCAAACTCAATCCAATTCGCTTGCATTCATTTTAGGCCCATGTGCATTTCAGTCCATACATTCACTAGTATTAGAGTCGATCTTAGGCCTATATAAGTCTAGTTCATTTCAAAATCTAGGCCCATCTGCATCTTTATGTGAAGTCTAGTCCAAATCTATCCTTAATCAATTCCAATCTAAGTCTAAGTCTAGTCCAATCCAATTCTTAGGTCCATTTAGGCCCAATTCGTTCTCTAGGTCTAGTTTGTATTATATGCAAACCCTAGCCAGTCTTAGGACTATAAAAGTCAGTCTACGGACTATAAAAGCCTAGTCTTAGGACTATAAAGTTAGTCTACGGACTATAAAAGCTCAGTCTTAGGACTATAAAGTCAGTGTACGGACTATAAAAGGCCTGTCTTAGGACTATAAAATTTCCCTACATCTAGTCTACATTATATAAGTCAGTCTTAGGTTTATAAAATTTCCCTAGGTCTAGTTTGCATTATATGTAAACCCTTGTCAGTCTTCGGACTATAAAAGTCAGTCTTAGGACTATAAAACTTCCCTAGGTCTAGTTTGCATTACATGTAAACCCTAGTCAGTCTTCGGACTATAAAAGTCAGTATTAGGACTATAAATTTTCCTACATCTAGTTTGCATTATATGAGTTCAGTCTTAGGACTATAAAATTTCCCTAGGTCTAGTTTGCATTATATGTAAACCCTAGTCAGTCTACGGACTATAAAAGTTCATCCCCTAAGTCTAGCGAAACTAGCATAGGTAATCTTTCAGTTTGTTTGCATAGTCCAGCCCAGTCCATGTCTGCATTTGCATATAGTTAGACCCATGTCTCCATCATGGTCAAGTCTACACTAGTCCAAACCATAACCATTTCCATTTCCATTTCCATTTCAAAATCATTTCCCATTTTCATTTCCACTTTCGTTTCTCATTTCTCATCTCCATTTTTTGTTTCGAAAGCATCATTTCTAAAAATTTACGAGGTCCATTCGATTTCTGTTCAGGACAGGTCGTGAGATTATAGCTTAGGAACGTCCGACAGAGAGGCAACAAGGTCGACCTACTCCCAGACTCGTCAAGCGCATCCTCACATTTTCAGACGAATCTTCCGACTCTTCTGAATCATCATCTGAAATGGGGGACACTAATGAACAACTTAGTGCCATTAATTTATGGCTCAACTCACACTGATGAACTCTCGTCTTGAGGAACAAGATAAAGAGATCAAAGCACTAAGGGAGAAGCTCACTGAGGAAGACGAGCAAGGCGACACTCCCCCACCAATCAAAACTGAGACAAAGTTGAGATTTGAAAAACTCGAGCAATTGATCCAGTCAATTCCTGCGCCCGAGAGTCAGGCTTATGGCCATGGCGTCATTGATCCTGAATTAAGGGAAAAACTCCCTAAAAAGGTAACACTGGGTGACCTCCCAAAATTCAAGGGGGTCGAAGACCCAGATGATCACTTGAGAGCTTTCTCCATCTCTATGCCTCTCAAGGGCATGAGCAAGGACCTGTTTGCTTATGTCTTACCTTTAACCTTGGATGCACATCCATCCAAGTGGTTCAGATCACTGAACAAAGCCAAGCTGAACGACTGGGACTACATCAGAGGTGTTCCACAAGCAATACATCTACAATACTCAGCTTCCCGTTGGCCTTCGTGAGTTGGAATTAACTAAGCAGAATTCCAACGAAGACTTTATCACCTTCCTTAACAGGTAGAGGGAAAAGGCTGCACAAATGACTAACAGGCCATCCCAAGAGAATTAACTCCGGTTGGTGATCCGTAACCTGCAGCCCAAATATGGGGATCATATCAAGTTCCAACCTATAGAGTCTTTCACGAAGCTCTATAAAGTAGGCCTGCTGATTGAAGAAGAGGTACAGGCCAATAAGAATAAGGCTTCCAACAACAACAACAACTCTTTCAAGAAGAGTAGTAACAACCCCTCTAGCTCTAATGTCAATGCCCTAACTACTGAAAAGGAAGGATATCAAAAGCCTCAACGAACATTCACTCCATTGGGCATGACTTTGGAAGAAGCCTTCATTCGGCTTCATGCAAAAGGAGCAATACAACCTATCGGTCCCACTCTAGACCCGGAACCTGAAAATAGGCACAAAAAGTGGAACCCTAATGCCTATTGTAAGTACCACCGAGGGAATGGACACCCGACATCTACGTGTTGGGCCTTAAGGAATACTCTGCAAGCCGTGGTTGAAAGTGGCGGACTTCCTGTAACACTCCATCCATTCATAGGCAATAAATAAACAAAATAGAAAGATTTATTAAGTAGTAGACGATAGCGGAAATATCGTCAAGACGGACAGTGTCACTCTAAAGTTCAAATAAAATCTAAAACAACAACAAAATAAATCCCAAAGAACATCAATCCAAAAGCATCTATAACGAGATAACATGATCCCAAAATCCACAAATAAAGCAAAGAAACGAAATAAGTAATCATCCTAATTAAGCTCGTCGGTATCTCAAACCCCATGACATAAAACCATACTGCAACATATTAACCTGCAAAATATATTAACAAACATCCACAATCAGTGGGGAGTAACTAACAGCTCTCCCAGCTCAATTAGGATCCACGTAGGAGTTATCAAGCATTAACAAATAAGTCTCAATCAACATAAAATATCAAACTGAACCAAACAACAGCCAACAACAACTAAAAGTTTAACATGGTTAAATAAAGTAAATCATGATTAATACTACCTCCATCCCATAATAGTCTGAACACTTTCCTTTTATGTTTGTCCCAAATTAATTTGAACACTTTCATTCTTGGCATGGTCCCACCATTAATATATTATTTCTTTTACACACCTTTGGCCCACACTCTATCTTTTATCAATAAAAAGTTACTCAATTTTCTCTCTCCTCTAATAAAAAATACCCCACCAACTCCTATCACATCTAATTTTTAAATATAATAACACTAGATAACCACACCACAACTTATCACCTTAAACTACGTGTCCCAAAAAGTGTTCAGATCTTTCTGGGACGGAGGGAGTAAATTTGATATAAGCATACAAGATCCATAGCATAAGCCTCCAAAATAGTTAATCAAAATAATATAATAGGTTTTGAGAAAGAGCAGAACGCCAGTGGATCGCAACCCACTTCCTAAGGTTTGTCAGATCGAAATCTCCAGACAGCCAATGGGCTTACGTTCCCAACTGCCTGTGTCTAAGAATGGCCAAACTCCCGATGCAGGATAGTACCCAACTCAGTACTTCCCAACCTCTCGGACGACAACAATTAACCCAGGTAATACCCCTAAATCGCAACCTAGGTGGTTGGCATGTTATTCACCGGGGACTACATCTATCCCACCGGATATCTAAATCTCAATAAAATATTTCCACAAACAAATACTATAATTTATTCAACATTTATTCATCAAATATAAATAATAAGGATGCCCTTCAGGCCTTACACCTAAAATCAGCAGAAACTAGGATCACAATCCAAAAGTCTCATTTCAACGATATATATTCTTCTCAAAGTAATAGTAATTATAATACTAATAAAAATCATTTCACCCAACTAAAAAGAATAAACCAACATCAAAACATACTTATACACCAAAAACACACTATAGTCAAATACTCCAACCATTATACTCTCGTTGTCTGAGTTTGGGTACAAGGTTAATTACAACATTAGTTATAATACCCCCGGTACATAACTCTTGGCGAAACGGTACTAAAGACAGTATTATTCTCCCTCGAGTACTGAAACGTCGACAACTTAGATATTGATTTATAAATTAAACTACAAAATTTTTATACTCCGATTTAATACAAACAAAGCAAACCATCATAAAAATAATTAAAACACTCATATATATATATATATATATATATATATATATATATATATAGTCACTACAATAACTTAACAGTCTTGCCCATATAAACCATCTTTTTAAACTAAAAAAAAAAACCACAACTTTAGCATATATATCTACTCTTATAACAAGATAAGCAAAGTCATAACAAATAACAACACCTCACATATAAACCATCTAATACATACCAAGCAAAAATAGAAAAGAAGGAAACAAAAACGAAAGAACAAAAAAAAAACAGCAGACCCACAAATCAATACCATGCATACTATAATGAAATACTTACAACTAAACTCTTGAACCTTATCTTACTAATTGCCACGCATGCTACAGTGCAATACATGGTGTACTGACCTCTCTTGTTGAACATCACATGCCATGTAGCATTATACTATAACACTAATCAAAAACCATATTGAACTCTCATGAATTAACCATAGAATAGTCAAGTACAACTCACTAATAAGGGGAAACAAAACTAAATAAATGAAGCAACAACATACAGCAGGGACAGCAAGCTCCAACACGCAGAACACACAACACATACAACACACAAAATAACTCACGCCATGCACCCAAAGCTACTGCAACCCATGTTTTGTGAAGCAACACCGATCATAAATTTAAGCAAACCGCAACACCGTGAAACAAAATTCCATTACTGCACTTGCTATGATCTTCACTAAAAATCATGTTTAAACATACTCAAACATACGCCCATGATACAAAGGTCACCAAACTATTTCCCTGACATGAATTAGCATGAATTTCTACTTAAACGTAATAAAAACATGGTAATAAAGATCCGCATTTTACACAACAACAACAACTCGCATAGGTTCATATAATTCCATAATAACATTCATAATATGAAATTTTACCCACCCCTAAAACTTGGCATAAGAACCACCCATCTTAGATATTAAAAACTAAATAATTCTTAAACGGATACTAGTCGTGCTAGGTTCGCCATTTGTTACCTTTGAAGACCTCCAATTGCTTGCATTTTTATTATGTACTGCTCTGCTCCGATCATGATTTCCGGCAATTGAAAGCTCAGTTTCAAAATCGCTCCGGTCACAATGAAGGGCCAGATGTCCTAAACGTACTGTCCAAATTTGAAGACGATCCAATAGTTAGATCTCCAGATATCGTCATTTTTGTGAAGGTGTGACAGGGAAATCCGGGATGAACTTTACTCTTCTCTCTCTCTTCAAATGGCGTGAACAAGGAGGGTTACAAACTGAAAATATGGATGGTTTACAGCCCCCAAAGTGAGGATTAAATGGGGTTATAAACTTAAATGATGAGATTTCATAATGGGCAATAAGGGTAATTAAGGTGAGGGGTTACAAAAGGATTAGAAGGTGGTCAAAAAGCCTCTCCAATGCTTCAAATCTCTGAGTTTGTGGACAGCTTTTAGGAACATAAAACTTCACATTAAAAAGTCGTGCAACGGTCCAAAACGCGCTAAAACCGAATAAATAAAATACTAGATCAAACACGCATTTTTTAAATAGTAGAATATATATATAATTTCTAATCCAATAAATTTGACAAATACAACATTTAAAAAGTTAGAAAACAAATAACATAAGATATAATATTTTTAAGAAGTAAAATATTCTAAATTTAACGGAAAATAATAATTAAGGGAAAATAAGTCGAAGAAATAATGAGCGAAAATCCGTGGTGTTACACTTCCGATCCCGCCGGCAGCAAAAGTCAATAACAACAGCAACCCCTTGGGAATCATCTCAACAGTGCATGAGGCTTAGTCATTTAATGCTAGTCCCTCCCCTAGCTCCTTCATTTCCCTTCTTGTCGAGTACATGTCATTTAGGTTTTTATTTCTAATAAGCCTTGTTCTATTTATTTTTGATTAATAAAATAATTGCATTTCATTTTCATTTTCATTGGCCTTCCATCATTTTTATTTATGCTTCTAATTCAATGATGAAACTTGAATCACATAATGAACTTGACTAATAATAACAAAAAGAGCTCTGAAATAAAAAAGTGAAAAAAAAGGGACATACTTTGGATCAGAAGTTATCCCCCTCTCCCTTCCATTACCTTTCATAAGCCATCATTCTTAAACCATCATATCAATAAACAAAACAATCCTTCAATCCATCAAAACCCTTAACCTTTAATCCAAATCCATGACTCTTCATTCCTCTAACCAATTAAACCTTCATCAAAACCTCAAGCCTTAAACCTTTCAACCTTTCATCAATCCTAACTCCTTTTTCAAGGTATGTCCAAGCCCGCTAGGTTGAAAACCCGAAAGGGCGGCCTAGGCAAAAGTTAAGGCACAAAAAAAAATGATAAACAAAGAGAAATCAGATCGAGAACTACGAATGGTCTGATTCCGCAAGGATACGTAGGAATCCTCATCTCGATGTCCGACCGCTTCAATAAAAATAAATTTATTCATGGTCAAATGATTTAATTTTCTAGAATTTAGGAGCATACTCTTTCTAGATCCCGACATGGACTCGAGTCTGCACCTAGCCTCGTCAAAGCCTTTTCCCACATACATTCATTTGAGTCACAAATTTTTACCCTTTTATTTTTTCAATCCAAGCTCTCCTTGTCCCTGAAGGACTCTCCGACAATTCCATGATTTTCGGCGATACTTGACTTTGCTATATCAACTTCCCAAAGAAGAATCCCCAGTACAATCCCCAGTGACAACTTTCAACGTTCAAGTATCATCAAGTACATTTCGATCAAGGCTCATGCCTAATCCATGGCAAGCTCACCCAAAGTGGGGGCTTCCTACATGTGGTGGTTCATCCGATTCAAATCAAACTCCCAAGAAGTTGTAATCCGCTGACCTCGTTTACGTACCCCGATGATTTACTAAAAAACAGTTTTCGAAAATCATTCTATTCATTTCATTCTATCATTCTACATATCCATATCTTCTAGCCTTGCAAAATCCTGACCTTACACTGCAGCTTTGCAAAACCCTGACCTTGCATTGCATTTCATACATTCTAGTCTTGCATAACCCTGACCTTGCATGACGTGTCATCCTTTAGCTTTGCATAACCTTAATCCTTGCATTGCGTCTTGTGCATCCTTAGACAGTCTAAGTTTGCATCATTATTGCATCACTATGTGCTTATGTGAGTTGTTTGCACCTATCTGCTAACATATTTCCCTGCAGGCAATCAGATTGCTTGCAGTTATTGCCCTGCATACTAACTTTGTTTTGCAGAGACCGGCGGTTACAGATCAGTTCTAAACTGCAGAGCGTTTAGAATCGTTCTCCGTCCCGACACCGTATACTTTGACTATCGGTTTCCAGAACCTCAGTCAAAGTGGGGGCTTCAGTAGACACATAATCGTGTCTCCCCATTTAAGGATCCGATGATGAAACATACCGTGGTCTTAATTGGTCCGATCCAAGGGCAGAGCAGTCCGAAGATCCATTCAAAACCATTTCGAAAAGTGTTAAAATCCTATTTTAAAGCCCAATTAATTATTCATGATAATTAATTGTATTTGAACCCAATTCTTTGAAAAGCCCAATTAATTGATTTAATTTAATAAAAAATATTTTCAAAAGATATATTTTTTAAGTCAAGATCAGATTTTATCCCGTAAAATCAGATTTCCGTAATTAAAGGATAAAATAAATCTTCTTAAATGCATTTTAAATAAGGCTGGCATAGGCACGGCAGGAGCCAGGCTGGTGCGCCTAGCGCACGTCTATGCGCCAGGCGCAGCTTTGTCCACGTGTCAGGTGCACTAATCTGCACTTGACACGTGGATTTCTAACTCATTCAGAGTCCTGCGTTAAGCGCGACTTTCTGCTTGAGACGCGGATTTTCTTTCTTATCTTTTTGAAAGCGCGTACCACGTGTACACTTTTTACTGGCCATGTCGTGTCATATGCTTGCCTGATCACTCTGTTCATATTATATGATTGTCCTGCTTATTGCTTTTATCACCCACACGTTATTTATTGCTAATCAAAACCTAAAAAACTGTTCTAATATTAATCAGATTAATTTGGACAACCTGCTAGGTTCCCGGCAATATTGATTGCATAATAACATATCACTAAAAAATTAGTCTTTTATGTGTTTCCTGAACCAATTTAGACTAAATATTTTTAGGGTGTATAATAATATTACATGATTATTCTTTGGCGTAAAATCTGCAATGAATCGATATTTAGTAGAGGCTAGCAATGGGCAATATGGTTCCTGACCATATTTGTACCCTCACCCCCGAACTCAACTCTGGTTCACTTTGACCATATATGGAGATGACGGGGAAATCTACATTGGATAATTTGTCCCTATGATTTTCCTATGTCCAATTAGGTTTATGATTCTTCCTTTAAAGAATTGTTGGCGACTACAAAACGTATTTTTAATAAAACCTTAACAATGGGGTAGTCAAATCTAATACGTACTCACACCGTGTAGGCGAAATAAAAACACGCCTACACACCATCTCCGCCGCTACCAGCTGATGGGTATTCCATTGCCATGTGACCTGATTCTCGGGTCATTTTAGGCCTATTTTGGTCGATTTGCGTCCGATTCGTACTTATCGAGTCGTTTAACCCCAAATTATTTTTGAACATGATTATATGAGGTATAATGTAACTATTGCGTAGATTTTTAGGCTTGCATTTGTTATTGGTTGAATTTCGGGAACGAAGAGGTCATTTTAGGCCTATTTTGGTCGATTCGCATCCGATTCGTACTTATCGAGTCATTTAACCCCAAATTCTTTTTGAACATAATTATATGAGGTATAATGTAACTATTGTGTAAATTTTTAGGCTTGCATTTGTTGTTGGTTGAATTTCGGGAACGAAAAGGTCATTTTAGTCCTATTTTGGTCGATTCGCATCCGATTCGTACTTATCGAGTCATTTAACCCCAAATTCTTTTTGAACATGATTATATGAGGTATAATGTAACTATTTTGTAGATTTTTAGGCATGCATTTATTGTTGGTTGAATTTCGGGAACGAAAAGGTCATTTTAGGCCTATTTTGGCCGATTCGCGTCCGATTCGTACTTATCGAGTCATTTAACCCAAAATTCTTTTTGAACATGATTATATGAGGTATAATGTAACTATTGTGTAGATTTTTAGGCTTGCATTTGTTGTTGGTTGAATTTCGGGAACGAAAAGGTCATTTTAGGCCAATTCGCGTCCGATTCGTACTTATCGAGTCATTTAACCCCAAATTATTTTTGAACATGATTATATGAGGTATATTGTAACTATTGTGTAGATTTTTAGGCTTGCATTTGTTGTTGGATGAATTTCGGGAACGAAAAGGTCATTTTAGGCCTATTTTGGCCGATTCGCCTCATTTTTTTATATTTTTGTTGATCTAACTCCAAAATTTTGTTGCATATGCCAATATGAGGTAGAATTAAACTACATATTAGGCTTTTGTGCATAAAGTTTCATGTAAATCAAATTGGGAAACAAAAAGGCTTAAAGAAAAGGGGGGGGAAGAAGTTGTGCGGAGGGGCGTAGTGGGGGGGAGGGTCGTTAGGGGCTTGGGGGGGGCGTGCGGGTAGGGAGGCCTGTGCGGGGAGGGGAGGCTGGGCAGCAGTGGGGGAGGGTTGGCGGTGGCTTGGGGGTTTTGGCGGGGGCGGGCAAGGGTTAGTATTTACCTCTGCGCACCCCCGCGCCCTCCCCCACTAATGCCCAACCCCTCTCCTCCCCTGCACAGATTCCGCCCAAGCCCTCCCCTCCCCTGCACAGATCCCCCCAGCCCTCCCCTCCCCTGCACAGACCCCCTACCCCCTACCCCCTGCCCAGCCCCTCGGCTCCCCTGTACAAACACCCCCTCCCTGCACAGACCCCTCCCCTTCCCCCGCCCGACCCCCCCACTACACAGATCCCCCCCGCACACGAACCCCCCTCCCCACCCCCTGCCCAGCCCCCTCCCTTCCCCGCACAGAGCCCTCCCCTTCCCCCGCACTCCCTTCCCCTCCCCCGCCCGCACCTCCCCACTACACGGATCCCCCCGCACACGGACCCCCCCTCTCTTCCCCTGCACAAACCCCTCCCCATCCCTCCCCTCCCTTCCCCTCCCCTACACGGACTCCCCACCCCCCGCCCAGCCCCTCCCCGCACAAACCCCTCCCCAGTCCCTCCCCTCCCCTACACGACCCCCCCCACCCCCTCCCCCCCCCGCACAAACACCCCCTTCCCCGCACATACCCTTCCCCTCCCCGCACAAAGACCCCTCCCCCCCCCGCCCGGACCCCACCACCGCACGTATTCCCCCCGCACATACCCCACCGCACACAGACCCCCCTCCCCTCCCTTGCACGCACCCCTCCCCCTTAGTGTCAATGTGAATTTTTTCTATCCTGAGCTTTATGCATATTAATGCGTATATTTGTACAATTTCAGGGAGATGGCGGAGGTGCATACGGATAACAGCACGAGTGCTGAACACACTACCGAGGATGAGTCTTTCGATGCGAGAAAGGAACGGGGTAACTTGGGTCGACCTCGCCGTGAAGAAATAAATGCACAAATGTCTTGGAAGTCATTCGCGACGAAAAAGAGAAAAGGAAGGGGACTTACAAAGTCAATAGGGAAACACACAAATATGAATTTGGAGTACGATAATATGGGTCAAGCTTGTGGAAAGTGGCGTCAAAAGTATGGTATGCAAGTTGGCATTTGCATGCATAAACTCTCCATTCTGCACTCATGGAAAGAGGTGCCCGAGGGGTTGAAGCGGTGTCTATGGGAAGATACTGTGGTAAGCTTCATGTACAATAACGTTTAGTTTCTTAATTATTTAGTTTAATATATGTGTAATATTACTGATAGCATATAAATTACAACATTTGCGAAAACTAATTAGTGAACTGCATTTTTTGTAGAATCAATTCAATATCGAAGATGATGAAGCCAAGAAGAATGTATATCTATCCGCGGTTGCCCAGAGATTCAGAGATTTCAAGGCTAAGTTAGTGTCTAGATGGATCACTAAGCGGAGGAAAGTAGTAGGTACAAAGAAGAAGAACATCTACGGCGGAGAAACACCATCCGGTCCTGAGGCTTCACTGGAAACATCATCTGAACCCTCGATATTACCATTTCAGATATGGAAAACTATCAAACCTGAAGAGTGGGAATCATTTGTTGCCAAAAAAACAACCCCACAAGCTATTGTAGGAATATTTTATTAAAATTTACTACACTTAGCTCCAGTATTATTGTATAACACCATACCTAACCTTTGTTTGTAATTGTGTGTTTTAGGCAAGTCGTGAGAAAAGTAGTGCGAGTACAAAATCTAGGAAGTATTATCATCATTTGGGTGCTCATTCATACAATGAGGCGAGAGAGAAGTGGATGTTCAGCCATTACCCCACAATAGGGTCGACAACGGCAACGGGGATTAGCTCTAAGACGACAGGTGCACAGCCTCGGCAACCAGATAGAGTCCTCGATTGGTGGTGTTCGATGCATGGGGTTGATGCAAAGGGAAAAAGAGTCTTGCCTGATCCCGGTACAGAACAGATAGCTAACGCCATTGTAAGTATAAAAAAAAAGGTTATATAAGGTATATAATATAACTTTTACGTTCACGAGCATTTCTATCTTATCCTTATGTAGATTGGCTTGAAGGAAAAAGAGGCAACTGGTGAGTTCACCCCTAAAGGACACATTGATGCATTGCACGAAACTTTAGGAAATGACACAATGGACGCGTGAGGAGCGTAGGAGGTATCCGCCTCGGTTTGAGAAAGGTATATGGTGATCAATAAACTACAGCGACAAAATCAAGTGTAAGTAGTGTGAATTCTGCAGCGTCAGTAGATGTGGAGGCTATGAAAGCTGCAATTCGGGAGGAGCTCAGGGAGGAGATGACACATAACTTCAACGCCATTTTGGAGCAAATGGGTTTACCGACTTTTGCTGCATTCAAGAAGGGTAGTGATATTACACTTAGCCAGCCGACCAGTGATCCACGAACATCTATTGATCACATGATACCTTTACCAGATCCACCTGTAGTACCCAAGTTGAAGGTAATCATTTAATCCCTTTGCTTTGTTAAACAACTATTGTTCTTAAATGCATGAAATTCTTACTATAATAATGTTGTTTCATAGACTAAATATAAATGGAGTTTTTTTTTTAAGGAGGAGACACCCTGTGAACTATTAGCTCGAGGAGATGGTTATGATAGTTTCATTTTAGTAGCTTATGGCCATGCACAACCTCCTAGTGACCGAGTACGATTGCATAACCAGTTAGTGGATGATAATCACTATGTGGTCACCCTCAATGAAATTGTGTCTGATTTTGGAGAATTACCTCTTCCGCTGTCGAAGCCAGAAGTTGGTCTACATTTACTGAATGATACCCTTGGCAGTTATTAACATACATATATATATATGTGTATGTTCTTTTATAGTTCCTATGATAGTCAATAATATCTTTACTTTTAACTAATTACTAGGTTTGGGGAAAGGCCGGCTCACATGACAGCAAGGCAACGAAGGCCTATTCAGCTGATAAGAAGGCAAGTTTACGTGATGAAGGTGGACGAAATGTGTTGAAGGGAAATATTTCTATGACAAAGAATCCACTTATTATCGAGCCAGAGGTGGTGCGAGGCCTTAGTATTCCATGCTATTGGTTACATGAATGCGCTAGCGATTTACCCGATCATAGTACAATAGAGGTTCCTTTGGGGGCGCAACAATTCCACTACTTTGAGGAGTCATCGACATTCATTCATTTCTAAGCTCGATATTAAAGAATTCTTATGTGGGGTACAGTTGAATGTTTCCATGATACAAACTTTCATGAGGTAATACATAAGTATATAAATTAAATATACATATACATATGCCTTAAGTAGTTTTCAATTCAACTTCCATAATAAGTAAGTTTACTTTTAATCAATATGATTTCTCAGCTTATTATACAAGGAATTGATTGTAACATCAAGTGATGAGTCAATGTTTGGTTGGTTATGTCCAAACATAATACGAGATGACAATTTCTTAAAAAACAAAGCCGAAGTGAAAGAGTATCTCGATATGAGTTTCAAAGCACCATCACGTTTTGGATATCATCAGATCATCCTTGTCCCTTATATTGAACAGTATGCTTGTTAAACTCGCTTTACTTTTATTATTCGATAATTAAATTCACCTATTAATTGTTCTATGATTAATAATAACTATATTTTCTTATTGTAGGGCTCATTGGACACTGCTTGCGATATGTTTGTCACGTAACGAAGTCTACCACTTTGATTCTTTGCGTCGACAACCACCACGGTCCTTACTAATCAAATCATTGTTAAATAGGTAGCCTAATCGAAACTCAATATATGCGCACTTATTAATATTACACATCATTCATCATCTTTATATATATAAACAATTAGTACATCTAATCTAATAATAATGTATTGATGTAGTGTGATGTAGCATATTAGTGCAACAGGACTTCGAGCACCCAAAGCTCCTGCTTGGATATTAGTCGAGGTAACATGACTAATTTGTTTGTCCTTATATAGAAACACTTTTCTCCACATACTACACATCTAACATGAATGTCTTTGGATGCATCCTTTGGTGAACATTTAGTGTCCGCAACAAGATGATGGACTTGCATGTGGCTATTATGTGCTGAGGTACATGTTTGATATCGTCAACCATTGCACTAACATCGATGATCTTCAAAAGGTATATAAATTATTAATATATGTTAGTTTATATTAGATCGATTGGTAATAGGTATTAATTGGTTTAGAAACCAAAGTAGCACATGCATATTTTTGGGAACGAAAAGGTCATTTTAGGCCTATTTTTGCCTTTTCGCTTCCAATTCTTAGATTTTTGAGTAACTTCACTCCAAAATCTTTTTCAACATGATAATATGAGGTATAATATAACTAGTGTGAACATTTTTAGGCTTGCATTTGCTGTTTGTTGAATTTTGGGAACAAAAAGGTCATTTCAAGCCTATTTTTACCTTTTCGCGTCCAATTCGTACTTATCGAGTCATTTAACCCCAAATTCATTTTGAACATGATAATATGAGGTATAATGTAACTATTGTGTAGATTTTTAGGCTTGCAATTGCTGTTGGTTGAATTTTGGGAACGAAAAGGTCATTTTAGGCCTATTTTTGCCTTTTCGCGTCCAATTCGTACTTATCGAGTCATTTAACCCCAAATTCATTTTGAACATGATAATATAAGGTATAATGTAACTATTGTGTAGATTTTTAGGCTTGCAATTGTTGTTGGTTGAATTTTGGGAACGAAAACGTCATTTTAGGCCTATTGTTGCCTTTTCGCGTCCAATTCGTACTTATCGAGTGATTTAACCCCAAATTAATTTTGAACATGATAATATGAGGTATAATGTAACTATTTTGTTGATTTTTAGGCTTGTAATTGTTGTTGGTTGAATTTTGGGAACGAAAAGGTCATTTTAGGCCTATTTTTGCCTTTTCGCGTCCATTTCGTACTTATCGAGTCATTTAACCCCAAATTCTTTTTGAACATGATAATATGAGGTATAATGTAACTATTGTGTATATTTTTAGGCTTGCATTTATTGTTGGTTGAATTTCGGGAATGTAAATGTGATTTTAGGCCTATTTTCGCCTTTTCGCGTCCAATTCCTATTTCTCGAGTCATTTAACTCCATTTTCTTTTTTAACATGATAATATGAGGTATAATATAACTAATGTGTAGAGTTTTAGGCTTGCATTTATTTTTAATTGAATTTCGGGAAGGTATATGTCATTTTTAGAACCACTACCTACGGTAAATGATTGAATTCTTATATTATGTGTTTATTCCTTGGTTGTTTTGCAAGGTTTAGATGAATAACACACCAAGTTTTAGGGCCTTCACCATAGAGGAATTACATGAAGTTCGGGATAAGTTGGCGTCCTACCTTTGTGATGATTGCTTATGATACATTTTGGGGGATTTCTCGATATAATTAGCTAGATCTACTAGTTGGTATCAATTCTATGTACACTTTTTACATTATTAAATATATATATTTAAAGTTAATTATTACGTTGAAAAACTTGTGGGGGGTTGGGGATGGCAGAGGATGGGCCGGGGTCGGGGGTGCGGGCCGCAGGGAGTGCAGGGGGGTGGGTCAGGGGTGGGGGTGCGGGGCGGCGGGGGGGGGGGCCGGGGCGAGGGCGGTGGTGGGGCAAAGGGGTGGAGGTGGGGTGGTGGGGGCTGGGTGGTGGGGGGGGGTGGGGTGGGTGGGGGTGGGGGTGCAAGGGAGTGCGGGGGGGTGGGGGGGCGGGCGCGGGGGGGGGTGGGGGGTGCGGGGAGTGTAGGGGGAGTGCGGGGGTGGGGGTGCAGGGATGGCAGGGGCTGGGTGGGTGTGCTAGGCTAGCAGATTTTTTTTTTAAAAAAAATTCCGAATACGAAGGGCTGCGGTTTTAGGCCTAAACCGCAGCCCTTCACTTATACAAGGGCTGCGTTTTTGTCCTGAACCGCAGCCCTTCGTTGTGATTAAACCGCAACCCTTCTTTTCTAGTGAAGGGCTGCTACGGAAAGGGCTGCTGGCCAAAAACGCAACCCTTGGGGCAATTTTGACCGCAACCCTTCCTTATTTTTCCACTAGTGTAAATGAACTATTTATCTTTTGAAATGTAATAACTGAAACTGATAAATTGCTACTCAATTGGGCCTACATTTAACATTGAAATAGCTTAGAACTGATGATGAACAACATAAAAGATCAAATATTTCATGACCTAAATCAAAAACGTCAACCCTAACGAAATTAAATCACCAATTTTATCAAAAAATATCTGAAAAAAAACATCAAGTAATAAATCCCACTCCATCTCTATTTGACGCCAAAACAAAACCCTAGACCTCTTCCCCAAATTGACAAGTACATCATCAACATCTATACAAATATATGAAAAGGCGTTCTGAAGTAAGTCTACAGGCCACATGGCACTGTTCCTTTAGTTGTTTCGTTCTATGTCATGGACATACATTAAAAAATGAAACATGTTTCATACAAGATTCGACCACGTGACCTCAAGTTAATATAGTAAAGTTCTAACCAATAAACTATGCAACATTAATTAGATGCTTTCTTTTGACATGGAAATATTAATAAACCGGGGCATCACCCGAGCTTAATAACTAGTTATAAACATAAAAAATAACAACTCAATTAGCAGCCGAAAAACAACTATGCACAGTTAGATGCATAGAATCAGAAGACACAAAAAATCAACAGCAGCAAAAACGAAAAAAAGCACACACAAGCAAATGAATTTTCAACCTTGAAAATCGAACAACGTTCAATCTCAAGTACACAAAATCAGGAGAAATCAGATGAAATGTAAAGTGAGTCAAAAGTAATAGAAGTACTAACTACAAATGATCAAAGATGCTGGTAGTGCAACACTTCAAAGAAAAGTTTTAGCTATTAGCATTGAAGTTTCGACCAAGTTACTTATCCCAGAAAAAAAGCAAGTTACTACGTCACACATTACCCACACCAAAGACTTTGGAGTTTGGCGGCTGTTTCCGACCATGGTAACTCAAGCATTTTGTCTATTTATAGTAAATTAAAAGAAATATCGCCTTTAGTTTGCTAATCCAAGCATATCACCATTGCAAGAGAAGAAAACTGACACAAACAACTGCAAAATGTACTTAATGAGAGGAAATCTATAAGACCTTTCAACAATGACTCTAGGCCACCCAGAGTTAAATTTGGTTTAAATGTCATTTAGACAGTTATCTGGAAGTTCATGTTAAAGGCATTAGAACCCACCAGATATGAAATTTTAGAGCATAACACACAAAGCTCACCTGAGTACACACCCTGCAAAGATGTTCTCACTGGTGATGGTGCATTTGGAATAGAGCTGGATGGAAGTGGTGCAGCTGAGCCTGTCAAAAATGCCTGAAAGACCAGACTTTGTCAATAGTATTTTTATGCAGTATTGCATTTGTTAGAAAATGAAACTAGAAGAAAAATATTCTGGATCAGATATTTCTCATGGAAAGTGGAACGCTAGCTCTAAAAGTTACTTATTTGCTACTATCAGCAAATGTGGCTTCACTACTCCGACCTACTACATATTGCTTCAAAGTTCCCAACTTTCTCGCCTTACCCAGCTCATCAGCAAAACCTTCAGTTACCATAATATATAACACAAACTAATTAAACTCTTCCAATAACATATATTAGCATGACATAGTTCCTTACTGCAAATGACAATCATGATATAATGATTAATCCCATTCCATAACTCCCAAAAGACTAAGAAAGATATTTAAACTTATCCCATATAGTATATCTTAGAAATCCCATTATTTCTTTAGACATAAATATCAAAATGTAGTTAATCATTACAAAAATAAAACTTTCAGAATTAGAATAAAAAAGACCTTTAAATTTAGAACTAAGATGAAAATGATGCCAATATTTTAGAATCTAATTCAATATTATGAACAGACAAATAACCATAAAAGAAAAATACTTAAAAAAAATTGCTTCAAATATTAAATAAAGGGAACTTACTATATTAATCACACAGAGGAGAAAAATTGTTAGCAATTCCCTAAATGCCAGCCATGGCTGTAAACCAACCCTAATTCTGATGGGTTAACAAGAACAATTTGCACATCATGACAATTCGCAGCCACTGAATAAAAAATATAACTCACAAACCGTAAATAAAAATCACAAATTATCTTGAAACAACAAATGGAAGAGGGGTGAAACTATAGGACCTAAGAGTGCAGTAGATAGGAACAACAACAAAAACCCTAAATGTTCAGCAAAATAAAAGGAAACCAAATTAATTTATCTAATTCTAAGCAATAAAACAAAAGCCCTAATTTGATTTCTGAGGTTCGAGTTTTCGAAACAAATCAATCGCAGCATAGCTAGCCATCAACATCAACATAAAAAAAAAACACAAACAATAAGGAAATTCGAGCAAAAAGAGGTAAAATCGAAAAGCCCTAATTCGATTCCTAGGGTTCAAGTTTTCGAACCAAATCAATCAAAAATAAAAAAAACACAAATTCGAGCTACTAACTTTTTTTAGTATAGAACGGGGCAAAAATTTGAATGCAAGAAATCCTTGAATCGAAGCTTTCGCAGCAGCACTTCGTTAATTTTCTCTTTTTGTGTTGATGGCCATTGGTGTTGGTGTGCACAAGAGAAGGGAAGAGGGAAAGAGAGAAACCGTGTGAGAGAGAAGAGAGAGATAGAGTAAACCCTAATTATTTTCCTGGTGAGAGGGAGAAATGAAAAATGAGGAAGGAACATGAGGGAAACATCGAGACATTAGAGGTGGGGGGTTTGTGTGATGGACCTTGCGTGTTTAAATGAAATTGGGCAGGGCCGCGTGATTTAAAATTGGGTGGATGAGAGAACAAGGGGGAATGAGCTGGGCCGCGCGATTTAAAAAGCCCATTTTACAGATGCGGATTAACTGATTCGGTAATTTAGACCGGATCAGTTAACAGAAAACCGGATTAGTTTTTCTGTTAACTGATCCGGTTCACCGAAGGACAAGATCAGTTAATCAGCCCAGTTTTCCCTCCCAAAAAATAGCATATTTACGGATTCGGTTTCGTTAAAACATGATCTGTTACTAAGTGATATATGACATTTTTCCCACTAGTGTAATTTCAGATTTTTCAGTTAACAGGAAATCAGCCAAATTCTTGTTTGGAATCCTTGGTCTACTTGACCTACGCGGGGCCTGAGCATCAAGAGAAATGTTCTCTTCAACTTCTTGAAGATTTTCGCTTGAATTAGATTCAAGTGGGACGGTAGGAGGTTCACGCTTTGAATACATCATCTCCTTAACTTGACTTTCGTCTTGTGGGGATGTCCGGACATGGTGTGAACCATGTCCAGTTGTAGCTCATCTCGAATTTCTTCGAGAATTATTTTACTCCCACTTGTCTTTATGGAAACAAATTCCCTTTCTAGAAAGACACCATCACGAGCAACAAATACTTTGTTCTCTTGACGGTTATAGAAGTAATAACCCCTTGTCTCCTTTGGGTATCCCACAAAGAGACATTTATCTGACTTGGGTGCAAGTTTGTCTGATAGTAAACTCTTTAGATAGACCTCACATCCCTAGATTTTAAGAAAAGACAAGTTTGGAGTTTTTCCATTCCATAACTCATATGGAGTATTTTCCACATCCTTTGACGGGCTCATATTTAGTGTGTGTGCAGCTATTTCGAGAGCATATCCCCAAAAAGAAATTGGAAGATCATCAATAGTCATCATTGATCGAACCATATCCAATAAGGTTATATTCCTCCTTTCAGACACACCATTTAACTGCGTTGTTCCTAGTGGAGTCAATTGTGAAAGTATTCCACAATCCGTCAAATGATTATCGAATTCTTGGCTCAAATATTCGTCACCACGATCGGATCGCAATGCTTTTATTGTCTTACCAAGTTGATTTTGTACTTCATTTTGGAACTCTTTGAATTTGTCAAAAGATTCCGACTTATGTTTCATTAAGTAGACATATCCATATATGCTTAAATCATCAGTGAAGGTAATGAAGTAATTAAACCCTCCCCTTTTTGTGCTCATAGGACCACAAACATTTGTATGTATGAGGCCCAAGAGGTCACTGGCCTTTTCACCCTTTCCAGTAAATGGTGACTTTGTCATTTTCCCCATCAAGCATGATTCACATACATCAAACGATTCAAAATCAAATGATGGAAGAATGCCATCCTGTTGTAACTTTTGTATGCGCTTTTGGTTTATATGACTCATTCGACAATGCTAAATGTAGGTTAGGTTTGAATCATTTGATTTTTGTTTCTTGCTATCTATGTTATAGACCTGTACTGACCTATCAAGCATATACAAGCTATTTATCAAATTAGCACTAGCATAGAATATGTTATTGTGGGAAATGGAACAGCACTTGTTCTTTATTTCATAACAAAACCCTTCAGAATCCAAAACAAAAACTGAAATAATGTTCTTAGTAATCGACGGAACAAAATAACAATTATTAAGTTCTAGAATTAAGCCATATGACAAATATAAACTATAACTTCCTTTGGCAAGTGCAGCAACTCTTACTCCATTTTCAACGTGAAGCTCTACCTCGCCCTTTGCTAGTCTTCTACTTCTTCTTAGCTCTTGCACATCATTAACTATGTGAGAACCACAACCGGTATCCAATACCTATAAAGAAGTAGAAGTCAAATTGATTTCTATAACATATATACATGAAGCAAAAGCATCAGACTCTTTTCCTTCATGTATTGAGGGCAGTTCCTCTTCCAATGTCCAATCTTGTGACAATGGAATCATTTGCTTTCCACGGCTGCTTGTGGCTTGGCGGTTGGCTTAGGTTTTTACATAATCAATAGGGGAGAAATATTGGACGTGTCGATACCCCTTGGCTCCGTGGTCGGTAGTCGTGATATGAAAATTTTATGTAACTATACGTGGCGGGATCAATTCTTCTTGAATGTGAGATGAGTATTCTCTTTTTGTAATTTTTAAACCTTTTATGAGATCAAATGGTAAATATCTTTTTTTTGGCTTTTTCTACGTTATTTTGAATTATTATTAACCACATATTGTTACTAATGATTTTTTGATCCCAAACATGACAATTTTTTCAAAATTAATACTAGCAATTTTATCGAATGTTTGTCATAAATTTTAATTCTTCCTAAAACATGATTATAAAGTCATTGTTCATTTGAATCCAGATAACAAACCACAATCTACTGGAATAAGTTGGCTGGATCAACATGATAGTTGAAGCTTTCTTTGTTATTGGAACATAATAGTTGGGTCATCACCCAAAGCCCCATAGTTGGGTCATCACTCAAAGCCCCATAGTTGGGTCATCACCCAAAGCCATTTAGTTGGGTTATCACCCAAATTCCCATAGTTGGGTCATCACCCAAATCCTCATAGTTATTGGAACATAATAGTTGGATCATCACCCAAAGCCCCATAGTTGGGTCATCACCCAAAGCCATATAGTTGGGTTATCACCCAAATCCCCATAGTTGGGTCATCACCCAAATCCCCATAGTTGGGTCATCACCCAAAGGCCGATAGGTGAGTCATCACCGAAAGCCCCATAGTTGGGTCATCACCCAAGAACCCCCAAAAATTGAAACAGTCAATAGTCGGGCCCTGTTGAATCTGATAAAACACTGAAAGAACCCCGAAATCGACTAAACGGAAATCGAGATTGAATAACATGATGGTTTTGTTCATGCGAAATGGAGTATAGACCTAAATCAAACAAATCAAGACAACTGAAATCGAACTTTCCCCAAAACCAAAACCCTAGATATGTAAAGAAGACTGAAATCGAGCTTTCCCTAAAAGCACACTTCCACCCTTGGTGTTTGTGTGAAGAAGATTCACTTATGCGTGAAGAGTAGAGTAACAAAAGAGCAGTTAATTGGCATCGCAAAATGGTCGAGGAAGGAGATTAGATGGGTGGAGAGAGAACGCAGGGAAGGAAGTAGTTCATCGGGGTTTTTAGGGGGAAAAAGTGGAGAGAGAAAAAAAGATATGTAAATTTTTTTTTGGTCAGAAAAATTAATTTCAGGATTTTTTTGTCCTAAACTACTTTAACTTTCAAGTTTTTACGAGAAACTACCTTATAAAAAATTTATTGTCCAAAACTACCTTACTTTTACCATTTTGTTGTTGACAGAAACCTAATGCCGGTTTTCGGTGTTGGTATTTTTTTTCATTTGAAAATTGTGGGAGAAAACAAAAGTTATCCTTGTGGAAATTGCTTGAGATTTGAGGAGACTGAGAGGCTGATTGTTTCAATTTTAGTTTAAGTAATAGAAGAGGAATTTAATGGTGGATTGGTAGTACAAAGTGTCGACATAGATATGAGAGAGAAAGTGCGCACAGGGAAATGGTGAAAATAGGATGGGGAAAATGAAAAAAGGGTTTGAAGAGGTCAAGTGATATTACGTGACATTAAAAAAACTGAAATAAGAGTCAACGCCGGAAACCGGCATAAGGTGCTGTCAACGAGAAAATGGTAACAGTAAGGTAGTTTGGGACAGCAAATTTTTTATAAGGTAGTTTCTCGCAAAATAAAACTTGAAAATTAAAGATAGTTTGGGACAAAAAAATCCTTTAATTAATGTTGTTTGACACATAGTTTATTTAATCATAAATTTATATTTATACAGGAGTTAATAATTAGAATCATCAATAGATTTTTATTAATGATGTTAATGTATTATTATAAATTGTTGAATTAATAATTAGAATCATCAATATAGCTCGTCTCAACTCGAGAAGTTAGCGTGTCGAGCAAAGGTAACCTAAACTCGGAATCGACTTACATCATCGTCAACCCCAATTGGATCGATTATTTCCGTGTCGAGCCCCCAAGACTAAAATCCTGGATCCGCTCCTGTCTACATGTAGCCTCAAAATATCATATTTTCATAATTTTTACTTATATAAAGTTAGAGATATAAATTATTAATTTTTTTTTTTTTTTTTTTTTGCTAAGTAAGTAAAATTATATTGAACACCAAAACAATTACAACCTAATTCACTCTATCCCAAAGGCAGAGGAAACCAACAGCACTACTTATAGACTGTCTTTACACCAAATTTTGAAACCAACTCAAATCTCTCCTTGATATTTTACTGGGAACCACAACATTAATTCTAAGCTTAATCATTTGCTTGACTGACATGATCAAATGCTGAACATTAGGAACTTTTTGATTCCAAAACACATCATTCCTGCTCCTCCACATAATATATAAACAGCAGCTGTAATACCAGCACTCCAAACAGCTATTCTGAATTTTGATTGCCTGCTACCATTAATCCAACGAATCAATCTACTCAAATATGACAAATCCGTCTTCATGCCAAGCCAAATCTTAAGCAATTGTAAACATTGTTTACTAAAACAACACTAGAAGAAAAGATGAGCATGATCTTCTACACCATTATCACAAATCAAACATTGATTGGAGTTGCAAACTCCAATTCTCCGCAATCTATCTGTTGTCTGAAGCCTTTGTTGGACTGCCATCCAACTAATAAATATGTATTTAGGAACTGTTAGTCTATTCCAGACCAACTTATCCCAATGCACAGCTGGTTTTTCACCCATCAATATGTTATAAACAGTTTTAATAGAATAAGCATTCATAGCACAGATCTCATGAGAAGTAAAATGCTGCTTCAGCTGCTCTTTTGTCTCACAAATCTTTCTCCAATACCTGCTAGCCCTACTGTTTGGGACATTAGCCCACCAATCATCATCTTTCAAGTAAACTGCATTGATCCATTTAATCCATATATTGTCTTGCTTTTTTGCCACAGCCCACACATACTTCCCAAGACAAGCACTGTTCCAAATCATGATGTTCCTAAAACCTAACCACCCCTAGTTTTACTCGAGTATAGATTTTCCCAAGCTATATTACCAGGCTTTGCACTATAACTTTGCCCACTCCATAAAAAACCCCTACAAATCCTCTTAATCTCATGAAGCATTCTCTTGGGCAAGATATACACTTGAGCCCAATACATATGTAAGCTCATTAAAACTGCATTCACCAACTGAACCCTGGCAGTGTAAGAAAGATTCCTAGTACTCCAAAGTCTAATTCTAGCCACCATCTTTTCAATAAGCTGATCACATTGGGATACTGATATCTTTTTGGAGCATATAGGAACTCCATGATATCTAAAAGGCATAGCACATCTCTTGAAACCAAAAACATCTTGGATCCTCTTAATGTCATCTTCAGTCATTCCACAACTGTAGAAAGCAGATTTTTGAGCATTTGCCTTAAAGCCAGAAGCATATGAGAAAAGCTTAAAAGCTTGCAACAACATATAAGCGGAAACAAAATCACCCTTACAACACATAATTAAATCATCTGCAAAACACAGATGAGTCAATTTTGTGGCATTGCATCTTGGATGGAATTTGAAATTTTCCAAAGCACTCATGTTGTTGAGGATCCTAGAAAGATATTCCATACACACAACAAATAGCAAGGGTGACATAGGATCACTTTGCCTTAAACCTCTTTTAGAACCAAAAAACCCCTCCATAGAACCATTAATCAATAGTGAAAATCTGGGGGCCGGTTGTAACACACTCCATAATCATATCAATGAAATCCACAGGAAAACCTAAATGCTCAAGCATTTCTCTCAGAAATTGACAATCCACAGTGTCATAAGCCTTTTGCAAATCCACTTTAATCATGCAACTAGGACTTGCACTCTTCCTACCATAGTGCATCACTAAATCTTGCACAACCATTATATTGTGGACTATAAACCTACCATGCACAAAACCACCCTGGTTCTCCATAATAAGATCAGGTAAAATTCTCCTCAATCTACCAGAGATAACTTTTGTAATGCATTTATACAACACATTACAACAAGAGATAGGCCTAAAGTCACTTACATTGCTTGGGCATTTACTCTTAGGAATAAGAGTAATGACAGTGGCATTTAACTCTTTTAATAACTTCCTTCCTCTGAAGAAGTCCATAACAGCAACAAGCACATCAGAACCAATAGTATCCCAAGTATCTCTGTAAAAGTGAGCTCCAAAACCATTAGGCCCAGGAGCTTTATTGCCTGGAATGGAAAACAAGGCAGCTTTGATTTCTTCAGCAGTGTAGGGAGCTGCTAGGATAGCCCTGTGATCATCATTGATAACTGGGCCACTATGCACTATCTGAGCCAGTACAGGTCTTCTATTACTCTGTGTAGTACCAAACAAAGTGTGATAATAAGAGATAAAAGCATTAGTCACAACAGCAGGTTGATCATGCCAATTTCCTTCCATAAAGATAATTGTATAAACATGATTTTCCATTCTCCCAGCCTTAATGCTTTGGTGAAAAAGAGTGGTATTTTCATCTCCTGCTCTAATCCAATCAAACTTGGATTTTTGTTGAAGGAATTCAACATAAGCTTGATGCTTAGTTTTTTTTTTCTGAATAGCCATCGACTCTACATCTGCATACTCTTGATTTCAAGGATGTTGATGCATTAAACTTTGGGCGTTAATCATAGCCTGATGAGCTTGAAAATCAGCTGCTTGAATGCCACTAAAGCCCTCATTGTTCAAAACTTTTAACTCCTTCTTGATTAATCTCAATCTGCAAGTTATACCATACTCCCTGATGATATTATCAAACTGAGGTGCTGACCTCCACATAGTAAAATATTTAAAGGGTTTCCTCCCTTTAGAATGTCTAGGATACACAATCAATAAACCAGGTGAATGATCAAAATCACCCTCCTGTAAAAAGTTGACTCCGGCTGAAGTGTACTTATCCTGCCAAGCTTAGAAAAAATTCGAGCCACGCCGTGTTGTTTATTATTCCATGTGTAAAAATTTCCAGAGGCCTTAATGTCATCCATCCCACAGTCTGCCAGAATTTATTGGATCCCTTTCTTGAAATCTAACAGTTGCACGAATTCTTTCTTCCACACTTCTAACACACTTGAAGTCTCCAAACATGATCCAAGGTAACTGAGTATGAAGTGATCTCAGATCCTGCCATAAACTCTCTCTTTTATTGCATTCATTAAAAGCATAAATAAATGTGCAATAAAAAGGAGTTAAACCACTCACAGGTTCAACATAACAATGTAACAACTGATTTGAACCATATACAATGTTCACATTAAAAGCACCTGGCTTCCAAGCAACAATTACCCTTTCTCCAGGATGATAACTACTATTTGAGGTAAAACACCAACTACTAATTTTTTTTGATAAAGCTGCTCCAATTGAGCCAACTTTACCTTAGTCTCCAAGAGACCAACTAACCCTACATGATGCTGATGGATGAATTGCCTAACATCCTTCTGCTTCTTCAGGCTGTTGATCCCTCTCACATTCCAACTGAGAATCCTATCCATCATCAACAGTGTCATCAGACCCATTATGTTCCACCAGAACATTAACTGTACCAACCACCAACTCAGCTTGTTCCCCTTCAGCTAATAACCCAAAAGTATTAGCAACACTAGTAGGCTTAGCTTTATCAGCTCTTACCCTGATTGGTTTGAGAGCCTTTTGAAAACCATCTGGGTCAATTTCAAAAACATGAGCTGGTTTAACCATTGGTTCAGTCTCCACCATCTGCACATATGGTTTAGGAACCCATATGTCCTTCTGTTTTATCCTACAGTCAGCCTTTTCATGTCCCATATTCTGGCAATTAGTACAGTATTGAGGCTTCCATTCATAATGAACATCCACAGTTATGTTATCACCATGCTCATTAATAAAATGCAACTGTTTAGGAAAATCCTGACTCAATTGCACCTCAATAAGCACCCTTGCAAACTGAACTTTATCCCTTTTCTTTGTGGCTTCATCTCTTTGTAAAGGCTTCCCTATCTGCTCCACAATCTTGAACAAAGATTTTTCACCCCAGTAGTTAATGCCAAGCCTCAATTGGATCCAAATTGGCAAAGTTTGAATCTCCTCCTTCTCAAAATCCAAATTAGGCATCCAAGGCTTCACAATCAAAAAAAATAGTGACCCTTCAAAACCTTGTCTCTATTCTCCATAGAGGTAAATCTCACTATATATACTCCGTTTTTTAGTACAACTACTTTATCCACATGAAAATTCCTCCAAATTCTATGAACATAACCTTCCATGACTGGTAATGGAGGATTAGCTCCCACAATATAACAAACAATCCCAGAATTCCAGAAATCAACTTCCTCTTAAATATCTTCTAAATCAATTTTCACTCCATTATCAACAACATTTCCAATTTCAATCACATTTCTAGCATTAACAGTATCATCACAGTTAACTATTTCATTCACATTATTCAAATTTTCTACAATATTATGTCCAATATTCAACTCCAAATTCTCACTCATATCATCACAATCCATCATACATTGATCAAATTGCTGCAAAATTGGAATACTCAATCTTACCGGATTCACCTGAGATTGTTTAGATTTTGATCGATCATGAATCATCGTCATCCATTCATTGAAATTGTATCGCACCTCCGATTGTTTTTGTAACATTGCTATAGAAGATTTTGGGGTCAAAACATCACCAATGCCAAAATCCATTGCTTCCACTCCCATTACCTCATCTGATCTATCGATCGAGTTTTCTGCGCTTGAGAGTCCGAAGGACCTCTAGGCTTGCCACCCTTCTTTCCACCTCCAGAGCTTGTTGCCATGGCAACGACAATCGCCGAGAGAAACTTTGGAGGGAAAAAAGGAGAGAAAACTCTGTAAATGGATGTTTATGTTTATCAATATAAATTATTAAAGTTACGCATTAGCAAGCGTGACTTGAGTAATGTTTCAAATAATATGAAACACAGGAAGTATATAAGAAGATAAACACCCTTCAAAAACTTTAAGGGAGTATTAGAGTTATTATCGCGCTCGATTTTAGATATTAATAATTCATAAGATCGAATTCTTATAGCATATTTTTCTTAGCTTAATAAATACATTGATTATTTGATTTCATATGACATCTATGTTGGAACTGTAACACAAGAAATACCTATCAACACCACGATTTTTGATAAAATGTAACACTTTTGTGAATCCTCTTTTACATCGTTGTTTGAAACATTGATAATAATATTTATCATTATTATAATAATACTTAATATATTTATGAAAAAAAATCGAGCTATCAAGATACAAGTATGATCAATGTTAATCTTTGGCAGGCAGGAGACAGGAAAAAACTTAGGACATAGTATTTGATATACAGTAAAAGATGAAAAGTCAAAAACTAAAAATATAAAAAATCCTATTTATATTCAAAAAATAAAAAGTGATATGAATACTATAGGAGGTAGAGTTGTGTAAGATTTTAATAATGGAACTTGAATCTGATCACTTTCGTCATATCAATGGATAAAATAAATATATAGTACGATTATTTTTCTAAAACTCTTATATCAATGATTCTTGGTTATAACTTACTCTCAGTCTAACTAAGATATAAGTCCGATATGAGAAAAAAAATCCGATTTAAATTTAATAGATAAAATTTAAATCTAGATTTGAAAATTTTAGTCCTTATATATAGAGTTTGGAGATAAGATATGACCTAACTTATGATCAGACCTAGTTATGGTCTCCAAATCCATTTTTCAAGGGAGATCTTGAATATATTTTTTGGTGGGGGGAGGGGGGGGGTGTTTGGGTTTCTTGAGTGTACTTAAGTCTTAATACACCATGAGTCTATTTTTTTTTTGTTGCAAATAACTATGAGTCTATGACATTAATTAATATTTAAAAGTATTAAAACAAATATACACATCACTAAAAATCTATTTCGTTCATTAATATACTCATGCTTGAGGAATTTCATACTTCAACATAAGATCATGTGGCCATGACCATTGGTAGGGCATACGCGCAATAGCTTATGTAATGTCGTAATTTGCACCTTATAATAGTACTCAGGTGATAAGGGACATAAAAATGATAATCAGAAGGTGTCACATGCTCTCGTTTACCATGGTTTGTTCACCAGCAAGTTGTTATGTTTGGTATTTTCTGTGGGCTATGTTAGTAACTCATGACGTAACATCAAAAATGTGACTAAAGTTTAACATCATTCAGAAGTTAGAGGGTAGAATAGAGATTAACTACATAATTAGACTACAAAAATATCTTTGCGCACTTAATGTGTTGGTCTTAGTTATCAAGATGTATTTTTTTATGTGACAATTTAAACATGTACTACCAAGGATGTCTTGGCCTAGTGGTTAAGATTGAGGTGCTGTGAACAATAGGTCACAGGTTCGAATCCCCCATTGTAACACCCCAGAATTTCAAAGCGGAAAAAGAAAGAAATAATAATAGTATTAATAGGACGATGGTGGAAACATCGTCTTCTGGGAATGTCACGACTACAAGAAATGCGTTTAAATAACTAAGTGATAAACCAACATAAGTAAATAGTATAAATAAATTAAATTAATTAGAGTAATATCCAAAAGATAAAACTAACTCTTCAACTAACTAAAAGTCTAGGCCTAAAACATCTAACATTTCATTCTCGCATCTCAACTCGAGCCCAAAACCAAAAAAGATTCCCATCAACAAAACCTGCAAAATATACAACAAACATCCACAATCAGTGGGGAGTAACTAGCAGTTCTCCCAGAAAAAAAAAAAAAATCAAAGCATGATTCAGACATAGATTAATAAGAAAGGAAATAATTAAGTCAAGTCAACTACAATATGCATCCACTTCCATATAACTCACAAATAACGCAAATGAATAATAAATAGCAAGCGAGTTGGATAAAAATAAATAAATCATCTCAAGAGTACTTTTATAAAAATAAAATATAGGTAAAACAAGTTATTGAGTCAGAAATCGAATGCCAGTGAATCGCAATTCACTTCCTAAGGTTTGTCAGATCGCAATCTCCAGGTCAGTCTATGGGCTTACGTTCCCCACTGCCTGTGTCTAAGAATGGCCAAACTCCCGATGCAGGGTAGAACACGCAGAACTCCCTGACCTCTCGGACGACAACAATTAACCCAGGTGTACCCCTAGTTCGCAAACCAGCTGGTTGGCATGTTCTTCACCGGGGACTACATTTATCCCACCGGATGTTCTTATCTCAAAAATAAAATCATAATTTATAAATATCATCAAAGTATCATTCAGCTCAAAAATATTCGTCAAAAAGGATGCCACCCGGCCTTATACCCATAATTAATCAAAAGTAATTCTTCAAAAATCCTCAAAGTAGTAACTTACAAACTTACAACAAATATCTCCAACCACAATACTTTGAACATCACTAAGCATCAACAATGATAATGAAATAGTTTTTACAACACTAACAGTATCAATCAGAAATGCATCACCAATTAACTCCAAGGCTTATTAAATAAATGAATAGTACACAATTAATCATTTTTACATAAATCAAACATAAACATAATGATACCAATAATACTTACAGAAACCTACTAAATACCAGCATCCAGGAACATAAAAGATCACAAATTATTTCTGATTAAGAAGCTCTCAAATAATAAAAAAGAATATCCTCAAATTCACAACAAAAACACGATAATAATTATTAAACTAATAACTACGATCAGTAAAATAACACAAAAATTATCTTACGACTATTATGGCCCCACTGACATGGTACAAATTTTATTTATAATTTTCGGACTCTATAAGTATTTTTAAACATTAATTTACAGAATACTCAATAAAGCCAATATAATAAATAAAAATAGAAATAAACGCCCACAAATTACCAAAAATTCACATAACATGCATAAACTCACAGTAATACATAATATGCAAAGAAATGATTTTTTCGGCCTCCAGAAATAATTTTTACGATTTATATACTGACATACACGAAAATGTAAAAACAGATAAACCAATTAAATAATCTTGTAAACAGTAGACAAAAATTATTCCAAGGCATGAAATACATACAGAACATATAACATGCTTCACAAAAAATAATTTCAGCAATTGTAAAATTCGTTCACTATTTATTTTGCAAATAAGCCATAAACGCATAAATTACCAAATAAATCAAATAAATAGTAAAAATCAAACGAAAATTATTTTGCTGCACATAATATTCACACAGCATACATCAAGAGCATTCACGTATAATTTCATCAATAATTTCATACAAAAAGTATTTTAAACAATTTCCTTGCGTAATAATCTAATACCGAAAAATACTCTAATCTCTATCGTTCTAAGATACCTACCAGTTACCTGGAACGTCGGGAGGAGAGATGAGTCTAAAGAGATAGTTAAGAGTTACGCATATAATCCAATTCCTCTTCTAACCCCAAAGCACAACGAACGATAATTTGTAGCATCAAGTCACTAGGCGTTTCTTCTTGAACATTGAAAAATCTCATTTCGCACTGCTCTGTTCTAACCATGATTTCCGGTGAGTAAAAGCTGGGATTCTAAATCGCTCCGGTTAAAGTTAAGAACAAGATGTTGTAAACGTTCTGTCCAAATTTGAAGATGATCCAACGGTTAGATCTCCAGTTACGGTTATTTTCGTGAAGGTGTGACAGGAAAAACCGGGTTGAACCTTTCTATTCTTTTCCTCTTCCTTTTCTCTCTTTCTTTTCTTGAAAACGGTGAGAGTTAAATGAGAATGATGCTGAACTTCTTTTAATAAAAATCAGAATTTTATGGCAAGGAAAAATGAAGGGTTTAGGAGAATGTTAATGAGGGATTAAATGAGCGGTTACAAGATATTCAAAGGTTAGCTTAATAAGCACCAAAACTCTTCTTTTTCCACTCCATAATTGCTGATTTTCAGCTAGCATGATACGCCACACGTGATGCAATATTTCATCACCCAAGTCGGTCCAACAACGTTACAAAAAACGCTACGCGACAAAAATGCATCCTAAACGCCTAAACAAATAACGAAATTAATATAACCTTTAAAATAAATAACTAACAACTTAAAATAAATATATATAAATATATCACAACATATAAATATATATACACATTTTCACAACACGTTCCAAAATAATTTAAATAATAAATTATTTATTTTTACGAAAAAAAATATCATTTTAATGTAAACAAATACCAAAAATAAAGGGTGAAAATTACGGGGTGTTACAATCACTCCCCCTTAAAAGAGTTTCGTCCTCGAAACTTCAAAACAACCAAGAGACAAAAGAAAAAAACTCTAGGTAAAGAACATTAAGAAAACATAAATCGATGGATTTTAGTTAAGAGCTAAACAACTTTGCAGGTATAAAATTTGATAACTCAAATAATATATATTTTATTTTGGAAGACCAAAAGAGTTGTATAAGCACGGTAACAACAATCATTTTATAAAATGTGAAAGAAGCAAAGACAAGAGAAAGTTTAAGGTAAAAACGTTTGCACAATAAACTATATGTAATTTTGTAAAAGAAGCAGGAATAAATATTTACATAAAATTATAAAAGAATAAATCCGACCATACATAAACATTTTTAGAAAAGAAACGAAGAAGAAAAAATTCGTAAATAGATAGCCAAACCAATTTAAATTGAGGTAACCACACGGGCTTATACTCCACTTAAAGAGATAAGAACACTTTAATAAAGAGCAGCTAGCTGCTTTATTAAAATAGCACTTACGAACACAAGTCATGACATATGTTATAAGAGCGTACGCCTCCTAAACATATATATGAAAATTAAAGTTCGCCAAAGAAATTGAAAACTTCAAAATAAATTTCACAACGACGAAACACTAATAATAAATAGGCGATAAAGTAATAAATTATTAACAACAATTATAAAATTTGCCAAGTCGATACAAATGTGCATGGAACCACCCATTGCAACCTAGCATCAACAAAACAATATTTGAAAGCCAACTTATCAAATCGACATTAGAGTTTAGTGGAATCACCTAATATAAACTTAATGTCAACTTAAAAAAGAAATTAAATCAAAACAGATAAAATGCGTCAACTTATCAAATTGAAGTGTAAAGAGTATTCTGGGACAGATGAAACAAAGAAAGTGTAAAGAGTATTCTGGGACGGAGGGAGTACAACGGTTCCACAGAGTAATGCAAAGATCAAACAATAATCTTTCAGATCTGGCCAGGGGATAGATGGCACAAATTGAATTTGTGTTGCAGGGATCCGATCAAGATTTAGATATCATACTTACAGTGGGCTATTACTTTGCTTATTAGGGGTGCGTAAGAAATACCCTACACAAAAGAAAGATTATTCTGTCTAGCTCTTGTCCCCTTTGTCATTCTCATTATGAGACCATAGACCATCTTTTTAATCAATGTACCATACCGCGTACCATGTGGAACTTACCAAACACTAAAGATTGGTTACATTACTATTTTAACGAAGTAGCCCTTCTCCTTGCTTTATCTAATGTTAGAACTAACAATCTCGTTCTCACTGAAATCATTTTCCTATTATGGACCCTATGGAAAGAAAGAAATGAGGTACTATTTAATTCCACTACTTTTAACTGCTTCCGTGTTCTCCACAAAGCTAAATTTTGTAGGACATAATCAATACGATTGATATATTCATGAAGAACGAACAAATAAACTACGAGGAAAAATAAGCCCGAACAATAAACCTTCGCGTTCAACTTGGATAAAATCCAACAATCCCCCACAAACGCGAAGTTAGGAGAACAAGAAATGAGCAGTAAAAGGAAGGTTTGATACTTACAAACTAGTGTCCAAGGATTGAACTAGCATGTTAGTGAGATCGGGTGTCCCCTCACATACAAGTGTCTACTGGATTGAACTTGCAGGAGAGAAGGGACCCGATAACACATATCTTATCCTCAGAGCTTGAGAAACTCCGCGTTATCTATGAATTGCCTCTTGAACAACATACAACACTGTTGATCATACAATTCATATTCCCTATTAGACAAGTCACTTGTCTTTCAAATGATTATGAACATACACACAGTTCAACAATCTGGCCACCACCCTGGGATTCCAATGAGCGCTCTAGAATGCCTACAAGTACGACATTCGACAGAAGGAGGCTATCCCTTCACACTCAAATCTGATGTTCTATTACGTTCAAATAAATTTGAATCAGCCACAAAGGCCATAAAAACATCAAGTCCATTACGTTCAATTAAATTGAATCATCCATAAAGGCCATGGACTCCAACACAACCCCTACCGGTTGCCATCAAGTACCATCAGCTCCACTTGTCAAACCACCATAAAGGCTGTAGACTCTCACGATCCATTAGGTTTGAACAAAGTAGACCATCCCTTTTACAGGACTATGATACCGATCATGTGAGATCATGCACAAGGCATCACAACGGTGTAACCATCCAGTCCATTCCAAAGACCACCCAAGCCTGCTGGGATATGGAAACATTAAGAGCGGTCAAGCTCAACCTCACATACAATATCTCATTGTATGCCACATACAACATCACATTGTATGCCACAATGTGACTATAAGTCCCGTCTTAGAACTATTGACACATCAAGGACAATCAATGTCCACCCTGATATCTATGAATCTACCAAGTTCAATTGCCAGTTGAACCACCCAATGGTTATAGATTCATCAATCCATTAAGCTCACCAAGCTCACTATTCAAACCACTAAGTCTGGTAATGGATCCTCACACATCCATTAAGCCTGAACTAGCTAGTTGAGCCACCAAACTGGTTATGGTTATGTGATCCCACGTGAGCATGGCAAGTCCCAACATGGGACCTGAAAAGCATTCATCAGGCCCTCTCAGTGAACACAACACCAATCTGAGCATGCTCTTGTCCATATGTGCCTCCATTGCCTTCACGTGACAATGTACACAAGCACTTGAAATATCACAATGTAAATACGTGAGTATTTCATTACCCCCACAATGGACAACTTGCCAATGATTTCCTTGTCGGTCGGCTTCTTGACTCAATTAGTTCAACTCAATGAACTTAATCTTATGGTTGACGCTGCAACACATCTTACTTTGCATCTCCTCAACAATGCAACTAGTCAAGAACAATATGCCAACATATACACTTATAAACATATAAGCATAATCATTTAGAAAATCACTTTCTAAAACCAAACATGCATACAGAACATAATAGTTCATGCTTACTATCCAACCTTCTAGTTGAACCTGTTACAAACCATGTTCTTTTAACAAGATTGAGATAAGAGGTACCTTTACCAATACATTGGCTTTATATCCATGAACCACATGAATTACCTCATCTCCAACTTCCATCTTGGCTCAAGAATCGAAATCTTTAGTTTCATAAAGACATCAAGGGTGTGAACATCAAAGGCATAAGATCCATCATAGACACATGATCACCAAACAATGTCAAGTTGATCAATATCACTCAAACAGATACCATCAGGATAAGCCAAGATACAAACTTAGTTCATCACACATAACTAATCAAGAGGTATAAACCATCTACAGACCATTCAAGTCTTCTCACAAAAGGAAACCTCACAGGTCAACTCCAAATCCCAGAAGATCTAATGACTCTTCCTTCTCTAAGATGCCATGCAAGTATGCACTGTACGAATCGAATTGATATGCAATCAATTAACACGATCCCAATGCAAACACAGCCACTGGCCTAGGCAAACTTCGCCACAGGTGAGATAACTACATAGGTAAATATCAAAACATTAATTAACCTTAGAATCATGTACCTTGCCTATAGCTTTTCAAGCTTACAATTTCAAAGTCTATTAAAGACCAACACACACCAAAGTATCAACTATGGTCCGGCAAAGACTTACTCAACGAGTATGACAGGTTGCTAATGAGTCATGTTCAAGCTTGCTTTTCTCTAAGCACTAGTCCCAATCAGAAGTCATAAAATCCCCTTGTGAATTGATCATCACCTCCAGATAATAACGCATAGACTTCACATAGTTGATCAACAATGTTAACTTTCTAACCACGGAGGTTATAAGCAAGACTGGACTTTGCTAACTTAGAGAATTAACCTTTTACTACTCCTTTGCTGAACTACACATCAACTATACTAGGAGAGACACCAAATAGAATCAGGCAGCAAACACATAATCGTGACTACTGAACAAGCATACCAATGACTAACAAATAATCAATAACATCATGGGGTTCATCTAGCAAAGCTCGTTCAAGAAGAAATAAGCAAATCATCAGATTCAGCACAACAACAACCATAGAGAACTAAATCCTCATACCAGCTGTATAAAAGAAGGATAGAAATCCAACCATAGTTAGAAATCCCCACAACATGAACATTCCAGGTTACTACCTTAACCCCCTTGACATAGGGAGAATAGCTAGCAACTCATGGGCTTATCTAACACAAAGTTGTAACCACTGAAAATGATGGTAACCCCACATGGGAGATCATACCCAAAGATGGTATAAAAGAAACTCATAATCCTCTCAAGAAGCTTCATGTTCTTTCAACCTTGAATGATTCTACTCACTTGGCACAAAGCCACATTTTATATCAAACTTCTGCTTTCAAACATGGAGTTCCCAATGGTCTCACCTAGACCCTTAGCAAAAAGAATGCTAACCTCTAATCAATAAACAAGTCCTCACGACTAGACATGGTTAACAAAAGTACTCCTCAAGAGTACTACAAAATAACTCCAGAATCAAATGTATGCAACATATATATAATAAGCAGAAGAAACCAACTCTCAACCCAAGAGTCAAATTAAAGTTCTCAACAAATTAAAACCCATGGAAGTTTCCTTCCCTACCTCACTCACCTAAGTGAGTCCAAACTAACTAGTTATTAGTCTCAAACAACAACTTAGCCCCACATTGCACCACAAATTCAACAATAACATGAATTATTCAAAAGAAACAACCAGTTGGGCACATAATAACATATTATGCAAAGTTAGAGTTTGACAGTATGTAAAATAATAGAAAACTTCCCTGAAGTTATCCAAGTTGAACGCGAAGGTTTATTGTTCGGGCTTATATTTCCTCGTGGTTTATTGTTTGGGCTTATTTTTCTTAACCCTTATATAATACCTTGGCCGTTTTTTCTCTGAGATAATTATTCATTAACCTAATTTACAGACCCAACCTTCCTTCTAAGCTTTGAGCAGTTCTTGAGAAATTCCAACCCTAGAGTTCGGGGTGTAGAATTCTAGGGTGTTGTGTGAACTTGGGGGGCGTTCGTCATTGAAAGCCTGCAACGGTATGGTGGCGAAATCGCTTCTAAACTGTAGGAAATAATCAATACGATTGATATATTCAAGAAGAACGAACAAATAAACTACGAGAAAAAATAAACCCAAACAATAAACCTTCGCGTTCGCCTTGGATAAAATCCAACAAATTTCTCTATAACGAATGGTTTCTTAGAAATAAGCTTGATTCCTGTCAGCTCGTATGTACCTCTTTTTTTTTTTTTTTTTTTTTTTTGACAATAAGTAAATACAACAAAACAACGTCAGACCCAAGCAAAAAACAAACCCTACAACTCCCATACCTCAACTAACCGTGAAAGGTAGTAAGGATCTGGGGGCCCTTGACGCAACCATTATTCTGACAGTCTACAACATTATTACAGACACATAAACCATTATTCTGACAGTCTACCACATTATTACAGACACATAAATCCATAGACCTAGCATGCTTCTTCTTTACATGGTACGAGGAATCCGGCGAGGGAGGAGATGTATTCTTCCTTTTCGACCCAACAGAGCACACTACTTGGCCAAGCTTTGAAATCCTTCTCCGAGCACCAACACGCGCATTATCCTGAACAGCAGTGATTAGGCCGTCATGCTTTCTTCCTTGAAACTGAGATAGTCCTGAAGATCGTACAAGTACACCGCGTCTCCTCTTCACATTGCTGGGACTTCTTTCTTTTTTCTTTCTCAACCTATCTTGATTCTGAACATTGTCCTTGTCTCTCGTCACATTAATCTTACCTTCACAAATGTTAACATCCTCCAAATAAGTAATCGGGTAATCCATCATACCAGGTGATATTTCTTCTGCTCTCTCCTGTTCCTGGGCATTATCCATACCTTCTGCCGGACTTCCTTCTTCATTGGGAAAAGACTCAACAACCTCCAGACTATTAGAATCAGTAGTGGTGGAGGCCTTTGCCGATATAATTGATCCAGGAGGGTTAGGCTCGTAGGATCGAACCTTTAGGACCGACAAAGAACGGGATTGAAACAGCTGAACTTCACATCCTTTTCTTATCTTATTGATATCTGCACGAGAAACACATAAACGCATGATGGATTTTCTCGTATGTACCTCTTATTCCCACGAACATCACCTCTTCCCTACTCTTCTCCATTCATCATCATACATTATGGTGGCCTGGACTCCACTACATCCAACACATTTCAAACTAAACTCTGACGGCTCCATCGCAAATAATTCAGCTGCTGCAGGGGTAATCATTCGCAATCATCAAGGACATTTAGTTCATGCATGCACTTATAACCTCGGTACTTCACCAGTTTTCGTCGTCGAAGCAACCGCACTTAAAAAAGATCTTCTCCTAGCTCTCCAACATGATATTCAGGACATCTACATTGAATGAGAGAATCTATTGGTCATTAACGCAATCCAAGGTATTTCCTCCTCTCCATGGCAAATTCAGAACATTGTAGTCGATACCAGATCTCTCCTACTAAAATTTCGATCATATCACATACAACACATCTACCGTGAAGCCAACAAAGCAGCCGACTGGATAGCTAACGTATGCTATTTAGTTCAATCTAACTTCCCAATTCAACTTGTATTTCTTCAGCTTTACATTCCATCCTTGTATCAGACATTTTCGGAGCTCCCCTCACGAGGAGTGTCTCCTAAAACTTTTTCTACTTACCTTAATAAAAAAAAATTGTTTGGGCCTTGAACTCTGTTACGAGGAAGCAGAGACCCAACTTTACCAAGACGCACTTTAAATTGGATTGAAAATGGACGGAGAAGAATATAATTAATGGGCGGACTCGAATGCTAGACATTGGACACCGTTGGTTATGATCCTTTAGCTATTAATCTACTCTTTACTTCGTACCATAGAATTTTATGGCCCAAGGGTCAACCCTCGTAGTCGTACGCATGCATGAGCCCAAGCCTAAATGAATACTAGACACTCTCTCTACAACTACTTTTTTTTGGATTAAATGAGGTTGAGATGGTGGAGTAGTGGTATTACTTCCCACCTTGTATTTCTCAGGTCTAGGAATTAACCGTCATAAGACTCATTTGAGGGTCAAATCCATTATTTGTTTGGGCATCTTCCGCAAAATGTTTATTGGGCGAGTTGTAATCTCCCGGCAAATTTTAAATGTTTTTAGTTGGAGGCTAGTCCTTAAAGTATATTTGTAAATAATGAGAGCTTACTTTTTAAATAACAGGAATGAACTATTTACCATCTTTTTATCTAAGAAACTAAAAAGAATCATGTGAGGGTATTTTGTAATTTTTTGAGTTGATGTATGCCAAGCCAATTTTGACAAGCATATATTTTTTAGATTATTGCGCCTTAATTGTTCTCCTGGAATCTGGTTATTTCCATCATCTATAGCACACGTTAGAGTTGTCCTTGTTTATCCAAAATAATACAATATTCACTGGTACTCGACAACTCGCTCTCAAGATATTACAAAATTTAACTTAAGTTTACCCCCTAATTTAATATATAATCTACTTCTAATACAATGAAGAAGGATCGAGATTTTGTTAAAGTCTTTGATGTTACTTTCTTTTGTGAGGAGTAAGTCTCTATTGTTTCTCAGTTTCTGTGTTCCCGTGATGCGAAAACTTGTTCACTTAAGTGCTATGTTGAAAAGTTACCTTTGTTCTTTTCTTTCTTTTATGTCATTATCCTCCCGGCCCTAACAAAAGAAGCTTTATTAATAATGTAAATTTTTATACCACTATATTGCAGGGAGAAAAATAAGAAATGGGAACGAGAAGAGAGCAGCCGCAGTTCATAGTGAGTCCAACTCCAGAGAGAGAGAGTGGGAACGTAAGCGGGAGTAGTCATGTCCAGGAAAGGTTAATCGACACCATTGAGACTGACCAAATTCTTGTTTCAGAGGTTTCTTTCTCTTTAATTCTCTCCTCTTCTTCATTTCTAATGTTACTCCACTATATAGTATATAAGGCTTTTCTGACTGTCTAATGTACGCAACACATACAGAAGAAAGGCTGGAAGAACTTTTTTTCGTATATGGGTCCTGGCTTCCTTGTATCCATAGCATATATTGATCCTGGAAACTGTAAGTATTCATTATTTATTCCTCTATTCCCATCTTAGCTTGTTTCAATTGACACTTCTAACGTCTTCTTCGTTACCAGTTGAAACGGATCTCCAGGCTGGAGCACAATTTAAGTATGAGGTCAGTACTCTATTGCTTCTTTTCATCACTCTGCCCATCCAACTTCATGCCTCATCTTAAACATTTCCCATTACACATGTTAATTTCTTGTAATTGTTTAGATATGTGTTGTCTGTTTATTTTTATTTATTTTGCCTAGATCGAGTGGCAGTGAGAAGCTTGATCATCAAGCACACACACGCAAGTATATAGAGATTCATGCATAACCACACCACACACATATATATAATGTGGAAATAAGTAAGTAATATTTACACCAAGTATGAAAGTATCATCAAGATAATCATAGTAGCATGTTTTAGCTCTTTCTAGATGTCCAAATTTGTCTCTTTATCTAATATTAATAAGCTAACTATTGCATGGCCTCAGTTACTCTGGATCATATTAGTGGCTGCATGTGCTGCTCTCATCATTCAGTCTATGGCTGCTAATCTTGGGGTTGTTACAGGCATGTCCTTCACCCAAGTCATTCTTATGCTTGTTCCATTATATTCAGCATCCCATGCTTGTTACCTCAATCCTCTGACTTTCAGGGAAGCATTTAGCGGAACATTGTAGATTTGAGTACTCAAAGGTCCCAAACTTTGTTTTATGGATTTTGGCTGAAATTGCAATAGTAGCTTGTGACATTCCTGAAGGTTAGAATCTGTCTAAATTTAATTAAATCTTTATAGTTGCTTGTGACATATCGTGAATGTTCAAATCTTTTTGTTTTCAGTTATTGGAACAGCTTTCGCGTTGAATATGCTTTTCAAAATTCCTATGTGGGCTGGTGTTCTTCTGACTGGGCTTAGCACTCTGGTGCTACTTGCATTACAGCAATATGGGGTGAATTAATAAATCCTATAGCTTCTAACTTAAATTAGACATTTCCATGGATATATATATATATATATATGTTATTTCACCATATACTCCTGATAAATTTTTTTTGCACCATATATCTTTCGACTTTTGGAATTCACCATATAACTCCCACTTTTCAAAAAATACGTTCACTTACCCTTAATGACTAACGGCGTTAAACTCCGCTAGTCATTAAGCCCTAAACCCCCCTTTAACCCTAATTAACTAACCTAAATCTAACCCTAACCCCTAATCTTATACCCTAGCCCTAACCCTAAACCTAAACACCCCTCCCCCACCCTATCACTAAGTAAACCCTAACTCTCTCTCTAACCCAACCCACGGACCCCCCACCCACCCTAGCCCACCATCCCCCCACCCCTTACCCCCACCGCACCACAACCACCCCCTCCCCTTCCCACGCCGACCCCCTCCCCCTCCCCTTCCCCCGCTCCCCCCCCCCTCCCCCCGCCGACCTCCTCCCCTCACCACCACCACCCCCTCCCCGACCCCCGCCGACCCCCTCCTCTTCCCTCGCCGATTGGGATGGCAATGGGTCCAGGACCCAACCTAGACCCACCCAGACCGTACCCTAAAATTAGGGTATGGGTCTTAATTTTTTGGACCTTATGGGTAAGGGTAGGGTATGGGTCTTGGTCCTATCGGGTAAGGGTAGGGTAAGGATCCACTCCTCAAATACCCAGACCCTACCCAAACCCTACCCATAGACCCATCTAAACTAAAATATATATTTTTATTTTTTTTAAATTAAAATAAATATATATATAAACATATCCTTCCAGCAGACTTCCAATAAAACTAAAACCCTCCCTCAGTTAGGAACCCTAGCCGCAAACCGCAATCACGTAAAAATATATTTATTCATATTTTGATATATGAGACTTTTGGGATGTGCAAAAAATATGTATTGGTGTGGAATGTACGTGATATTATGTGTGCTAATTGCAAAATTAATATATGAAATTGTGCTTAACGATTATATATACATGGGAAAGTGTAAGCGGATTTATTTTTGTGTTGGACCCCTTTTAGACCCTAGACCCTATCCAGACCCTATCGGACTCTACGGGTACGGGTAAGGGTCCTAAAAAAATTACCCTATGGGTATGGGTAGGGTATGGGTCTACATCCAAAAGTTAGGGTATGGGTAAGGGTCTAGCCTTACCCTACCCAGACCCTACCCATTGCCATCCCTACTCACTGACCCTGTTTTCTACTCTCTCTCCCCTGTCTTGAGCTACTACTCGTACCACCACCACGCCTGACACCTTCGGACCGCCACCCTTGCCATTGCTCGCACACCTCCTCTTTTCCCTCTCGTTCTTTCTCTCTCCTCCCCTCCACTGTGCGCTGCTCGCGCCATTCCGGAGTCGTCTGCGCCACCTTTGATTAGGGTTAGAGGGGGATGCACGACTCTCTCCTCCCCTCTGTTGCGCTTGCTCGCGCTTTCTGCCGCTGTCTACCAGAGGCGTAGGGGGAGGGGGAGTACGACTGCAGTAGCTCGAGACAGGGGGAGAGAGTAGAAAACAAGATCCGCGGGGAAGGGGAGGGGGGGTCGAGGAGGGGGGTGGTGGTGGTGGTGGTGGTGGTGGTGGTGAGGGAAGAGGGGTCGGCGGGGAGGGGGGTCGGCGGGGAAGGGGAGGGGGGTGGTGGTGAGGAGGTGGTGGTGGTGAGGGGGTGATGTGGCAGTGGGGGTAAGGGGTGGGGGAGGGGTGGTTAGGGTTAGGACCCAAATTAGTGTATTAGATTAGGGTTAGGAATAGGATTAGGGTTTAATTTAGGTTAGTTAATTAGGGTTAGGGGAAAATTAGGTCCTAATGACTAACGGAACTCTAACACCGTCAGTCAAAAGGGTAAGTGGATGTATTCTTTGAAAAGTGGAGGGTATATGGTGAATTTGGAAAGTTGAAAGGGTATATGGTGCAAAAAATTTTTTGTCAAGGGTATATGGTGAAAAAACCGTATATATATTTCTCAAAGAATCTGATTTTGAGTATCATCTTTATTAAACTTTAATAGGTGCGGAAGCTGGAATTCTTGATTACTTTTTTGGTGTTTACAATTGCTGCATGTTTTCTTGCGGAGCTTGGGTATGCAAAGCCTCAGGCTTCAGAAGTCATGCATGGACTATTTGTTCCTCAACTTAAAGGAGATGGTGCAACTGGCCTTGCCATTTCCTTACTAGGTGCTATGGTTATGCCGTAAGTTTAATTTTGTATTCTAATTTGAGTTTTGTCATAACTCTCTTAGTGCTACTTCTGATTATAGGGGTTTAATCTGACTGTTGATTGCTTGCTGCAGCCACAATCTGTTCCTCCATTCTGCATTGGTACTTTCTAGAAAAATACCTCGGTCTGTTAGTGGTATCAAGGTAATCCACCCCTTAAGATTTGTCATCTGAAACAATAGGTTTGGATAATTAAAAAGGAGATACATGTACAGAAGTCGTGTGTGTTACTTATTTTTGCATGTTCTAACGCTTCAGACATCCTTTCTATTCATAATATAAGAACATATATCATGCATGTAATTACCTTTTCACAGGAAGCTTGTAGATACTATTTGATAGAAAGTGGAATTGCACTCGCAGTGGCGTTCCTTATTAATATATCTGTCATAGCTGTCAGTGGTGCAGTTTGCAATTCCTCAAATCTGAACCCAGAAGATCAGAGGAGCTGCAAAGACTTGGACTTGAATGAAGCATCATTTCTACTCAAGGTTTTTATCTCTTCTCTATTATGTTCTTATCTTCAATTTTAATAAAAAAGTTTCATATATGCCATGAATGTTTGCAGAATGTGTTGGGCAACTGGAGTTCAAAACTTTTTGGAATAGCATTGCTGGCATCGGGTCAGAGCTCGACAATAACTGGAACATATGCTGGCCAATATGTCATGCAGGTATCATGATTTATTCTTATTGTTTTTGGGCATTATTGGTGAATGGTGATGATTGCTTAAATTCTTGATTATGTTTTTACTAATGTTCAAACCAAGTCATTATGTATCCCTAGTCCAAAAGCTCATTATGTTTTTAGCATATAATCCTGCAAAAAACTTGTTTGCAGGGTTTTCTTGATTTACGAATGGAACCATGGATTAGGAACCTGTTGACTAGATGCTTAGCTATCATCCCCAGTTTAGCTGTTGCACTTATTGGAGGTTCTGCAGGAGCTGGACAATTGATCATTATTGCTTCGGTAAAACTTTTTTTTTTCCCGCTCTCTTTCATCTTCTTTTTTTGTTGTTTCAAAGGAAGTTTTTATGTCATAAGCACACACATTATTCTATCACACCTTGAAGATTCCTTAACCTAGGTTTTTCTGAATGTGCATATCCAACTGTTCTATTAAAAATGATTGTTGTGTACTGAAAATCAGCTAAAAGCTTTCAATTGAATTTGCAGATGATCTTATCATTTGAGCTCCCATTTGCTCTCATTCCACTTCTCAAATTCACCAGCAGTAAGGCTAAGATGGGTGTCCATGCCAACTCAGTCATGGTAATTACTTCTTTCTCCATTTAAAACGGTCCTGGTAACTTCAAAGTAGGCATCACCAGTAGTACTTTTAATGTGGTTGGTAGGGGTTTTGCCGTGTGACTTTGAGGATACAGGTTCAATTCCTATAATTAGGGGTGTAAGTGAATTGGACTGGGTTGGACTTTGCCAAATTCAACTCCAGTCCAAAGATTGTTGGACTCGAAAAAATTGAGTCCAAATCCGATCCAAGCTTTCTTTTGAGTCCAGTCCAGTCCGAAACTTTTTTCTTGAGTCCGAATCTTGTCTATTCCAATCTGATTATCATATAATATATTAGGTTCACAATGTTTTCTCATGATTGAATCATTGAAATTTGAAAAGTTGGACTCATTACATCCATTCCACAAAGTAAGTTACATACATCTTTGAAGTCTTATAAAATACAAATTGCAAAATACAAAAGTCCCCAGGAGGGTTAAGTAAATTTTACCCTTTTAGTTTCAGTTCTCACTTTAGACTTTTGGGCCAGGTAAAAAAATTTAGAGCGAGTATGTTAAACAATCCAATATTTCAACAAAAAAAAAGAATTTTTTAAATAGACATATTATATATTATATATTATATATTATAATTTTTTTGGAGTGGATTGGACTCCAAAGTGGTGAGTCCGAGTCCAGTCCAAATATTTTTTAATCTGATCCAGTCAAATAAGTTTGGATTGGACTGGATTGAATTCTGGGCTTTTTATAGTCCATTTAGACCCCTACCTACAATCCTACCAGCCTCGGTGTAAGGTAGCATAATGCGAGTCCTCATATTTATCGTTTGTCTAACTATTTACAGCTTTCAGCGATCACCTGGATGATTGGGTCGCTGATCATGATCATTAACATTTACTTCATCTCAAGTAGTTTTATCAAGCTATTATTACACAGCAAGCTGAAACTAGTAGCTGCCATATTTGCTGGAATATTTGGATTTTTAGGATTGCTCATATATTTGGTTGCTGTTGCATATCTTATTATCCGTAAAAATAAGGAGAGTACCCAGCTTTTGGCATTAACAATGCGAGAAGATCAACAAATTCCTCGAGAAGACATAGTTGATATGCAACTGCCTCAAGGAAGGACCAATAATGTAGAAGTTGACTAATGGGTGCCATGTCTTAGATTTCAATTTTGCTAAAATTGAAAGATATGTATCAACTTCTCAAATACGATTTTTAAGTCAATAATTGTTCTTTAATTGATCGAAAATTGTTAGAATTTTGACTCGATTTGAAGGTCAATTGTAGAAAAAGCTCATGAACATCTTTCTTTTTTTGACAGCATGAATATCATCCTTATTTTAGCTTACATTACAGAGATATCATTAGGTTTGCAGCGTTTGCGCAAACATTCATGTTCTGATGAACCAGTTGGGTTTGTAACATACTAGCATAGATACACCGAGATTTGGCTTTTAGCTGAAGAATTTTGTATTATACTCCCACCGTCCCAAAAAGATCTAAACACTTGTTGGACACGTAGTTTAAGGTGATAAGTTGTGGTGTGGTTATTAAATGTTATTTTATTTAAAAAGTAGATGTGATAGGAGTTGGTGGGGTATTTTTTATTAGAGGAGAGAGAAAGTTGGGTTACTTTTTATTGATAAAAAGTAGAGTGTGGGCCAAAGTTGTGTAAAAGAAATAATATATTAATGGTGGGATCATGCCAAGAATAAAAGTGTTCAAACTAATTTGGGACAAACATAAAAGGAAAATGTTCAGAGTATTCTGGGACGGAGGTAGTAACAAATATATGCAACTTCATATGAAGATTCTCTTGATATACCAATGACTAAAGGCATGTGTGCATTACTGTTTCCAACTGATTAGGTCAGTCAGTCGCACAAAAGGACTCGTGTAATTGACCTTCTGTGAAAGAAGTAAGCTGGCATTGGTGTCCGATTGTATTTTGGTCATTTGGCATATTGAAGAGTTAAATGGTATCGAATTAGAGTTATTTGGTACGAAATTGACTCTTATTTGGTATCAAATTAGAAATATAGTACCAAGATAAAATATTTGGTATTAATTTGACTATGAGTCGGTACCAACTTAACTCTCCAGCTTGTAAAATTACCAAATTGACAACACTTTTTATTACTTCAACAATTAGTCGGACTTGTGTACCCAAAAGAAACAAGGGAATTTTTATGCGACTTTTAAAGAATGTGCGAAGTATTCTGAAAAATCGCACTATGTACTTTTAAAATTTACCAATTTATTATATAGTTTTTTAATTTTGACTGCCAAATATATTTCTCTTTTAAAAAAATTTTACCCGGACTAATAGGCATAGGCGTATGAGAGAATCACATTAATTTCTTCTTGTTCAAGTTCAGTTAGAATTTTAGATTCTCATGCTTATGTGCAATTTCAAGCTTACATTGGTACCCCAAATTCTTTTTTGATAAATTATGATACTTCCTTCGTTCCTTATTGATGTTCCTGATTTGACTTTCACATTTGTCAATGTACATCTTTAACTATAAATATTTGTAATTACATATTTGTAAAAATAATAAAAATTTGATATTCTCAAAGTACTAATTGAGACAAATTAAACACGACCCCACATGAATATGTTTTTTCTTATATATTTAAACTTTTTTTTAAGATTCTATGTTATTTCAAATAGTGCCAAGATTTCAACTAGCTAGGAACATCAATAAGAAATGAAGGGAGTATGTAATTTACCTTCACAGCCCACATGGGACCCAACAAGTAGGGTTATTGATTCTAAAACCCTTTCTCTTACCTCGCAAGGATGTATAATCATTACCAATTCACTATTCCTCCATATGCACATATTTGATTTCTTTATTTAGTAGTTGTTTAGTTGACATGAAAAACACATAGTAGATAGAACTCCTAACTTAGAAAATAAAGTAAGATGGTGAGTTATTTGGTTAACAAAATATGGAAAATGGGGGAAGTAGAACTTCTTAGGAATTTTGACTTCCTATAGATTGGAGGAAGTTGTTTAGCTAGGGACTAGGGTGTAATAGCCCAGGATTAAGCTACTTACTTAAAAAGGTTAATTATGTTTTATTAGTTTAATTAAGTTACTAATAATTTTTACTAGAATCATTTTGTAGAAATATTGAGTTTTATCCTTAGAGTAAATTTTAGTATTTGTCATGAAATAAAAATTTACTTTCCCTATGTTATGTGGTAAATATGTTTTGGGTCCATTAAATAAATTATTTATTTTAAAAAAAATTAATTAATTAATTAAATTATTTATTTAAAAGTGTTGTTTTTCTAAGTATGGATTTATGGTACAAATTCAAATTGTAAACCAGTTAAATTTTGAGGAATTCTCTAGAACACCCAAGATAACTCATCTTTGTTATTAAAACACTATCACCCGAAACCCCAAGTCATTCTTCTCTCCCTCTACCCCGTAGCTTCTACTCTCTTCCTCCATAGCTTTCTTTCTCTCTCCTTGAACTGTTGCTGCTTGTGGGCCTCGCCGGGATTCGAATGCTCATCGAACTTGCTCGATCAGTTTTCTCTCTCCTCTCCTTCGTGGGTCTCATCTAAATTGTTGGGGTTGCTGACCCATTTTCCTCTCTTTCGCTTCTGCGGTGCTGCTGTCGCCGCCGGAGTTGCCGCTGCCGTTGATGGTGCTGGTGGTGCGGTGAGTAGCCGCTGCTGCTGTGCATCTTGGTGGTGTTGTTGTTGAGCTTGCTCAATTTCGAAATTAATTGGACAGGTATAAAATTTGGGTTTAAGTTATTTCATCAGATGTAAATTGATTTATATGCTATTAATAGTTATGATTTCATAAGTATAATTAAACTATCATTGATTTGCAAAATCAGTTTTGATGAGAGTTGTTAAAGTTAAAAATTATATCTTTACTCTTTGTTTAGAACATTAAGCATATATGATTTACAGCTTTGCAATTCAAGTTTCGATTTTCCTCAAGTTAAGTTACTAAATCAGATTTTAAGAAGTTATGCTCCTATGAATTGAGTCATTATTATTTGCATGTTTCCAATAATAGTTGTAATTTTCCGGAATGGGATTAATTAGAGTTAGCATATGAAGAATGATAAATGTGAGTTAGATTATTGAGTTGAATTAGTAGAATGGGTTGCATATAAGGGTTGTGGTAGTTTATGGAAGAGATTAGAAGTGTGAGCAAGTTACTTTGTTTATCTAAAACTATAGTGAGAATAGTTGTTAATTATTGGTATTGTTGTTGAGGTATAATATGGATATCGATGTATGGAGCTCAAGTATGTTGGATGAACCAAGACTCGGTATAGAATAGAAGTAGAATTCGGAGATCGAAAAGGGTACATATTGTCCTTTCACCTTATGAACTTAATTACGTTTGTACAATTGTAAGCTCTATGAGTTTCATGAGTTGTCAAATAAAAATTAGTTTTCTGACTCGAATTTGTTGTGGTCTTATGTACCTAAGTTCAATGTTGTTTGAAAAATGTGGTTCTCAAATCTAAGTTTGTTTAACTTCTTGAGTATATGATTTCACGCCAAAGTCAAGTGTTTAGGTTATATAAATATTAGCATTGACTTCCCAATTGTGATTTAAGATATGATAATAAGTTTTGACTATGAAATTTAGTTTTATTCGAGTATTTTGAATTAATCAATTTATGTTATATTAAGTCCCTCTTGTCCTCGATTTCAAATATATTTTAGTTTATGAGACTTAATAGTGTAAGTTAATGGGTGACTTAAGCTTTAAGACACTATATAGAAGATATGGGTGTCTCGTTGTGAATGTTCAAGAAAGTGTTCTCGATATATATTTTTCAATGTTATTATAAGTTTGGGTTCTGAATTGAGTGATTTTGTACAAACTATGTGGTAGATGATCAGCTAAATTCCGAAGAATTCGATTAAGTCTCTAAGGAGATACGATTGAATACAGTTTCATGCAAGTTTACGGAATTTCAATGTTATAGTTTACTTTTAGCTAATGAGATTTCAAGAAAACTATTTTGATAAGCGATCTCTGAACTAAAGAGTTGTATAGAGATTCTGGAAATGTAATTATGAACTTTATGGAGGAGGATTATTAAAAGTAGTATAGTAAAGTAAATCATAGCTTAATTGAGTATTATAAAAGGGTAAATTATACCACTCAGAGTTTCTTTTCAATGTGTTTATTATTATACTCATAATTATGATAAACTCGAAGAAGTAATTCAGTAAGTTTGATATAATTGGTAAGCTCTATTTTAGAATCATTGAAAGTGGTATGGGAAATGGTTGTATCTGCACAAAAGTTTGTATTTTAAGCATTTTGGGAATATGAAAAGTCTGTTGCACTCCAAGTCATTGGGAATTCGAGTAAATTGTGGGTGACAAGAGGTTATTAAGATGTAAGCTTCGTGTATCTATTTCAAGAATCTGAGTATGGAATAAGATTTTAGATGTAATTGTTAAAAACTTTGAGATACATGGATTTGACATTGGAAGATACGAGTTTTGAGAAGTCTTCAACGAAGTATTACAATTTTCTTTATGTGGGGAAAAGATTCAGATTGGAAGTTCAATTAAATCATTTAGAGATATCGTCCAAGAGAAGTTACGTATAATAAATGTTAAATTAATTGAGGAATGAATTGGTTATTGAAGAGTTCAGTTAGGAATATAAATTATTGTGTGAGATAGTTGAGCTGATAAATAAAGATGTAATTCAGGAGCGAGTTTCAGAGTTTAAATACATCATAATAATGGGTTAATAAGGAAATTGTAGGAGAACTTTATGAGTCTAAAGATGAAATAACTACTAGTGGTACTCTGTGAATAATAGACATCGAGTTGAGTAAGTTTAAAGACGAGAATGTTATAATGGTATTATAAGAATTCAATAATTGGGTGATAAAGGAGTATCAGATAGTAATTCGACATTATAATGTCTACGTCATAAGAGTCGTAAATCCCACCTTTGAGGATGTAGTATAATCAAAATTAGGAATCTTATAATATGAGTACCAAACTAGGATATATAACATAAGTTAGACGTTTTACTTTCTAAGTAGAGGAGTAAGGTTAAAGAAAAAGGGAAGACAGGGTAACGTGAATTTCTTGTGTTGGTAATATTGTAGAATTAGTGACATGATTTGATAATGAAGGGAACACATATATAAGATTAATATGGATATAAGTTTGATTAATTCGGAAATCAAAAAGCTCAAACAAATAACTAATATAAGTTAGGTAAAGGAAATTAAGTTGGGAGTTCGTATAACTTTTATGTGACATTAAAATTTGAGGTAATGAAGTTGTTTCCAGTTGGGTTACTAGAAGATTGGGAGTTCAAATATGAAGTGTTGGACAATTAAGATGTGGGATTAATCATTAAGTCGTGTTAGAGGAAGCATCATCTGTAATTATAGATATAAGTCAAACTCTGGAGGTTATCAACGGCAGGAATATATATATATATATATATGAAAACGTTTCATATCATGAGATTTAAGTATATGTGATACAAACTTTGAAATCTATGGTTATGAGCGATGAACAATTTATTATAAGTATCACATGTTAGCTTCAGGACGAATGTTCCATAAAGAATAATAAAAGTTCTACTTGGGATATGACAAGAATACTATAATTGGTATCGTGGAGCATAAGTATGAACATCGAAATTTACTTAGCTATATAGGTTATTAAATGAGATCAAATGAAAAAGTTATTACTAAGTAGAGAACTTTTGTAATTAAGATATAAACTTAACTAAGATTAAAACTCTGTTTTGACTTTTTGATTTGTAAGCTATGTTTTGAGTTTCAATTATAATAAGTTTAGGCGATATTTTCTTTAAAGTCCGTATTTGATTGAGCTTAGCAAATGAAATTTTGTAAGGGATTGAATTATACTAAGTTATTGGAAACTCAAATATACTGTGATCTCAAACAATTTGAGTTTGTATATGAAATACCCAAAAGCGATTATGTTACGAGATTTTGATGTATCTGACTCGAGAATTATGAATTTGAGTTTTTGGAAAAATATTAAATTGAGAATTATGTATTGTGATTCTGTTTTTGTGAGGGGAAGAAGCTGCTAAAGCAGTGACGAACAACATTCATAGAGCGGGTATTGCTCATTATGTGTTAGAGCGGGTATTGCTCTGGAGCGGGTATTGCTCCATTATGTGGGGTCATGACCTAAAAGTCTTGCAAGCAGTACACAATGGAAGATGGAGACGTCCCTTGTAAAAAGTTTAGAGAATTTCCTGGAAGGCAACTCTATTCGTGTTCTCTTCCCCAGAGTAATATGATTTTTCTGAAAGGAAATAGGATATGTATTTGATTATTCAAGTGTTTTTATAGAATGTTATTTCTAACTTTATTTCCAAAGTAATATTTTGCTCTCTCAAGTTTATGGAATTCATGTGCCGAGTGTGGCAGTGACTTACTAAGAAACTCGATACGAAACTATGAGAGGAGTTGGCTATGTTAGACATATTTGGATATAAAGGTTATTTATATTTGAAATACAGACGCTGAAGATATTACTATGCCTTAGGATATGTCAGAGTTGATTTTGGGAGATTCAATTAGATTCTAGGGAATTCTTATGGTTCCTTCAATTGAATTATATACTACTTATTTTGTGAGATATTCGTATTATTATTATTTAAACAAGCGACTTTTTAAATATGTTGAAGTGTTGTTATATAATTTTTTTTTTCATTATGTCTTTTCTGTATCTTGGTTTCAAATGTCTCGTAAGATAAACTTAAATCTATAAATACGTTTGAGCCACCAAAAGATTTTCTGGTTGGACAGTGTGTAATCACTTTCACTGATTTTGTTCTTGTAACCTATCCTGGTGGGGGCAGAGTTTATTGTTAATAATTTTGCAGGTTAGTTGGCTCCAAAAGAAATTAATGTTCGTAAGTTGTGATAAGAGAGATGTCTTGTTCAACTCATGATGGAGATCATATTTTTGTTGAGAATCTTATGATATTTTATTGTAATTATTTGGAGATTTATTAGTGAAATTCATGAGGTTGTGTAAACTATTTTAAGTTGTGGTATTATGGGTCATATTCCAGAAGCCAGGATCGATACATGAGTTATAATCTGTTGTAGATGATTGCCTAATTTAGGTTTAATTATCGATAATCGTAATTTGTGAATGTTAAGTGTGATTAGCTAGCAGCTCGGAAGTGCGGGCTGTTACAAGGGTCCCCTAGGTAAGTAGAAAATCTCATAGGAATGCATTCCTTATCGTTAACCAAACACTTTTGGCAAATTTCCATGAATATGATTAGGCTTGTCAGGTGGGTATGATTTTGTTGATTCAGCACCACACACGCAGTTGGAGTGGGGTGTGGCTATGACTTTGGTAGGTAGTAAGCGGATGTGAATGTCAAAAGTTATATCGGTCATAAGTGGTCAGTAGGTGGTGAATTTGATAGTTTATCATGCCTATATCTACCATGTAATATATTTGCCCACTCCATCCATCCAGCATATGAAGATCTGTCTTCCAAAAGCAAGTAACTCAAAAGTAACGACAAAAATCTCATTTTTCACAAAATGGTCATACATATTAGTACACCACTAGCATGATCCATATTTTTTTGACAAACTCCATTACCAAAGGCATGAAACATGTACAACTAAATGCGTGCAAGAAAGCCATAGAAATGATTTCGGAGAATTTCGGCTGTTTGAACTTCGAAAAACAAGTTTTTGAACTTTTAGGAACACTATCACTTTTAAAGTTCTACTCGGTTACTATATATACATACAAACTTTAAGGCAAATTAGAGACAATGTAAAAGTGGGTCCATTTGGTTTCTTTACTTCTTTTTAATAAGGGTGTGAATATCGCAGTCTTAAGCGGAGTCTTAAGCGGTAGTCTTTACAAGAGTCTTTACAAGACTTTGGGATATTGCATCCAAAATTTGGAGGGAGTCTTTACTTGAGTTTTGAAATCAAAGACTCACCTAAAGGCTCCTATTTGCAGCAGAACTTGCCACGCTTTTTTTTTTTTTTTTTTTTTTTTTTTTTTTTGTTTTTTAAACTCTAATTTAACGGTAATAATTCAACGGTAATATCTTGTTTCTTCCTATGAATATTGTGTGTTGTTTCCAATTTTTTTATACTCCCCCAAATCTATCATCTCTATAATCATTTTCCCTCTCCAAAAAAATATATCAGTCTATTTTATTTATAATGGATCCAAATCAAAATTTTGATTTGAATTCTCTTATGAGTTTCTTGCAAAATAATTCTCAATTTTATTCCGCTTTAGGTCAGCAAAACCAACAACAAAATTCCCAAAATCCAAATATGCTTTTCCTAGTCCAACTAATATAGGAAATACACCTCAACAAAATTTTAGCCAATTTCTCCAAACTCCAAATTACCAATATAATCCCACAAATGATAATATGGATCAACCTCCATTTACACCCATTAGTATTGGATCTAATTCCGACAACCAACCTATAGATAATGTGGGCATTGAAGAGGTTGAAAATGTTGATGTCACTACAACTACTCGAAAACCTACCCGTACTACAACTCGTCGGAAAAGTCAAACAAAAGAGAAAAAGGCTTTAGCTTGGACAATAGAAGATGAAAGACTTCTTGGTGTCGCCTGGATTAATACTACTAAAGATGAAGTAAATGGCAATGCACAAAGAGCAGATGCGTACTGGGGAAAATTTGTGCTTTCTTCAATGAAAATAGACAAGAAGGCCAAGCTGAAAGAGAGGTAAACCCCTGCAAACAACATTGGTGGTCAATTAATGTGTCTCTTGGAAAGTTTGCAGGTTGTTATGCCAAATATGAACAGAGAAGTGGGTTCAATGAAGCTTTGAAGCTCTCAGAGGCACGTGCACTATATCAAAGTCTCTACCAGTCAAAGTTCCAGTACGATCATGTGTGGAGTATTGTGTGTGATGAAGATAAGTTTAAGTCTGAACAAAAAAACAAGCGTAAGAAACGCGACGGCAGTGAGTCATCGAAGAGGAGCAAAGTTTCCGAATCAGGTGACTACACAACAAGCGAAGGGGGTGTTGGGGGTTCTGATGAAGTTGATGAACGCAGACCAATGGGTCAACAAGCTGCAAAGAAACTATTAGCTTCTCAAAGGAAGGGAAAAAGTATTCAAAGTGATCATAATGAAGCTATATCAATTGCAAGGAGTATTGAAGACACACGCGCAGAATCAGCAAGTCGTATCGCAAATTTAAAAGAGCAAGAGCTTGAGAATCAACTACTTTGTGCTGATGTCACCAAGATGACTTCCTTGCAAAGGAAAATTCATGAGAAAAAATTGCAAGCACTTGCAGACAAATATGGATGGACTTTTGATGATTAGGGTGATTTAAGCTAGCAGAAATATTTAAATGTTCTCATTAATGTCCGTTTATGTTATATTAGTTTGTTGTAACTTTGTTTAAGTTAAGTGATTTTATCTCACCTATGTTTATGTTAAGTGTTTTTTTATTTCAACTATGTTTAAGTTAAGTGTTTTTGTTTCATGAACTTCATCTACATTTAATATTAATGCTTGCACCTGCAATGAGTTGTCAACTCCATGTCCATATCAGTGCATCACTTCTTACTTTATATTGATTGTTGCATAGCTCTAGTCTACTCACCTTTTTCTTTTCAGTAACTTTGTCAGCTATTATTACACTATATGCTGAATTAGTGTACTATCTTTTGTGAATTATTGTACCAAAGATGAGTGCATTGTTGAACTATTCATTGAATTGTGTGAATCGTGTGCAATGAATTATGTTTCACCAGCTCTATATATTTATCCCACTGAAGAGCTTAAATTCTCAAACCAAAACACCTACAAAGTCTCTTACACTTAAAAAAAAACGAGAATGGCAAACTCCAACCCCCTACCACATTTGATGATTTGTATAATCAAATGTGTGATTCATACATGGAGGGTGACACTTCCATGGATGCAGTAGATAATATCCTAAATGATATCATTTAAGATACATCACCTTCAAATAATAGAAAAATAAGAAAGAAGCGATGTTACATGGAAAGAAAACGTGAAGAAGGGCACGAGCGCATATGGAATGATTATTTCTCAAGCAACCCGGTATACAACGCACGACTATTTCGCAGAAGGTTCAGGATGAGAAAAGAGTTATTCCTTCGCATCGTCAATGCTCTTGAAAATCATTCTGACTATTTTACACAAAGAGTTGATGCCCTTGGTAGAAGCTCTCACACTCCAATTCAAAAATGTGTTGCTGCCATTCGATTGTTGGCTTATGGAGTGGTTGGTGACGCTGTAGATGAATATGTGCGCATTCGTGGAAATACAGCGATACAATGCTTAAAGAAATTCTGTAAGTGTGTCATCGAGATATTTGAACCTGAATACTTGAGAAGGCCAATTGTGGATGACATCCAACGTTTGCTTCAAATAGGGGAAGCTCGCGGATTCCCAGGTATGCTAGGTAGTATTGATTGTATGCATTGGCAATGGGATAAATGTCCTACAGCATGGCAAGGTCAATACACTGGAGGTCATCAAGGTGTACCAACTATGGTATTGGAAGCTGTTGCTTCATCTGACTTATGGATTTGGCATGCATATTTTGGTGTTGCAGGTTCTAACAATGACATTAATGTACTAGATCGATCCCCGATATTCGATGAGTTACTTGAAGGTCGAGGCCCAAAAATCCAATACACTGTAAATGGAAGCACGTATAATATAGGATATTATCTTGCAGATGGTATTTATCCTGAGTGGCCAGTTTTCGTCAAATCCATCCCTCGAGCGAATATGCTATCCGAGAAAAGGAAACTATTTTCTCAATATCAGGAAGGTGCAAGAAAGGATATAGAACGGGCATTTGGGGTGCTCCAAAAGAGATTCGCAATTGTTTGCAACCCGGTACGTTTATGGGATAAAAGTGAAGTAGGGGATATCATGAAAGCATGTATAATATTGCATAATATGATTATTGAGGATGAAAGAGATGATAATGGAATCACCCCAACTGTTGAATATACGGTATCAAGAAATCAAAATGAAAGCCCGCAACTTCGCACTGGTCTTCTTAGAAATTACTATGCAAATCGAAGCAGATACTTTGAAAATCATACGCGAATTCGTAACCGAACTCAATGTCACCAATTGCAACATGACTTGATGGAACACATTTGGTCACGTTTTGGAGAAAATGCTAACTAAATTTCATGTGTATTTTCAAATTTCGTATGTATCTTTTGTCATATGTTGTAGAAATTATTATGCATTTAGTTATGTTTTTAAATGCTTTTAAATTTAATAAGTCTCTATTGCTCATGTACTCAATTAGTGCTATATAAATTATATAATATTAATGTCAATTTAAAATCTTAAATAATTTTTTTTTTCATTTAACTAATTATTTATTGGTAATTATTCTAATTTATTACATTTCATAATATAATGGTATTGAAAACAAAAAAATAATTAGAATGCGTAAAATAAAGTGAAGTGAGTCTGGAGAGAGTCTGAGGGATAGAGTATAAAACTGGAATGAGTCTGAAGTGAGTCTGTAGAATTAAAAAGTAGTGGAAAGCTGATGTGGCACAGTCTGAAGATTGGAGTTGAGTCTGAGGGATAAACTCACCCTAAGGAGAGAGTGTGTGGGTTTATTATATTTTAAGGGAGATAGAGATTATGGAAAAGAGAGAGTGTGGGGTAAGGATCGATAATTAAATTATTGTATATCTTTTGTCAAATGAGGAATAAAGCATAGTAAGTAGAACTTTATAAAAATAGATGGAAAAGAAAAGTGAATAGAGTTTTAAAAAACGGATGGAGTAGAACTTTTAGCATAACTTGTTTATGAATAGACAATAATGTAGCGCGTCACTTCGTGCATGTTAGTTGCATATTAGAATTAGATTTATTGCTTTAGTAGGATTGTTACGTGTTTTGTACCGCTCATTAGGGGTGGGAGTTTACATGTAACGAAAAAAAATGTACTGCTTTCTTAGTTGCATTAGAAATTTTTTTTTTCTTTTTTCCATATTAGATTTCATATCATTTTAGTTTACATCTATGGGACTATTGCTAGCACTTTTTGAGCACCTTGTTGATATTTCACTACACTTCCTAAGTGTCATCCATCTTGTTCATGATTCTTCATAGCACTATTGTTCTGCAATTGATCGTTTGTGGTAAGATTGTTTGATCTCTCTCTGGCTCGATTTAACTTTACTATGCAGACACCCTAATCTAAGTGAGCTTCTGTGCCTATAAACTGACGTATCTGTGTCAGTTATGTTCTTTCATGTGTGATTAGTTCCTTAGTTGTCGCATTGATCTTGACTTTGACTTGGTACTCCTTGATATTTGATACTGCATACATTTTGATATGATTGAGGCGTTTCATTTCATGATCTTAGCTCCAGGGTTATTCTTTTTTTTCATATTATCCTTTCTCTAGCCCCGTTGAGCCTTCCTAACTATGCTTGATTATTTACCTATATTACAAGCCATTAGTCTCATTTGATTCTTGTCCTAAGCCTAGCTTGGGGGAGCGAGTATTAGTTTTGGTTTGGTTTGTATTGAATTGAAGTGCTCTATTTGTGGTTTAGATGGATGGAAAATATGTTTAGTGAGCTTTGAAATTGAATTGAAAGTTTGAAAGAAAAAAAAAACAAAAAGAAAAAAAAATGAAAATGAAATGATAAAGAAGTGAAAAAAAAAGAGATGAGAATAAAGTAAAATAAAAAGGGTTATTATTGAATTTCTTGATGAATGGAAAAAGTGTTGGTTATATTTTTTGGAGTTTGTTGGTTGTTGCGTGGAGTTGTTGTGACTTTTCATGGTCATGTTTTCAGTTATATGATGCTCCCCCTCATTGGTTTTTCCACCACAATTCCCAAATTATTCTCTATACCTTTAACCTCAGCCCCATTACAACCCTTAAAAGTCCTCTTGATCATTATGTATTGTATTGTTGAGTATTAAGTGAGTCAAAAAGTCAAAGTTAAAGAGTACATGTTTCATCTGAGTCGACTTGATTAGGTTGAGTGTCATCATTTATCCTTTAAACACATGAGAGACTTGAGCGCGCATAACTATAATGAGGTCTGCTAGGTTTGATTAAATCCAGCTTGGGAGAGATGGTATGTGGTATGATTGGAGAGTTCGATTGCGATACATGACATGCTATGCGGCTTTGTTCGAGATTGTTTCGATTCTTGGTTTGTGTAGTGATTATATCTCTTGTGTTTTCAGTTGAGTCTATGGCCATATTGTAGTCCTTTATTGTAGGTTGTCTTTCTTTTCTAATGTCTATGTCTTATTGCTTGAGGACAAGCAAAGGTATAGCTTGGGGGAGTTTGATGATATGGTTTTATATAGATATTTAGGTGCATTTAGGTTGCATTTCTAGCTCATATTAGATCATTTAGGTGCATATTTGCATGATTTACTCAAGTTTTGCTCTACTACTCCCCGTTTGCGTGTTTCGATGATTTTCAGGTTATTTAGATGCAAATTGATTATGATTATCTAAGATCAAGCCTTTTAATCATTGAGGATGGAGATAGCTTGCACAAGGATCACAATGCATCCGTTTGGGACAATTTCGAGTTGGAATGAAGCAAAGAGTTAGTGAAAGAAGTGCCAAAACTGACACTTGTTCACTATTTTGATCATAACTTTTGATAGAAAATTGATAATCAAGAAATTCCAGTTGGGTTGGAAACTAGACATAAAGATCTTTCCAATGATAGGTCACACGCCCCAAACGGACTTCTGGTTTGAGAGATACAGCCTTCGCAAGTTGACGCAAAGTAGCAGTTTTCTCGCCCGATAGGATCGGGCGGCTCAGCCCGATCGGGCCCGAGAACAAATTGACCTGGTGGCGTTCTAGAGTTGAAAACAAGAGGAAATGGATCTCGCCCGATTGGATCGGGCGTGTCCGCCCGATTGCATCGGGCGATGGTCATTTTGGGCGCTGATGCGTTTATTGAGCCCGATTTGATCGGGCTGACTTGGCCCGATCGGGCGACTGTTCCGCGCGCTCATTTAATGAATGTCGGGCTACTTAGTATAAATAGGAAAATCATTGCATCTATTATTCATCTTTGTTTTATCCCTTATTTTTCATAGTTTTCTCTAGAGAGTTATTCAAGAACCCTAGTTTATTGCTTTTCATTGTGGATTCAAGATCGAAACTTTGGATTATTCTCAAGTTCAATATAGTTCTTTAATTTGGTAATCTTCTTCTTTATTCTCTTCATATTTATTTGCTTTCTCTATTATTTATTAGATTAGTTTCTTAGTTATTTGCAATAGTTCAAAGCATGGATTTTTATATGAAATTTGTTATTGGATTCTTAAACATGAGTGAGTAGTTTTATTTCTAGGATTGTGGGGATCTATGTATGCAATGAAGGATTGATAGATTAGTATAATTACCCTATATTTCAATTGTTTCCTGTGATTGAATCGTTCATGCTAGATTTATGAATTAGGCCTGATTTATATTTCTATTATCGCAATATTGAATCTACTTCGAAAGGAGAGTTTTCGTATAGGCTTTCAATCATTAGGCATAGTGATCCTTGACCATGCGAGAGCGGCTAGGTGATCTTTGAGGGAGGTAATGTTCGAGAGAAATTACATGTGCCCTAGATAAATTGGCTTATTGGGTAGTTATTATTCGTCTCTGATTTCCTTAATTGTATGCATAGTGATCCATAGTCCTAGTTCTTTATTAATTGATTCTTACCTTCATATTTAGTTTTGTCATCTGCCTATTAGTGTAGTCACACACCCCTTTTCAACTGATTTAGTTAGTATAATATTAGAATTCAGATACAATACTATAACTTTCTCCCTGTGGATTCGATCCTGACTTCCCTGACTACTTGTTAGTGGACCTTAGGTTATTTTTGATAAGGTGATACGACTTTAGCCTGTCAAATTTTGGCGCCGTTGCCGGGGAGACGGTTTATTACTATTATATCTGAACTGTCAAATATTAGACTAACTATATATATTATTTTGTAAATAATTTTTTTTTAATGACGTCTATCTCTTTTCCCCAATTTGAACATGAAGTGTTTTGGAGATATAAGCTTAGATTTGAGAACTTTCTTGGTCCCGACCATTTATTTGAACAATGGGAAATTGGTTTAGTGATCTATGAGGGTTTGAATGATGATACGAGGGTAGTTGTAGATTCCATGAGTGATGGTAAATTCATGGATATGACACCTGAAGTGGGTTGTAATTTGTTTGAGCAATTAGCTAGGGAAACCTTTGAGCGGGAGATGACAAGATTTGTTACTCCAACCCTAGAAAATTCATCTATCTATGATTCTCAAACTCTTACCTCTCCATCTGATTTTTGTTCTTGTTGTCACTCTTATGATCATGATATTTCTCTTTGTCCACATAATGAGTCATATATGCATGTCAATAACCCTATCCCCGAGTTTAATTTGTCTAATGCTCCATCTCGAATCTAATAATCTCAAAGATTTTCTTTATGATTTCATGAATGAATTAAATAAGGTTCAGGAGTATTACATGTTGCAACTAGCAAAAATTGCAGAAAGTCAAAGATCAATAGCATCTAGACTAAAATCTATTAGCCAACCTATTGAGCAACATTTGTATTATGATGATGTGTTGGTTGAGAATGCTAGTTCATTAGAAGAAGGTTATCATTTGACTCTTGGTGGTAGTTTAAATAAGGAAAAGATGGATATAATGGATGTTTTTGAGGAGGAAAAATCATTAGTTATAGAATCAATGATTGAAAAACCATTTGTTATTGAACTTTTGAATGAAAACTCCTTTGTTAACAAGCTTATTGATGAGAGTGAAGTTTTAGGTAAAGAGTTTGAATATGTTGAAAGCATACAAAAATTCGATGTTGAGCCTAACCTGCATAGCACTCATATCCCGTTTTCACGGAAGCTTGATCTTATACCTTCATCCCCTGTGTTATATCCTCCTTGTTTTCTTAAAGATCTATTGTCGCATGATGATTTTGACCAAGTAAATATTCATGTTCATCCTGTGAAACCTGAGTAATTGCAAGATAGTTGTACATTTTTTTCTTTTTCTTATGATTCATTGTCTTGTGGTACCTCTAACCCCCTATTAGTGAATATAATTATGCTTGCTGTCAAGCCATATCGAGTGTTCAATAACATGTTTGCGGGGAATTTGATAAGTTACTGAAGGCATTGGATTCTTCATAATGTAAAACGTATTTCGGTCGTGCGGGACCCTAAAAAACCAGCGCTTATCGGGAGGCAACCCGACTTTCTAACCTTTAGTTGTTATCTTTATTTCTACTTTATGACTACTTTGCTAATGTGTGTTCCAGTGGCGTGCTCTTGGTTGTGGTGGAAGTGTCAATACTATTTGGCACACTATATGTTCATTACCCACCTTTTCTGTGAGTTGTCCCCTTCCCTTTTTTTTTTTGCTTCGTTGTTCTTCTTGGTGTTCACATTGAGGACAATGTAAAGTTCGGATTGAGGAAGGATGTCACTTCGTGCATGTTAGTTGCATATTAGAATTAGATTTATTGCTTTAGTAGGATTGTTACGTGGTTTGTACCGCTCATTAGGGGTGGGAGTTTACATGTAACGAAAAAAAAAATGTCTTGCTTTCTTAGTTGCATTAGAATTTTTTTTTTTTTTTTCCATATTAGATTTCATATCATTTTAGTTTGCATCTATGGGACTATTGCTAGCACTTTTTGAGAACCTTGTTGATATTTCACTACACTTCCTAAGTGTCATCCATCTTGTTCATGATTCTTCATAGCACTATTGTTTTGCAATTGATCGTTTGTGGTAAGATTGTTTGATCTCTCTCGCTCGATTTAACTTTACTATGCGACACCCTAATCTAAGTGAGCTTCAGTGCCTATAAACCGACGTATCTGTGTCAGTTATGTTCTTTCATGTGTGATTAGTTCCTTAGTTGTCGCATTGATCTTGACTTTGACTTGGTACTCCTTGATATTTGATACTGCATACATTTTGATATGATTGAGGCGTTTTATTTCATGATCTTAGCTCCAGAGTTATTCTTTTTTTTCATATTATCCTTTCTCTAGCCCCGTTGAGCCTTCCTAACTATGCTTGATTATTTACCTATATTACAAGCCATTAGTCTCATTTGATTCTTGTCCTAAGCCTAGCTTGGGGGAGCGAGTATTAGTTTTGGTTTGGTTTGTATTGAATTGAAGTGCTCTGTTTGTGGTTTAGATGGATGGAAAATATGTTTAGTGAGCTTTGAAATTGAATTGAAAGTTTGAAAGAAAAAAAAAAGTTGAAAATGAAATGATAAAGAAGTGAAAAAAAGAGAGATGAGAATAAAGTAAAATAAAAAGGGTTATTATTGAATTTTTTGATGAATGGAAAAAGTGTTGGTTATATTTTTTGGAGTTTGTTGGTTGTTGCGTGGACTTGTTGTGACTTTTCATGGTCATGTTTTCAGTTATATGATGCTCCCCCTCATTGGTTTTTCCACCACAATTCCCAAATTATTCTCCATACCTTTAACCTCAGCCCCATTACAACCCTTAAAAGTCCTCTTGATCATTATGTATTGTATTGTTGAGTATTAAGTGAGTCAAAAAGTCAAAGTTAAAGAGTACATGTTTCATCTGAGTCGACTTGATTAGGTTGAGTGTCATCATTTATCCGTAAACACATGAGAGACTTGAGCGCGCATAACTATAATGAGGTCTGCTAGGTTTGATTAAATCCAGCTTGGGAGAGATGGTATGTGGTATGATTGGAGAGTTCGATTGCGATACATGACATGCTATGCGGCTTTGTTCGAGATTGTTTCGATTCTTGGTTTGTGTAGTGATTATATCTCTTGTGTTTTCAGTTGAGTCTATGGCCATATTGTAGTCCTTTATTGTAGGTTGTCTTTCTTTTCTAATGTCTATGTCTTATTGCTTAAGGGCAAGCAAAGGTATAGCTTGGGGGAGTTTGATGATATGGTTTTATATAGATATTTAGGTGCATTTAGGTTGCATTTCTAGTTCATATTAGATCATTTAGGTGCATATTTGCATGATTTACTCAAGTTTTGCTCTACTACTCCCCGTTTGCGTGTTTCGATGATTTTCAGGTTATTTTGATGCAAATTGATTATGATTATCTAAGATCAAGCCTTTTAATCATTGAGGATGGAGATAGCTTGCACAAGGATCACAATGCATCCGTTTGGGACAATTTCGAGTTGGAATGAAGCAAAGAATTAGTGAAAGAAGTGCCAAAACTGACACTTGTTCACCATTTTGATCATAACTTTTGATAGAAAATTGATAATCAAGAAATTTCAGTTGGGTTGGAAACTAGACATAAAGATCTTTCCAATGATAGGTCACACGCCCCAAACGGACTTCTGGTTTGAGAGATACAACCTTCGCAAGTTGACGCAAAGTAGTAGTTTTCTCGCCCGATAGGATCGGGCGGCTCAGCCCGATCGGGCCCGAGAACAAATTGACCTGGTGGCGTTCTAGAGTTGAAAACAAGAGGAAATGGATCTCGCCCGATTGGATCGGGCGTGTCCGCCCGATTGCATCGGGGGATGGTCATTTTGGGCGCTGATGCGTTTATTGAGCCCGATTTGATCGGGCTGACTTGGCCCGATCGGGCAACTGTTCCGCGCGCTCATTTAATGAATGTCGGGCTACTTAGTATAAATAGGAAAATCATTGCATCTATTATTCATCTTTGTTTTAGCCCTTATTTTTCATAGTTTTCTCTAGAGAGTTATTCAAGAACCCTAGTTTATTGCTTTTCATTGTGGATTCAAGATCGAAACTTTGGATTATTCTCAAGTTCAATATAGTTCTTTAATTTGGTAATCTTCTTCTTTATTCTCTTCATATTTATTTGCTTTCTCTATTATTTATTAGATTAGTTTCTTAGTTATTTGCAATAGTTCAAAGCATGGATTTTTATATGAAATTTGTTATTGGATTCTTAAACATGAGTGAGTAGTTTTATTTCTAGGATTGTGGGGATCTATGTATGCAATGAAGGATTGATAGATTAGTATAATTACCCTATATTTCAATTGTTTCCTGTGATTGAATCGTTCATGCTAGATTTATGAATTAGGCCTGATTTATATTTCTATTATCGCAATATTGAATCTACTTCGAAAGGAGAGTTTTCGTATAGGCTTTCAATCATTAGGCATAGTGATCCTTGACCATGCGAGAGCGGCTAGGTGATCTTTGAGGGAGGTAATGTTCGAGAGAAATTACATGTGCCCTAGATAAATTGGCTTATTGGGTAGTTATTATTCGTCTCTGATTTCCTGAATTGTATGCATAGTGATCCGTAGTCCTAGTTCTTTATTAATTGATTCTTACCTTCATATTTAGTTTTGTCATCTGCCTATTAGTGTAGTCACACACCCCTTTTCAACTGATTTAGTTAGTATAATATTAGAATTCAGATACAATACTATAACTTTCTCCCTGTGGATTCGATCATGACTTCCCTGACTACTTGTTAGTGGACCTTAGGTTATTTTTGATAAGGTGATACGACTTTAGCCTGTCACCATGCTTTGCTAAGCTTCATGGACGCCTATTCAGGTTTTCATCAAATCCCCGTGTGGTTAGAGGATCAGGGCAAAACGTCCTTCATTACTGAGAATGGACTGTATGGCTGGTTGAGGATGCCATTCGGCCTATGCAATGCTCCGGCCACCTTTCAAAGATTGATCAATACCGTCTTTCAGCCACAGTTGGGAAGAAACATGGAGGCCTATATTGATGATATGATAGTCAAGAGTCAGCAAGAGGAAAGTCATGTTGGTGACTTGAGAGAGACTTTCGAGACTCTCAGGAAATACAAGTTAAAATTAAACCCCGGCAAATGTGTATTTGGAGTCTTGTCTGGGAAGTTCTTAGGTTTCTAGGTAGATCAGAGGGGAATAGAAACCAATCCAGAGAAGATCCAAGCCATTTTAGACATGAAATCCCCGTCAGAGATAAAGGAAGTCCAGCGACTGACGGGTTGCTTGGTTGCCCTTGGACGTTTCTTGTCCAAGTCAGGTGACAAGTGCCATCACTTCTTCGCCACGATCAAGAAAAAGGCCAAGTTTGAATGGACAGCAGAGGCAGAACAAGCCCTTCAGCAAGTCATAGATCACCTTCGGCAGCTGCCTAGGTTGGTCAGTCCAGCCGAGGGGGAGAAACTGTTTGTATACCTGGCCGTGTCCACTCAGGCTGTGAGTGCCGTCCTACTGGCTGAAAGAGAGTCCGTCCAAGTCCCCATATACTTTGTGAGTCATGTGCTCAATAATGCGGAAAATAGGTATACTCCAGTTGAGAAGTTTGGATTGGCCCTCGTCATGGCTAGCCGAAAGTTAATACCCTATTTCTTGGCGCACAGCATACTCGTCTATACTGACCAACCTCTGAAGCAATTTCTGCAAAACATGGAAGCTTCCGGACGAATGCTAAAATAGGTTGTTGAGCTTAACATGTTTGATATATCATTTGAGCCAAGGAAAGCCATTAAGGGGCAAGCCTTGGCAGACTTTATAGTTGAACTTACACGGCCAACCATAGAGCCAATATCTGATCCAGCTGAAGGAAGGAAGCATTGGACACTCATGGTTTATGGGTCGTCCACTGTCAATGGATGTGGGGAAGGAATTATCTGCCAATCTCCAGAGGGAGACAAGTTTGAATATGCGCTAAGGTTCCAATTCCAAGCGTCCAATAACGAAGCTGAATATGAAGCACTTCTAGCCGGAATCAAAATGTGCAAAGCGGTAGGAGCTCTGGAAATTGAGGCAAAATCGGACTCGCTCTTGGTCGTCAGTCAAGTCAATGGGGATTTTGAATGTAAAGAAGCATCGATGAGCAAATATATGCGTCTGATCAAAGATGAGATTGAGCCTTTGAAACGATTTGTTCTCGACCAAGTGCCAAGGTCAGAAAATCATCAAGCAGATGCTCTCCCAAAATTGGCCAGCTCGGCTGAAGGTGATGTGCCAAGAACAGTGTTTTGGGAAGTCAAACCCAAAAAGAGCATTGACCAAGAGCAGATTATGTTTCTTAGCCGAGGAGTAGTCTGGATGGAGCCTATCATAGAATACAAGAAGACGGGACGATTGCCTTCTGACCCTGTAGAGACCAAGTATGTGAAGGCTAGAGACAAGTGGTTTGAGTTATGGGATGAGACTCTTTACAAGAGGTCATTCAATCGTCCTCTCCTCAAGTGCATCACCAGGGAAGAAGGTTTATAGGTCCTGAAAGAACTCCATGAAGGAGCTTGTGCATCTCACATTGGGGGAAGAGCATTGGGAGAAAAGGCTTTAAGGACGGGATATTACTGGCCTACCCTGAAGGAAGATGCCCTCGTCTATGCAAAAAAGTGCTACAGTTGTCAAAAGCATGGAAATCTACATCAAAAGCCGTCCAACTACCTAACTCCTATCTTGTTCCCTCTGCCTTTTGCCAAATGGGGTATGGATATTCTAAGACCTTTCCCTGTGGCCGCTGGGCAAAAGAAGTTCGTGATAGTGGCTGTGGACTACTTCACTAAATGGATAGAGGCAGAAGCCATCGAGGTATAACAACAAACGACGTCAAGGGCTTCATTTGGAAAAACATTATAACTCGTTTTGGCATGCCACAGTCCATCGTCTTCGATAATGGCCTGCAGTTTGAAACACCTAAACTGAAAGATTGGTTGGCAGAACGAGAAATCAAGGCTCATTTCGCTGCCGTCACCCACCCACAGGCCAATGGGCAAGTGGAGTCCTTCAACAAGTTTCTATCTAATGGAATCAAAAGGAAGTTGGATAATGCCAAGGGACAATGGGCTGAAGAACTACAGCTAGTGTTATGGTCCTTCAGAACAACTGCCAAAAATTCTACTGGGGAGACACCCTTCATGTTAGTTTATGGCACTGAAGCCGTCTTGCCCATTGAAATTGAAGAACCCACCCTACGAGTCATGTTGTACACAGAAGATGCCAATTGGGCTGCATTACGCACGGCTTTGGATCAAGTACCAGAAGTCAGGGGCAATGCCTTTCTGAGAATGCAATTATACAAGCTGTGGATGGCTCGGGAGTTTAACAAGAGAGTCGCTAGACGACCACTCAAGGTAGGAGATTTGATTCTAAGGAAGATGGAGGCGGTTGGACGAGCTAAAGAGATGGGGAAGCTGACCCCAAATTGGGAAGGACCTTATCTGATTATCCAGCAGGTGCGCAATGGAACCTTTCGTCTCCAAGATTTGGATGGACGAGATATACAGCGCACTTGGAACTCAGATAACCTGAAGAAGTGCCACGTCTAACTGTTTCCATCGTCAGGAATCTAGCTGGTAGTTTGTAGTAAGTCCAAAGTGCCACGGCACATGCTAGAAAAAAGAATTGTATACATGTATCTTGGCATTTAGTCAAGCAAAATTCATATAATACAATTCCCACTTTATAATCGCCTTTGTTTATTCCCACCAAGTTAGTTCTCTTTGGGGCATTAAATTAGTTACTAGTCTAAAAGAGACAATAACTTGGAACAAAAACAATAAAGCGTCAAAAAACTCACTATGATGCCGAACATCACTCCCTCGAGGAGACCGGCCAAAAGTATAACAACCTAAAGGTTGGCAATACATAAATGGCAATCAAATTGACAAAATCTCTAGTAAGGGAAACGTCAAGGTCTCTAAGAGAAGGCTGCCCAGAAATAAGCCCTTAGTAAAGGATACTTACTTTCATCTACATGGACAGCTAAGTAGTGAAGACCCTAGTAAGGGATCACTACTTCCGGACGAGTGTTGCTCCCTCAACGAAGGCGGCTAAGACATGGTCATACCATGTATCTAGAGCTCGTCCTTAGAGATTTCTGCAGGCTTGGCCAATGATTGGCTGCTCTCCTTCTTGGACTATGGCGTGTCCACTATATATGGTTGAGCCTAGCCCAAGAAGGGGGGGATAAGACAAGCCTGTATGACGAGCTAAAAGAGGGAAGGCCGTCCAGAAAATCAGGATGAACCAAGCAATAAATACTGCAGGACGAGTGTTACCAACTCGAGAAAAACGGCTGAACCGTGGTTAGCCCACAAAGCCATATAAGTAGGCCGCTATCCCACTTGAGGCAAGACTCGTCTGAATGTGAAGACCACCTAAAGTTCTAGGACGAATGTCACTAAGTACTTCAAATACTTATTCGAAAGATTCACAATCGTCCAAGGACAAGGATGACAATTTTTAACTATATCTATTTTGCAAACCATCCAAAGTTTCAAGACGAATGTCACTAAGTACTTGGATACTTTTTCGAAAGATCCACCATCGTCCAAAGACAAGAATATTAATTTCTCCAGGATGTGTTTTACAAATAGTCCATAGACCCTCGACCGTCCAAGGACAGAGATCAGAGTTGACAGGAGTACTCTATTTGAGCAACATAAACCGTCAGAATTCAGGACGAGTCTCTTCTTGTGTTTGGAAGCATTTGGAATGGACTTATGATCGTCTAAATTCAAGTAGGTTATTCAATTACAGGTCGTCTAAAAGCCAACATCTGCACGGGTCGTCCAGAATTCAGGACGATGCTAATTTGATACTTGGTAAAAAATTTAATAAAAGAAAAGGAGGGGAAAGACAAGCAATTGGCAAAAAGTCTTTCATATATATCATTGGTAAAAGATTTACAACTTAAGGCTGAAGAGCTATGATTACAACGGCAGACAAGCCAAGAAACTTAGAAAAATAAACCTAAAACTAGGCATCATCGTCAGCACAAGTTTCTTGGTCGTCTTCAGGGTTCTCCTCCCCAGCTGCAGCTTCGTCGTCGGAGTCCAAAAACTCCGAAGGTTCCTCGGCACATACCATAGCCCGATGGACACTCTGTTGATACTCCAGACGACGAACGAAGCTGGGCACTTCATTAGCTTCAGCCAACATCTCAAAGGCCTTGACAGCCCAATCCTTAGATGTTTCAACGACGTGAGCCAATCCTTCCTTGGCATCGTCAAAAGCCTTGACCGCCTCCCTTTCCAGACGGGCAGTTTTCGCCCTTAGGAGAATATTCTCCCTCCTCAGCTGGACAGCGGCAAGAAGAGCAGCATCTCTTTCACCCTTTAGATTAGTAGAGACAGTATCTATGATCATCTTCAGACGGTCTTGCTCGTTGTACAGATCGTTGATGGTAACAAGATATTTCTTGTTCTTGGATTCCAGGTCTGCTGATCTTTTCTCCAAGGCGTCCAGTGACTGACGATGGAGGGTATTAGCCATCTCAATGTCATGGATGGCCTTGTCGCCTGCCGTTGTAGCCAGGTGGACGAGCTTTCTGTTCTCCTTTCTCAGCTCCCTTGCCCACTCTTCAGTAAGCATGCCGAGCAAAAAGCTGTTACAATAAAAACCAATCAAGTCATTAGACGAGTTAGAAAAAGGAAAAATATACACGTATAAAACCAAACCGGCGGAAAGTTATACCTCAGCAGCAAGTTGGGACATGTAGCCCACATGCCCGGCAGATGCTCCCTTTAACCCATTGATATAGGAATCAGGGTAGCATTTGAAGAGCTCCTACTTAAGCCGATCTTTTTCTCCCTTGGACATTTTGGCAAAAGCAGGAGAAACCTCCTCGTCCGAGTCTATGGTGGGAGTAGCTGAGGGTAGAGCTGGGCCTTTGCCCTTATCTAAAAGAGGGGGAGAGTCAGTTATCTTGATGGGAAAGACGATGGCTTGTCTATTGGACGAACTCATAGACCGTCCGTCGACCCGCATCGTCCTAACTATATTTGGATAGTACGACTCACCAGACGAGATGGAGGCCGTCCTTACAGCACGGGGCATCTGGGAGACCACCTTCGCTACCGAGCCGCTGAAGCCCGGATAGTTCTCAGCAGCCGTCTCCTGCCCCATAACCACCAAAGCCAAGGCTGACTCTTGTCTGACTTCGGCCGAGTCATAAGGCAAAGCGTCCAACTGACCAGCAAGGTCAGAATTTTTCTCCACCACGGCCGGAGCGGCAGCAGAAGGCTCCTCCTTAAGAGCTTTATCTTTAGGGGGAGGCATAGTCTTTTCTCCCACTCACTCACTCGAAGTAGTCTGCTCTGTCTTCTTTCTTACGAAGCTCTTAGGCTTTTTGGCTTGAGGCTGGTCCGTGGCCGTGGTAGGCCTCTTCTTGGACGAAGATGACTTTCCAGGAGGGAGTTTGTTTGAAGGAGCATTTTTCTGCAAGAAGTGGGAAAAGTCAAAATAATGGTCGTCCAAAGAGCAAAACATAAAAACAACTGGCAAGGCATCAGAGGAAAATCACCCAAAGAAGGAAGGCGTCTTAAAGCGAACACCTCCTCTCCTAAGGGAACCTCGTCCGAACAAATTTCTAAAAACAGACGAAGTTGACGCAAAGAAGGAAGCCATCAAAGCTTCATAACTCAAAACCTCTCAGACGAGAATGGCCCAAGGAGGTAGCCGTCCAAGCATGGACGCTATCCTCGTCCAGAGTAAGGTACTACAACTTGGACGAGTACAAATGGTATTCGTCCAAGGGCTCTAAAGAAATAAAAATCTCAGACGAGTATGGCCCCACGAAGGAGGTCGTCTTAGCATGGACGCTTTCCTTCCTCGGGCTATCCTCGTCCAGGGAAAGGTATTATAACTTGGACGAGTCCAAATGGTAATCGTCCAAAGACTATAAAAATCTCAGACGAGTATGGCCCAAAGAAGGTGGTCGTCCTAGCATGGACGCTTTCCCTCTTCGGGCTATCCTCGTCCAGAGAAAGTTCCGATTACTTGGACGAGTCCAAATGGTAGTCGTCCAAAGACTATAAAAATCTCAGACGAGAATGTTCCAAAGGTGAACGTCCATGCTTGGACGTTTTCCTTCTTTGGGTGATTCTCGTCCAAAGATTAGATGCCAATTCCGGACGAGCCAGAATGATCCTCGTCCTTAAAATAAAAAAAAAATAAAACAAAAATCATACCAGTGTTTCAGCCCTTTTTTCGGCACTGCTCTTGGCATACTCCTTCCACAAATTGTCCGTAAATTTAGACATACTAATATCACCCGTCCAAGAAGCCTTGAGACGCTTTCTGGCCGAGTCTGCAAAAGAGAAATGAAAGATGGTTAGTCCGATGGTCCATGGACGAAGAAGCTTTACTTAGAGAATCTGAAAATATACCTCTGTCCTCGGCCAACCTCAAGTTGGCAGCGACCAAGAAATCATCATAGTAAAACATTTCTTTAAAGGGTATCCAGTTAGTTGGTCCCTTAAAAGATCGTTGGCCGGGCCTAAAGTACTCCTTTATTCTAAAGTACTCCACCACCTCTTCGTCGAAGCTGTCCTCCAAGTCCAGCCAAGCCTGTTTCCGTCCTGTATTCGTGACGGACCGATTATAAACTCTATAGCCCTCGGTGGTGTAGTCGTTGGCTCCCCGAAAGAAAATAAAGTCAGCCTTCTAGTCGTGCATCTTTGACGGCTTACCCCAAGCCGTCATGAAGCCCGGACGGTTACAAATGCTGAGCCATGCCCCGTCCACGGCTCCAGGTACCTTAGCTGCGTAGTGGATATGAGTAAAGGCTTGAAGGGAAAGAGCTAGGCCGCGCAACTCACAGACGGCAATGAACGTCAAGACGTTGTGCCAAGCATTTGGAGCTAATTGATTGTGGCCGATGTTGTAGTAATTCAGTACTTGTTCTATAAATTCGTGGAGAAGGAACCTTAACCCCACGTCCATGGCCAGTTTGTAGACGGCGAAGTGGTTCTTTGGGGCGCTCAGTATCGTCGCGTCCTTATTTGGGATGACGAAGGAGAAGCCTAGCATGGGCATATAGGACGAGAGATAACTAGGGTCTGGTCCTTTTTCTCTAACCATTTGCGATTAACTAAAACGAAACCCGGGTCTGAAAGGGGACCTAAGCGTCTTCTAATCTCCGACGAGGTAGTGGAGGCCTCGTCTGACTCTTCGGCAGCATCAGATTCACTGCCATTATTCCCTTCGACGGTTTCCTCCATATTGACGTCCCTGCCAGAAGGACTGGCCTCAGGGTTTATTTCGGAGTCTTCTAAGTTATGGTCAGAGGAAGGAGTCCCGCCCAAAGCCTCAGCACTTTGAACCTCTCTTACCTCATCTGGCACCCGTCCAGTAGATTCCTCCATATCTGAACTATTTGACGGGATTATTACCTTTCGTCTTAGACGGGTCGTTTGCTTGAAGGGCGCCAGATTACCCTGCACAGGTAAAGACTGGGACGTCTGACTTTCTCGGCCAAAAGAATAAAAAAATATATAATCGGCCAGAAGAGGCCCAACTCTAGAATGTGCCGAAGAAAAAGTATCGGTTCTAGGGTTAAGACAAGTTCTTGGTTGGCTAAGATTATTTGAGGAAGAAGATTCCATTTTATTGATTTTCTATGAAAAAAATAAAGAATAAAGAAGGAAGAAAGGAACAAAGAAACGATACCTACTAAAGCGCCTGGACTATTCGGTGAAGAAAGTTGAGGCTGGACGATATCTCTCTCTCTCTATAGAAAATTGGCAGAGCTTCTCTCTCTAGAAAAATTTGTTCGAAGTGTGAAATGATTAAATGTTCTCACACCAAGGTTATTTATAGAGGGGTAAGAAACCTGCGGAGCCGGTCAAGAATGACCGAAGAGAGGGTACAACGGTCGGATATGACCGGTAGAACCCAGGAAAAGGCGCGTCACTTCATTTCAAATAAAACTACCTTGGGTGTAAAAGCCTTAACAGTCAGATGGGCCAAATGAAGCTACCTTGGGTAAAAAGGCCTTAATCGTCAGATGGGCCGACAGTAAAAACCCTTTCAGGGGAAAATGTTGTAGCCTAACATCTTCGGTTCCTTTAAACACACTTGGGCTCATCTGAACAGTACACGTGTCCTATTCTAGTGAGTAGAGAAGGAAGGTCCGCCCTTTGGGTCATACTCAGTTGGGTTAAAAGGCTGCTTTTCTTGCTCAAAAGGAAGTCAGAGCCCAGCCCTGTGAGGTGGCTGCATGAGAGTGGTTGATAAACCCTCACAAATCATGGCCTGCCACATGTCATGATCTGATTCCTCAGCCAATCATAGGCCACTATTGTAGGGCAGATTTTAAAGATAGCTGTCATCTTGCTATCACTATAAATACCCTAGAAATCAGGAGAAAAGGTATTCAATGCAAACAGTGCAAAGTTACTCTGAAAAAATACTCTCTCACTTTCTCTCTCTATCTCTACTTTCTCTTACAACCGTACACGTGTCCTTTTTTGAACATTCATTGGATAACTTCTGTAGGATTTTATGGCTTGAATTCTGGTCAGAGGCATTTTCGTCGGCTCGCCCGACCGGATCGGGCAGGCTCGCCCGATCAGGCGGGGCAGCGACCAAGCAGGAGCTATGGGAGTGGGGCGCCCGATGCCATCGGGCGGGTTCGCCCGATCGGGCGTCGTAGCGAACTACGACTCGGGCGGTGTTCGCCCGATCGGGCCCGCGACATGTTTTGGTTTGGCAATTACCGCCCGACCCGATCGGGCGATGGTTTAATGAAGCGCGGATCGCGATTTTCCTGGTTTGCATATAAATAGGTTTTTTAACCTAGTTTATTAAGTGACGATTTTCCCATTAATCACCTCTGTAATTCTGATTATTCTTCTCATCAATAATATTATTCTCTCCTTGCCCGTGGACGTAGCCAACACTCCGTTGGTGAACCACGTTAAATCTGTGTCTGATTATTTTCAATTTTGCATTCAATATTTGTTCTTTCTCACATCTGTCATAACAAATTGGTATCAAGAGCTTTGTGTTCGATCCGGGTGAGAAATATGTCTGGGATGAATGTAAAAATTGATAAATTTACTGGGAGAAATAGTTTCAGTCTGTGGCAGATCAAGATGCGTGCTTTACTGAAGCAACAAGGGTTGTGGGCACCGTTGGCAAAGAAGTCATCGGATTCAGAAACCGCTGAGATGGCCGTTCTGGAGGAGAAGGCGTATTCAACAATTATGCTATGTCTTTCTGACGACATAATTACTGAAGTTGCGGAGCAAGAAACTGCTGCTGGTCTGTGGTTGAAGTTAGAGAGTTTATACATGACAAAATCTCTAACCAACAAGTTGCTTTTAAAGCAACGTCTGTTCAGCCTGCGTATGCAGGAAGGTATGTCTCTGAGGGATCATCTAGATAAATTGAATACTATCTTGCTAGATCTTCGTAATATTGATGTTAAAGTAGATGATGAGGATGTTGCTTTAATTCTGTTAGTATCTTTGCCTTTATCGTATGAGAATTTTGTGGATTCTTTTATTGTTGGGAAAGATAGTATGTCTTTTGAAGAAGTAAGATCTGCCCTTCATACTAGAGAAGTCCGTCATCAGGCATCTGGTTCTAGTACAGAAAATCAGACATCTGGAATAGTTGTCACTGGGGGTAAGGGACAGGGAAAATCTGGTAAAAAGAAATCGAACCATAAAAATTTGAATTCTAAGGGTCCTAAACCTAATGATGTCTGTAATTACTGTAAAGAGAAGGGGCATTGGAAAAATGAGTGTCCTAAGAAAAAGAAGCAGCAGGACAAGAATGAAGGTTCTGCTGCTCTAGCAGAAACTGATGGTAATTCTGAGGAAGATCTGGCCCTAGTTGTTAATAACCAGTCACATTATAGGGATGAGTCGGTTCTTGATTCTGGGGCATCGTATCATATTAGTCCCTGCAGGGAGTGGTTTTCAACTTATGTGCAGATAGATGGGGGCAGTGTTTCTATGGCCAACAGTGCTGCCTGCAAAGTAGTTGGAATAGGCTCTATAAGATTGAGGACTCATGATGGTACATTCTGTACCTTGAACGAAGTTAGGCATGTTCCACTGATGATAAAGAATCTGATATCTTTGAGTCTTCTTGATAGTAGAGGTTTCAGTTTTCAAGGTGAAGGTGGAGTTATGAGTGTCTACAAGGGTTCGAAGGTAGTTCTGAAAGGTATTAAAAAGGGTACCTTATATTTTCTTCAAGGTTCTACTGTGATAGGTTCTGCTGCTGTTGCATCATCTGAGGTTCCCAGGGAGGATATGACCAAGTTATGGCATAGGAGACTTGGACATATGGGTGAAAGGGGGATGCAAATTCTGTCAAAAAGGGATCTTCTGTGTGGGCATAAGGTGCAGGACTTAGAGTTCTGTGAGCATTGTGTGTTTGGGAAGCTTCATCGCAGCAAGTTTCCAAAGGCTGTGCATACTACAAAGGGCACACTTGATTATATTCACTCTGATTGTTGGGGTCCTTCCCTAGTTGAGTCTCTTGGAGGTTACAGGTATTTTGTGTCGATGATCGATGATTATTCAAGGATGACTTGGGTAACTATGATGAAGCATAAAAGTGAGGCTTTCATGAACTTCAAGCAGTGGAAGGTTTTAGTGGAAAATCAAGCTGGAAGGAAGATCAAAAGACTGCGAACTGATAATGGTCTGGAATTTTGTTGGTCTGAGTTTAATGAGTTCTGCAAGAATGAAGGGATTGCACGCCACCATACTGTCAGGAATACTCCACAGTAAAACAGGGTAGCAGAACGCATGAATCAGACACTGTTGGAGAGAGCGAGGTGCATGCTCTCTAATGCTGGGTTACCTAGAAGATTTTGGGCAGAAGCTGTAAGCACATCTTGCTATCTGATCAACCGTGGACCTCACACTGGTATTGACTGTAAAACACCTTATGAGGTGTGGTCTGGTAAGCTCGCGCAGATTATTCTCTCGTTGAGAGTTTTTGGTTCTACTGTTTATTATCATGTAAGTGAGGGTAAATTAGAACCTAGAGCTAAGAAGGGTGTATTTGTGGGTTTTGGAAATGGAGTTAAGGGCTATAGAATCTGGTCACCTTCTGAGAGTCGAGTAATACTTAGCAGAAATGTAATATTTGATGAAAATTCAATGCTTAACCCTACTGTGAAGTCTATGGTAGTGTCTGTTGGTAGTGATGTTGATAAACAAGTGGAGCTGGAAGTCACTTATGATGGGAGTGAATTACAGCCCCAAGGTGGAGAAGATCAACATGGTGCTACTGAATCTGAATCTTCTAGTCATCCATCTGCCTCATCTGAAGCACATCGAACAAGTATAGCACTTGATAGAGCTAGAAGAGTTGGTGTGGGACCTCCTAGGAGGTATGGTTTTGAGGATATGGTTGCTTATGCACTGCAGGTTGCTGAGGAGGTGGAGGTAGATATTCAGGAACCATCCACCTACAAAGAAGCGGTCTCAGGTAGTGAGTCTGCTCAATGGCTCGCTGCTATGGGAGATGAAATGGAGTCTCTGGATAAGAATCAGACTTGGGAGCTAGTCAAGCGTCCTAAGGAGAGAAAAATTGTCACCTGCAAATGGGTTTTCAAGAAGAAGGAAGGGACCTCACCTTCTGAGGGGGTCAAGTATAAAGCTCGGGTTGTTGCAAGAGGGTTCACTCAAAGGGAAGGAGTTGATTATAATGAGATTTTCTCACCAGTGGTTAGACACACTTCCATCAGGGTGCTATTAGCAATAGTTGCACATCAGGATCTTGAACTTGAGCAACTAGATGTGAAAACAGCTTTTCTACATGGGGAGTTGGAAGAAGAGATTTATATGACTCAGCCAGATGGGTTCCAAGTTCCTGATAAAGAAGACTATGTTTGCAGACTTAAGAAGTCCTTGTATGGGCTAAAGCAGTCTCCTAGGCAGTGGTACAAGAGGTTTGACAGCTATATGATTGAATTGGGTTACAACAGGAGTCCGTATGATTGTTGTGTGTATCACAACAAGCTGGATGATGAATCATGTATTTATTTGGTCTTGTATGTAGATGATATGCTTATAGCTGCAAAGTCCAAGTCTGATATTCAGAGGTTGAAGGGTCTTCTCGGTGCTGAGTTTGAGATGAAGGATTTGGGTGCTGCGAAAAAGATTTTGGGGATGGAGATTTATAGGGAAAAAGATCAGAGGAAGCTTTTCTTGTCACAGAAAGGCTACATTCAGAAGATTTTGTCAAGGTTTGGCATGTCAACAGCTAAGCCTATAGATACTCCAAGTGCCTCCAATAATCATTTGTCTGTTGCTTTTGCACCCAAGTCTGCTGAGGAGAAGGAGTATATGAGTAGGGTTCCTTATGCTAGTGCAGTAGGGGAGTCCGATGTATGCTATGGTCCGCACTAGGCCGGATCTTGCACATGCGATCGGTGTTGTTAGTAGGTTCATGGGTGATCCTGGTAAGGAGCATTGGCAGGCAGTCAAGAGGATTTTCCGTTACCTTCGAGGTACGTCTGATGTTGGTCTCATTTATGGGAATGATGCTCAGTGTTTAGTTACTGGTTATTCTGATTCTGATTATGCTGTAGATGTAGACAGTAGAAGGTCTATGACTAGTTATGTATTTACTCTTGGTGACTCTATTGTTAGTTGGAAGGCAACTTTGCAGGCTACATTTACTTTGTCTACTACTGAAGCAGAGTACATGGCATTGACAACAGCTGCTAAAGAGGGAATATGGTTAAAGGGGCTAGGTAGTGATCTTGGTTTGCATCACGATCAGGCCATTGTGTATTGTGACAGTTTGAGTGCAATATGCTTAGTCAAGGATCAAGTCCATCATGAAAGGACTAAGCACATTGATGTGAGATATCATTTTCTGAGGAGTGAGAAGAGGGTTAAGGTGAAGAAAGTAGGTACTACTGATAATCCTGCTGATATGTTCACTAAACCTGTTCCACAGAGTAAGTTTCAATATTGTTTGAACTTGCTCAATGTTCGTGATTGTTGATTGCCCTTTTGGGGCAAGTCTGGGGCCTTTAGGGGCTAATCTGGTGCCCTTAAGGGACAAATCTGTTCTGGTTGTCTTTCGGGGCAAATCTGTTTGCAGGGAGAATCTGGGCATTGTGTTCAATGCATCTGTTATTTGTTTATCTGGTTTATTGTGAGAGGATTCAAGTCAAGGTGGAGATTTGTAGGATTTTATGCCTTGAATTCTGGTCAGAGGCATTTTCGTCGGCTCGCTCGACCGGATCGGGCAGGTTCGCCCGATCGGGCGGGGTAGCGACCAAGCAGGAGCTATGGGAGTGGGGCGCCAGATGCCATCGGGCGGGTTCGCCCGATCGGGCGTCGTAGCGAACTACGACTCGGGCAGTGTTCGCCCGATCGGGCCGCGACATGTTTTGGTTTGGCAATTACCGCCCGATCGGGCAGATTCCGCCCGACCCGATCGGGCGGTGGTTTAATGAAGCGCAGATCGCGATTTTCCGGGTTTGCATATAAATAGGTTTTTTAACCTAGTTTATTAAGTGACGATTTTCCCATTAATCACCTCTGTAATTCTGATTATTCTTCTCATCAATAATATTATTCTCTCCCTGCCCGTGGACGTAGCCAACACTCCGTTGGTGAACCACGTTAAATCTGTGTCTGATTATTTTCAATTTTGCATTCAATATTTGTTCTTTCTCACATCTGTCATAACAACTTCATCTTGGAGTCTTGGGTTCACTTCGTCTGAGCACGTACATACATTTTCATTATTTTCAATAACTTTCATTACTATTAGGAACTTAGAATTTTGATATTGCAATAAGTTAATTATTTAAGCTTGGTGCAAAATTGTCAAACATATCGTACCAAGGAGTAATTCAACAAAATTAAGGAAAATTATAAAGGAGGTAGGTGCCAACATAATTATTGGTCCATAGTCAAAGAAATGCAAATTGTAGGAAAACGATTGATAACTTAGGAGTTGATTAAAAGATGACAATTGACTTGAGCTATACCTTCATTTGTTTAGCACATGCATGGTCATAGGAGTAGGAATGCAGGAGTAACCCGATAAGAAATTAGTTTTTATGTTTTTTATACTAGCTAATTGAAATGTCAGTTTGAATGTGTATGTAACGGGCGAAATGGTTGTTGGCTAGTAATAGCGGGTGTGTAAACTATCTTGTTTTACCAAATGTAAAAAAAAAAAAAAGATAATGACTTATCCCATTTTTATTCATCAAATTTGCATGTCATGTTTCATGAGCTCAAGTATTCTTTTATACACTTAATGATCTAATTACTCACTTTTTTATTTTTTGTTGAAATTACATACATACTTACCGGTCACGAGTTTGATCTTGTGTGAAATGGAATAACGAATAAATATGATCACAAATATATGATGACAAAAAAAACTTTGGAAACAAATGAGACATTTATAAAATTTTAGTATGATTGGCTTATGCAAGTATAATGAAGTAATATCAATCCATTTTTTTAATTGAAAAATATCTGGTAATTTAAAGCTTATAAAACCCCAACTAATCTAAATTTGAGCCGAGACAATTTTTTTAAGTGAAGGGCATGATAGCAAGGCTATTCTAAGAAGTGTTGCTACATATATTTTTATGACTTGAAAATAAAGTAGGTGAAATTCGATGTATCCAAGCAAAAGAAAGTGACTTAAGTGAGTAAGATTTGTTACTTTGTCATTGTTATAACTTATAAGTTATAGTATTGGTTCCTTTCGGCTACATCTTTATTTGTAAGACTCTCTAGCCCGCAAAGTTTGAGAATGGAGCACTACTAATAAAAAGGAGCAAGATTTTCAAGATATCGACTAGATGAATATTGGGCCCCAGTTACTTTATATCGTAAGGCTATACTAAAAAGCTTCCATTAGTGGTGTCAAAACAGGTTCGGGGTATACCCACGGCGAACCAGGTCAGACCCGGACAGGTTAGGATTCTGACAGTTAGTGCCCCAGGTCATGATTGGTCAGGTTTTGTTCAACTGGATCGATCACATTTGAATCATGGGATTGCCGAGTGCCGGACAGGTTTGAACGTTCCATTTACAAGTCGGTCCATTCCCGGGTATGATCGCCTGTGGACATTTTTTTACGGGGTTTGCGCATGTTGTATTTGGGTTTCATGTACGCTTGGGTAGAGTCAATTGTACTCGGGTTAAATTACTGATGACCATAGTTCGGTCATTGTGAAGCATCGGGTCCATTCACTTTTGAATGCCAATTCAACTTCGGTTAACTCCTGGTCGGGTCATTTTGATATTGTTATGGATTTTGTAAACGAATCATATTATTAACAGTATTAAGATCGACATATATATACATATGATGTTTGTGTACCATAAATATATGGATGATAACGAAAAACTAATAAAAACACTATATTGTTTACCGTGATGTTTAGTGTATTCTCTTAGTCAACTCTTATTTCGACTAATTAACTGCGTAAAATCACTCTAATGAGTAAAGGAGTAGAACGATTCTTCATATGTTCTAATATTATATATTATAACCAACGATAATAATAACAAGTAGACGATCAATTCCAAGTTTTATATAAATGATTTATTATATTATAAGCATTATGATTGATATACAAGTTTGTAAATAGCTATGATGATAATGAGAATAATAATAAACATAAAGCGATGATGATAATAATAATACAAATAATAACAGTAATAGTAACAATGCTAACAATAGCAATAGTAATACAAATAAGGATAGGAATACTAACAATAACAATAATAGTAACAATATAAATACTAATAATAATAGTAGCAACAATGCTAATAATAGCAATAATAATAACAAACATATCGCGGTATATATGTATCATGTTGTGACTATATATGATAAAGTATAAACAAACTATTTTATCAATATGTTTAATCATTTTAGTATAAAATCTATCAAAATAATTGTAAAACCAATCTAATACTCTATTGATTATAATTAATATAACGACTCTTGATATGTTATAATACTATGACAAATGACAATTATATGTTTATAACTACGATTCATATGAGGCCTAAGTGATTATAACGAGGGTTCTTATGTTGTAAAATAATAATAAACATAAAAAGAGTTTATATAAATGAGTAAAGTTACTAAACTAAGACTTAGATTATTGGCTAATGGCTTATTGCATTTATGTGTTACTCCAACAGAGTATATAATTAAACAATATACATAAAGTCACTAATAATCAATCATCAAACGATTAAGTCAAATCAACTTGTGTGAACATTCGGTTACAAGTTTATCTTAGTAAAATCCCAATTTTTTCGATTCTTTCTAAAATCCTAACTTCTTAAAATTCAATATCAAGAAGTTAATTATTAACAAGGTTAATCTACCATAAGCCAATAAGTTAATAAGTAATTACTACAGAATAACTTGTTAACAACCATACAGTAACTTAGCACTTAGTCAGTTGCTCACTTAGACCTATTAACTCATTAATTCACTAACTTGTTAGTTGTTAATTGTTACTAAGTGCAAAAATACTAATTAATAGATAATTGATAATATAAAGTGATAACATATAAATGATATTACAAAGTTAACACAATAACATGTTAGCATTAAACTAATCCCTAATCACCGCATCTAACATGTTCGGGATCGGCTCGAGACGTCTCAACTCGAGTTCAGGATCGACTCGAGACGTCTCGACTCGAGTTCGGGATCGGCTCGAGACGTAAACGAGCCGAGCCTAAGCCTCCTTAAGTTCGGCTCGAGAGTTCGTGAACAAGCTCGATACCATTTTAAATAATTTTTATGTAAGATTTAACGTCCCACATCTACATAGAAGTAAATAACAACCTTATTTTCTCTATAAAATCTTCCCACCTTTCAAAATACTTCATGTCAGATTATGTCTTAATTATATTGTTGGACTATTTATGAAGTCTTTCATTTGTTCAATTAACTAATTTAATCATTTCAAAATTATGTATATAAACATTGAAGACATTACAACTGTCAAAATAAAATGAGAAGACATTACAAAGGTGCTTGGCGTAGCACTATACTTCAGTGGTTTGTTTGTTACAACAAATTACAGTATATTACAAAAAAAAAAAAATTGCAGAAAATTGATTGTGAAGTCCAATGCTTTTCTGGCGAGTTTTGTTTGTTGTTGGAGTTTCCTTACGTCCTACATCGGTGAGAAAGTAAAGAAAGGGAGGAAGAGCGTGTATTAAAAAGGCACACGGATAACATTGGTCATATAACAATTGGAAGTTTGGCCTAGTATATTCAGTGGGCTTAACTATTTGATTTCCATAGTTTAAAGTTTGGCAAAATCCTGATGAATAAAAGTTACCCTAAACTTTTTTTTAATATTTGAAATTTTGTGCTATTGAGCCGAGCATCAAGTCAAGCTTGGAATTGAACCTTTCGAGCTCGAGTCGAGTTGAACCTCAACTATTCTTGAGCTGAGGCTGGACATGTGGTTGAGTTGAGCTTGAATATGTTTGGGATTAGTTAATAGTTAACTAATTGTAATTTTATGTTACCTAGTACCTTTGCAAAACATTCACATATTTCAACCTTATAATATAATAATGACATAGTGTAGTTGTAGACTTGTAGTTATTTGGTTAGAAAATTACTCGGTCAAGTCATAAGTTATTAATCATAATGTTAAGTTCACTCTAATATTAGTAAAATAATCGCATCTTTCAAGTTATTATACCTGATAATAATAATTTTAATTAAAAAATCAAAGTAAAAATAACCGACTTGTGAATTCGAGTACAATTTGATCTAGATAATAATAAATTAGTTTGGTTACAAAATAATTTTGGTTGAGTTAAGTTCGGTTTTTAATTAAAATATGTCAAGTTCAACTCAATTTTTGTTCAATTTAATCTTAGTAAAAATAATTTACAATAATTGAATTTTAATAATTTTGTGGGGTTTAGTCGTCCAAATTGGTTATTTTAAAAAATTGGATAAAATAAGACAGATCTTATTTTATCTAGTTAAGATGAATTATAGTTGAATTCGGGTCGATCATAAACAAATCGGGTTGAACCTGATATTTACTTAGTCCAGTCGGGTTTTATGTTAATATCTGGTTTTGTTACAGTCAGGTTCGGGTTTGAATGCAGGTCTGTGTGGTCAGGTCAGAATATGATATTGCGGGGTGCCGGTCAGATCTAGGTAATCCCAAGTCAGGTTTCGGTCAGGTCTGGGGACTGACCCTCACAGGTCGAACCAGGTTCAAGTCAGGTCAATATCAGGTTGACCCAGCGATCAGATCTGTTTCTGACACCACTAGCTTCCATCCATTCCCTATACAATTGCCACCAATATTCTTAGTGCCCATAGACCCTCCACTAACGCCCTGTCCTTTAGGACTTATTGTTAGTTCAATTCAGTTCAGTCAAAATAAGTTCAGTTTAGCCAAAATAAGTTCAGTACAGTTTAGTTTTGTCTAATGTTATAATTATTATTTGTTTTTCAATATTACTATTAATATTGTTATTATTATTAATATTATAATTATAATAAAGATGAATTTGCATTTTTTTATTTTTTTTATTTTGTTGATTTTCTTTATTTTTTATTATTATTTTTATTAATATTAATATTATTATTAATTATTATTATTATTCATTAATTATCTATTAATAATAATAATAATAATATTATTATTTATTATTTATTATTTATTATTTATTATTTATTAATTATTATTTATTATTTATTATTTATTATTTATTATTTATTATTTATTATTTATTATTTATTATTTATTATTTATTATTATTTATTATTTATTATTTATTATTTATTATTTATTATTTATTATTTATTATTTATTATTTATTATTTATTATTTATTATTTATTATTTATTATTTATTATTCATTATTTATCATTTATTATTTTTTATTATTATTATCTATTATTAATTATTATTATTATTATTACTATTATTATTATTATTGTTATTTATTATTTATTATTATTATTGTTATTATTTATTATTTATTATTGATTATTAATTATTTATTATTTATATTATTTATTATTATTATTTATTACTTATTAATTATTATTTATTATTTATTATTATTATTATTATTATTTATTATTATTTATTTAATATTTAATATTTATTATTATTTATTATATATTATTTATTATTTATTATTTATTATTATAAAATAATAAAATAATAATAATAAGTATTGATAATAGGGATATTATCTCAGATAACCCTGACTTATAGGCCTTTTTTCAATATAACCCCGACTGTGGCAGGCCTGTCTCCGATAACCCTGAACTTGATTTTTGTCATTAAACTGGACGGAATTAGACACAGCGTTAACTAGACCGTAACAAAATTAATTACTGCTTTTTTAAAATAAAAAAAAAGTCAAACTCATCTCTTTCTCCTCTTGTTCTTCCATTCTCACTCTTCACAAGCACTCATCTAATGGAGATGGAAGATCTGGAACTGCAAGAATTCAACAACTTCGAAGATGAATGTTTCTATGCATTACTTTCCATCCTACTTCCCACAATATAAGATCTACCAACAAATATATCAACCGCTCCAAATCACAGCAATCAAAAGAATTTTAGATAAGAAAAAAATGACAAAATTTCAGTTGAAAAAACACCCAGAAGTCAAATGAACAAATTTCATTTTTATAGAGCTGACCCAATTTGAATATTACAAAAAAAAAAGGGAATAAAACCGGTACCCATATGGAAAGTTTAACTAAGAGAGATAAACCCAGTTAAAAAATGGTGTAAGAGAAAGAGGGTGTTAAAATTGAACTATCTGATTCTGGAATACAAATCAGTCCAAGCAAGATCTTGAGAAGCCATATTTTTTCTTTCTCCGCCAAATTTGTTTATTGTTCTTTCTCTAGCACCTGGAAAGATTTGACGGCAAGTTTTTTGGTTGTTTCTGGGTTTTTGGGTAGTTTTGAAAATCGATGAAATTTGAGAGTTGAGTTGTTCTTCAAGATATGGGTTTCGAAAATACCATCTTCAAAAACGAGACAGTCCCCAATTACTTGTTCTTCTTCCTCAGATTCTTCTTCTTCGTTGAAATTTGAGGTTGAAAATTAGAGGTTATGGGAATTGGAATTAAAGGCAGTGCAGAGAGATTGGAGGTTTTTGAGAGTGAATGTGAGGGATGAATAAAGGCAGAAAGGTGTGGAGAAAGAGAGAGGAGAGAGAATTGAAAAAGGAAGGAAATTGAGAGTGTTTGAGGTTTGGGAAGTGGAGAGTAATAACTTTGGTGGTGGTGCTCCTAGTACAGCTGCTGCTGCTGCAAGTGACATTGTTGTGTTGTTGGAAGATAGGAAGTAGGAACTAGTCCTCATCTTTCTCTTGTTCGATTCAAAGAAAATCAGGGGTGGTTGAGGAGGTGGAGGAGAGAGAGTGGTGAAAGAGGTGGATGGAGGAGGAGAGAGAAAATCATGGTGGTGGAGGAGGTGGAGGAGGTGAAGGAGTGGAGATGAAGACATGGAGTGAAGAACAGGAGAGAGGGAGGTGAAGAACACAATTTTTTTTTCTTTTAAAAAATAGGTTTTAAATTACAAATGCCAAATAGTTAACGTCGTCAACGAATCCGTTAAGTTTAATGACAAAATACAAGTTTAGGGTTATCCGAGATAGGGGTGTAAATGTCGGGGTTATTTGAGAAAAAGGCTTATATGTCAGGGTTATCTGAGATAATATCCCTTGAAAATATTATGTTAATATTTATTGATTATTATCGATTATTATAATAATAAGTATTGATAATATTATGTTAATATTTATTGATTATTATCGATTATTATAATAATAAGTATTGATAATATTACGTTAATACAATTCAGTTCAGCCAAAATAAGTTCAGTTCAGTTCAGTTCAGCCAAAATAAGTTCAGTTCAGCGTAGTTCAGCCAAAATAAGTTCAGTTCAGCGCAGTTCAGTTTAGTTCGGCCAAAATAAGTTTAGTTCAGCTTAGTTCAGTCTAGTTCAGTCAGAATAAGTTCAAAAGCATAGGGTCTAAACCTAAAACATAAATGATGTGTCGTTTTCTATTAGAGTTTACTCCAAAGGTGCTGATACGACACGACCAAGGGGAATGATTAAGGTCCCACACAGCTTGTGGTCCCCGCCCCAAACATGATCGAAACAAATTTGGTAGTAGTTGAGGAGCTACAACAGCCAAAAATTCTTAGGTGATCATAGTTGAAATATGATCACCGAAAATGTGTGCCTCAAGTGAATACGAGCCACAAGTTTGCAATGGCCCACTTTTAATTTCTTTTTCTCAAAAACATTTCTAATATTTATGAAAATACCTTAAATTAATTTCGGAAAATCCCAAAAAATACCAAAAATAATAAAAAAAATACCAAAAAAAAATTTTGAAATAAAAAATAATTTCGAAAATTTATTTTTCTGGATTTTTTTTTAATTTTAGGGGTATTTTCTCTCTCTTCTTCCTTCGACATCCTGCGGTTCCTCTTTCACAATTGTGAATTCTCCTATCCCCCATGGAAAGAATCTATTAGCTTTGTGCCGGCGTCGATGAATGATGCTAGGCTGGCGACGATGACTGATGCTCGGCCGGCGACGATGACTGATATTCGTGGAAGTAGATTTCTCTGCGTCGTTTTGTAGTCTGCCATTCCATTCCCGTATCGCTATATGCCCGGAATCAAACCCTTGCGCCGGCAACCCTGACTTCCACCTCGACTAGGATTTTTGCATAAGAAATTTTAGATCGTAGCTCGAGATATTTTATCAGTGACAAATTGATATCAGATTTCTCCGACAGAATAAGAAAGAAAAAATCAGGACATGACCCCAATCTTTATGTCCTGCCATATATTTTAGTTGAAGACCCAACCTTTAGCACTTGGTCGATTTCTAGGACATACCCAGAATTTTAGTAATTAGGGCATGCCCCAACCTTCATGTCATGCCATATATTTTAGGTCACGACCCAAATATTTTGCGTTGGTCGATTTACTCGATTTTCTAGGATAGCAATTTAGGAAACGACCCAGCTTTAGCCATTTTGGACTCGACCCAACTTCAGCAGCCATTTAGAACACGACCCAGCTCTAGCCATTTAGGACCCGACCCAACTTTAGCAGCCATTTAGGACACGACCCAGCTTTAGCAGCCATTTAGGACACGACCCAGCTTTAGCCATTTAAGACAAGCATCGGTGATTTGAGAACACAACCAATCTCTGACACCAAATGGTCCCGCAGAGACGACTGCCATATACTCCAATACAATATTGTTGTACTACAACATGAACTGGTTACTCTTGTTGTAACCATTGAACAATCATCCTAACGCTTCTCCGTATGGATGAAACCCCCAGACCATAGTGGATCACCATGGGATAATAAGCCGATAAGGTACGAGGGATGACGTTATTTTATTTATTCGGAGAGAACAATTGAGTCAAATGATCGATCAATAAACCCTCCGACGCTCTGTATCTTGGGCATATTTGGTTGCATGAAACCCTCTAACCACTACTTTGAATAAGATAACGTCCAATAATCACCATTGGTGTCTCTTAATTTGGAATGAATACACGACATTATTGCATTGGTCGATTTAAGCACATGACCCAACACTTTAGGCTTAGAGTACCGTACAACTTAATGTGGAAATCAAATAATAGGTAGATTTCCTTAAGGTCATGTCATTAAATAATAGCGACCAACACAATGACTATTGATTCGTATATAGGAGACAAGACATTCTACACAACACAATGGCTCTTGCGTCTCGGTATCGATGAAACCCCCCCGGACCATAGTGGCTCACCATGGGATAATAAGCCGATAAGGTACGAGGGATGACGTTATTGTATTTCTTGGAATGATTTATTCGGAGAGAACACTTGAGACAAACGATCGATCAATAAACCCTCCGACGCTCTGTATCTTGGGCATATTTGGTTGGATGAAACCCTCTAACCACTACTTTGAAAGAGATAACGTCCAATAATCACCATTGGTGTCTCTTAGTTAGGAATGAATACACGACATTATTGCATCAGTCAATTTAAGCACATGACCCAACACTTTAGGCTTAAAACACCATACGGCTTAATGTGGAAGAAATAATTGGTTTAATGGAGATAATAACAAATATAATAAGGTTATCATGTGTAAAATGGGGTCATTTACTAGTGTTTTATATTTAATAAACACTAATATTTATTTAGTAGTACAAATTAGAAAGCGTATTTTAATTAGCTACCCTACATTCTAATGTTTGTCATAAATTATAATTCTTCCTAAAATATGATTATACAGTCATTGTTCATTTGAATCCAGATAACAAACCACAATCTACTGGAATAAATTGGCTGGATCAACATGATATAGTTGAAGCTTTCTTTGTTATTGGAACATAATAGTTGGGTCATCACCCAAAGCCCCATAGTTGGGTCATCACCCAAAGCCATATAGTTGGGTCATCACCCAAAGCCATATAGTTGGGTTATCACCCAAATCCCCATAGTTGGGTCATCACCCAAAGGCCGATAGCTGGGTCATCACCGAAATCCCCATAGTTCGGTCATCACCCAAGAACCCCCCAAAATTAAAACAGCTAACAGTCAGGCCCTGTTGAATATGATAAAACACTAAAAGAACCCCGAAGTCGATTAAACGGAAATCGAGATTGAACACTAGTGGAAAAAACCTTATATGTCACTTAGTAACAGATTCGGTTTTCACAAAACCGCATCCGAAAATTATTAAAAAAAAAATGGGAGAGAAAACCAGACGAAAAATCTGATCCAGTCATTTTGGGAACCGGATCAGATTTTAGAAACTGCCCCGGATCTCTAAAATCTGATCCGGTTTACAAGACCGGATCAGATTTTTCTTTATTTTTTTCTAAAGGGAAAACCCGCGTTTTCCCTCCACCCAATTTCATTTCTCGCGCTGTCTTCTTGCTCCCTTAGCTTAGACACTTCAATTTTCCCTCCCACGCTTCTCTTATCCCCCATTCTAAACCCTAGCTCTCTCATCTCACCCCTCTCCTCTCTCCTGAGCTGCGAAGCAACCTCCTCTCACCCCGTCGTTCATCACCTCGTAGATCTCTCTCAGCCCCTCGACGTTCATCTCGCCAGCACATCTCCTCTCCTCCCTCGTCGTTCATTTTCATCGCTACAGATCTCGAGGTTTTTCGTTTTTATTTACTGATTTTTGTGTCGTATTTTAATCTCCTTGTAATTCCAGATTCAAGTTAATATTTTTCGTTAATTTTTTTTCGTTTGAAATTCGCAGATCTAGATCAAATTTATTTCTTTGTAATTTGACTGAAAGGATTAATTTTCGCTTAATTTCTCTATTTTTTCGTTTTATTTCTTTTTTATTTTCATTTATATCTTCGTTTCTGAAAATTGAGTAAAATTTCTGGTTCCATTTAGCACTTGCTGAAGTTTTGAAGTCTGCAAAGACATTCACAAAGATTCAGTGAAATCAAAGTTGAATGCTATTATATTGTGATAATCTAATACCATGTTCTTCAAATTTTTCCTAGCTGGAGCAACCCAAAATGGGGGAGGCAGGATCACATGTCTGTCGTAGTTGTGCTAACAAATAGATAAGGCAACAATATCTCGTTTTCTCTCCTCTATTTTCTGTGAGTTCAATCATCATATCTCCTATTACATTGTCATACTTCTGTCTGAACTAATGTCTCTGACATGTATGTTCATTAGTGAATATTAAGTTGGTTGTGAGCTTTTTGTTTTATTTCTGCTTGTTCTTCTTTTCGAGCTCCTTATGGCCCTTCAAATCATTGAGGTTCTATCCACTAGGATGGTGGGATGGTCTGATGTATCAGCTAATGATGTTTAAAGGTTCTATCCAACAATAATGCTTGCAACAGGTGTGCTGTCATATCCTTGAGGTTGCAATTGATGATTAAGAAGAACAAAATTAACGAAGCAACATTTAGCATTTTCCCCTGATACATTGTGAGGTTTTCTGTTGTTATGCACACGGTCATTAGTAGCGCTAATATCTGGCTTTGACGTGTAAACATATTCCACTATTATATAAACTTAGCTTGACTTTTTTGGTCCGGGTTTGTTTTATTAGATTAGATTCAATTTCATGTACACTCTCGACTATCCGAATCCAGCATGGCAGCCTCAAGTATAGGAGTGTTCTGAATAACAGTTTTTTCTTTTTAAAATAATCCTGTAAAAATTATTTTAATGGTCGTCTGAAATGCTCCATTTTTATGGTTAATTTGAGTGGCGATTCTGCATCTTTTATGGTTAATGAGTTTATAATGTTGGACTCTTACATATCTCATTCTCGTCATGTTGAGGCAGGAAGAGAGCTTGAACCCTGGATGCCCAATGAGGATGATCCGCTGTGCCCTGAGTTGGAACACGTTTTTTATTTACCTCGGACCAGGTTGTTATTGTTTTTATCGCGTTGAAAGCTTTTCTTGATTCTGGTTTCCTGGTTCACTTTTTTGTTTAGTGCACTGTTCAACTGTTCAAGTCTCTCGATTAATTGTTCAAATATATTTCTGATTTGCAGCTTTTTTTTGCCCCAATTTTTTTTAGCTTATGCTTTGTTGGTGACATAAGACATTTTGTCTGCATTCAGTAGGAGCTGGGACCAGTTCAAGTTTAATGTTTTTACATTGTTGTCTTTTTCAACTTTTTTTAAAAAATTTTCTCTCTCCTATAAGTTTTATTTTTGTGCAGTCAATGACTGAAGCTCTTAAAGCTCAAGTGAAAACGAAGGTCACCATCAAGGTACTGATCATATAATTAGATGTAGAATACATATTTTTTACTTAAATAAGTGTTTTTTTTTTCTGGTTATGAATGAATTTTGCCACATTAGATTTCAAAAATAAAGTAAAATAAATGTTACTGAAGTAGGGGAGAAGTGGGAATTTTGTGTATTGAATGTGAACTTGAAGTTGATCTTTTGTATTGTTCTTGGTTAATTAATTTAATAACAAAGGAGGAAAAGTATTTTTCTATTTATTATGTAAAATATGGTGAAATTGATGGCTTGGGATGATAATCTGTCAAAACCTGCTGTCTACATTAGACATTGCTCTAAAAGTGTTAGCATTCAACATTTCAACCAGCCAAATTGGGGTTGGAATGGATAAGGAAAGCCCTAAGCATGTCGTGACTTGATTGGGAGTATTATATTGTGAATAGAAGATTGCTAAAAGAAGGAAGGCTTGCATTGTTGCTAGTTTCTTGAATTGCTAGTTACCTGTAGTCGTTAAGGTGTCTTGACCTTTCTTAGTATTTTTAGGATGTCTTTACTAGTTTTAGAAGAAAAAAAAAACAAGAAAAAACAAAAACAAGAGAAAATTTAAGCAACTTTCCTAATGTAATCTAAATTATTAGGGTGATGTTGTTGGATGGCAGTGGTAGTGTGATCTAAATTGTGGCAGTTATTAGGGTGATGTTGTTGGATGGCAGTGGTAGTGTTCGAGGTTAGTTGTGCACTAGTGTGGCCACCCCCTGCAGACCCCCCAACCCTGCTGCCCCCCTGCAGACCCCGTCTTCCCCTGTTGTGGCCCACCCCATTGCTGCCCCCCCCGCAGACCCCCCTCCCCTTGCTGTTATGAATGAATTTTGCCACATTGGAATGATGAGCACCATTGCCACTGGTCTTGCTATTGATGCTTATGGTCCAATCAGTGACAATGCTGGAGGTATTGCTGAGATGGCAGGGATGAACCACCGGATTCGTGAGAGAATCGATGCCCTTATCAAGGAGATGATCCCACCTGGTGCGTTGGTCATGCTCACCCCACTTATTGTTGGAATCTTCTTTGGTGTTGAGACTCTATCTGGTGTTCTTACTGGATCCCTTGTTTCCGGAGTCCAAGTAACGCTTGTTCCTTTTTAACTGTATCAGTTTACCATCATATTACCTCCATATTAAGACTCAAAATGAGAGTGACACTGGAATCAATTCTAATTTCTGTTTAACTTGCATATGAAGTTATGAACAGTGAAAAGGTTAGTATATATATAGTGAAAAAGTTAGTGTACGAATAGTGAAAAGGTCAAAAGTGTTGCAAGTATTTTGAAAAGGAGAAAGTTATAGATAGAGAGTGGAAATGACAAATGTAGTGAACAAAATTATGGTGTAATGGTCTTTGAATAAATGGGTCTTTACTTAAGCTTTTCTTGTACAAATTAACTAGGTTTACAGTTATGTTAGCACTCAAGTGATCACGCAATGTTATTATTGCAGGTGATTAGAGGTTGCAGAAGGGAAAAGGTCTCTATTTATGACATCGTTGTTGGTGATATCGTGCCTCTTAAAATCGGAGACCAGGTTCGCATATTTACTCTTTCTACTCAATTGTTGAATCCAGCATATCCAGAGACTAATAGCTTGAACTTCTTATCTTGTGAACCCAGGTACCTGCTGACGGGATCTTCATATATGGCCATTCCTTGGCAATTTATGAATCCAGCATGACTGGAGAAGGCAAGATTGTAAGCTGGTTAGACCACTTTGAATTTATTTACATATTTTCAAGGAGCATATGCTTTTTTTTTTTTTTTTTTTTTTTAGGTTCACAAGGATAAAAAATCACCCTTTCTTTTAGCCGGTTGTAAAGTGGCAGATGGCTTTGGAAATATGATGGTATGAGTTTTGTACTTGTTTCTTTTGTAGCACTGTTTTGAGTCTTAAACTTAGTTATTTTGTATTCTCTGTGAAACACGGTTTGATTATAAGCATAGGCTACTTTTACTGGTTTTAGATAACTGGTGTTGGTATTAATACTGAGTGGGGATTGTTGATTGCAAGTATCTCCATGGACACTGGTGAAGGAACACCTTTGCAGGTTCCCTCCTTTCCTCTTGCCTCTAGTTTGGTGTAAGAAAGTTACAGTTTTAATAACACATTTATTATTTAGGTGCGGTTAAATGGGGTGGCAACTTTTATAGGCATAGTTGGTCTCTCTATTGTTGTAGATGTACTTGCCATTCTGTTGATTTGGTAAGTATTTTATGAATCATTTTACTGTGATACTGTCTGTCTAAACATTCCCAGTGAGAGCTGTAACTTAATGGATATCCTTGCAGATTTTTTACCGGTCACACCAAGGAACCTAATGGTGAAGTGCAATTCACCAGTGGTAAAAGAAGCATGAGTGAAGCAATAGACGGAGTGATAAAGATCTTCACCATTGCGGTATTGATTGATTCTTCCGATGTTTTCCAATTTTCGCGATTTTATGTTATTGACCAACTACTGCATACATTAGGTCACTATTGTGGTTGTTGCAGTACCTGAAGGATTGCCCTTGGCTGTTACATTGACATAAGAGGCTAAGTTGTCCCCCCCCCCTATTTTTTTGGGTCTTTCTGTTTTTTTTTTTTTGGTGTCTGTTAATTATGACTTGAAATCTTGTGAATGGCATAAGGGTGACTTTAAATGCACATATCTTTCAATCTATAAATGATTTTGATGTGATTCAAATTGGAGGTGAAAGCTTGTTCAAAGAGCTTTCCAACGATAGGTCATATGCCCAATTCCGCTGAGAAACGAGAAAGTTATGACTGTTTTACGAAGAACTGACGAAACTGTTTTGTCACGGGCCCGATCGGGCCGATTTCGCCCGACCCGGTCGGGCGGTGCGTCGATTTGTGCGCTGCACGCGTTTTTTCGGTATTTTTTGTTTTTGAGTTATTTTTTAGGGTTTGTACGGGGTTCCTTATGTTATAAAAGGGCTTCCTGGTGTTCATTATTATTTACACAACTTATGAAACACTTTTAGCCTCTAGAATTTAGGACTCCTTGTATTATTCTCTCTGTTTTTCTCCATCATAGTGAAGAAGCTCTAATCCCCTACCTGTGGACGTAGGTCAAATTTGACTGAACCACGTAAATCCTTGTGTTCTTTGTTTGTTCATCTTTATTGTTTTCTCACCTTTATTATTTCATTGATTTTCGTTCCGCATTAATCAAACAACAACACCCAGATTCCTAACAGTGTCTAAGTTTCTTTTCTTATTGATGTCTCTTGAGAGCCTAGCTTATTCAATGCGCAAAATGATGGCAGATAAAGCGCTGGTATGTATATATCTGTATGTCTTTAGTTGCATCTTGAATTATTGGGAATAACTTGTAATGCTTCTCTGAAAAATGCTAGTGTTTGGAAATATAATTCCACTTTTAGTTACCTTTTAGGATATCCATGTCATATTCAAAACTTGCACTCTTACCAAATTTCTGCTTTGATTTACATAAAAGTTTTTCTTTATCATGTTATTTGACAACCAACAAACACATAATTGTTCTTAGGATGTAACTTGCACTCTTACCCTAAGGCTTATTTTCTATTAGTAATTGTTCTCAATTTGAACCGCATGGATATTCATAAATCCATTCTGAAATTTTGAGTAACTAATGAATGTGAAGTGATCAGTAAGAGACTGAGATATCGTAGCACTATCAAATATTATCAAAAAAGCATCAACAAGGATGCTCATGTCAATAAGCTATATTTGCTATAGTTTTTTTCCATTGATTTTCTGCCCGTTCAGCTTTTGTCATCCTATATGCTTATGCAGGTGCGAAGGCTTTCAGCATGTGAAACTATGGGTTCTGCAACTACTATTTGCAGTGACAAAACTGGAACACTAACATTAAATCAGGTGAATAATTGTGCATCTTTTTGCCACTACATTAATAATTTACTGAACCTGATGGCGATGAGGTATACACTTCTTAAAGTTTATGAGTATTAGGGTTGCACTTGTATCAGTGGGCCTTATCTAACTACTACTTGTTGACTCAGGGTGATGATAAAAAGGATGAAACATATCAAGATTTAGTGGGAAAGAAGAAAGCTGACTTGGATTCAGATGAGGAAGAACAAGATAACCAACAAAAGGAGAAAGGGATCTTAAATAGAAAAAGAAGGTGCTGCAGTTGATCAACAGTTTCTCCTTTTTTATTTTTTTGCTGATGTTAAGTGTACTTTCTAGAAAATATTACTTAGGCTGAACATGTTTGCGCCTGATGATTTGAGATCTCGTTGAGTATGATGTTAAAATTGTAGTTAATATTTTTATGTATCTAATTATTTATGCTTACGCTTAATAAAATGAGTATTTATATATACTATTGATTTTGTATCAATTAACAATGATGCAAAAAAAAAAAAAAAAATTGGTTTTTGGGGGGATTTACTGATCCGATTTTTAGGGAAAATCGAATCAGTTAATATGAATAACTGATCCGGTTTTCCTTAAAAACCGGATCAGTAAACTAAAAATCGGATCAGTTAATATGAATAACTGATCCGGTTTTCCTTAAAAACCGGATCAGTAAATTATTTACTGATCCGGTTTTGGACCGGATCAGTAAATAATTGGGATCTGCTGCGAGCCCACCTGATGCGGACCAAAACCGAAGCAGTAAGCCCGATTTTGACCGCATCAGATGGGCTTTAAACCACAATCTACTGGAATAAATTGGCTGGATCAACATGATATAGTTGAAGCTTTCTTTGTTATTGGAACATAATAGATGGGTCATCACCCAAAGCCCCATAGTTGGGTCATCACCCAAAGCCATATAGTTGGGTTATCACCCAAATCCCCATAGTTGGGTCATCACCCAAATCCCCATAGTTGGGTCATCACCCAAAGGCCGATAGCTGGGTCATCACCGAAAGCCCCATAGTTGGGTCATCACCCAAGAACCCCCCAAAATTGAAACAGCCAACAGTCAGGCCCTGTTGAATCTGATAAAACACTGAAAGAACCCCGAAGTCGATTAAACGGAAATCGAGATTGAAGAACATGATGGTTTTGTTCATGCAAAATGGAGTATAGACCTAAATCAAACAAATCAAGACAACTGAAATCGAACTTTCCCCAAAATCAAAACCCTAGATATGTAAAAAAGGCTGAAATCGAGCTTTCCCTGAAAGCATACTTCCACCCTTGGTGTTTGCGTGAAGAAGATTCACTTATGCGTGAAGAGTAGAGTAACAAAAGAGCAGTTAATTGATCGAAAATGGTCGAGGAAGGAGATGAGATGGGTGGAGAGAGAACGCAAGGAAGGAAGTAGTTCATTGGGGTTCAAGGGGGAAAAAGATGAGAGAGAAAAAAAGATGGGTAAATTTTTTTTTTTTGGTCAAAATAATTAATTTTAGAAAAATGAAATATAATTTTTTTAGGATTTTCTTATTAATTTTTTGGAATTTACAAAAGTATTTTAAGTATTTATCATAAATATTTCGGATTTTAGTAAAAGATATGAAAAAGAAAATGGCTTGCTGAGTTGGCAAAACGTGTGGTGCATAGCCCCTTTGACTTCCGTTGACTTCGGTGGTCATAATTTTGGTATGATCACTGAAGAATCATCTCCCCACTTGTCGCTAGTGCTTTGGCACGCTCACTGGCTTGTACTACATGTTATCCTATTAAACTTGCTAGAACACGAATGCAGGTGCTAATCCTTTTCTAATTGTAAGGTGATCATAGTTGAAATATGATCACTGAAAATGTGGGGCCAAAATGCATGTGAGCCATAAGTTTGTAATGACCCACTTTTTATTTCTTTTACTCAAAAATATTTCTAACATTTATGAAAATACTTTAAATTGATTTCTGAAAATCACAAAAGTACCAAAAATTCCCCAAAAAAAAAAAATTCCGAAAATCTATTTTTCTGGAATTTTTTTTCTTACTTTTGAGGGGATATTTTCTCTCTCTTCTTCCTTCGACTTCCTACGGTTCCTCTTTCACAATTGTTTGTTCTCCTATCTCCCCATGGAAGGACTCTCTTAGTTTTGTGCCGGCGTTGATGACTGATGCTCGGCCTGCAACGATGACTAATGCTTGGCCGGCGACGATGACTGATTTTCGTGGAAGTAGATTTCTCTGCGTCATTTTTCTAGTCTGCCCTTACCTTTACTCCGATTTAGTATATCAAATTTAATTTCTCCAACTAGAAAAAAAGAAAAAATCAGGACATGACCCAAATTTTATATCATGCCAAATATTTTAGGTGAAGACCCAACCCTTAATTCTCGGTCAAATTCCTAGGACATTACCCATAATTTTAGGATTAGGGCATTCCCCAAACTTCATGTCATGCCAAATATTTTAGGTCACGACCTAACTTTTTTTTGGTCGATTTCTTCGATTTTGTAGGACACTACCCAGCATTTTGGGCTTAGGACATAACCCAACTTTAGCCATTTAGAACATAACCCAAGACTTGGTTTCAGAAACACAACCAATATCTGACACCAAATGGTCCCAAAGAGACCCCTCTCATATATATAATTAACTGAGTTACTCTTGTTGTAGCCATTGAATAATCATCCTAACTCATGAAGAGAGAGAGACTCACGTACTTCCTCCGTTTCAAATTACTCGCTACACTTTCCATATAGGGAAGTTTCATATTACTTGCTACACTTCCTTTTTGGGCAATAAACTCTCTCTATCTCTCTCCTCTCACATGGGTCTCTTTTCTTTTTACTCTCTACCTCTCTCTTCTCCAAAAATTGCCTAGGAGTCCGTGAATTGAGAAGTGTAGCAAGTAAAATGAAACGGAGGAAGTATATAAGGACATGAGCTAAGAAGATTAGGACATAAACTAATACATGATTGTTTGGAGAGTGTTTCAGTTGTAAATAGGCCATTATGGGCAAGAACTAGATAGAACATGACTATTTTACACCCTCTTGCGGCTCAGTATGAATGAAGTGGCTCACCATGGGATAAGCCGATAAGGTACAAGTGATGACGTTATTATATTTCTCAGCTTGGAATGATTTCTATCGTTGATTGGCCAATTTATACGGAAAGAACAATTGAGACAAACAATCAATAAACCCTCTCACGCTCTGTATCTTGGCCATATTTGGTTGGATGAAACTCTCTAAGTTCTAACCACTACTTTGTGTAACACCCCGTCCTTCTAGTACTAAGATACTAAACAATATCTAATCAAGAAATACTAAAATGACGTTAGCGGAAATAACGTCGGGACGGTTATGCTACTCTAAAACAATAAATAAAGATAACAACTCAAAATTTCATAGCTTAAAAAGGGAATTAATATCCAAGTAAACATCATAGTTCTAAAATAAAAGAAGTATCCCAAATTGTAACATATCATCAAAACCATTACTATGAGACATGCAAGTCTCCCAAATAAAACTCAAATAAAGTTAGATGTCCTTGAAGGCTATCCAAAAATAGGACTGTCAATGATCCCCATAAAACTCATCTACCAAAAACAATATTTGAAGCTTCTTCTCACTACAAACTCTCACTCTGCTAGCCCAAGCAGTCACAAGCCTAGCAGTCATTTCCATCTGCAAGGATATATTAAATATTTCCACAGTCAGTGGGGAGTAACTAGCAGTTCTCCCAGAACAATAGCAATCAAAGCACAATTCAGAGGTAGATTATTAAGAAAGGAATAACATGCAATCATTACATCAATAACATGCACATAGAAATCATAAAGCTCATAGATAAATCAAGAGATCTTTAACAATAAGTAAACATGATATAGTGAGTGACATAATTCTAATATATATATAAATAATAATAATAAATCAAAAATACAACAAGTTATTGAGTTAGAAACCGAACGCCAGTGATTCGCAAATCACTTCCTAAGGTTTGTCAGATCGCAATCTCCAGGTCAGTCTATGGGCTTACGTTCCCCACTGTCTGTGTCTAAGAACGGCCAAACTCCCGATGCAGGGTAGAACACTCAGAACTCCCTGACTCTCGGACGACAACAATTAACCCAGGTGTACCCCTAGTTCGCAAACCAGGTGGTTGGCATGTTCTTCACCGGGGACTAAATCTATCCCACCGGATATTCTTATCTCAAAACACACATGCATATAATCTAAGTATCATTCATCTAAAATATTTATCAAAAAGGGATGCCACCCGGCCTTATACCCACAGTTCATCAAACAGCTCTTCATAATTCCTCAAAATAAAACACTTATAAAATATTCAACAAATAACCCTCACAATAACACTTGAACATCCCCAAACATTATCAATGACAATATACTGGTTTTTACAGCAACCACAACTCAATCAAAGATACATCACCAATTAACCCTAAATCATATTCATAAAAAGAGTAATAACAATTAAATCATTTTCTTTCATAAATCAAACTTAAACATGTGGTTACCCAATGATACATAATGTATACTACTGAAAATCAGCAACCCAGAATATATTAAATTATGAATTATTTCTGATTTACAAGCCCTCAAATAATTTAAAAATGTATCCTCAATTTCACAACAAAAACACCATAATAATTATTAAACTAATAATTTCGAGCAGTAAAATCACAAAAAAATTATCATACGACCCTAATGGCTCTACTGACATGGTAAAATTTTTATTCTTTTAACAACTAATATACAGATTCCTCAAATAAGCCATTATAATAATTAAAAATATAAAAAGACACCCAAAAATTACCAAAAACTTTCATACATGTAAAAACTCACGGAAATACATAATATTCAAATAAATTAATTTTTTTGCCTATAAAAATAATTTTCATAAATTATAAACTGACAGAACAGAAATTATAAAAACAGATATATCAATTACATAAAACAGTAAACGGTAGGTAAAAATTATTCTAAGGCATGGAATACATTATACGCATGTAACATGATCTAAGAAAAATAAATTCATCAATTTTAACAGTCGTTCAATAATTATTATGAAATTTAGCCAAAAACGCACAAAATACCAATTAAATCAAATAAATATTAAAATTCATGCGAAAATTATTTTTCTCTACACAGTATTCACATAGCATGTGTCACGTATGTTCATGTCAAATTTCGTCAAAATTTTCATTCAAAAAGTATTTTAGATAATTCCTAACGTAGTAATCTAATACCGAATTACACCCTAATTACTATGGTTCTAAGATAACAACTAGTTACCTGGATCGTCGGAGGCGAGCTGAAAACTTCTGGAAATTCCCAAAATAGGCGTGTGATCCTCTCCTTCTTCAAATCCCAAGCACCAAGTATAAGTTAAAGGCCACAAAAACAATTCACGAACAATTAACAAGGAGTAGAAATGAAGAAAATTTGAGAGAATGAAGATGATGATCGTGGCCGAAATATTTGGAGAATGGCAGCCAAGAGTTCTGATTTTCTAATCAGAATTTGAAGTGAATAAAGGGGTTTAAAGAGGTTTAATTAAAGGAAATCATTAGGGGGGTTATAAGGCATCAAAGAGTCACAAGAAGAATAAAAAGAAAAGAAAGAAGAGAAGGTTCTCCTTCTCCTTCACCTTGGCCGGCTGCCCCAAGCCCAACACACCCACAAAAACTTTCGGCCCAATTCAACAATGATCCATGCTTCAAAAGTCCGCTACCCGATAAAACGTTTAATTCCTAAATCGCGCATAAACTTTGAAAATACTTAATAATAAAAATAATTCTAATAAATTATATTATAAATATAAATGAAATAAACACATTAACACGCCATAAAAATAAAAATAATAATTCGGCTCCCAAAATTATAAAATAAAAATAATTATTTTAGAGAAAATAATAGTTTTAGAGAAAATTCTTGCGAAAAACTAGGAGCAAAATTATGGGTTGTTACACTTTGAATGAAATAATGTCCAATAATCACCATTGGTGTCTCTTAGTTAGGAATGAATAGACATTGCATTGGTCGATTTAAGCATATGACCCAACATTTTAGGCTTAGAATATATAATGACTTAATTTAATTAAATTACTTTCAGTGGAGATAATAACAAATTTGATAAGGCTATCGATTGTAAAAGGTAGGTCATTTATTAAAATTAAACAGCGTTTTATATCTAATAAACATTGATAAGAAAAGTTAAATCTTTATTTCGTACTAGAAAGTAGAAAGCGTGTTCTAGCTACCCTACGAACAAAGTTAAATATTTATGATATGTGTAAAAATGTTTTCTTGTTAGCAAATATCAATGAGTATCAAATGTTTGTCGTGCATTTGGCAACTGTATTACATAATCAATTGCGGAGAAATATTGGACGTACTGATCCCCCCGTCTCCGTGGTCACTAGTTCTGATACGAAACTCTTATTCAACTATACAGCGTAGGATTGATTCCGCTTGCAGGCGAGAAGAGTATGTCACTTTTTGTAACTTTGTTCAGGGTAGCGATTTATTTTCACTTACGACGTGTCCTTCTATTTTCTTGGAGTATCACATAATAAAGAGTTAATTTGAAAAAAACTGAGTTTTCAAGATTTAACTAGTCTTTAGACTCGGGCTATGTCCTATATAATTATAATTTGTAATTATTAATATTTTACTTTATAATTATAACACCAAGCATTAATTGGTTTAGTAGTTAAGACTTTAGTAAAGTGACGGTCTTTTATTTAATTAGTGGGGAGGTACTAAAATCACGAATAACAATAACATTACTAAATAACCCTAATGACACCATCCCCCAAGTAGCTTTAGAATAAGTCCAATGATTTAGGCAAACTTCAAGCTAAAACTATTAACATTGTTCCTTTGAATCCAAATGGAATAAACCAGTTGGTAAGGCACGACGTATTTGCACTTTGTGAGTAGCAAGCTCAATCTCCTGGAAGAAGTTGGCTGGCTGCAAACAGATGAACATGAAAAGAATAAATGTGTAGAATTAGAAACTGTCTATGTTATTGGAACATAATAGTTCGGTCATCACACAAAGCCCCATAGTTTGGTCATCACCCAAAGCCCCATAGTTTGGTCATCACCCAAAACCTTATAGTTGGGTCATCACCCAAATCCCCATAATTGGGTCATCAACTAAAACCCCATAGTTGGGTCATCACCCAAAAACCCCCCAAAATTGAAAAAGCCCCAACAGTCGAACAACAAGGCCCTGTTCAATATGAAAAAACACTGAAAAGACCCTGAAATCGATTAAACCTAACTCGAGAGTAAAGAATAATTAGTGAAACATATTGTTTTGTTCATGCGAAATGGACTAAAGATCCAAATCAAACAAATGAAGACATCTGAAATCAAACTTTCCCGAAAAACCAAAACCCTACATATGTAAACGACATAAATCGAACTTTCCCTAAAACCAAAACCCTACATATATAGACGACTGAATCGAACTTTCCCTAAAACCAAAACCCTAGATCTTTATGATAGAGTAACAAGGAAGAGTAACAAAAAAGCAGTTGATTGATCGAAAATGGTGGAGGAAGTAGATGAGATGGGTGGAGAGCGAACGTAGGGAAGGAAGAAGGTTGAAATCGGGGTTCAGGCGGAAAAAGAGGAGAGAAAAAAGATGGGTATGTAAATTTTGTTTTTTGATGTAAATAATTAATTTCAGAAAAATCAAATATCAATTTTTAAGATTTTCTTTTTAATTTGGAGAATTTACAAAAGTATTTTAAGTAATTACAAAAATTATTTATGATTTTAGTAAAAGAAATGAAAAAGAAAAGGGGTGGCTGTGTTGGCAGAACTTGTGGTCCTAAGGCCACTTGACTTTCGTTGACTTCGGTGATCATACTTTTACTATGATCACTGAAGACTCATCCTCTCGTTTATGAACTTTTTTCATCTGCAATTACATTTTGTGTATTGCTTGTAGGAACAAGTACCCTTGCCCTAGCCCAGCCACCCCCGCCTAGTGATGTACGTGCCCAAATTATGTTTAAAAAATGGAGCTATGAAATTCTTCCAAGTGATATACATGCCCATATTATGTTTAGAAAGTGAGGCTATAAAATTGCAATTATGTTCAGGAATTTCAGGTATTGAGAAAATAATTAATTGAAAGGATTATTGGTGGGGTTAGAAAATGATATGAATTTTACCAGCCTAACTAGATAACTTGATAAATTATGGTATTGTGGTAAGCTATTTGAATTATGACCCAACTTTCATTGATGAACTCCGTTAATAAAATTCCTTCTCGTTAGTTGTTATTACTATAGATTTTTGTTCTTTTTTTTGTAGAGAAAATATCCTTAATTATTTTTTGGCATCTTTAGATGTACAAACATATGTTTTTGGATGTTTAACGACAAAATTATGGATGTGCATTATTTTTTTGGATATACAAGAAGACTAATGGATGTAAGATGCAAAAACCATTATGGATGTGCAAATATAGTTTCTGGATGTACAAAAGAAATCATGGATGTACAAAATAGATTTTTGAATGTACAAAATATAATACGGATGTACTAACATAATTTTTTGACGTATTAGATATACAAACTTAGTTTTTGGATGTACAAAATAAATTATGGATGTATGTACTAATATAGTTTATAGACGTACAAGAAAACTAATGGATGTAATTCATGTAAGATACAAATTAAAACTATTATGGATGTGCTAAATAGTTTCTTAATGTACAAAAGAAATCATATGATGAACATAATAGATTTTGGATGAACATAATGTGGTATGGACGAAGGTAATAACAAAGAAAAAAAGAGATATTTTTCGAATCAAGTTAAGTAGTTAACTACAATTAGTATTAAGGGCCTTTTGTGTTTTTGTTACCGTGAGATATATTGGAAGCTGCGGATCATTTAATTGCAATGAAATTTGGAAGTCTTTCCACGTGTTATGGTGAATAACGCACCATCTAGCCTCATTTTTTTTCCAGATAAGAGCATATGTAGTGACAATTGATCAAGAACGCATAAATGAATCCATAAAGGAGAATAATATTGACATCAGGCTTTCTCATTGCCTAACAAAATCCTAGACGAGTTTGAAAAAGTTTGTTGATATTAAAGAAGATTCCACGGATGAGAAAAGTCCATTGGGTGAGTTTCTAGAACTTTGGTAATTGTTTCCAGATTCTAGCATGGGAAATCACGTGGCATAGCATAGGTGAGATGAGAGTGCTTGGGCTTGTGTTGGTCAATTTGTGGTTAAGCGAAGCTTCAGCCTGCTAGCGCATGAAGATATCGTGACGACGCACTTAATTGCGCGCATAGTCGTACGCAAACTACGTAGGCTAAGTTCTTGCCTTTGGGAGCTTCCTTGTGATGCCTTTTCGTCGTTTTCGACCCTTGGGGGGATAGGAGGACTGTGTGTGGAGTAGCAATTCCTTTACTAGGTAGCAAATGTCATGACATGGCCAGCACAATCCCAATTAATCCACTCAATGCGTCTGAAATATGACACATGTAATATTCAACGCACAACAACCTTTATTTCTTTCTTTCTCTTAACTTAGTAGTCTTGTAAGTGATGAACTCTTTGAAGGATTTTGTCCTCGATCAAGTGTAACAAACTAAATGTATATGGACAAATTATAAAGATAATATATTCAACAATATTAGGTGACCGCAACGTTTTGCTAGAAGCTAATTGCGGTTTGTTGGGCTAGTATATTTAGGCCAACTACTAATATGTATTGGGTCCTATGAGGTCACACAATGTGACAACCCTTGGATATTACCCAAATCCATTTGTGAAATGGGTTGGGCGGTTTTTATGATGGATGGAAGATTTGTAACTCATGAGTTTATTAGGCTCATAATGTATGACATTATGAGGCAAAATAAAGCCTCATGAATAATCTCTTTGTAACCACTCTATATAATCATATGGGGGTTACAAAGGAGTATGACATTACATCACTTTAGTAAGAGAAAATATGATCTTCTTTTGCTCTCATCTCTCCCATTCATTCGGCCATATACACCTCAAAAGCAAGAGGATTCTTCTCTCTTCCGTACTAGCATACGTGGTGATCTAAGGGTTGTTCGTGGACCAACACTAGAGGAACGGCGTTTGACGTTCTAAAGGATCTCCACTAGAAGGCTCGGGGTGGAAGTGGAATTCACGCATCAAGAGGTATATTCTATACTCTTTATAGATTCATGTTAATTTATGCAAAGATCTTGGTGTTAGATGTTTGAGTATGTGATACTCGTTTTCCGCATTAAGCATCTAAATTCCTACAATTGTATTAGTTAGCCTATTGCATAGATTAATATGATCATGTTGATGCATGTTTTCCTCCATTATAATTCATTTAGGGGAGGGTATTAGCATGAGGATATTATTTGCATGATTAAAATAATAGGATTTTAATCTAGTGGGAGTATAAAAGTTGAATATACATTTTTCGATACATGTATATATATATATATATAATTGTTATATTATTTCATGTTTTATTTAAGTTGTTAATTAGAATATGATGTATATATGTATGATTCATGAATTGTATGCTTTGAGGTTTTATGCTTAATTTGATTATGTATAATTTCATGGCATGAATTCTTGAATTAGAGGCCGAGTATGATTTATTTATGCATAAAAATGTTTTACTGTATAAAGAAAATCATGTGTTTATCGATTAAAATTACCTGAATTGAGATTGAAAAATGGAGGCAGAGCCTGGTCGCGGGGTGCGACCATCCTGGTCGCGGGGTGCGACCTGCTCACTGGCCATAACGGCTGGTTCTTGTTTTCAACGGATTAAAACGTTTAAATCCGTTTATTCCCTTAATGCATATTAAGTAGCTTTTATGCTTGGTATCCTATGCTAATGCTTAAATGAATTAAAATTATGTTGGGAGTTTATTATATGATATTTAATTTTATGTTAGGATGTTAGTTTTAATAAGTTGATTAATTCTTTCATGCTAGTATATGTGGTTGAATATCATGTTATGTTTATATTTTAATATGATTAAAAAATATGTGGTGCCTTAGAGTGCTTATGTATTTTTCTTTAAATTTAATAGTTGATTAAATTTGTTAGATTAATATTTTAAAGCCCTTGGGAGATAAATTCTAATGTGATTAAAATTTGTCTTAAGGTACTAACCATTTGATTTAATATGAGATTAAATCTAGATGGTGTTATTATGTTTAAAGTTGTTAAAGCATAATAATTTATTTTAATAATTGATTAAAATGCATGTTTTATATATATGATATTATGAATGCATGCGGTGACTAGTATGGCCCAAACTTGGATAGAAAATACGATCTGCGTATCGTTAATGTATTTTTGTAATTTAAATACGATCTATGCATCGTTGGTATTTTTGTAATATTAGTGAAATTATTCAAGTTGAAGTGATTCAAGGATGGAGATCCGATGTTTTTCATTTCCATGGAGCACAAGGATGTAGATCCAAGGTGGTTCAAGGATGGAGGCCTTAAAGAGTAGTCTTTAGGGTTAGGGGCCATACTAGGATCACATTTTATTTTATGCATTTAAATATTGCTTTTGAATGCTTTCTAAGTTTTATTATGCATGTGATTTATTTTTGCAATGAGTTCACTAGTAATTAAATCACATAATAATTTACTTAGGTCCCTAAAGCTAATATTGGGTAATTGCTTTTCCAAATAAACATCTACTAAAATCTTGATCGTTAGTAATAGGTTCTGCCAAAGCAGAGTGTTACTTCCAATCTTGGGCTAAGTAGAGTAAATTTCCGAAATTTGCATGTTTAGTTTGGTTTGGCCCAACAAAATCATCAAAATGGTTTCGGATTTTGAAGCAAAGGGTTGGGTTTTTGTGTTTGGGTGACAAGTTCTGTCTAGGATTAGGAAGGCTTTCCCCAACGTTGTGGGTAACTTCCTTACCTGGGAACTTTCATCACCTTAGCAATCACCCATCAACTAAGAATTACAATTGTTGTAATTAGTAAAGGAGTTTACTTACCTTTTAAATTTGGTTTTAAGTTGAGGCCAAAGTCCACTTATAAATCATGTTTGATAGGGTCTTAGAATCACTTGATTCAAAAGGGACACTTTAAAATTGGTCAAGTGCATAGCTTTTATTTTAAAGTGTTTAAAATTTGTTAAAAGCTATTGATGGTAAACATACTTATTACTTTTGCATCTTCCATGTAGATATCATGTCTGGTAACAACAATAATTCACCTTTTAACTTACGTTCAATCCTTGAAAAGGATAAGTTAAACGGGAACAGCTTCCTTGATTGGGAAAGGAATCTGAGAATTGTTCTTAGATCCGAAGGTCGAGAGGATGTTCTTGAAACCCCGATCCCAATTTTAACGACCACCTCTACTGAAGCCGAAAAGGCGGCCCACAAGGCCATTGCAGAAAGGTCGGTAATTGTTACCTGCCTTATGCTCGCGGCTATGGAACCAAGCCTTCAAAAGAGGTTTGCAAGCTTGGATGCCTGCAGTATTATCCGACAGCTGAAAACCATGTTTCAGCAACAAGCTCGGATAGAGAGGTATGAAACTCACAAGGCTATTCTTGAGCGTGCGTTAGTCGAAGGCAAGCCAGTCGCCACTCATGTCTTTGAAATGATTGGTTATTTCGAGATAATGGAGAGGTTGGGCTTTCCTTATAGCCAAGAGTTGGCTACTGACATCATACTACACTCCCTACATAAAGGCTTCAACCATTTTAGGTTGAACTTCAATATGAATGGGGTGTCGAAAACCCTTGCTGAGTTACATGGGATGCTCATGACTGCCGAGCAAAACATCTCTGTTGCACCTAAGAAGGAAGTTCTTATGGTTCAAAAGGGGAAGGTGTTTAAGAAGGAATGGGCTGGCAAGAAAAAGCAAGACAAGGGCAAGCAAGTTGCCGCTAAGACTGCTGATAAGCCACAGGCAAAGGCAAAGCCAAAGGTGGCCGCAAATGCCAAGTGCTTCCATTGTGGTCAAATTGGCCATTGGAGGCGTAACTGCCCAAAGTATTTGAATGATAAGAAGTCTGGGGCTTCTTCTTCAGGTATCTATGTCATTGACATTAATTTAGCAACATCTACTTCTTGGGTATTTGATACCGGTTGTGTTTCTCACATTACTTCGAATGTGCAGGGACTAAGAAGGAGTAGAACCTTGGCTAAAGGGGAGGTAGAACTGTGCGTTGGAAATGGTGCAAGGGTTGCGGCCGTTGCAGTTGGGACTTATTGTCTACCTTTGCCTTCTGGTTTAATATTAGAGCTTAATAACTGTTATTATGTTCCTGCTATTACCAAAAACATTATTTATATTCCTGTTTTGGATAATGAAGGGTTTTCATTTACAATTGAGAAAGGTTGTTTCTCTGTTTATTTGAATTCAATGTTTTATGCCATTGCTAAAAGGTCTAATGGTCTATATTTCCTAGACTTAGACAAAGATGTCCTTAACATAGACAGCAAAAAACATAGATCAAGCGATACTAATCCTACTTACTTATGGCATTGTCGTTTAGGACATATAAACGCGAAACGCATTTAGAAGTTACATAAAGATGGACTTCTAACATCTTTTGACTTTGAGCCATTTGATGTATGTGAATCATGTTTAATGGGTAAAATGACAAAGTCACCTTTTACTGGAAAGGGTGAAAGGGCCAGTGATCTATTGGGTCTAATACATAGTGATGTGTGTGGACCAATGAGCACAAAAGCTAGGGGAGGGTTTGGATACTTCATTACTTTTACTGATGATTTAAGTAGATATGGATATGTCTATTTAATGAAGCATAAGTTGGAATCGTTTGAAAAATTCAAAGAATTCTAGAATGAAGTCCAAAACCAACTTGGCAAAACAATTAAAGCACTACGATCCAATCGTGGTGGTGAATATTTGAGCCAAGAATTTAGTGATCACTTGAAGAGTTGTGGAATTCTTTCACAACTTACTCCACCTGGAACACCTCAGTTGAATGGTGTGTCCGAAAGGAGGAACCGAACACTTCTTGATATGGTTCGGTCTATGATGAATTTTGATGATCTTCCCATCTCCTTCTGGGGATATGCTCTCGAAATTGCTACTTTCACACTTAATAGAACTCCATCAAAGGCAGTAGAAAAAACACCATATGAGATGTGGAGTGGAAAAACTCCAAGTTTGTCTTTTCTACGTATTTGGGATTGTGAGGTTTATGTAAAACGTTTACTTTCAGATAAACTCGCCCCTAAATCAGATAAGTGTTTCTTTGTGGGTTATCCCAAAGAGACCAAGGGCTATTACTTCTACCATCAGACTGAGGGCAAAGTGTTTGTTTCTCGTCGTGGTGTCTTTTTTGAAAAAGATTTTATTTCCAAAAAGTCAAGTGGGAGTAATGTATTTCTCGAAGACGTTCGAGAAAAGCAACAAATGGACATAGTTCAACCTATGTTAGAGTCAGAAGCACAAGTGCCAGCTGTGGAGCTTGAAGTAATTCCTCCTTTAGAGGAATCTTCTCCCATAACTGACCAAGTGTTGGAGGACGTGCATCCTGTACACGAACCTCCTACTGTCCCACTCGAATCTAATTCGTGCGAAAATTCTCAAATTGTTGAGAAGAAAATTTCTCCTGTTGCAGCCCCTCGTAGGACTAGTAGATCAAGAATACCAAACAAGAAGTTTATTGATTTCTTGTTAACCGAAAGTTCTGAGATAATGATCTTAGAGTTTGAGGAACCTACTACGTACAAACAAGCTTTGATGAGTGAAAACTCCGAAAAATGGCTTGAAGCCATGAGGTCCGAAATGGCATCTATGTCTGAAAATCAAGTATGGGACTTGATGGATTTGCCCGATGGGGTTACACCTATTGGCTGCAAATGGGTTTTCAAAGTGAAAACAGACAAGGATGGTAACATTCAGGTTTACAAAGCAAGATTGGTTGCAAAAGGGTTCAAGCAAGTTCATGGTATAGACTATGACGAAACCTTTTCACCAGTAGCAATGCTTAAATCCATTCGGATACTCCTAGCGATTGCTGCCTTCTATGATTTTGAGATTTGGCAAATGGATGTCAAAACTGCTTTCTTGAATGGGTTCTTGAAAGAGGATGTGTATATGACACAACCGGAAGGTTTTGTGGATCCAGAATATCCTAGGAGGGTATGTAAGCTTCAAAAGTCCATTTATGGATTGAAGCAAGCATCCCGGAGTTGGAATCTTCGTTTTGATGAGGCAATCAAACTGTTTGGTTTTCTCAAAAACGGAGAAGAGTCTTGTGTTTACAAGAAGGAAAGTGGGAGTAACATAGTCTTCTTGGTCTTATATGTAGATGACATACTTCTCATAGGAAACGACATTCCCATGCTTGAGTCAGTCAAGGAATGGTTGAAGAGTTGTTTTTCTATGAAAGACCTTGGAAACGCTGAGTACATTTTGGGGATCAAGATCTATAGGGATAGGTCTAAGAGGATGATTGGACTTAGCCAAAGAACTTATATAGATAAGATCGTTACTAAGTTCAATATGGAAAACTCTAAAAGAGGTTTTCTACCCATGCAACATGGTGTTTCGCTTAGCAAGACTCAGTGTCCTTCTGGACCTGATGAGATTAAGCGAATGAGTAATGTTCCTTATGCGTCAGCTATAGGGTCCATTATGTACTCCATGATTTGTACTCGCCCAGATGTTTCATATGCCTTGAGCATGTGTAGCAGATTCCAATCAAATCCAGGTGACGCACACTGGAGTGCAGCTAAGAATATCCTAAAGTACTTACGAAGGACTAAGGATAATTTCTTATAGTGTATGGAGGTGAGAATAAGTTATTTGTTGAGGGTTACACAAATGCGAGCTTCCAAACTGACAAAGATGATTTCCGATCCCAATCTGGTTTCATCTTTTGTCTAAATGGAGGGGCATTGAGCTGGAAAAGTTCAAAGCAAAGTACTGTCGCGGATTCTACAACAGAAGCTGAGTACATTGTTGCGGCAGATGCAGAAAAGGAAGCCGTTTGGATGAAGAAGTTCATTCTGGAGCTAGGAGTAGTGCCTAGTGTTGGAGATGGCATTGTTTTACATTGTGATAACAATGGTGCCATAGCTCAGTCTAAGGAACCAAGATCACATCAAAGGTGTAAACATGTACTTAGGAAGTTTCATCTCATTCGAGAAATCGTTGAGAGAAAAGATGTAATAGTTAGCAAAGTTCATACGGATAGCAATGTCGCTGATCCTTTGAATAAACCATTGCCTCAGCCTAAGCATGAGAGTCATACTAGGGCTATAGGACTTAAGCATGTAGGAGAGTGGCTTTGATTGTGTACTATTTACTTTTAACTAGTTCACAGTTATAGTTACTCCTGTGATATGTTTGGTTATGTTTATCAATAAAAGGTTATGTTCTTATTTAATCTTGGTTTAGTATTAAATAAAACGTTCAAAGTATTTTATAACGTTTGATAGGATTGTCAAATATGTGATTTGACGAATGAAACCCTATCCAGTGAACAGGAGTTATAATTTACCTTTGTCTCTAGTTCGAATCATTAAAATTGAACGTAAATGATTCTGTTTCATGGACTAGATTGCAAGTTGATTGATAGCGCAGTTTCATGGGCTATGGGGACATAGAGATGTCTAGTCATTTGTATAGGCGTGTATAGTTGATACACGTTGGGCAGACCTAGTGGGAGTTCTCTAAAAGGTTTATGAGAATCTCATTAATATATTTAGTGGATTCCTTAGACATGAGTATGACACTATTCTTACTTAAGGATTAGTATGTTTTTGAAACTGCAAAACGTCGTACCGTAAAAGGAGGCTATAAAAGCAGTGATCGGAACTGCTACGAATTGAGTGGGAGTTTTGGTTATACAAGACTGGATAAAGTCCTCCTAAGAGTTAGGATTGGTGTCTTGGCCTCTTGAAGAGCGAGAACTGAAAATGCATGGCCGTGCTCAAATGGATTAAGGAGTTAATCATTTGTTTCGACAGTTCGAACTCGGATTTCAAGAAACAACTTGAATATTGGTATGGTTTACATACGATGTTACTATGTCATCAAGTTAGACACTAAGCGACTTAAGGAATTTGAAGGTTACACACTTGTTCTTAGACAAGTGGGAGATTGAAGGATTTTGTCCTCGATCAAGTGTAACAAACTAAATGTATATGGACAAATTATAAAGATAATATATTCAATAATATTAGGTGACCGCAACGTTTTGCTAGAAGCTAATTGCGGTTTTTTGGGCTAGTATATTTAGGCCAACTACTAATATGTATTGGGTCCTATGAGGTCACACAATGTGACAACCCTTGGATATTACCCAAATCCATTTGTGAAATGGGTTGGGCGGTTTTTATGATGGATGGAAGATTTGTAACTCATGAGTTTATTAGGCTCATAATGTATGACATTATGAGGCAAAATAAAGCCTCATGAATAATCTCTTTGTAACCACTCTATATAATCATATGGGGGTTACAAAGGAGTATGACATTACATCACTTTAGTAAGAGAAAATCTGATCTTCTTTTGCTCTCATCTCTCCCATTCATTCGGCCATATACACCTCAAAAGCAAGAGGATTCTTCTCTCTTCCGTACTAGCATACATGGTGATCTAAGGGTTGCTCGTGGACCAACACTAGAGGAACGGCGTTTGACGTTCTAAAGGATCTTCACTAGAAGGCTCGGGGTGGAAGTGGAATTCACGCATCAAGAGGTATATTCTATACTCTTTATAGATTCATGTTAATTTATGCAAAGATCTTGGTGTTAGATGTTTGAGTATGTGATACTCGTTTTCCGCATTAAGCATCTAAATTCCTACACTCTTATTCTTTTAATTTCCCAATGAGCAAATGTGGTTATAAAACCACTATTATGACAATTAACCTTCCCTCTAACATTCTTACATGTCCACGTACCTAACTAATTTTTCAACTCGGTTCGGGTGGGTGGACTAGACATTTGGGGGGAGACTGGGAAGGATATAAGAATCCTCTCTCTCAAAGTACCTCCGGTGGGGATTGAACCCCAAAGATTAGAAGGTTCTTTCCTTTTCAATAAACTTAACTTAGCTTGGTATGGAGTCATTATATGCATGTAAGTAGTTTTTATGTCGACATCATCTTACATAACTGATAAAGTTTTAGAAGATGATACGTAGACGTGGGATCAAATCACATGATCTATACAACTTCTAAGTTTGTGCTTTTCGATACACAATTATGTATATAGAATTTATTTTAGAATGAATCACTTTTTCTTAGAGGTGATCATGGGTTGGGCGGGGTTTTGTCCCAAAAAGGGACACATTTTAGGCCAAAGCCTCAAGTTGCCAAGTCTCAGGCCAATTTTTTCGCGCCAAAACCTACTATTTCAGGTCAGGCCAATTTTTAGCCAAATTTTCCGAATTTTGGTTGTTCGTGACTCATCTCTTTTGCCCAAAAATCGGCTCAGACCTCAAATCGCATGCCGTAGTGTCATGCCTAAAACCAGCTAATTTTCTGGCCGGGTGGGGCCTAAGGGCTTGGTGAATGTTTTTTTGTTGGTAAAAAGTAAGTAGTATTACCAAAAGCATTAACAGTCATCCAATACAACCTAAGCTAGTTCTCATCAGCAAGCGAACTCAACACACATAACCAATAGACACAACAACATGAGACAGTAAACAGACAGACTACAAAGCAAAAACCCTCACTGGTTCATACTACACAAATGACTAAACCAATCCCTATCCCCAGTACACCTTTTATCTGAAATTTTACTTCTAACTCTAATACAGATGTCGGTCTTAATCTGCTTAATGACAATAGTAGGCCGGATAACAGCTTCATTCCAGTAGGAATGATTCATGGTCTTCCAAATATGATGATACACAGTTGTTGTTTTGGCTTGGTCAACATTGATCACCTCTACTTTTTCGTTATCATAATATTAACAATATATTATTGGATTTTAAATATATAAAATGTAGCATAGGGATGATACAAATATATTTTGAAATTATATAACTTTGTATTTTGAAATTTCACATTTATCGGATAAAATTTAACAAAATCCCTCATGATAAGAGTTTTCTTATATATTGCTCCCTCTACTATTTTTCTTCCTACTTTCCCCATTGGGATGTTTTAGAAAGTTACTCAAATAGAGATATTAATCCTGCCGCCCTACAATTATTTGAACACAATTTTTTGTCCTAAATTAGTTTGAACACTTTCATTTTTAGCATAGACACCCTATTATTATACTCCCTCTGTCTCATAATATAATGCTGGTTTCTCTCTCTTGAGGTCAAACTTTAAAATCTTTAGCCAAATATTCTCATTAATATATACTAAAAAGCATACTCATGTTGGATCTTGTTAGGTTCGCCTCAATGTTTACTTTTATAATATCAAATTTTTATATTTTTTATTAATACTGAATTGAAGATATTGAAGGTCAAACATATATTTTGAAGACCATGCAAAAAGGAAACAAGCACTATATTATACGACGGATATCAAGCGAGGAAGGAGTGATTGGATTAAGCGCTGTCGCCCGAGATAATAATGGGCAGGTCTTATTTTCGGCAGTGCGTATGACTCGGGCTTAGTGGCCTTCAAATGTTACGGAAGCCAAAGCCATCCACATGGCTCTATGCTGGGCGAAAAAGCAAGGTCTGACGGATATCATACTCGAGTCTGATGCTCAAGTTATTGTTACACGCCTCTCTCATGCCTCTATCTACTTCTCTGATCTGGATGCTATCCTTGGAGACATCATTGCTATGTGTTCTAGTTTTAATTCTATCTCTTTTACTCATGTTAAACGTAGTGGGAATTATGTTGCACATCATCTAGCGACAGTAGTGCCGTTTGGGTATGAGCAATGCTGGGTTAATCACTGTCCAAGCATTGTCTCTCCTTATGTACTCATGGACGCTTTGTCTATTGGTTAATTAATACATTTCCGGTTTCCCCTCAAAAAAAAAAAAATTATACGACAGATGGAGTATTAGTTTTCTGACATTCCTTTTGAGCCCTATTCTATTTATATCAATTATAAAATACTAATCTTTCTCTCTCTTTCAATAGAAAAATACTGCACCAACTTCTATCACGTAAATAATATTTCATAACCACACTATAACATATCTTCTTACATATCACAACAAGTACTGTTCATACCTTTATGGGACGGAGGAAGCACCTTATTTGCATAACAATGTTTAAGTAAGAGAAAAATACCAAAAAGTAAGAGAGAAATTATAGAAAGTACGAGATAAATTTCTAGATACACTAAGAGAGAAGTTTCAAAAAGTACAAAAAAATAGGTGTAAAAAGTGCAATTTACCTTGATTAATTCTCATATTCCATGTAGGAAGAACAAATAGAAATGGATGAAGTAATAAATAAATATTTTCAAAGTTCATAAACTTTGACTGTAATAATAGAAAAGTTGATCCCACCAGTCCCCATAATAACCAATCTGCTTTATAAGGTCTTAATGTTCGATTAAGTTGGAATGTTACCAAATTTGAATGGTACTCCCTCCGTTCCAGAATAATCTGAACACTTTCCTTTTACGTTTGTTCCAAATTAGTATGAACAATTTCATTTTTGGTATGATCCCACTATTACCATATTATTTTCTTTTACGCTCCTTTGACCCACATTATACCTGCTTTATCAATAAAAAATTACCCAACTTTCTCTCTCCACCGATAAAAAATATGTCACCAACTCATATCACATTTATTTTTTTTAATAAAATAACAAGTTTTAGATCTTTATAGGATGTAGGAAGTATCTTTTTAATGTAATTCCCGACCTGAATTGACTAGTCAAATATTTTAAAAGTGTCATGTGGGACATTTATTATTGGCCCTTTGATTTTTTATTTTTTTTTAAATAAACCTTATCCTTAACGACCTCTTCTACCCAACTCAGTCAATCCACACACCTACAAAGAAATGAAGGATTTTTACCTTTTTCTAAGGCAAAATCAAAAGGCTAATAAAATCATGTCACTTAACACTTATTGCCGGTTTCGTTGATCCATCTAGGCTGAGGATAATTTTAGGAAAACATCCTCAAATTTAGGCTCGGTTTAGGGAGATATTTTAGGTACCTAAAATAATAAGTTGCTAAAATAGGTGCTAAAATGAATCAATGTAATAAACAGATAAATTTCCTAATATATTCGTATTACTATTACTGCTATACGATACTATTACTTATTTAAGTCATACCACTAACTACGAGGTGAAGATGATCAATCTTCCGAGGCAATTGTTAAGACACACGTTGATGTTCCAGCTATTCCTTCATATTGATCGGTGGAACTTTGGTGCATGCATGTCAGCTGCTCCAAGTGCCCTGCCCACAGTTTAGCGCGACCAAACTACTACTGTGCTAGCTATACCTGGTATGTTGCCGTGGAATAAAATGTGTGGATTTAAATCTATGCCTGTCTTTCAGGGATTGACTTGCTTCATCATATCTTCAATGCCCTTTTTCATAAAATACTATCTTCAATTAAATTATGACATACTACTAGCTAGTAGTATTATAGAGCTATTAAAGGTTAACAAATTAGAATGAGTCCGATCTGATTCAGTTATTTGAGAGTTCATTCATCATACACCCCAGTGGCGGATGTAGATGGTTCATTGGGGGTACTGCAGTACCCCCGAAGCAAAAAAAAAAATGAGAAACTTTTTTTTTTTTTTTTTTTTTACAAGGTTAATTGACCGTTGCATGTGAGTAATTGGGTGAGAGGCTGCCTGCCAGCAAAGAGTGTCAGCAAAATGTTGAGTTTTCCCTTCCTTTCATTTATTACATTGTACTTTTTAGTTTTTAACTTTTACTTTTGTCCGAATATAAATTATTTTTTAATAAAAACATTAGACAAACAACAAAAATACAAGTGAAGAAAGACTAATTGACTGTCATTTTTTCACTTCTCTCTCTTCACTCTCTCATTTCATTTAACCAATTCTCTGACTCTCTTAAATCAACCGGACTGCCACTGATTCCTGCCGGAGTTCTTCGCCGACCGCCGGAGTTTTGCCGAGTGCCGACGCCCGACGCCGCCCAGTCCCACACTTAAAACTTGCCCTCACAGCCTCACGCGTCACATCGCTGCCCGCTGCTGCCGCTTGTCGGATTCTGCCACCTGCCGGATTCTACCGCCTGCCGGATTCTGCCGCATTCTGGTTAGTTCGCTGCTGCCGAATTAAAATCCTTGTCTAGATTGTACTTTTTCAATTTGTTTTTCAATTTGTTGAATGTTGAATGTTGTTGAATTTAAATCTACCCTTGTTGAATGTTGTTGAATTTAAATCTGCCCTTGTTGAATTACTGAATGTTGTTGAATGTTTAATGTTGTTGAGTGTTGCTATTGTTGAATGTTGGGTAATGGCCTAATGGGTACTCAATAGATTGTTCTAATTAAATGAATTGGGTCATTTTAATTTAGTAATACTAGTAAGTAGTATATAGGATTTTGGTGAATTGTAATGTGTTTATGAATTAGTTTGAATTAATTGATTTATAAGATGGATTGATTGTTGGTTATTAATTTGATTGATAAAATTGATTGAAGACCCGCCGGATGAATTTGTAATTTTTATTTATGTATTTATGTATTTTGGGATTTATAACATTAAATGTTGAACAATGTTTTGGATTGTAATATTTTTAACGTAGAAGATTTTTTAAATGTTGAGAACAAGTTTATTTAGTTAGTTACAGTACCCCCGATTTGAAAATCCTAAATACGCCACTGATACACCCAAGAGTATCATGTGCATGGTACATCCAAGACTAACTTTTGCTCATTTGCTCATCTGCTCATCTACAATACTCCTTTTAAGTATATTTTGCTCATTTGGATGGATTTCAAATGAACAATGAGCAAAAAAATTGCCTTGGGTGTACCATGCTCCCGGTACACCCGAGTGTATGATAAATTTTTTAGGCTATTTGATATGAAATTTTACGAAACTATACATTATTTTTATTACCTTAACTACAATCATAAATATCCTTGAGAGAAGGATTTCCTAATTTCCTCCTCGTACCATCCCAAAAAAATCATAAAAACAAATTTCTAAAAATTTACTATTATAATTAATGAGAACTTTAGTCTTTATAAATAGAAATCTTGCGGTATTTTCATAGTTGTTTGTTCCTCTTAAAAGTTGTTCATAAATAGGTCGATGACAATGCTTTTTTTTGAAATTAAAAATTAATTCATTGATTCAAAGTCATACGACATCTACAATAGAGGTCAAAACTAAACAAATACATATCAAAATGAAATAAATACAATTCTAATATGACAAAACCACGATCGTTGAGTAGATCTAACACTTCTGAAAACCCTCGTCTTTCACATCGCTGTCTGATGCAGCCTTCTGCAAGGGGGTCTATCGATCTTTTGTAGTTTTGAAGTAGAACTGGATCCAATTCAAGTGATTGTAAACGAAGTACTGACATATGTTGCAACCTCGCACAAATTTCAATCAACAAATCAACCTCTTGAATTACACAAAAACCCAAAAACAAAGTCTCCAAACTCTCACATGGAGAGAGATAAAACTCAATATATGGGTAGATATAACCCAATAAATGGGTAGAAAAACTCTCCATTAAAGAGAGACTGAAGTTTATTAGAAACATTAACATAAAAAATTAGTAACAAAAGGAGAAAAGGGGCTTATCACCGCCTAAAAGGGTGGCGGTAGCCCCTAGGTTGAAAATTAGGGTTTTGTGGGAGAGGAGAGAGAAGAGAGAAAAAGGGGAGGAGGCGCCTAACTTTTTATGTAGTAG